>CM037088.1:44380601-44980601 GCA_020916435.1 Oxytropis ochrocephala | reverse complement strand
TCAACCATGTTTGGGGAGAAGAGACTGTTAGAGCTTCGCAAAGCTTTAACTATTGAATCATACGGACGTCAGCCGTCATCGAAGTGGTTTGATTTTCCAAAGATGGGGTACATGGTTGCAACCAAGTATAATGTTGCACTGGTTCAATTTTCTTTGAATATGAGTTTTACTTATCTGCCTTTGAGAGGTACTTATGGTTCATCTAAATTTAAAATCATATCTGTTATGAACAAGGAAAATCTACACGGGTTGCATCTTTCGATCTCTCCCACCCGTCCGTTGCCTCCTATTGTCACGCAGTGGTACCAATACTACTCATCAGAGTCAGCGTCATGGTTGGATCCGTATGCCGGTCGTTTTACCCTATGGCAGTCTATGTGTCCTTCAGTGCATCGTCCCACTCCAGGTGATGCGCCTAGATGTGTCGATTTAGCAGATGATTCTATTGACGACTTATAGATAGATTCACACCTTTTTTGTATTACACGTGTATCTATTACTATATCGCGTTTTTGTAATTACACGCGTTTAATTTATCCAACATATCTACACTGTTGATGTTAATCAAATCACGAGGCTTCCAATTAAAATCGTTGATGAAATCATAACAGTTAACAAAAAATAAGCCCATCGTATATATCTCTTTTGGGACATATATACGATATGCATTTTTAACGCATCGTATATATGTACATTGTGCGTATATACGATTGGCTTAAAACGCATCAATCGTATATACCCACAATGAACATATATACGATGCGTTAAAAATGCACATCGTATATATGTCCCAAAAGAGATATATACGATTCGTGTAAATTTGTAAAAAAACAGGTTTTTTGAAGGGCATTTTGGGAATACACTATTCGGTGGGGGTATATGGGGAAGGGGTGGGGTACAAAAAAAATCCATAAATTAATGAACGAAAATGAAATGCATCATACTCACTTCATCTCATATTATATATCGTTTTAGATCATTTCACCCAAATTCAGAAAAATAGTTAATTTTGTATAGAAAAGAAAAATTGTTAGTTAATTTATCAAATTAGCTCTCATTAATAACATTCGAAAAATAAATTAGTAGAGTAATAAAAGATAGGGTTTGATCGTTCCAGATCTCTAGGTATGATTCTGATGTAGTCTTGTAGCTCGATTCTTCAAGCGCCTTGGTGTCGAAGTGCGGTCGCGCTGGGTGGTACTGCGAGTACACTCACGCCAAGTCAGCAATCAATGGTGAATAGTGAATAGTAATAATGACATACCTACCTCTTGAGATTCGTGCCATCTTTATAGTGATAGTTATTGGGCCTTGTTGGACAGCATTGGGCCTTGAGCCCACCTCGAGCGATTGCCCCCCGAGCAAGCCATTTGTGGTAGCGGGGCTAAGGCTTGATTCTTGCCCCATGTGGTGACCTTGATGCGATCGACCAATGGGTCGCGCGAGACCAAATGTCCGATCGTTCTTTGTCTTGTCGCGGTCGCCGACTTCTCTGCGGTGACATTAGTCTTTGAGGCGACGGTTGGTTCGATGTTGTGATTTCACATCTCCGAGGTGACGTTTGGCCTCCTCGAGGTGCGCGCACCGTTTTGGGCACGAAGTGTCTCTTGGCCCACTATATAAGGTGGTGGGGTATTGTTGGAAACCATCTTTCGCTCTTCATTTCTTACGTGCTCGAAAGAGGAGAACGACCTTCTTGGCTCATTGCATCCGTTCGTCGCTCGTTCAGAGCAACTCGCCCGCGCCCCCTGCGCGATTCATCTATCGGCCTTTCGGGTAACACGACCGTTCTTCTTTTAACTTTGACTTTGAAATTCCAACCGGTGGAGGGTGGCAGGTCGGGGTCGACCAAGTCGCCCCTCTCGCGTCAACGTTTGATTTTGACCGCCCCCTCTGCAGTTTACCACGCCGGACGAAACAAACTCGCCGCATCTCTGGTGGTCTCATTGCGTTCGATAGCCAAAGCGATGGCTCAACCAAGTTCAGCTCGGAGGATCGCGCCGACGTCTAATAACGAGTCGCCCGTGAATTCTAGCCACGCCAATCGCCTCTCAATGATCCAAACCGGCCGCGCTGAAACTTCGAGTTCGACTGCCGTCGCCCTCCTCGATTCCTCTCGGCCGATCCGAGCGACACGGGACGGATCAACATTCTATGGGAGACGCCAAGATTCGACCACCGCCGCTCCGAGGTTCAGCCGTTAGCAATCAATCCACCGAAAACCCGGTCCCCTTACAAATCGTGCCCGAAGTTGCCTGAGTCTTTGTCTTAGGGCGGATCAAGCCGATATCGACGTAGCGGCGAAGAGCAGACATGTCTTGGGTTTCAGAGATTCTACGGAACCATAGGAGCAAAGGTCGCCGCCACTCTTCGGATGAACAAGACTTGACCGCCGATTTTATGTTGATTTGGCGAGAGAAGGCATGGAGAAAAGCGAAAATATAGCGACTGGCATGACGAGGTGAAATTCACGATGTATCGGGTCGTCTTTGAGCGGATGGGGATCGTCCCTCCTTTTTGAAGTTTCAAAGGCAAGTCCTTCGATACCTTAAGGTCGCCTCTCTCATTTAAATCCGAATGCTTGGCGTTCTGCAAGGGTTCGAAGATGTTTTGACGCAGCGCTCGCGGCCGGTCTCCCTTGAGGTATTTTTACGCTGATGGAGATGAGCTACCTTTACGAGCCCGGCACGAGGGGGGCTCGCATGAGGCCGTTTCTTTGAAGAACAAGTCGCAATACAACTTTTTCAAGCCATACATGGAGTCTCTCCCGCTGCCGGGTGGAAAAACGATTTCTTACGGACCGTTCCTTATACGAAGGAGGCGATAAAAGGGATAGCCAATTTGATACGAAAAGAAGAATGCGGGACGCCACTTGTGGCCGGCCACGTGCAGTCGTTCGACCATTTCTTGAAGAAAGCGGGGCGTACTCTTACAAGGAAATTGAGCTCAATATTGGGGATATTGAGGCGATCCTGAACTCAAACGGTTTGCCTCTCGCGTCCCAGGGGGTCATCAAAATCAACAAGATAGTTGACGCGCCCGAGGCATGGAGGCCGTCAAAGCTGCTATTGGTAGATGTTTGCTAAGATCTTGCTTTTGCGCAGTATATTTTGTATTGTTTCTAAGTCGCTTTTTCTTTTTGCAGTTGACATGGCGGGCGTTCAAGATTTTGATTTCTTTAGCCAATGGGCGGTGAAGATGGCGAAGACTCTCCTCGAGGGCGGCCGCAAAGAAGCGCCGAGGAGACGCCCCACTAAGGGAGGTCGTTAACGAGGCGTTGCTTATTGATTTGGAAAACCCAGCGGCCCAAACTCCCAGTGCTGACAGGCGAATCCTCAATCTCACTACTTTCTGCTGGAAAACGAACAAACGGGGACGCCAAGAGGGCGGTGGCCCGCATGAGAAGAAAAAGCACAAACACCATAAGAGTAAAGGTCATTCAAGTCGGTCGTCCAATATCGACCGCTTTCGGTCTTAGTGATGATGGCTGCGCCGCTTTAAAGAAGAGCCGCTTCAAAGTGATGGCGGACGTAATGAAAGCGGCCGACCGGCTCTTTGCCAAGTATCAAGAGGAGAATCGAGCGCTGGCGGTAGGCGAGCTATTTATAAAATTTCTTATCTTGAAGACGACTGTCGGACAAAAATTTTAAACTATCCTCTGCTTTGTCTAAATTGATAGTTACGTAGAAGAGCGGTTGGAGCCGCTTAAGAAGATCGAAGAGCTCGAGCCGAAGGCCCAACAGTCGCCACTTACGAGCAAAAGCTTCAAGATGCGAGAAACTTCGGATGGCGGCCTTAACATTTTCAAAACCGGGTGAAGAGGCCCGTGACAACGCGATCATTTGCCGAGGATAAAGGCGGTTCTTTGAAAAGAGCGAGGTGAACAGAGGTCGGGCGCTGGCGAGAAGAAAAAGGAATTGTTCGATCAGTCACTTCTTTGAAGACCGGTCGGCCTGCCGTGGAGAAGGAACGAGAGACAAGTCTGAGAGATCTCTTCAAGGAGGCCCGCATTTAGGGCTTTGGGAGCGGCCAAATACCAATTCACCAATGCGGTTGATCAACTAAAGCTCGTAAACCCGTCCCTGGTCGTCGATGACACCGTGGTTAATTACGAACACTGCGTGGTGGGTCAAGAGATCGTTATTCCTCAGAAGGTCGAGAAAGGAAAGGTCGTCCGTGACCAGGTCGTTGTTTTTCCTGCTGATCAGCCTTAGCTTTACTTCCTTTTGTTTAGCCCGCCTGCGAGCGGTGTTTAGTATGTAGAATTTTCGCCCGCCTGCGAGCGGCTTTTAAATATTTTGGAATCATTTTGTTCAAATTGGAGACTTATGTTTAATGAAAGTCCACGGTTGTTTAATGAAAGTCCACGGTTCCTTTGTTCAAATTGTCGGCCATTCTGCGACCTTCAATATTTGCAAGTTGTTACTCGCCTTTTAAAGTTTGCGAGTTTGCAGGCCGCTATTCGCAGCGGCTCGTTCTAGGCCATGCGATGGCACCTTTGTAAATTTATGGGTCGCTACTCGGGGCGGCTCGCACATTACCATTCGATGGCACTTTATAATTTATGGGCCGCTACTCGGGGCGGCTCGCATTTTACCATTCGATGGCACTTTATAATTTATGGGCCGCTACTCGGGACGGCTCGCATAGTGCCATTCGATGGCACTTTACAATTTATGGGCCGCTACTCGGAGCGGCTCGCATAATGCCATTCGATGGCCCTTTACAATTATGGGCCGCTACTCGGAGCGGCTCGCATAATGCCATTCGATGGCCCTTTACAATTTATGGGCCGCTACTCGGAGCGGCTCGCATAATGCCATTCGATGGCCCTTTACAATTATGGGCCGCTACTCGGAGCGGCTCGCATAATGCCATTCGATGGCACTTTACAATTTATGGGCGCTACTCGGAGGCGGTTCGCATTTTACCATTCGATGGCATTAGTCAACTCGGTGACATCTCGGTCGCTCTATTGCTACTTGCATGATGAGCGACCGGTCATACAATCGTGCATGAGATAAACAACAAGTTTTTAAAAGGTCGGGCCTCTGTAAAAAACCCCTGTGGGGAAAAAGAGCGCCCGCCTGCTTTTCATTAATTTCTGATCGTTTGAAACATGCTTGGCATTTATACATAGTATTTCCTCAGTTTTTCTGCGTTCCATGTCCTAGGGATGGTCGCCCCATTCATGGTCTCTAACTCATAAGCTCCTTTGCCTGTTTTGTTGATTATGCGGTAAGGTCCTTCCCAATTTGGTGCGAGCTTCCTTGCCGGCGTTCTTGTTTCCCACGTCCGCCCACTTTGAGGACGGTGACCAATTGAGAATTCCCTTTGCGCACGCGAGAATTATATCTTGCGGCGACATACGCTTGACTAGTTGTTCTTTGAGAGAAGCTTTGGTTCGTAGCTCGCCTACTAGATCGAGCTCTTCTGCGTGGCTCGCTCATTTTCTGCTGCGGCCGGTGGTGGGTTGGTCGCCCTCCAACTCAATTCGCCCATCTCGATTGGAATGACGGCGTCCATACCATAGACTAACCTGAAAGGCGACTCACCCGTCGTTGAATGAGGGGTCGTTCGGTACGCCCAAAGGACCGACTGTAACTCTTCTACCCAATTACCTTTGGCCTCGTCTAATCTTCTCTTTACCCCTCGCAAGATGACCCTGTTGGCCGCCTCTGCCTGGCCGTTGGTTTGTGGATGTTCCACCGAAGTGAAGCGCTGTTTTACTCCCAGGTCGGCCAACATTTCTCCAAATTTCCTGTCTGCAAATTGCGTTCCATTGTCCGTTATCAATTGTTGGGGAACGCCAAACCGGGCTAGCACGTTGCGGCTAAAAAATTTGCTCACTTTGGTTGCTGTGATCGTTGCGAGAGGCTCGGCCTCGATCCATTTGGTGAAATAATCAACTGCTACGATCAGAAATTTAAATTGGCCTGGGGCCGGTGGGAATGGCCCGAGGAGATCCATCCCCACCGTGCAAACGCCGAGGGGCGTGAGGCTCAGTAGTTCGAAGCGAGGGGCGATGTGGACGTCTGCGTGAATTTGACACTTGTTGCACTTTTGAACCAAGTTTTTAGCGTCCTCCTCCATGGTTGGCCAATAGAAACCCGCTCTCAAAGCCCGTTTCGCTATGGAGCGACCTCCACGATGGTCGCACATAAACCTTCATGGATGTCTCTTAAAACATGGTCCGCCGCGTGACGTCAAGCACCTCAACGGTGGGGATGAGAAACCTCTTCTATAAAGTTTTCCTTGGACGACGGAATACTTTGTTGCTCGTCGCCTTAAAAGTTTTGCCTCCTTTTGGTCGTCCGGCTGCATCTGCAGTTCATGATATATTGTAATATGGGAGTGATCCAATCTTTTGCGAGGTCAATGCATAGACATGAAGCGAGCTTATCGATCTTGGTCGCCACGCAGGCGGCCGAGTGAGGTTTCTTGTATCGAGCTTCGATGGTTCCGGGCACTTTGGTGCTAGCGACTTTGAGAGAATGTCCGCTCGGACGTTTCGTTCTTGAACGTGCTTCACCTCGGCCGGTTGAATTTATCGAGCAACTCCCTTACCTTAGCGGTAATGCTTTAATGTTTCATCTTTGGTATCGTATAACTCCTTGATCCGGGAAAGCGACCAAGAGAAGTCGAGTGCAATTCCACCATTCGACGTTGAATTCCTTGGCGAGCAATAACCCCGCTATGCAAGCCTCATACTCGCCGATTATTTGAAGTGTGGAAAGCGAAAGTAAGCGATACTTCTACGACCAAGCCTGCGCAGAATTTTCCAATATTAATCTCGCCCACTTCCTTTGGAGTTTGGCGAGCCATCGACGTGTAACGCCCGGTGGTGATTGGTCTGGTCGTCCGGGATGGGGTCATCTCACTATGAAATCGGCCAAAATCGCGCCCTTGGCTGCCGACCTTGGCTCAAACTTTATTCCGAACTCACTTAGCTCTATTGCCCATTTGATCACGCGCCCGCTGTGTCCGGGTCTGTGGAGAATTGCCGTATTGGTTGATCGGTTCTCACCACTATTTGATGTGCAACAAAATACGGCCTTAACTCGCGGCGGCTACGATGAAGGCGGCGCCAACTTTTCGATCCTCCGATGCGGGCCACGGTCCTGTAGGACTTTGCTAATGAAATATATAGGATTTTGCTTTGTGTCACTTTCTTTGACCAGGACGGCACTTAAAACTTCCTCCGTAATTGCTAAATACAGATACAGTGTATCCCCTGGGAGCGGCTTGGTCATGACGGGCGGATTGGTCAAGGCCGCTTTTAGATCGTCCAACGCCTGCTGGCACTGATCAGTCCATTCAAAATCAGCGTCCTTTTTCAGAAGTTTGAACAAAGGGAGCGACTTGCATGCAGACTGGGGTATGAATCTGGAGAGGGCGGCGACCATGCCGTTCAATTGTTGGATTTCCTTCTTAGTGGTTGGCGGTCTCATTTCAAATGACCGCCCTACACTTGTCGTGGTTTGCTTCGATTCTCTCTCCGTCGGATGGAAACCTAAGAATTTCCCACTGCGTACCCCAACGTGCACTTCTCGTGGTTCACTGAGAGAATTCTTCCTTGCCTCTTCAAAAACTTCGTTAAGGTCGCTAACGTGCTCATCATCCGATTTGCTCTTTATGATCATGTCATCAAGATACACCGCCACCCTACGATCCGCTTTTCAAAAATCTTGCTCATCATACATTTGGTAAGTCGCCTGGCGTTCTTTAATCCAAAAGGCATCACTTTGTAACAAAAATTACCTGGTCGGTCATGAAAGCGATCTTGTGACGATCCGGTGGGTGCATAGCGATTTGGTTGTAGCGCACGAACGCTGGCCCAAGAAGGAAAGCAACTTGTAACACGAGCGCCACAACCAACTTGCCGATCTTGGAGTGCAGGAAAGCATCCTTAGGGCACGCCTATTCAGTCCGTGTAATCGACACACATTCGCCATTTCCGTTCTTCTTTTTTTACTAGCACGACGTTCGAAAGCCACGTCGTATACTTAATCTCCTCAACGAAATTCGCTTTTATCAAGTCGTTCATCGCACGGGCGGCCGCCCGCCTCTCTTCGCTCGAACTCTTCTTCTCTCGAGCGACCGCCTTGCCGCTATATCGCCCGATAGTTGATGACAAGCGACCTCCATAGGAACTCGGGCATATCGATGCTTGCCAAGCGAACAAATCGGCGTATTTTTACGAGGCAAGTGATTAGTCCTCGCTGACTGCGGAAGGTCGCCCAATCTTTACGGTTTTGGCGGGTCATCGCCCAACCGAACGTCAATAAAGCGCCCATGGGGTTCTCGTCGTTTGAGTTTCTTCTTTAGCTCACGGGCTAAATCATCATCCCCTCTTCCGGTCGCTATTATCCGAGTTATATCGGGCATCCAAATCGGCCTAGGTTTACTTGATGTCCTTCCCGAATTGTGAGCGTGAGGTCCAACGTCCCCGAAAGCGCCACATATATCCCGGTAAATGTAGTGACTTTTCTTGGTCGCTTCCATATCCGCCGCTAAGGTAGCGACCGCCATTTTTATCGTAAAACTTCATCTTTAAGTGGGTGTTGACACGATCGCCTCAAGTTTCCCCAACGTCGGCCGTACCGATAATGCGATGATAGCATGACTTGATAGGCAATACAAGGAAAGTCGTTCGACGGCGAGTCTGTAAGATGTGCTCCCATTGGCATCGTCGCCGAAAGTGACCAACAACTCCAAGGTGCCCAACGGGTAAGTGATTGCTCCGTTAAAACTATCGAAAAGCGGTCTGGTCGTTCGGGGGACGATTTCGCCACTGGCCGATGCTCAATTTGTCCACCAACTCTTCAAACATGATATCCGCCGAGCTACCCCGATCGACTCAAGATTCTCCTAACTTCGGAGTTTCCCATGACCGCAGATACGACTGGAGGAACGAAGCTGTTGACCCGCCCATCGAGCAAATCCTCGCGTCACCAAAGGAAATCCATGATCCGTTGGAGATCGGTCGTGGTGTTGAAGAAGATCCGACCATGAGAATTTCATTCCACTTTCTCGTCGCGCTTCTTTGAATCCAAGCGATCTAAAGGTTCCCCGTGGATAACCATTAAGACTGGCGACCCTCGGATCGCCGCCATCCTCCTCCGAAGTTTCTTTTTCGCCAATGACCTCAATAGCTTGAATGGTTACTTTTTCTTTTGAGCGACCATCTCGACCCTCGATCTTCTTCTTCCGATCGGTCGTTTCCTTCCTCCCCGACATATTTTGTTAGCTTTCCTTCCGAATGAGGTTTTCTATGTCATCCTTTAGGGCCATACATTCGTTAGTATCGTGGCCCTTGCTCTTATGGTACCGCAATACTTCTTCGTGGAACCGCGCTTTCTTGAGAACGAGCGGGTCAGGACGCTTGACATCAGCAAATTCGTTATTCTGGCAGTCCATATAGATTTGTGCGATGGGCGTGTTCAGCCTGGTGCGGTGCTCGAACTTCTTCTGACGAAAATCCGAACGACCTTCCCCGCGCTTCGCCGGCTCTTTGGCCGACCTACCATGCTCTTCCTGGGTCGCACGCGCGCCTGCTGTCTAGCTGCGAGCGTCTCTTCGTAGCCCATGTGGTCGTTGGCCCTTCTTAAAAATACCCCAAGATCCATGTAACGGTTGAGGATGAACTCCTCTGGCAAATCGTGATCCGCTCGTATTCCCCGCTTGAGATACTTTAGTTTGTCTTTGTCGATACCAAATCGCGGATAGTCTCCGCCTCGTGTTGAAGCGATCAATATAATGCCTCGGTGATTCGTTCTCCCCGAACGAGCCGTGTCGGGCGTGTTCCTCATATTTGTATCGACAACGGTTGGCCGTGTAATTGCCAAAAAGGTTGCGACCAAGCCTTCCCAAGAGGTGATGGTGTTGGGCGCAATGATTCCCACCATTCGAGCGCTCTCCCATCGAGCGGCGGGAAAAAGTCTCGCACTTCATCGTCGGGCTTAGCTCTCTATAGCTGCGAGAATTGTTGAAATAACGGACGTGTTTATCCGGATCGCGCGACCGTCGAACTTATTCATGTTGGCGGCTTTCTCAAATCTCTCCGGGAATGCGTAACGTCGATTTCTCTTGAACGGCCCATGCCCGTAGCCAACTCTCCCGATCCATAAGGTTGTAATGCATGTAGCTCATTGACGGTACTCGTGTAGCCGCCCGTCATGTGGGCCGCATGAGGAGGGGGGGCTGAACGCCGCCGCTCTCTCTCGCCGAGCACATCTCTTTTCGACCGGTGGGATGTGTCCTCGCTTTGTAGTTGTCCAACTCACCATACGAATCCCACGCCAGGCGACTCGACTTGCGTGGAACCGGACGACTCTTACCAAGAATACCTAGTGGGCGAGCGGTCCGATTCCGGATTGTAACTCGAGTCTTCATAATCTTGGCCGTGTGACTGGAGCGGCGATCGCAAGACGCCCTGCGAGTGGGAGACCTTTCTAGTCCCGACGCTGCTGGGGATCGGTGTCTTCGGGCCGGCCCGGAAAGGTCTCATTCCGTCGGGAGGAGTTGCATGCTTATGGAAGGACGCGATTTGTTCGGAGGGTCCTCACCCATTCGCACGCGCGGCGAGGAGGATGGATCCCTTTCGTAGTGAGAAAGAAGTGCTTCCCGGTCGGCAATAATCGATTTTTGTTTTTGCGAGAATGCGTAGGAAAGCCCGAGTCACATGCTCGCACACGGAGGCATCTATTCTGCATCGACCCATTTCGGTCGGCGAGTCGGCTATTGAGCGGTGCGAGATTCGCTCCAAGATTGGCCTCGGCGCCTGCATGCGGAGGTTCTCGGCGAGGTTATCCTGCGATTCGTGAATGGTTAGCGGGATGCCTCGGGGTTTGTTGAGGATTGCATTCCGTCCGGAAAGGTCGGCTCGACGAGGCTCGCGTGGCGTGCCTCTTTTGTTGCATGGTGGAAGTGTTCAGTTTCTCCCACTGTGGTCGCCAATGATCGTTCCAGATCTCTAGGTATGATTCTGATGTAGTCTTGTAGCTCAGTTGCTGAACGCCTTGGTGTCGAAGTCTGGGTCGCGCCTGGGTGGTACCTGCGAGTACACTCCGACGCCCAAGTCAGCAATCAATGGTGAATAGTGAATAGTAATAATGACATACCTACCTCTTGAGATTCGTGCCATCTTTATAGTGATAGTTATTGGGCCTTGTTGGACAGCATTGGGCCTTGAGCCCACTCCAGAACAGGGTTAAATATCTTTTTAGCCCCTATAATTACAGCGATTTTTGTTTTTAGTCCTTATTAAATTTTTTGGGCACTTTTGGTTCCTACTTTTTTTCCGTTAACACTTTTAGTCTCTGCCGCTAGTTTTCACTAACGGCGCTGATGTGGCAGGGCTTATGTGGAATTTTTTTAATGTGTTGGCATGCTTAGTTGGATTCCACGTCAGTTAAATATTCCACCTATACATGTACGGAATTAAAAGAACAAAATTAAAATTGCAGCATTCTTCTTCTTCTTCTTCATGTGACCTACAACATGCCTAAACCTAAACCAGTTTCTCTCACCCTCATGTTTTCACCCAACAAGCCATGGTTAGCTCCCAAATTCAACATTCTCACTCAAAATCACTTGCTGCACACGATTATACCATCTGTTTCTATAACCGAGGTACCTTTACGAGCTTTCACGCAAACCCAGTCATGGTTACGACCTTGGAATCTTGATTCAGCAACCATGGCGTTGTAGCTCCCCAAATCGCGAGACACCACCATGCCCTCTCCACCATGAATCAGAACCCCCCTCGTCTCAGCCTCACGCACTCTTCGATCTTCCTCCTTGTAGACCAGAATCGAATAGATCTATTTGGAAAGCCATGAACGACCAAATCTGTCACTTTCTATTCAGATCTGGTTTCACTGTGAAATGAGAGTGAGACTGAGAGAGAGAATTGCAAAGAATCGTGGGATGAAAAATCAAAATCAAATATGATGAAGTGTGATAAATGGTTACACGATCAGATTTGCAGAAAAAAGAGTAAGATCGAAGGGGTGAAACCGGTTGCAGAAGATGATCCAAGGTCTGATGTTGTCATCAAGGAAAACCAAATTTGTGGATTTTAACGTTTCTGTTGTTGTTGCAGAATAAAGACTAGGAATGAGGGTTGTGGGTTGAAGTTGTGGGTTCAATTGCATCAAACATGTGATTTTGTTCTCTCAAGTTAGATTTAGGGTTCAATTGCATTGCAGATTCTTTGTTGTTGTCGTTGGTAGTGTGTGTGAAAAATGAATGAAATGAAATCGCCACATTATAAGGCAATATCGCCTTTTCAGTAACGAAGGCGGGAACTTCATCACATTTGAGCCCATATTCCATGCATACTACTTAGCGTGTACCATTCATCTTGAATGACTACCCGATTGATTGCTTTACGCAATGTTGACTGAACACTAAACCATTATCTTTGAATATGGCCATAATGACATTAATGACTACATAACCAAACCTCCATCTACTATCATTAATACTCATGGTCAAACTTGCTTTTGGGAAAACATGCTTTATGGGTCATATTTGTTGCAACATCATCTACTTTATGGTCAAACTTGCTTTATGACTGTTGCTGCAGAAAGAAAAAAGGGCTCCAACATTGACCAAGTAGAAGTGTGCATACAGCTGCACATTTCATTCAACCACTCTTTCTCTCTCTCTCTCAACATTCGACCTCTTTCTCTCATTCAACCACTCTTCTTCTCTTCTTCCTTTCAAACCCACCCCCACCCCCACTCACTTCCAAAGAAAGACACGACATAGAGAAACAAGAAGAAATGGAAAACCAAAAAGGAAGGAAAAGAAGAAGAAAGGGAAACGAACTCGGAAGGGGGGAAAAAGATTGCAAAATGGAAAATCGGAAAAGAAGAAGAAGAAGAAGAAAGTGAAGAGGGCGGAGGAACCAAAAATCAGGTTTGTATGGTCATCTTCTCCATTTTGCTAAGCTTGGAACTATTTTACAGACTTTGTGTCACAATTTTTTTCTTCAGATTTCCATTTAACTCAAAAAAACCTAGAGAGTGAAACCACAAAAACACCAACAGTGGAAGCAACGAGGAGGTTAGCGATTCTTATAGCGGGGAAAATCAGGTTTGTATGGTCATCTTCTCCAGTTTTATTTGTTTTTTTAATACTTTCTTTTTATTGTTTAATGGGGTGTTTGTAATTTTGAGAATTTGTTTTGTATGGGAAGATTGTGGATATTGTTTGTAAGCTTTTCTTTAAATTGATTTTCCAAAAGCATATGATTTAATTAAGTTGCAATTGATACAAATCAAGAGTCAGGAACATGGGAAAAAGTAGTAGGTTGTTTTGTGTTCATTGATAGAACCACATGAGTTTTTTTTAATCAGTTCTCAGATTAAGTTATTTGTTTTGTTAGGTTGATGAAACATTAACAAATTGTTTTCTGTGCATTCATAGACCCACATTGATCCTTAAGTCCTTATTGAATCTTAAAATTCTTGCAGCATGTAATGAGGGTGTTAGAGGGATATATCATCTATAAATTAGGAACTTGGGAGTGAGGTTCTACTACCATTTTCTTCAAACTATCTTTTTCTTTATTTGTATAGTATCTTTAAATGGTAGATATGTTTATTCTTTTGCCACATTTTTTAGTTGAAACATTCAAAGTTGCATCCTGGCACATTTGCTCAAATCATTATGGTGCTTTTTTTAGGCTATAACTGTTGTGTTACATGAACTTCTAAACTCATTTGAAATATTGAACCCAATATGATTCCCCGCAGGAGCAAAATACGATGCCATCTCAGTTAAAACTCTTAGGGATGTTGCAATGGAGAAAGATCTTTGCAGATTGGTGTATGGTGGACATCTGCATTAATTGCTTGCTTATGGTTCTACTTCCTACCTACAGTCATTACTACCTACCTAATCACATTAATGAGCTCATTAAAAAACTTTCACCAACTCCACCGCCACCAGTTGTCACATGGGTGCCATGTTGAATGTCAACACTTTTTCCTAGCTATAGTCAAAGATAAGACTGGTCATAGTCAAAGATGGTGCAACTATGCTTTTTGACCAAAAGACAAGCTACTACACCATTACTTGCTACTTTTGAGAACTTTTGTGGTTGGTTGGTTTGTTTTTATCATCATTATTAGGTTTGGTATATGGATTAGATGTTTAACACTAATGATATTGAGCGGTGTTTGGCGTGAGAACAAGCCTTGGGTTTAATTTGGTGGAAATTATATTAAGATGATACTAATGTACTCACAGAAAGTGTACCATTAAATAATGCATGTGATTTAACAGAGAGTGGATATTCAACTCCTACCCAACCATTAGTGTAAGCCTTTGAGCCTGCTATTCGATTTGCTAATGTGGATCCAAATAAACAGTTAAGATTGAAGACTTACCTAAAATGTGACAATTTATGGTTATTAGTTTACACTGTTTTACCTTTAGTTTTAAAACTCCTCAAATCAATGAATGAATAATCAATGAATAATACCTTTGGGAAAAATCATTTTATCCATTCCGACAATGAAATATGATTACAAAAATGTAAGATAAGTCCCGTGCAGAGCACGGTGGCAAGCTCTAGTAGAGAATAGAGAATAGAGATTCAATTGAAAAAAAAATGCAGTGCTGTTTTAAATTTTAATTTATGTTTTCTTACTTTTTAAATTTGTTTTATTATTTTCCAACGTGTCAGCTTATGTGTAACATCTAAATGACGTGGAATACAGCCTAAAATGCCAACACATCTAAAACTATACATCTTGATGTAGTCTCCATGTGGGACCTACATCAATAATTTCCTCCAAAATTCCCCCCTCCCCTCCCTTTGGCGCCAAACCCCTCTCCCCACCTTTTTGGGTACTTTAGTGTTGTAAAAAATTTAATTGTTTAAATATGCGAAGTTTATTCCTTTATAACAAATTTTATTTAAGAAAAGTTAATTTTGTAACAAAATTTAAAATTAATTTTGAGCCAAAATATGTAAAGTGTGACGCTAAGTAGTGTTTTTTGGGTTCACTTAGGATTCAGAAATAAATTTAGATTGTACAAATATACGGAGTTTGTTTCTAAGTACTTGGTTTGGCCAGACCAAAAAATAATTTATTGTCAAAAAACGTAAAGTACGACATTAGGTAGTGTGCTTCATGTTACTTTGGCGTTCGGAAATATTGTTTAATATGAGCTAACCATTTAGTCTAAGTTTAACACAAATTATTTTTTGTTCGACAATTTGTTGTCCATTGTCCTACTACGAAACACTTTCATCTTTGCAAATATATGCTCATGTTTTTTTGTACAGCCTGACTTAAACAACATCTCAATAACTTCTATCTCCGTTCTAAAATTTTCCATAAAATAACAAAACTATTACAATCTTTATAGTCTATAACTATTTTTACATGTATGCCATTTGAAATTTTGATTTTAGTTTCATAATAATTATGTCACATAACTTAAGCTTTGTCTTTAATATAACCTAAACCATTGCCCCCTCTCTCTAGCATTGGCCCCGTCCATCGGATGAGTCACCACACAAGTTAAAAAAATGCCACATAAGCCCTGCCATGTCAGCACTGTTAGTGAAAACTAACGGCAGGGACTAAAAGTGCTAATGGAAAATACAGTAGGGACCAAAAGTGCCCAAAAAATTTAATAGGGACTAAAAACAAAACTTATTGTAATTATAGGGACCAAAAACATATTTAACCCTAAAAGATATGATTGGAAAAGAAACATTAATATTTTATTGGAATTCTAAAAAACCATGTATAATAGAACACATTTTATTGGCTATAAACTTATATAATATAGGATGGAGGGAGTATTTAATAGTGTAAAATTTTGATGTTTAATATTGAGATGTGACACATATACTTAATAGTGGAAAATTTATGATAATTATTTTGTATTTTTCTAATATGTCTCTTATTATTTCATCCCTCTATTAATAGTTTTTTTATGTGACGCTCAAGCAGATGTGCCCTCAATCAAATGGATTCAGGCGCAACTTGTGTTTAAAGACTCGATGGTTCACCGAATTCTGCCACTCTATTAATAGTTAAGTAGTGGAAAAATAAAGCTATATTATATTGCCAAAAAATAAAAAATAAAACTATATTAACACTTCAAGGCCATAATAGGAAAAATAGTATAAAATCTTCATGGGTATTGTAAAATGATAATTAAAGGAAAAATTACGCCAGAGGTCCTTTGAGTTTTTAATTGTAACAAGTTGGTTCTTTAAGTTTTTTTGCTACCACTTAGGTCCTTTAAGTTATTCAATTGTAACAAGTTGGTCCTTTAAGTTACATAATTTGTACACTATTAGTCTTTTTTTTATTTTTTGTTACAAAAAAAAACCAATTCACACTAACAGAGCTGACGTGGCTATGACAGAGCCTATATGTCATCTATCTTGTAACAATTTTGTCATTTAGGACTACTGTCATGTAACAATTTGCTCTTTTCAACTTAAATGGAAAATAAGATGAACCAAATTTTTTAAAATTTTTTTATGTTGAAAGTTCCAAATCGTTACATGACAGTAGTCTTAAAATGACCAAATTCTTACAAGATAGATGATAGGTAGCCTCTGTCACAACCACATCAATTCTGTTAGTACAAATTGAGCATTTTATATTAAAAAATGAAAAAAGGACTAACAGTGTACACTTTATGTAACTTAAAGGACTTAAGTGATCCGAAAAAAACTTAAAGGACCAACTTGTTACAATTAAATAACTTAAAGGACCTCCACTATAATTTTGCCATAATTAAAATGAGATAATTGTTTCTAACCAAAACTCAAATAATGGGATATAGGGCGTAAACATCTATAACACCATTGACACAAATATTTTTAGAATATTGTAATTATGAACAAACTATATTTTAAAAGGGTCATAATCCTCTCTATATGGAGAGCAAATGGACATCTCCATTTCAAGTCTTAAAAACATGACACATAACATATTTAAATGAGGTCCAATGGCTGTGATTAAAACTTCTCAAATTTGGAATAAAAAAATCTGAGAAGCCAAACGCGGGAACGCTTCATCTTCTCCACTTCTTTAACTTCTCTAACAATGTCGCTCATCTCCCACCACCATGCACTGCCTCCAACAACATATGCCATTGTAGCGTGCACCGCCGCATCTTCTGTCGCCCTTGCTTTGCTTTCTTTTCCCCTGCTCACATTTTATCGTCCCCTACGTCACAGTAATTCGGGCTTTCTCTCGTTGCATCATTTTATGGTTATCTAATCTAATCTAATCTAATATCTAATCTAATCTAATCTAATCTAATCTATCTAATATCTAATCTAATATATATACAAAAGAAAATGAAACAAGGGGCCTAATTGCTTACATGTCAATCATCTAGGGTGTACCTCATTATCAAATTAAAATGCCACCTCATTATCATTAAAATGAGGTGTACCAAAATAAGTCCCACGTCATCTGTTGTTTTAGAAGGCCAACGACACCATTAAAGCGCAATTAACTTCAATTTATAAAATTCTACCATCAATCTTTTCCCAATAGTATCATTAATTTTGAAAAATCCACCGGAAAAACACATTACCGGCGAATTTTAAAAAAAAAAAAATCCCACACGACAAGGTGAAAAAGTGTATTTGCCAGAAAGAGTGAAGTCAAAAGGAGGTCCTCGGGGAAGACTAAACGACAAAACTCCCCGAGGGAGGGCTACGCCCGAGGGCCAATGAGCCAAGCTGAGGGAAAGTAATTGTCCCAGCCTATAGAGTGCCAATGCCTGAGTGGCTCGGATGACTAAGCCATTATCTAAGAAAGGGCTAGGGCAGCCGAGCCACCATACGGCCGAGGCAAGACACACATTACTTGGATGGCAAAACGTGGCAAGAAGATGGAACGTGAGAACGATTGAAGTTCAAGCGGAAGAGCGAGGCCGGAAAACGCAGAACGACTGTTGACTCATCATCATATGTATATTGTTATTTAGTTTAAAGCCAGAATGCTAGTCTTTGTTTGTGTTTTAGTCAATTATCACGGGGAAATAACATAGATTTCAATTTATGTCATTAGGATTGCATTGTAAGTTATTATCCTCTTCTCTAGTGCTAATTGTAAGAGAAAACCTTCAATTTGATGTTTCGTCAACTAGCAAACCAGACAGCTTGCCTAGTGACACAACAGAGAAAAGAAGAGAAAAATCTGTGCAGTTTCGCGTCACGACTAGATACCACCGCGTCGTGACTCAGGCTAAAAAATTTGTCATCCTGTCGCGACTGAATCGCATCGCGTCGTGATGGTCTGCAGATTTGACAGCAATTTAAGTGAAAAATCAGATTTTTTGGGAAATTTCTTCATGGCGGCGAAAATAGGGTTTGGAGCTGCGAAAAAGAGCAAGAGTGGGAGCTTCTCTGCACTTGGGAACAAGGAATTGAATGATCCAATGTACTCTTCTTCTTGTAACTTCTCTTTTATCTTGTTTTTCAATACTTTGAACATTAATAGTTAATTTTCTTATGGTTAGGAAGATATGAATCTCTCCAAAACTATCATGTGATTTCATTGTTACGATCAATGCAATTTAGTTATCCTTTTAAATTTGCATTTACCTCTGTTCGTATTGCTTTACAATAATTGTTGTTGTTGTATTGAGTTAGGGTTTACTTTCACCATAGGGAGATGGGTTATGTTATCCGGATATTGGGGTTTTAGGTCATGAGTGTGATGATTATAGTAATATGACATTACTAACATGAATTCCGTTAATTCTCTGAGTTTAATGCTTTGTTTAGTGGTGATACACTTAAAGAATTAAGGTTTCCCATGGGATAAAAGGGGTTTTGAGGCAAGGGATTGTCCTAAATCTTTAAGAGTTGAATTGAACCTTTTAATTGGGTAATTAAATTGGAATTGATCAATGGTATAGTACATGATAGTGTAGGTGAGAGGATTCGACTCCTAACCACTTTTACTCTCGCATTTTATTCTCACATTTAATCTTTTTCGGTTACTATCTATCACTCCTTAATTTCGACATTTTAGTAATTAATTAATTAAATTGATAATTGATCGCAATCCCTGAGTTCGACACTCGGTCTTATCGTTTGAATAATATTACTTGCAATGATTCGATACACTTGCCGAAATCATAACAAGTTTTTGGCGCCGTTGCGGGGGATTGCCAATTTTTGTCAGTTTAATCTTTAATTACTAGATTGAATTTTATTTTTCAGTTATTTTATTTTTATTTTTTTGTATTCTCTTTATTACTACACTCCCTTGATTCTATGAAAGCCTGGTGAAATCTCTATAAATCATGGAGTCCACAATGCAGTCACTTCGTTGTGATTTCTGTGGAGAACCACATTTAAATGGAAATTGTGTGACATACACTTATTGTGATCTCTGTGGGAAGGATCTTGTGTATTGTAATTGTGAGCCAGAGTGGACAACTGTCATGGGAAATTTTCACTGGTTAGCGGATATAAAACTTCTTGGGCTACATATTGACCAACCACATCACTCGCGTTGTGATTTTTGTGGGGGGTATCATCTGGATGGAAATTGTAAGGAGTTTTATTTTACTACAAATGTAGAACAAGAAGAACATGCCTCAACAAAAGAAGAATCTTGGGAGAATAAGAAAGATGAGGAGGAAAAAAAGATTGAACGGGGAGGATCATATAGTTTGGAGGGAAGCTCAAAATTCCCAATGTTGGGAAGGTGCGAAAATCCAACAAGAAATAACCCAACAAATCATTTTTCCTCCTCATCTTTCGAGCAGTAAGGAAGATAGAAGGGAAGATCTTGATCGATATTTAGACTCCTTCTATGCCTTGTTTGTCATCCTTCACCTTGAGAGGGTATGGAAGCATCTGCAATTATACTTCAAGTTCATGAAGTTCTTGCCCCATAAACGAAAGAAGAAGGATGATGTGTTCTTTGTGTCATATATTCCACCTTGATAGTGGAATTGCATCGTCAAACTAGTGACGGTAAAGAAGCGCTTCTTGGGAGGCAACCCATGGTAGAGGTAACAAGTTTTTAATTTGATTTATGGTTTTGACTTTCTTTCAGTTTTTTTTATAAAAAAAAAAAGAGAGAAGAGAAATGCTCCATTGTGTGTCTAAGAAAGAATGACTCCATTTTTATGGGTGAACTACTATGTTTCTAACCCTTTTGTTTAAGTCTATTTGAGTGGAACCTATTTCAATGGGTTCCATGAGAACTCACAGGAATGTTGCAGGAATTCTTTACAGGATATAAATTGGAAAATCAGACAAGATTTGGCATGCATGAAGGAATGTGAGGAGAGCACTGATGACTTGCTTACTTAGTGTATAGGTGTTGGTGCTTTGGACAATCATCACCAGCAGCAACAAACGAGCCGTAGAAGACACATGATCCTTTACTACTTGGGGATGACTGCATTGAGCATCATATCTCATTCCTTGAGTAGGGTGGTTCAGTGTA
Source organism: Oxytropis ochrocephala (assembly GCA_020916435.1). Lineage (NCBI taxonomy): Eukaryota > Viridiplantae > Streptophyta > Magnoliopsida > Fabales > Fabaceae > Oxytropis > Oxytropis ochrocephala. The sequence continues at coordinate 44,960,130 of CM037088.1, read as the reverse complement.
ATTTTTCGCTTTTTGAGACACTTTTTGGGCTCTTGTCTTCCCCTTTGTTTGGATTTTGCATTTTGGTCTGTACTATGCTGATATGACTTTTACATTGATTATGATGCACCACAACTTTGAACTCATAGTTGCATTCTCAATGATGATGGTTTTGTTTAGCTCTAACACATTTTGCATCTTACCATGTGATCACTTTTGTATCAAATTTTAATCATCAGGTATTGCCATTGGTTTAAGATAAGGGTTGAGGAAAATCTGGATCATATGTTGGCAAGCTTCTAATAGTTCAAGATCTTAAAATCCCATGCCGTGAGGTTTGAGCCTAAACACTTATGATTCATTGACTATGTGAGCATTCCTTGCATGTATTATTATGCAGAACTTGAACTTGTGCTTAATTGTCTTACATTTGATGTATACACACACTGAGGCAATTTTTCTTGGAAACCCAGAGCCTTTCAAACCACCTCATAATTATTTATCCTTTGCTAGCCCCTTTGAGCCTAAATGTTTTTTTTCCTGTTTTGTTCTGACAAGACCACACCAGATAAGCTAAATTCATAATTTGTTCTCTTGACTTGGAGTTAGGTAGAAAAATATATGCAAATGTGGGAAAGATCTATGTTTGGGGTTGCTCATGGAATAGCAACAAATTAAGTTTCGGGTGGTATATATACAAGAGAAGAAAAACAATTCTTATATATATACAAAAAGGAAAAAAAAAGATATAAAAAAAATCCTTCTCTTGTTAAATTTTGTTTGGGAAAAATTGTGAGTGGTGAGATTGTTTAAAGTGTGAGAATAAAGGGAATTGTGCCTAACTCCAAGTTTTTAACCTACTTACCCAAATAATATCCACCCTTACCTAAGCCCCATTACAACCCTTAAGTCCTCGAATAGTGTGTGTGCATATCAATTTGAATGGACTTTTCTAGAACTTGTTCAAGCCTATGAAACGATGATGCATGTATTGTGAATTGAGTGATTACCTTATACACTCATGAGAAAAAAGACAAATTGGTGAGATGTGTGAAAAGAGAGAACTTGAGAATGCTTGTCTCTATATGATCTTGTGTTTTTGAATTCAATTTGTCTTGCTAATCAATGGACACTATGCTAAATGATGCATTTTGATGTGTTGAAGTGTCTAACGGTATGTGTGAAAGGTGTGAAAGCTGAAGTAAAAAAATTTGCCACAGCCTGAATTGAATGATTGCTTGAGGACAAGCAAAACTCCAAGTTTGGGGTTGTGTTGACTCATCGTCATATGTATGTTGTTATTCAGTTTAAAGCCAGAATGCTAGTCTTTGTTTGTGTTTTGGTCAATTATCACGGGGAAATAGCATAGATTTCAATTGATCATTTGGATTGCATTGTAAGTTATTATCCTCATCTCTAGTGCTAATTGTAAGAGAAAACCTTCAATTTGATGTTTCGTCAACTAGCGAACTGCATGACTTGCCAAGTGACACAATGAGAGAAAAGAAGAGAAAAATCATGCGGCCAAGCGTCGCGACAAGATGCCACCGCGTCGCGACCCAGGCTAAAAATTTTGTCATCGCGTCGCGACTGAATCGTATCGCGTCGCAATGGTCTGCAGATTTGACAACAATTTAAGTGAAAAATCAGATTTTTTGGGAAAATTCTTCTTGGAGGCGAAAATAGGGTTTGGAGCTGCGAAAAAGAGCAAGAGTGGGAGCTTCTCTACACTTGAGAACAAGGAATTGAATGATCCAATGTACTCTTCTTCTTGTAACTTCTCTTTTATATTGTTTTTCAATACTTTGAACATGAATAGTTAATTTTTTTAGGGTTAGGAAGAGATGAATCTCTCCAAAACTATCATGTGATTTCATTGTTATGATCAATGCAATTTAGTTATCCTTTTAAATTTGCCTTTACCTCTGTTCTTATTGCTTTACAATAACTGTTGTTGTTGTATTGAGTTAAGGTTTACTTTCACTATTGGGAGATGGGTTATGTTATCCGGATATTGGGGTTTTAGGTCATGAGTGTGATGATTATAGGAATATGAGATTAATACCATGAATTCTGTTAATTCTCTGAGTTTAATGCTTTGTTTGGTGGTGATACACTTAAGGAATTAAGGTTTCCCATGGGATAAAAGGGGTTTTGAGGCAAGGGATTATCCTAAATCTTTAAGAGTTGAATTGAATCTTTTAATTGGGTAATTAAATTGGAATTAATCAATGGTATCGTACATGATAGTGTAGGGGGGAGGATTCGACTCCTAACCACTTTTACTCTCACATTTAATCTTTTTCGGTTACTATCTATCACTCCTTATTTCGACATTTTAGTAATTAATTAAATTGATAATTGATCACAATCCCTGAGTTCGACACTTGGTCTTACCGTTTTAATATTACTTGCAACGATTCGGTACACTTGTCGAAATCTTAACAACGACGAGCACTTAACCCACTAACTGTGCTAGTGGGATCGTGGGAAGTTACTCTGCTTAGTTGAGGGCCTATGAAGCGATGAGAGCCGTTAATATTAGATCAATCCAACGGCAGACAAATGTTGGCTTGGATAGTGGCCGACGAGGGCTTGTATATATATAGCAATAGAGTGAAATGTAACACACAGACACACAATCAATCAAACTCTACGTTTATTTCAATTTATCTTCCTTTATCGCATATTTATCTTTACTTTATGCATTAGTCGTAGTATAATCCAACACTCGTGTCCCCTGTCACCTTGCCTGACCCTTTCTGTAGGAGTCAGGAAACCCGTAGTTGAGGAGCAGAGTTCCCTCCTCGACGCAATTGTTTGAAGAAAAGATGAATCAAAGACTGTCCAAACCTCTGGCCGACACTACGGCTAGGACCTAAGAGTTTGACGACAACAACTTAAAATTATTATCTTTGTTGGGAAAGTTTAACCTACTAGATTACAAACAAGGTCAAGCTTAGTTGCAAAAAGTCATTTTAAATCATATGATGTTTGGAAAGAAGGGATTATCACTAACCAACTCGTTCGCAGTTTTATTGACAAAGTGATCCATGATAAATGGTCTAAGTGGTCTATTTTGTTATCTGATGTGATTTTCAAAAAGAAAATTCTATTGTGTTTATTACTAATGGTCAGTGGCGGATCCAGGACCCCGGGGTCAGGGGTGTCAAATTTTTTAAATACACAATTTACTAAAAATATAATTAAAAATGACTATAATATATTTAAATAAATAAATTATACATTTCATAATTCTCCTCTACGTGATTTCATATTCTGAAATCGTTGAATAATAAGCTTAGAGTCAATTTTTTTGAATACATCACTCTAAATGTACGTCACCAAACAATCGTTCATTCATGTATCCCACATCCGATCACGCAACCTTTCTTCACAATATTCATAGCAGAGAAAGTTATTTCTACATGTACGGTTGCAACAGACAAAACTAGTGTCAGCTTCAAAAGAAGACTTTATCAGGTTCAACTTGTGTTGCACTAGACCAATACAAATTAAATAGCACAAATTAAAGGCTAAAAGGTACTTTTAGTCCCTGCAAATGTCAAGAAAATCCAGTTTAGTCCCTGCAATTCCAAAAATTTTAAAATAGTCCCTGCAATTAGTAAACGTTACTACTTTAGTCCCTGCTGTTACTTTACTTTTAAAAAAGGAGGGACTAAATTGGATTTTCTTGACATTTGCAGGGATTAAAAGTACCTTATAAATGGAATTGCAGGGACTAAAGTAGTAACGTTTACTAATTGCAGGGACTATTTTAAAAATTTTGGAATTGCAGGGACTAAACTGGATTTTCTTGACATTTGCAGGGACTAAAAGTACCTTTTAGCCCAAATTAAATAACACAAAACACAAACTAAATAATACTAATAGATTCAAAATTAGGATAATAAGAACAAGAATGGATCCAAGGAGATAGAGAGACAAAAACTTTTTTAAAATAAAATATAGTAAGAGTGTGAGTGATTGTGTGAGTGTGGTGCATTAGAGTGGTGCAAAATTAGGAACTTTGGTGCAAAACTAAGAACTTGGGTGCAAAACATATTTTTCAGGGGATGCAAAAATATTTTTCCCTAAAGTATCGGTGCTAATTTTATTATTTGAGGGGGTTCACTTGAACCCCCTCAAATATATGTAGGTCCGCCACTGCTAATGGTAACTCTTCTTGAAGCTTATCAAAAGAAACTCTTTATGAAGCATTTGTATAATAAACTTGAATAACTTGTATATTTACTTCTGCTATAGTCAGTTAATACCTTGCCTGACCCTTTCTGTAGGAGTCAGGAAACCCGTAGTTGAGGAGCAGAGTTCCCTCCTCGACGCAATTGTTTGAAGAAAAGATGAATCAAAGACTGTCCAAACCTCTGGCCGACACTACGGCTAGGACCTAAGAGTTTGACGACAACAACTTAAAATTATTATCTTTGTTGGGAAAGTTTAACCTACTAGATTACAAACAAGGTCAAGCTTAGTTGCAAAAAGTCATTTTAAATCATATGATGTTTGGAAAGAAGGGATTATCACTAACCAACTCGTTCGCAGTTTTATTGACAAAGTGATCCATGATAAATGGTCTAAGTGGTCTATTTTGTTATCTGATGTGATTTTCAAAAAGAAAATTCTATTGTGTTTATTACTAATGGTAACTCTTCTTGAAGCTTATCAAAAGAAACTCTTTATGAAGCATTTGTATAATAAACTTGAATAACTTGTATATTTACTTCTGCTATAGTCAGTTAGTATCTCACTTTTTGTATCTTATCACCAATATTCGTCTCGAGACCCACCCTAACCACTCACAAAGTTTCTAGTTCCAACATTTGTCTTTAGTTGACCATTTGATAAATTCTCAATGATGAAATTTCACAAAATAACACTTCGACTACTCCATAAATTTTGGGGGGGGGGACATTTGTGATCACTAAGATATCTTGTCAATATTCCAAACACTTAGTGCAAATCTTTTGGGTAAAAAAAGAGAATCCAAAAAGGAAATGTCTGTTAAGTACTCGTAACGAAAATGTAAGAAAAAATTAGGGCATTAAAAAATTTAAAAGAGAAAATATATAAAACATAAGGTTTGTCCTAAAGATAAAATTATGAGAAAATAGGCAATCATGATCTAAAAGGAAGTTTGACTATTTTTCTATATGCTCAAAAAAATTGAAATATCCTTTACTACCCACTTTGAGTCGATAAAAGATTTTTCTTTTAATCACTCTGGACAAGGATTAGTTCCACACTTAAAAATGACCGATGTACTGCGGTCATCAGTTTAGTAAACTAAAAGGAAAGTCAAAGAAAAAATAACATAAAAGGGAGAATAGAAATTCATAACAAAAGGATTCAAAATAAATGGGCTTGAATGAAAAAGGAAATATAAATTTTAAGTTGATACATCATACTACGAGGGTCCGTTTGATTTGCAAATGGGTGAGTACTAGACTGGATAATACAATATTGAACAACATTTTATTATGTACCTTGTTTGGTGGATAATAGACAACACAAGTAAAAAAAATTAAAAATTTCAAAAATTCCCTTTATTATATATATAATGATTTTATATAACTTTGGTAAAAAAATGATTTTATATAATATATATATAAATTTTAGGCTTAAATATCATTTACCCCCCTGCAAATATCACCATAATCCATTTACCCCCCTGTAAAATAAAAAGTTTTAAAATGTCCCTTGCAAATATAAATCTGCTTACTTTACCCCTATTTGTAAGATTATATTGTGGTGTTAAGTGTATAATGGGTATAAACCGTTACGGTTTTACCCCGCAAAATATAAATCGTTTACAGTGTTACCCCACGTAGGGGGTAACCGTAAACAGTTTATATTTGCAAGGGGCATCTTAAAACTTTTTATTTTACAGGGGGGTAAATGGATTATGGTGATATTTGCAGGGAGGTAAATGATATTTAAGCCTAAATTTTAAAGAGGGATGAGAGAGAGAGGTGAAGATGAAGATAGAGAGAAAGAGATAAAGAAATGGAGAGAGATGAGGCAAACTAATTTCATGTACCCCTGATGTTTTCTTTTGGGCACTCACCATCTCAGTAGGCCAACTAGAGCTATTAGATGCAATCCTTTCAATCAACTCACATGCCTCATTGTATGACAAATTTAATAACTCCCTCAGAAGATGCATCAAGCATTATTCTGGTTTGAGGTTCTAAACCATTATAAAATGTTTCCATTTGAATAATAACAGGTAAACCATGATAAGGACATTTTCTCAAAAGTTCCTTCCATCTTTCTCATGCTTCAAATAATGATTCAAATTCTTTTTATCTAAAAGATGTAATATTAGTTCTCATCCTGACATTTTTGATAGTGGGAAATATTTTCCTAAAATTTTTACAGCCATTTCATTCCATGAATGGATAGAGTTAGGCTCTAAAGCATTGAGCCAAGCCTTAGCTCTATCTTTCAAAGAATAAGGAAACAACCTTAGTCTAAATGCATCTTCACTAACACCAGGAATTATAAAGTTACTACATACTTCTAGAAACTGTTTTAAATGCAAATGAGGATCTTCATGAGGAAGTCCTCCAAATTGACCAATAGTTTGAAGCATTTGAAACATCATAGGCTTAAATTCAAAATGTACAACATCTATATGAGGTCTTGCTATGCTAGTTTGCATATTTTGATGATCAAACTGAGCATAGTCCCTCATTGGTCTATCTCTATCATTAATCATACCTATAGTATCCATGTGGATGAATTGATCTCTATGATCTTTAGAATCTTGATGTGAGCCAGGACCTCCTCTTACTGAGTGTGGTCTTGAGCCTTGTCCTTCACTGTGAGACATGATGCAGTCTTGGTTTCCTTGCTTCTGGAGTCTTAGCAATCTCCTATATCTTCTTTCTATCTCTGTATCTAAACTGTATTTTGGTGTTCTGGTCTTGTGCATATGCTAAAACACCACTTACTCCTGCATAACAGAAACTAAAATACCAGAATAATAAAACACTAAATTACAATATCAAAACTTCAAAAGAAATTAATTACAATCCCCGGCAACAGCGCCAAAAGCTTGGTGTGAGAAAAGCATGTGCAAGTATACATAGTCTCTAACAAGTAGTATATAAGATCGAACCCACAAGGATTGTTTTAACTCTTTTAAACTTCAATACAATGTATTTAGTGTGAGGTAACCAGATAACAAATATATTGGGGGGGGGTGGTGTATATAACAATTATGTAATTTAAAGCAGAGTGCAAGTAGTGTTGATGCAATAGAGAAAATATAGTTGGAATGTCTTCCCCAAGTAATTCACTTTCAAGTGTTTAATCACTATGTGATGCAGGTGCACTGAATGCTGTTGCATTTGCAATGTGCCTTTCAGTCATTGTCTTTTGAGTTTCTTTACAAGCTCTTATGTCTAAGATGCTAAATAAGTTCACTCTTGTCTTTTTAAAGTTCCCACAGTGTCACCCTATGGACTATGCCATCCTATTGTCGTGCCTGAAAAAGTCCCCGAGGGAGAACCTTCCTCGTTTACAACTTTTCTAAGACAATGAAGCCGCCACCAATACTTATTTAAGGAAAGTATTAGAAAAACCTTTTTGGAAAAACGGATGGCCTTTGAAAACTGAGAGATTTGGGTTCGGGGGTCAGTTACGCGCGGGGCAGGTATTAGCACCCCACACGTGCTCTCTACTGAGAGAGAATCTTTAATTAAATGCGTGGTTTTAGTGTGTTGATTTAAAAATACTTAATTTTGCCTCTCTACTTCTTATTGAAAAAAGTCTTAATGAAAATCTCATTTATTGTAAAAAAAAGGAGGAAAAAGGTTTTTTAGAAAGAGTGCTTGACGGGATGCGACCCGCTCCTACTTATCTCCCGGTGCGATGAAGAACTCAAAGCTACGTAGTTCTTCTTTGTCTTTTCTTTGAAAAGGTTTTTGTCTTTTATCTTTTTAGTGAGTTTTCGAAATAGGACGAGCATTTAGTGAATGATTAAACTAACAAAGGTTATGAGTAATCACCGCTAAGTACTCTTGAAAATGAGAGTCACTACCACTACTCAGACGAACAAAGGTTCTGATTGACTATTAGTAGCAACTTGTTTTTTATTAGCTCTTTTGAAAGTGGTTTTCGAAAGAGATTGATTGACACGAATGATCAAACTAACAAAAGTTATGAGTAATCATCGCTTATTGTTCTTTTGGGAAAAAGACATCGCTACCAATGGCTAGACGAACAAAGGTTCCGATTAGCCATTAGTGACAATGGGTTTGAAAAAGATTCTTGAAAGGAGAATGTTTTTGTTCTGAAAATGATCTTGGTTTGCGAAAGTGATTCTTTTTTGTTATGAAAATAACTCTTTTCTTTTTTGTTATGCAAATGCTAATTTTTATGGTTGCGCTTGACGAGAATGTGGCTCGCTCCTACGTATCCCATACAGAGATAGGGTTGCTAGAACACTCCTCATACAAGTGACCTCCTCCACAGTACACACAACTAGGTGTGCCTGGAGGTACTTGTTCTCTTCACAGAATGATGTTTTTACGGTGATGCATGTTTGCATTAGATGCGATAGCATTGCGAAGTGAAGTTTTTCATCAAATTAGCTAGAGTGGCTACTTGAGCGAGATAGAGGCGGATATATCATTAATTTCATGTACCCCTGATGGTTTCTTTTGGGCACTTACCCTCTCAGTAGGCCAACTAGAGCTATTAGCTGCTATTCTATCAATTAATTCACATGCTTCATTATATGACAGATTTAATAACACTCCACCAGATGATGCATCAAGCATTATTCGGTTTGAGGTTCTAATCCATTATAAAATGTTTCCATTTGAATAATAACGAGTAAACCATGATGAGGACATTTTCTCAAAAGTTCCTTCCATCTTTCCCATGCTTCAAATAAAGACTCAAACTCTTTTTGTCTAAAAGATGTAATATCATTTCTTAACTTTGGCATTTTTGATAGGTGGGAAATATTTTCCTAAAATTTTTCAGCCATTTCATTCCATGAATGAATAGAGTTAGGCTCTAAAGAATTTAGCCAAGCCTTAGCTCTATCTTTCAAAGAATATGGAAATAACCTTAATCTAAATGCATTTTCACTAACACCAGGTAAAATAAAATTACTACATACTTCTAGAAATTGCCTTAAATGCAAATGAGGATCTTCATGAGGAGATCCTCCAAATTGACCAATAGTTTGAAGCATTTGAAACATCAGGCTTAAATTCAAAATGCATGGCATCAACAAAGACAAGTTTATTAAAGCAAGCATTTAGGAACAAACCCAAACTCTAATTCTTTTGAAGTGTGCGAAGCACGTGAAGAAAGTGAAGACCTTTTATTATTTCACTAAATAACTTAACTAAACAAGCAAGTTAAAGTAAAAAGTTGGGGCAAAGTTTTGGTAAAAGTTTATGAATGCAAGAGGGTAAAAATGTTTTATGAGGTGAAGTGAAAATGTTTTGGTAAAAACTAAGTGAAATGGTAAAAACCAAAGTGGTAAAATGTTTTTATGTTTTTGGTAAAAGTTAATGAAGTGGTAAAGTAAAATGGTAAAAAGTGAACAAACACAATTGCACAACTTGCATTTACTCAAACACAATCAAAATGACAATTTTCAAGCAATCAAAAGGGGCAAAACCCTAGTCATGGCGAATGCAATTGTGCATTGAATCATCAACTTATTTCATGCAAAAATTGACAAATTAACATATAAAACATCATAAGATATAACCCTAATCTACCATGCAAGGTTCTAAGATAAAACATCAAGTAAATCATGCATTTTATTCACACAAAATCAAAGGAATCAAAGGAAAAAAAAAAACACAAACCCTAATTCTTGAGCTTGAACCCGAGGCCACACATACCCACAATCAAGCAATTATTCAACTACAACTCATGCAATAAGCAAGAACACATAAGAACCCTATTTTTCCCTTCTTGGCCGAAGCTAATAAGCATGAAAAATGAGTTTTATTTGACCAAAAATTATGCAAACAAGATGGATATGCAAGGAAATGCAAGAAAACACAAGAACAACTCCTCCAAAGCCAAGGAGCCACCTCAAACCCCCAAGCCTCCCTAGGTGCTTGTCAATAGAGTTTGAAGTGGCTCCTCAAAGCAACAACAACAATATGAAGGAGTTGAGATGAGGAGAAGAGAGATTATGCAAGAATTTAAAGACTAGATGCAAAGATTCAAGGCTTACCTCAAAATCTCACAAAGAAATGAAGAAAGATATGAAATGAACTCAAGAACAAACTTGGATCTACTCTTGAACTTCAAAAATAGCTAGATCTTGGAGATTTGATGATGAAACCTTGAAGAGAATAGAATGGTAGAAGATGATCTAGTGTAGGAATCAAAGAAATGGAGGATTTGATGGTGAAAAATTGAAGAATGGAGGAGTAGTGGTGGTGGGTTGTATTCGGCCAAGAGAGTGGGAGAGGAGAGGGAGTGTGTTAGGGTTTATGTGAGTGAGAAATGAGAGGCCAAAGATTGTTAGAGATGGGCTTAAAAAAGTATTTATAGAACGCAATTAGGGTTGAGGGTGTTTTGGTCCTTGCATTCTAGTTGTGCTCTAGGATTGGACCTTAATTTTGAATCAAAGGCTAGGATTGATGATCACATGGATTGAGGACATTGAGAAAACACAAATGAGGAGTGAATGGGTGTATATGTGCAGCTCATGAGGGGAGTGGAGAGGGTGTGAATTTCCAAAAATGTTTCTCCACAATTGCATATTACTGGTGTGTGGAAATGCCACATACACTTGAGTGCAAGTATACACTGTCCAAAAACAAGTAGTAAAAAGATCGAACCCACAGAGATTGAAAAACTCACTTTTAAAACAAATATAAAGTAATAAAGTGTAAAGTCACTAAGTAACAAAATAATTTGGATTTTGTTTGATGATCACAACTAAGTTAGAAAGAAAGCAAAGTAAAAATGTTGATAGTGTAAAAGAGAAAAGCTAGTTGGAATGTCTTTATCAAGTAATTTACTTATAAGTGTATGATGCAGTATGTGATGCAGCTGCACTGAATGCTGTTGCATTAGCTATGTGCCTTTCGGTCACTTTCTTCAGAGTATCATTACCAGCTCTTATGATCCTTGTTCTATGCAGTAAAGAAAGGGGTGTTAGTGCCAATCTTGCCTCCTAACAAGTATTCACTTTGCTTAAGTGAATTCACTCTTGTATTTTAAGTACCCACAATTATCCTATGGACTATACTATCCTATGTCTAGGACTTAGCATGGTTTTCACAAAGTTTTCTTTATGTAAAACACTCACCCATATTAGTTCTTGAGTTCGTAATTGTAAGCCATTTCTGGTCATTTACAAATCTACTTATTCTAAGTGATCAAGTTTAAAATAAGTTTTGAAAAGATTATCAAGCAAGAACTAAAGTACAAACATACATACATGCAACATACTTACTTAAAAGCTCATTAAATGATTAGAACATTCCAACTAAGAAAGGTTTAGCTAACAAGAGACATTGCAAGATATATATAAACTGAATAGACCATGTTTATATATATAGAAATCACAAAAGAGAAACAACAAGAGTAAAGTTACAAATGTTGAAAACCTTTGTATGAAGTCTTCTAGCAATGCACTAGCATTACTCCTTAGCACTATACAAACACTATGAAAATGAGTTAAGGAGGATTTATGAATTCCTTCCTCTTCCTCTTCCTCTAAAAATATAAAAACTAACTATGTATATTGAAATTTTGATCTAACTTATGGATTGTGATATATTTCCAAATGAAGATGTGAGGTCCTTTTATAGCCTTCAAGTGAGGTGCTTCCTTCCTTCATGTTGAAGTCATCTTGAGTGGATCATAGCTGTAGTTGCTTTCCAAAGGTTTATCCATGTTGAAATCTTTGACTTAATCACATAGGGCGGTTCCATGGTGATAGAACAAGTGTCCCTATGTTGGGGACTCTTCAAAGCTATGCCTATAGCTATGTGTGAATGGTAGGCGCCTACTATACAAGGTTGGATGGCATCAGAGAACCAAGCAGGAGGTCATCACTTTGCATGTGGGTGCATATGAAACAGGCTGCTTATTCACCAAGTAGTGCAGTTTTGATGCAGGATCAGTGCAGGAGCATTGATGCAGTTAGCATTGAGACTGCACTGAACAAAAACATCAAACATACCACAATATATCCAAAATGGCCTAATAATAACTATAACCATTCAAATCACTCAAGTTATCATATATCACATAAAATACTATATAAACTCTTTATTATTACTTGAAAGAGAGCAAATACTAAGTTTAAACATATGAAATACTCTATAAAAAATAGAGTTATCAATTACAATATTATCATTAACTATGAATGAATGGTGAAGATAATTTGCATATTAATTTGAATGGAGGGTCATGATTGAGATACACTTTGCAAGTAAATCAAAAAAGGAGGGATAATGGGCTGTGGGGCACGAAAATGAGAGGGAGAGTGGTGCCCAAGTTTTGCAAGTTGTCATCTTGTACTATTGTACTATTGTGAGACCCTTCCAAATATCCTTTTTTTTAGGGTTTTTTTTACCCCCACCCTCTCCCCTTAAACCCCCACCCACACTGAAATTCCCAAAATGCCCTTCAAAAAATCTTTTTTTTTTTCAAAAAATAACACGAATCGTATATATATTTTTTGTGGCCTATATACGATGGGTAAAATTATGACGTCGTATATATGTTCATTGTGCGTATATACGATTTAAACGTTTTAAGTCAATCGTATATACGCCTGAGAAACCTATATACGATGCGTTAAAAATGCACATCGGATATATGTCCCAAAAGAGATATATACGATGGACTTTGTTTTTGTTAACAGTTATGATTTTATTACCGGTTATAATTTGAAGTCTCGCGATTTGATTAACATCAACGGTGTAGATATATTGGATAAAGTAAATGCGTATAATTACAAAAACGCGATATAGTATATATATACACGTGTAATACAAAATATGTGTGAATCTATCTACAAGCCGTCAATAGAATCATCGGCTAAATCTATACATCTAGACGCATCACTGTGAGTGGGAGGCTGCATGGGAGGACACATAGACTGCCATAGGGTAAAGCGTCTGGCATACAGATGCAACCATGAAGCAGACTCCGGTGAGTAGTGCTGGTACCACTGTGGGGCAATAGGAGGCAACAGACAAGTGGGAGAGATTGAAAGATGCAACCAGTGTAGATTTTGCTCGTTCAGAACAAATATGATTTTCAACTTAGATGAACTGTAAGTGCCTCTCAAAGGCAGATAAGTGAAATTCATAGGTAAAGAAAACTGAACCAATGCAACATTATACCTGGTTGCAACCATATACCCCATCTCGAGCAAATCAAACCACTTTGACTCGGTGACGTCAGTATGACTCGATAGTTAAAGCTTTGCGAAGCTCTAACAGTCGGTTCTTCCCAAACATGTCAGAATACAAGGTTTCCTTGTCCTTTGTTTCCTGAATCAAAGCTTGCCTAATTAGAGGCCAGGAGTCCTCACCCATGTCAAGTCCAACCCCGACTGCTCTAAATTCGCGATTCTACGTCACCTTCAACATCAACAATTTTTTCAACATAGTTGCGCACGTGTCTTTGGAAGAAGCGGTAAGTGGATTTTAGTCTCATTTGTATTTGTGATAATACTCTAGAAGCACCACGAGATAATTTGGTTGGCCATTTGTGTAGGAATTTTGGAAGGGCCGGATTCTTCAGTCTGTTTTACCCTCTCATCCACGTGCTCCCACCCAGAAGGATCACGCTTAGCATCAAAAAATTTCCCTTTTTTCTTCTTTGGTGCACCTTTCGTTCTGACTTTTGATTTAGGTGCAACCATAGAAGAAGTAGAAGGGAAAGCTATCTCATTCAGCTGCCTCTTAATAAGATATTTTTCCTCCTCAGTGACTTTATCAAATCTTGCCTTGATAGCATCAAACTGATAAGAAATATCACAGGTAGATGATTTATCCTGAGTGGATTTATCATCTACTGCATCCAAACTCAAGCTGTTTCCAAGTGATCATCAACAAAGATGCGGAATAGAATTGCCGGAAGCATGAAAAATACCTATCTCACAAGCACAAGGAAGTAGATGTGTCTTCCTTTGAATGCACCGGCACCGCCCTTTGTCGTATCCAACCCCAGATTTCGACCTTTCAAACTCCTTAACCATGTGACTCAGTGCAGATAAAGAAACAAGTCCTTGAAGATTTTTAAACAGTGGAATATTGGACTTGACTTCAATTCTGCTGATGCTTCGTTGAAAAGACCCGATAATTTGATCAAAATGTATTGCCAGCATGTCATCATTAGATATCAAACATTTTGATAGATCACCCTTCGAAGTCTTCAACTGTCTTTTCAAAGACCAATGCAAGTATTCCGCTCTGAAATAATAAACAAGTGTCAAAAAAAATGGTGTAACGGATAGAAATATTAAACAAGTGTCAAAGAAATTTAATCGACAATAAAAAATATGTCCACGTGTCAAAAAAAACCGAGTAACGGATAGAAATAATAAACAAGTGTCAAAGAAATTTAATCGACAATAAAAAATATGTCCACGTGTCAAAAAAAATCGAGTAACGGATAGAAATAATAAACAAGTGTCAAAGAAATTTAATCGACAATAAAAAATATGTCCACGTGTCAAAAAAAATCGAGTAACGGATAGAAATAATAAACAAGTGTCAAATAAATTTAATCGACAATAAAAAATATGTCCACGTGTCAAAAACAATCGAGTAACGGATAGAAATACCTGTTGGTTGTGGAATTCCCCAAGTGTGGGATCTGGTTAGTCCATGCTGAGATAAATCGCTCCTTGTGCGTTGTCAACCATGTGTCGTGCACATATTTAATGAGAGCGGGTTTATCAGATCAAGCAGCCTCAAAAAACTTCAGATTAGATAGATACTCTGACTCATCAACAAAATCAATAATACATAGCCAGAGAGATTCGACCTCCTCCCGTCTATCCTTGTGAACCAACTCCTTAATCTTCGCTTTGACATTTTTGTAACATGCCAATGACACAATAAATTTGTAGCGTGCCGAGGAAAGACATCAAGAATAGGAGACATCTGGTAGAGATCTCTCATGCATCAAGAAAACTCGAGGATGAATAGAATGCAACTCACATATACCTCGCATGTTTGCTCCAATACCCAAGAAAAATGAATAGCAAGCTCCCGCCCAATATAAGCAAATGCAACGTGGAAGCTTATCTCGGTGTTTGTGACTCCAACAATCGTAGAAGAGGCAAATTATATCTGTTGGTCTTGTAGGTTGAGTCAAGAATGAGAACTTTGGGAAACAACCCGAGCAACTTTATAGAAGTGGGATGAGCCCACATGATATCCTTGCGACATCAGTTGCGGAATCTTTCTAGACCAACATAGATAATTATGGGATTCAATCAATCTCAACACCTCACGAATGTCCGTTCTAGGACCCCTCTTTGTAGACCGGTGTTTGTGACGCTGCCTATAAACTTGACGAAGACTAGTCACATTTTCCGGATCTAGCTTCTTCAAAGCAGTAATAGTAGCTTTCGGTCCGACATCAAGATCCGCATGCTCGTTAACCAGATCTTTTTGCGCCTTAGACAGACGCCCAAATAAACAAGTACCAACGGTAGTTTTGAGCAACTCGTGCGTGTGTCTACCACATTTAACCGTGACACACCAACCCCCACGGCTAACAGTGCAAGTAGCTTTCAATCTAAAAGGACAGCCTCTCCTTTTAGAACTGAAAACCCTTGAATCATTAGTAAACCCGCCTTGTTTCTCGCAGCCAAAAACAATCTTATCCCGCCTTCCCCTCTTTCCAGCTGCTTTTTCAGATCTCACAATAACAACAACTACACCGATACTTCTACCAACAACTTTGGCCCACTCCTCCATGTAACGCCCAAAAAAATTAACTAAGTGAATTATTCAACTAATTTAATTAGGTGATTATTTAATTAATTTAATTAAGCGATTATTTAGCTAAATTAATTAAGTGATTGTTTTAGTTGACTATATTAAGCTAAATATAGGGTAATTAAATGATGAGTATTTTAGTTAAGTGGGATAATTAAGATGAGATTTATTTTATTACAAGAGGTGAATTAAATTAATTGGGGAGGTGTAAATAAGGCCCAAGGGCCATTAGTGAGCCCAATTTCTAGTCATAAACCTAGGGGTTCCTAAGGTAGAGACTCATTGTGTCTCATTCAAAGAAAGAAAAGAAAAATTAGAGAGAGAGAGGAAAAGAGGAAGGCCGACGGCATCCCAAGGGAAGAAAGGAGGAGACTTTCTCTTGAGTTTTGCTTGGTAAGTGGAGTGTTTTAGTCCATTATTCTCCATTTTTCTTCCTCTTTTTAGTGTGGTAGTTTTTAACACCTCATTTACATTCTTTGTTGATTCTCCATTGTTACCCAAGGAGAGAGAGGTCACGCTTTTCCACTGAAAGGAGGGTAGGAGTACTCCACTTTGTTGGTTCTTGGTGTTGGGTTGAAAGTTTCTAGCTCATTCAAGGTTAGGGGGCTCTACTTTACGTATATAATAAGTTGTATGATATGTATTATGTGTGGAATAGCTCTAGGATAGTTTGATTGTTGAGTTTTGTGCTAATCCTATGTTTGCTGTTGTATTTGTATTTAATTTGATGATGTCATGATGTTTGATGTTGGAAATAAATGTGTTGTTAAATGTGAATGCCATGTGTTTGATAAAATGCTCCAATGTGATGAAATATGAGAATATGTTAATTTCATGAAGTTGATCAAATATCTAATGAGTGTTGTTGAAGTGGGTGTTGAATTGTTGAATAAAAGTGTTGTTGAATTAAATTGATGATGAGTTTTACTTGTTTATGGTCTTTGTGTGGTTTTCTGGACACTGTTTCAGTATTTTTAAAACTGGTACTGTTTGATTGAGTCAAAAATTATGTGGCTGAGTGTTTTCAAAAATAGACTTAAAGCCGGTCGTTTTGGCACTAGTTTCGTTAAATTCAGAGTTGTGTAGCTCCAGTTATGAGTCTCCAAAGTCGAGTCAAATTTCTAGAGTCAATCTGTGGGTAGGTGCGGTTTTTGCAAGTTTTATGCCTTCAAATGAACTCCGTTTTGAACGATTATTTTTCCATTAGAAACTATATTCAAATTGCTTTTGTTCGGGCTAAGGTTTTGTCCCATTTGGTCGAGTCTAAGTCATTTTAGAGGAAAATGAAGTGGGAGGGCAGAATCTGTCCAGTCTGGGGACTGTCCGGGTTGTTTCTAAAACTGTACTAATTGGTTCACTGTTTTGAAAATCTAAAGATATATCCAGAAACTACATATCCGTGGCTTTCCGACGAGTGGTCTTTTGTAATTTTTCGATGTCGTTTGCTATTTTAAATACTCCGCCGAAGTAGGTGCCAAAATAGTCCTTAGGTACTAAAACAATTTTTGGTGTGTTAAAATAATCCTTAGGTGGGAGTTAATTTTTAGTGTGAGATTTAATTTAGTGTGAGATTTAATTTAATGCTTTTGAGCCAATGCATTTTTCTATTTTTTTTTTTTATTTTTTTTTTTGTGTGGATCTTTTGAGCAGATGCAAATACTTCTTTGAAGTGTTTTTGTGCATTGATTTTTTTCTGCATTTTGCTTTTTCTTCAGTGTAGTTTACATTGATGCAGTTGCACTGATAATGCTTTTCTTTTTCTAGCTCATATTACCTTCCTCATCGACCTCCGGATGCAAATGCACTTTGGCACAGTGTCTTTGACCTCCGGATGCATATATTTTTTCTTTGCACTTTGGCATGAGTTCGATTTTTATTGAACTATCCTCCGGATACATTTATTCTCGCATGGCACAGTCTTTGACCTCCGGATGCATTCATGTACTTAGGCACAGGTATAGTTTCAAAAGATTCAGGGTATGACTTTGTCCACATTTTTGTATTCTTTTTCTACATTGTTTACTCTTATACTTTTGAAATTCAACCTTTGTTTTCATAAAACACCCCCAAACTTAATTCTTTAAGCTCTTATTTCTTTTTAGTAAAGCTTTGTTTTGACCTAAGCTTACCAAAAATTCCCCTTGCATCAGATTGATCTTTTAAATAGCAAGGTTCTTTTCACAAACTCAGTTTTGAAGTGTTGAAGTAAAAATAATTTTGGTTTTTCTAAGAAATAAAGCTTCTTTTTCTCTTTTTCATCATAAAAATTCCATCCATAGGGCTTTCACCATATTTTTGAAAAACTGATCTTTTCTACTAAAATATTTAGATACTACTTTGTTAAGTACATCTAATATTTAAACAAACTAAAAACTACTTAAAACATATATATTTACTATATAAAACATATTAATTAAACACACAACATATTAGATAGAAATAAACATAATTAAACATAACATGCAAATCCCCCCCCAAACTTAAGGGGTTGCAGTGCCCTCACTGCAAATTTGTTCAGAAATACAAATCATTTATTCAAAATAGGGGAGAGGGATTAGTACAACCAGGGAAATAGTTCAGATAGAAAAACAAAACAAGCATTATAGCAGTTTATATGTGAAAACTTGTAAAGTGATACTCATTTCTTTGCTCCACTCCACGATTCGGTGCTTTGCCGCTTGGAGGAGTGTGTTTCACCTTCCGCTTCTTCTCCTTGGGCTTGCTTGGTGTTGCTTCAGAGGTGCGAGATGCACCTCCTACTACAGTGTAGTTGCAGGAATTTGTTCTTGAATTGATGCAGTGCATCGGTCTTGACTGCACATCATTTCTTCCTTTTAGGTGTTAATTTTGCTGCCTTCCTGCGCAGTTGCTTGAAGAAACTCGAGTGTTGTGCAAAGCATCCTCTTTCTGTTTAGCCATTTGTTCCAGAACCATTTTAATTGTTGCCTCATCATGCATAGTTGTTGCTGTTGTGATGATGAAGCAAGTGATGCGAAGCATCACTCTGCATCTCAACAGATTTGAGCAATGAGCTCCTGTGTGTGAATGATTCTTCTCCTTTATCTCCTTTGTTGAGTCCTTCTTCTTCTCTTTCCTGCAAAATCTCTTTCTCAAGAGCAGAAATAACATTAGTAGTAATGTTGCTTGGGCTAGAAGGTACTGTTTGTTCTGTTGGCATAACAGGGGTTGGTTCTTCTGTGTGAGTTGTTTTCTGTGGTTCATTTCTTGGAGAGGGTGGTGGAGGGGTTGTTTGTGGTGGTGATTGTGATAGGACTGGTGGATCATTGAGGGAGGGTAATGGTGATTTTGGAATGGAGGAGGATTCTTGGTTTGGTGAGATGATGGGTGTTTTGGTAGCTGGTGAAGTGATAGGGGTTTCTGGTTGGGTTGATGCTGAGGGTTTGGCATATTTTTGCCTAGCAATTTCTTCTAAAATTACTCCTCTAGCTTGCTCTTCCTCCTCTTCATCAACTTCCTCATCACTCTCTTCTTCTTCTTCAACTTCCTCTAATTCTTCATCCATTTCCTTTTCTAATTCGTCATTCTCAGATTCAGAATCATACAATTCTTCCACAACAGGCTCTATTACAACCTTCTTCTGTACTTTGAATTGCTTTCTAGTCACCTTCTTCTTGGTGCTAGGTTCCTCTACCTTCTCCTTACCTTTTCCTTCTTCTTGACCTCTTTCTTCTTCTTCTTCACCTTCACTTCTCAATACCCAACTTGGGAATTCAGGGGCATTCATTTGGCCCACAAGATCAAAGATCTTGTCAAAGACCAATTGAAGCTAGTCATGTTGATCATTACGAAATTTCCAGACAGCCATCCGCTTACGCATGTAATGCTCTTGCATTGCAGTGCGGTGGCCTCTCACATTTCTTAATTTCTCCTTCACTTCAAAGACTCAAATTACAGGGGAATTTCCTTTGTTCATTAGCGAGATATTGGGACACCTTCTTTCATGCATAATTGGTTATAAGACAAGGAAAAACAGAAATCCCTTTGATTTTGTTGAGCATGCAAGAATTTCCCTAGCTATCAATCATTTATGTCTACATTTCCTCGAGAGAGAATTGTATCTAGCAAGATCAATCTCTCTTTGGTCATAAGCATATGTGTGTGATGTAGGCGAGAATTGAATTGGCTATGAACAAATGCCAATTACCTAATGCATTTATCAAATAGTTACTTCTAAGCTTAATCTCATTAGGTGTGAATTTCTCCCAAACAGCCCCTGGTATAGCAATCCTATTCCTTATTTCTTCCATTTCTTTCTTAAAGGCCTTGGCCACTCTATTCTCAAAATCATTCCCATTATATTTCAGCATATAATGTTCATTTAATTTCTTGGCATGGAAGTGTACAATTTTACCTCTCACCATGGAAGTGTAGGAATGTTCGGTCCTTCTTGTGGTGTGATTCCAAAGATAGAACTCTCTCACTATGTCTTCAATGTAGCCTCCTCTTGGTAGCACGAAGTGGTCCCAATTTAGATTGGCCACTGTTGACATGAATGATGGGCTAGCCTTCTTCAAATCATACCCTCTCTCGGGCAATAGATGCATGTTCCAGAGATGAACATTGTCATCATTTCTTGTTGTTGAATCCTTGGCTTTGCCTTTCCTTGTTGATGATGATCCTGCATGCATGGCTTTCTTCTCTTTTTGGGGAGTTTTTGGCACGCTTGATGATGTTTCTGTCTTTGATTGTTTCTTCACCATTGTAATTGCTTTGAATTTCTAGGTTTTGATTGCTTGTGTGATTGAGGAAATTTGGAGATGAGAATGTGAAATGTGGTTTGTGTTTCAGATGAGAGAAATTTGTGAGGTTTGCGAATGAAGGGGTAACGGTAACAAAGTTAAGGCTTTATGTTTCAGGAAGAAAGAAGTTAGTGGATTTATTAGGTTGCCGTTAGCATTGCGTGCTGCGCATGCATCATGCCAAGTGTCTTGCTTTGGCTACCAATGTGTCATTAATCTTGCTTAACCTTCCTTTTAACCTTCCTAAAGCCTTATGTTTCACACTTAACCAATTTTCTTCAAGTTTATAAATTTCTGATGCAGGGCACGTTTTTTCCTCAATGCAGGTGCATTTGATGCAACTGCATTAGTTTCCTGCATTTCTGCAAAACAACTAAAAACATAAAATTGCACAAAAATAATTAAAAACAATGGGTTGCCTCCCATTAAGCGCTTGTTTTAAGAGTCTTGTCAGCCTGACTACCTCTTTTCACTTAGAGATTTTTCAAATAGGTGGTGGTTTTGTCTCTCACCACATGTTCACCATAGTACATTTTAACTCTTTGACCATTCACCTTGAAGACAATATTTGAGGATTTATCAAATAAGTCTACTGCTCCATGTGGATAAACCTTTATCAACTTAAATGGTCCTGACCACCTTGACCTTAGTTTTCCAGAAATAGCTTCAACCTAGAGTTGTATAGCGAGAACTAGTCCTCCTTCTTTCAATTCTCTATTGTGAATTTTCTTGTCATGCCATTTCTTAGTCTTAGCTTTGTAGATTTCAGCATTCTCATAAGAGGTTTGCCTAATTTCTTCTAGCTCATCAAGCTCTATCATTCTCTTTTACCGCCTTGTTCAAATTGAAATTGAGCTTCTTGATAGCCCAATAAGATTTGTTTTCCAATTCTACATGTAAATGGCATGCTTTTCCATAGACTAATTTGTAAGAGGACATTCCTAAGGGTGTTTTGAATCTTTGTTCTATATGCCCATAAAGCATCATCCAAATGTAAAGACCAATCTTTCCTATTTGGACTTACCATTTTTCTAGCATTCTCTTTATTTCCTATTGGATAATTCCGCTTGTCCACTAGTTTGAGGATGGTATGCTGTAGCTATCTTATGCTTAACTCCATACTTAGCTAGAAGGTTTTCTATGATTTTATTGCAAAAGTGTGAACCTTCATCATTAATGATAGCTCTAGGAGTTCCAAATCTAGTGAATATATTTTCTTGCAGAAACTTACTCACTGATTTAGCATCATTATTAGGTAATGCTACTGCCTCTACCCATTTGGATACATAATCAACAACTACTAAGATATATAAATTGCCAAAAGAGGGTGGAAAAGGTCCCATGAAATCCATGCCCCAAACATCAAATAATTCAATTTCTAAAATATTTGTTCTAGGCATTTCATGCTTATCAGAAATATTTCCTGCTCTTTGACATTTATCGCATTATTTGACCATAGAATAAGCATCTTTAAATAAAGTAGGCCAAAAATAACCAGACTGTAATACCTTAGCTGCTGTTCTAGTGCTTCCAAAGTGTCCTCCATAAGGTGCAGAATGGCAATGCAGAAGCACTGCTTGTTGTTCCTCTTCAGGTATGCATTTCCTCATTAATTGATCAGGGCACATCTTGTAAAGGAATGGATCATCCCAATAGTATTGTTTAACCATGTGGAAGAATTTTCTCCTTTGTTGATATGTCATACTCACTGGTACCACTTTGCTTGCAAGGAAATTTACAATATCAGCAAACCATGGTGCAGATGCATTTGATGCTCCTGCATTGCTTATAGCAAATGCAGTTTCATGTTTTGCATTGACTGTGATTGCCAATAGTTTCTCAACCGAAAACTCTCCTTGATTTCTTCTCCTTGTGTACCAAGTGATTCTCCTTCAATCCTTGATAAATGGTGCGCTACTTGGTTTTCTACTCCTTTTTGTCTCTAATTTCTAAATCAAATTCTTGTAGGAGTAAAATCCACCTTATCACCTTGGTTTTGCATCCTTCTTTGAAATTAGATACTTAATGGCGAGTGATCGGTATATACAATAATTTTAGTGCCAACTAAGTAAGATCTAAATTTTTCAAAGGCAAACACCACACTAATAATTCCTTTGTCAGAATCGTAATTCACTCGAGCTTCAATTAATGTCTTGCTAGCATAATATATGGAATGAAAGACCTTATCATACCTTTGCCCTAGGACTGCTCTCTACTGCAAAGTCACTAGCATCACACATTAATTCAAATGGCCTGCTCTAACTGAGTTACTATAATTGGTGTTGTCACCAATGCCTTTCTAAGCTTGTCAAAAGCTTCTAGACAAGATTCATCAAAGTTGAATTCTACATCATGTTGCGAAGCATACATAATGGTTTTGAGATTTTTGAAAAATATTTGATAAACCTTCTATAAAAACCAAAGCATGGCCTAAGAAGCTCCCGATACCTTTAAGCGTATTTGGTGGTGGTAGATTCTCAATGACATCAACTTTAGCTTTGTCTACCTCTAGACCTTTCTTTGAAATTCTATGTCCTAGCACTATGCCTTCTTGTACCATGAAATGACACTTTTCCCGATTTAAGACTAAATTTGTTTCCTCACATCTCTTGAGAATTTGTTCCAAATTTGCTAAACAAACTTGAAATGTTTCTCCAAAGATAGAGAAATCATCCATGAATACTTCCATTGATTGCTCAATGAAATCTGAGAAAATAGACATCATGCATCTTTGGAATGTAGCAGTGCATTACATAAGCCAAATGGCATCCTTCTAAAAGCAAAGGTTCCATAAGGGCATGTAAAGGTGGTTTTGTGTTGATCCTTAGGCTCAATGGCTATTTGATTGTAGCTTTGAATAGCCATCTAGGAAACAATAAAATTCTTTCCCCGCTAATCTATCTAACATTTGGTCTATGAATGGTAAAGGAAAGTGATCCTTTTTGGTAGCTTTGTTGAGTTTTTCAGTAATCCATACAGATTCTCCACCTGTGTGATTCTAGTTGGTATCAACTCATTCTTTTTATTGGCTATTCTTGTCACACCCCCTTTCTTTGGTACACATTGGACATGAGCTTACCCAAGCACCATGCGATATGGGGTATATGATTCCAGCATCTAGCCACTTAATAATTTCCTTTTTCACAACCTCTTTCATAATAGGATTTAGTCTTCTTTGACTCTCTATGTCTTTGTTTTGGAATTTTCTTCCAAAATGACTCTATGCATGCATATAGAAGGACTAATTCCTTTGATATCCGCCATTTGCCAACCTATAGCTTTGGTATGCTTCTTGAGAGTACTAATGAGATCACTCTCTGTTTTGATGTTAAATCGAAGCAATGATAATGTGTAAAGTCTCATTTGTTCCTAAGAAAGCATACTTAAGGTGTTCAGCAATATCTTCAATTCTAACTTAGGAGGTTGTTCTATTGAGGGTAAGTTCTTCTTGAGAATTGGATCCTCAAGATTGAGTGGTTCATAAGTCCTAGCCCATACTTCTTTACAAGAGTTTTCTATTGGCAGATTTCCTTTTTCTAGTATTTCATCATCTAGCAATGCAATTTGCATCTAATGCATCCTGCATTGGCTAAGTGATCATACTGCTTGTAAAATTGTTTTTCTACCAATTGATCTAGAGAGAATAAGGATGAACACTCTTCTGTATCCTCTGCAGGATACTTCATAGCATTCATTACATTGAATTTTATCTCTTGATCATTCACTCTCATAGTGAGTTCACCTTTTTGCACATCAATTATGGTTTTACCAGTTGCTAAAAATGGTCTACCTAGGATAATAGGCACTTCCTTATCTGCATCAAAGTCAAGGATAACAAAATCTACAGAAATACAAATTTGTCTACCTTAACTAGGATGTCTTCTATGATACCTTCGGGATAGGCTATTGATCTATCCGCTAATTGAAGTGTCACGCGTTGGTTGGTTTTGCATTTCCTATTTCTAACTGGTCAAAAATAGATTTAGGCATCAAGTTGATGCTTGCACCTAAATCACATAAAGCTTTACCAGTATAGGATTTTCCTATAGAAAATGGAATTGTAAAACTACCTGGATCCTTCAATTTCCTAGGAATCTTATTTTGCATAAGCAAACTACAATCTTCTGTCATGGCAATCTGTGTTTCAAACTCACCTAATCTTCTTCTCTTAGTAAGCACATCCTTCATAAATTTTGCATAATTTGGCATTTGTTGGAGGGCTTCTACTAAGGGAACATTGATGTGTAATTGTTTTAGTACCTCTAGGAATTTACCAAACTGCTTCTCCTCATGTGCTTTTTAGGTCTTTGAGGATAAGGAGGAGGAGGGTATTCAGTACTAACTTAGGTAGTGGACTTTGAACTTCTTGTGATGCAGAGCACTAGATGCTTCGCATTGGTTTCTTTTTGATTTTTGTTTTTTCTCCCTTTTCTACACTTTCCTTCTCGATTAACTCTACAAGATCCTTACCACTTCTCAATGAAATAGCCTTAACTCGCTCTTTTCCTTTGGTTTGGGAAGGAGTAGCTTTCAGATTTGAAGGTAAGGCACCTTGTGGCCTTTGATACAGTGTGGCTAATTGACCAACTTGATTCTCTAAGTTCTTAATGGAAGCATCTTGGGTTTGTCTAGCAGTTCTAGATTCACCTATAAATGCTTTAAGCATGGATTCTAGAGAATTATCAGTGGTAGGTTGAGAGTTTCTTTGGTTATTCGAAGTGGGAATCACGGTGGGTTGGTTGGTGTAGTTGGAGCAGTTCTAGAGTGCAGTGCACTATTGTTGCTCCATCTAAAATTTGGGTGATCTTTCCAACCAGGATTATAAGTGTTGGAATAAGGGTTGTTATTCCTATTATAACCTACATAATTTACAGAGATAGGGTTGCTAGAACACTCCTCATACAAGTGACCTCCTCCACAATACACACAACTAGGTGTGCCTGGAGGTACTTGTTCTCTTCACAGAATGATGTTTTCTCGGTGATGCATTTGCATTAGATCTTGATAGCATTGCCGAAGTGAAGTTTTTCATCAAATTAGCTAGAGTGGCTACTTGAGCAGATAGGAGATATATCATTAATTTCATGTACCCCGATGGTTTCTTTTGGGCACTTACCCTCTCAAGAGAGGCCAACTAGAGCTATTAGTCGCTATTCTATCAATTAATTCACATGCTTCATTATATGTGATTTAATAACACTCCACCGGATGATGCATCAAGCATTATTCGGTTTGAGGTTCTAATCCATTATAAAATGTTTCCATTTGAATAATAACAGGTAAATCATGATGAGGACATTTTCTCAAAAGTTCCTTCCATCTTTCCCATGCTTCAAATAAAGACTCAAACTCTTTTTGTCTAAAAGATGTAATATCATTTCTTAACCTGGCATTTTTGATAGGTGGGAAATATTTTCCTAAAAATTTTTCAGCCATTTCATTCCATGAATGAATAGAGTTAGGCTCTAAAGAATTTAGCCAAGCCTTAGCTCTATCTTTCAAAGAATATGGAAATAACCTTAATCTAAATGCATTTTCACTAACACCAGGTAAAATAAAATTACTACATACTTCTAGAAATTGCCTTAAATGCAAATGAGGATCTTCATGAGGAGATCCTCCAAATTGACCAATAGTTTGAAGCATTTGAAACATCATAGGCTTAAATTCAAAATGCATGGCATCAACAAAGACAAGTTTATTAAAGCAAGCATTTAGGAACAAACCCAAACTCTAATTCTTTTGAAGTGTGCGAAGCACGTGAAGGGGTGAAGACCTTTTTATTATTTCACTAAATAACTTAACTAAACAAGCAAGTTAAAGTAAAAAGTTGGGGCAAAGTTTTGGTAAAAGTTTATGAATGCAAGAGGGTAAAAATGTTTTATGAGGTGAAGTGAAAATGTTTTGGTAAAAACTAAGTGAAATGGTAAAAACCAAAGTGGTAAAATGTTTTTATGTTTTCTGGTAAAAAGTTAATGAAGTGGTAAAGTAAAATGGTAAAAAGTGAACAAACACAATTGCACAACTTGCATTTACTCAAACACAATCAAAATGACAATTTTCAAGCAATCAAAAGGGGCAAAAACCCTAGTCATGGCCGAATGCAATTGTGCATTGAATCATCAACTTATTTCATGCAAAAATTGACAAATTAACATATAAAACATCATAAGATATAACCCTAATCTACCATGCAAGGTTCTAAGATAAAACATCAAGTAAATCATGCATTTTATTCACACAAAAATCAAAGGAATCAAAAAAAAAAAAAAAAACACAAACCCTAATTCTTGAGCTTGAACCCGAGGCCACACATACCCACAATCAAGCAATTATTCAACTACAACTCATGCAATAAGCAAGAACACATAAGAACCCTATTTTTCCCTTCTTGGCCGAAGCTAATAAGCATGAAAAATGAGTTTTATTTGACCAAAAATTATGCAAACAAGATGGATATGCAAGGAAATGCAAGAAAACACAAGAACAACTCCTCCAAAGCCAAGGAGCCACCTCAAACCCCCAAGCCTCCCTAGGTGCTTGTCAATAGAGTTTGAAGTGGCTCCTCAAAGCAACAACAACAATATGAAGGAGTTGAGATGAGGAGAAGAGAGATTATGCAAGAATTTAAAGACTAGATGCAAAGATTCAAGGCTTACCTCAAAATCTCACAAAGAAATGAAGAAAGATATGAAATGAACTCAAGAACAAACTTGGATCTACTCTTGAACTTCAAAAATAGCTAGATCTTGGAGATTTGATGATGAAACCTTGAAGAGAATAGAATGGTAGAAGATGATCTAGTGTAGGAATCAAAGAAATGGAGGATTTGATGGTGAAAAATTGAAGAATGGAGGAGTAGTGGTGGTGGGTTGTATTCGGCCAAGAGAGTGGGAGAGGAGAGGGAGTGTGTTAGGGTTTATGTGAGTGAGAAATGAGAGGCCAAAGATTGTTAGAGATGGGCTTAAAAAAGTATTTATAGAACGCAATTAGGGTTGAGGGTGTTTTGGTCCTTGCATTCTAGTTGTGCTCTAGGATTGGACCTTAATTTTGAATCAAAGGCTAGGATTGATGATCACATGGATTGAGGACATTGAGAAAACACAAATGAGGGAGTGAATGGGTGTATATGTGCAGCTCATGAGGGGAGTGGAGAGGGTGTGAATTTCCAAAAATGTTTCTCCACAATTGCATATTACTGGTGTGTGGAAATGCCACATACACTTGAGTGCAAGTATACACTGTCCAAAAACAAGTAGTAAAAAGATCGAACCCACAGAGATTGAAAAACTCACTTTTAAAACAAATATAAAGTAATAAAGTGTAAAGTCACTAAGTAACAAAATAATTTGGATTTTGTTTGATGATCACAACTAAGTTAGAAAGAAAGCAAAGTAAAAATGTTGATAGTGTAAAAGAGAAAAGCTAGTTGGAATGTCTTCATCAAGTAATTTACTTATAAGTGTATGATGCAGTATGTGATGCAATTTTGCTTTGATCAATGTGTTGCATTAGCTATGTGCCTTTTGGTCACTTTCTTCAGAGTATCATTACCACTCTTATGATCCTTGTTCTATGCAAGAAAGAAAGGGGTGTTAGTGCCAATCTTTCCTCCTAACAAGTATTCACTTTGCTTAAGTGAATTCACTCTTGTATTTTAAGTACCCACAATTATCCTATGGACTATACTATCCTATGTCTAGGACTTAGCATGGTTTTCACAAAGTTTTCTTTATGTAAAACACTCACCCATATTAGTTCTTGAGTTCTTAATTGTAAGCCATTTACGGTCATTTACAAATCTACTTATTCTAAGTGATCAAGTTTAAAATAAGTTTTGAAAAGATTATCAAGCAAGAACTAAAGTACAAACATACATACATGCAACATCCTTACTTAAAAGCTCATTAAATGATTAGAACATTCCAACTAAGAAAGGTTTAGCTAACAAGAGACATTGCAAGATATATATAAACTGAATAGACCATGTTTATATATATAGAAATCACAAAAAGAGAAACAACAAGAGTAAAGTTACAAATGTTGAAAACCTTTGTATGAAGTCTTCTAGCAATGCACTAGCATTACTCCTTAGCACTATACAAACACTATGAAAATGAGTTAAGGAGGATTTATGAATTCCTTCCTCTTCCTCTAAAAATATAAAAACTAACTATGTATATTGAAATTTTGATCTAACTTATGGATTGTGATATATTTCCAAATGAAGATGTGAGGTCCTTTTATAGCCTTCAAGTGAGGTGCTTCCTTCCTTCATGTTGAAGTCATCTTGAGTGGATCATAGCTGTAGTTGCTTTCAGAGGTTTATCCATGTTGAAATCTTTGACTTAATCACATAGGGCGGTTCCATGGTGATAGAACAAGTGTCCCTATGTTGGTGACTCTTCAAAGCTATGCCTATAGCTATGTGTGAATGGTAGGCGCCTACTATACAAGGTTGGATGACATCAGAGAATCAAGCAGGAGGTCATCACTTTGCATGTGGGTGCATATGAAACAGGCTGCTTATTCACCAAGTAGTGCGATTTTGATGCAGGATCGGTGGCAGAGCATTGATGCGATTAGCATTGAGATCAGATCAACAAAACATCAAACATACCACAATATATCCAAAATGGCCTAATAATAACTATAACCATTCAAATCACTCAAGTTATCATATATCACATAAAATACTATATAAACTCTTTATTATTACTTGAAAGAGAGCAAATACTAAGTTTAAACATATGAAATACTCTATAAAAAATAGAGTTATCAATTACAATATTATCATTAACTATGAATGAATGGTGAAGATAATTTGCATATTAATTTGAATGGAGGGTCATGATTGAGATACAGTTTGCAAGTAAATCAAAAAAGGAGGGATAATGGGCTGTGGGGCACGAAAATGAGAGGGAGAGTGGTGCCCAAGTTTTGCAAGTTGTCATCTTGTACTATTGTACTATTGTGAGACCCTTCCAAATATCCTTTATTTTTAGGGTTTTTTTTACCCCCACCCTCTCCCCTTAAACCCCCACCCACACTGAAATTCCCAAAATGCCCTTCAAAAAATCTTTTTTTTTCAAAAAATAACACGAATCGTATATATATTTTTTGTGGCCTATATACGATGGGTAAAATTATGACGTCGTATATATGTTCATTGTGCGTATATACGATTTAAACGTTTTAAGTCAATCGTATATACGCCTGAGAAACCTATATACGATGCGTTAAAAATGCACATCGGATATATGTCCCAAAAGAGATATATACGATGGGCTTTGTTTTTGTTAACAGTTATGATTTTATTACCGGTTATAATTTGAAGTCTCGCGATTTGATTAACATCAACGGTGTAGATATATTGGATAAAGTAAACGCGTATAATTACAAAAACGCGATATAGTATATATATACACGTGTAATACAAAATATGTGTGAATCTATCTACAAGCCGTCAATAGAATCATCGGCTAAATCTATACATCTAGACGCATCACTGTGAGTGGGAGGCTGCATGGGAGGACACATAGACTGCCATAGGGTAAAACGTCTGGCACACGGATGCAACCATGAAGCAGACTCCGGTGAGTAGTGCTGGTACCACTGTGGGACAATAGGAGGCAACAGACAAGTGGGAGAGATTGAAAGATGCAACCAGTGTAGATTTTGCTCGTTCAGAACAAATATGATTTTCAACTTAGATGAACTGTAAGTGCCTCTCAAAGGCAGATAAGTGAAATTCATAGGTAAAGAAAACTGAACCAATGCAACATTATACTGGTTGTTGCAACCATATACCCCATCTCGAAGCAAATCAAACCACTTTGACTCGGTGACGTCCGTATGAATCGATAGTTAAAGCTTTGCGAAGCTTTAACAGTCGGTTCTTCCCAAACATGTCAGAATACAAGGTTTCCTTGTCCTTTGTTTCCTGAATCAAATCTTGCCTAATTAGAGGCCAGGAGTCCTCACCCATGTCAAGTCCAACCACGACTGCTCTAAAACCGCAGTTACCGTCACCTTCAACATCAACAATTTTTTCAACATAGTTGCGCGTGTCTTTGGAAGAAACGGTAAGTGGATTTTAGTCTCAGCTGTTTGTGATAATACTCTAGAAGCACCCTGAGATAATTTGGTTGACCGCTGTGTAGGAATTTTGGAAGGGCCGGATTCTTCAGTCTGTTTTACCCTCTCATCCACGTGCTCCCACCCAGAAGGATCACGCTTAGCATAAAAAATTTCCCTTTTTCTTCTTTGGTGCACCTTTCGTTCTGACTTTTGATTTAGGTGCAACCATAGAAGAAGTAGAAGGGAAAGCTATCTCATCAGCTGCCTCTTAATAAGATATTTTTCCTCCTCAGTGACTTTATCAAATCTTGCCTTGATAGCATCAAACTGATAAGAAATATCACAGGTAGATGATTTATCCCGAGTGGATTTATCATCCTACTGCATCCAAAGTCAATCTGTTTCGGTGATCATCAACAACAATAAGCGGAATAGAATTGTAGGAAGCATGAAAAATACCTATCTCACAAGCACAAGGAAGTAGATGTGTCTTCCTTTGAATGCACCAAGCACCGCCTTTGTCGTATCCAACCCCGTGATTTCGACCTTTCAAACTCCTTAACCATGTGACTCAAAGGCGGATAAAGAAACAAGTCCTTGAAGATTTTTAAATAGTGGAATATTGGACTTGACTTCAATTTCAGCGATGCTTCGTTGAAAAGACCGATAATTTGATCAAAATGTATTGCTGACATTTCATCATTAGATATCAAACATTTTGATAGATCACCCTTCAAGTCTTCAATTGTCTTTTCAAAGACCAATGCAAGGATTCCGCTCAAATAATAAACAAGTGTAAAAAAATGGAGTAACGGATAGAAATAATAAACAAGTGTCAAAGAAATTTAATCAACAATAAAAAAATATGTCCACGTGTCAAAAAAATCGAGTAAGATAGAAATAATAAACAAGTGTCAAAGAAATTTAATCGACAATAAAAAATATGTCCACGTGTCAAAAAAATCGAGTAACGGATAGAAATAATAAACAAGTGTCAAAGAAATTTAATCGACAATAAAAAATATGTCCACGTGTCAAAAAAATCGAGTAACGGATAGAAATAATAAACAAGTGTCAAAGAAATTTAATCGACAATAAAAAATATGTCCACGTGTCAAAAAAATCGAGTAACGGATAGAAATACCGTTGGTTGTGGAATTCCCCAAGTGTGGGATCCGGTTAGTCCATCTTTGAGATAAATCGCTCCTTGTGCGTTGTCAACCATGTGTCGTGCACATATTTAATGAGAGCAGTTTATCGTGAGCAAGCGACCTCAAAAACTTGATTAGATAGATACTCGACTCATCAACAGAATCAATAATACATAGCCAGAGAGATTCGACCTCCTCCCGTCTATCCTTGTGAACCAACTCCTTAATCTTTCGCTTTGACATTTTTGTAACATGCCAATGACACAATAAATTTGTAGCGGTGAGGAAAGACATCAAGAATAGGAGACATACTGGTAGAGATCTGCATCGTCAAGAAAACACGAGGATGAATAGAATGCAACTCACATATACCTCGCATTTGCTCCAATACCCAAGAAAAATGAATAGCAAGCTCCCGCCCAATATAAGCAAATGCAACGTGGAAGCTTATCTCGGTGTTTGTGACTCCCACAATCTGAGAAGAGGCAAATTATATCTGTTGGTCTTGTAGGTTGAGTCAAGAATGAGAACTTTGGGAAACAACCTGAGCAACTTTATAGAAGTGGGATGAGCCCACATGATATCACCGGCGACATCGAGTTGCGGAATCTTTCTAGACCAACATAGATAATTATGGGATTCAATCAATCTCAACACCTCCGAATGTCCGTTCTAGGACCCTCTTTGTAGACCAGGGTGTTTGTGGACGCCTATAAACTTGATGAAGACTAGTCACATTTTCCGGATCTAGCTTCTTCAAAGCAAAGAATAGTAGCTTTGGTCCGACATCAAGATCCGCATGCTCGTTAACTGATCTTTTTGCGCTTAGAGACAGACGCCCAAATAAACAAGTACCAACGGAAGTTTTGAGCAACTCGTGCGTGTGTCTACCACATTTAACCGTGACACACCAACCCCACGGCTAACGGTGCAAGTAGCTTTCAATCTAAAAGGATGACCTCTCCTTTTAGAACCGAAAACCCTTGAATCATTAGTAAACCCGCCTTGTTTCTCATGACCAAAAACAATCTTAATTATCCCGCCTTCCCCTCTTTCCATTTGCTTTTTCAGATCTCACAATAACAACAACTACACCGATACTTCTACCAATGACTTTGGCCCACTCCTCCATGTAACGCCAAAAAAAATTAACTAAGTGAATTATTCAACTAATTTAATTAGGTGATTATTTAATTAATTTAATTAAGCGATTATTTAGCTAAATTAATTAAGTGATTGTTTTAGTTGACTATATTAAGCTACATATATGGTAATTAAATGATGAGTATTTTAGTTAAGTGGGATAATTAAGATGAGATTTATTTTATTACAAGAGGTGAATTAAATTAATTGGGGAGGTGTAAATAAGGCCCAAGGGCCATTAGTGAGCCCAATTTCTAGTCATAAACCTAGGGGTTCCTAAGGTAGAGACTCATTGTGTCTCATTCAAAGAAAGAAAAGAAAAATTAGAGAGAGAGAGGAAAAGAGGAAGGCCGACGACAGTCCAAGGGAAGAAAGGAGGAGACTTTCTCTTGAGTTTTGCTTGGTAAATGGAGTGTTTTAGTCCATTATTCTCCATTTTTCTTCCTCTTTTTAGTGTGGTAGTTTTTAACACCTCATTTACATTCTTTGTTGATTCTCCATTGTTACCCAAGGAGAGAGAGGTCACGTTTTCCAGCTGAAAGGAGGGTAGGAGTACTCCACTTTGTTGGTTCTTGGTGTTGGGTTGAAAGTTTCTAGCTCATTCAAGGTTAGGGGGCTCTACTTTACGTATATAATAAGTTGTATGATATGTATTATGTGTGGAATAGCTCTAGGATAGTTTGATTGTTGAGTTTTGTGCTAATCCTATGTTTCTTTGTTGTATTTGTATTTAATTTGATGATGTCATGATGTTTGATGTTGGAAATAAATGTGTTGTTAAATGTGCATGCCATGTGTTTGATAAAATGCTCCAATGTGATGAAATATGAGAATATGTTAATTTCATGAAGTTGATCAAATGTCTAATGAGTGTTGTTGAAGTGGGTGTTGAATTGTTGAATAAAAGTGTTGTTGAATTAAATTGATGATGAGTTTTACTTGTTTATGGTCTTTGTGTGGTTTTCTGGACACTGTTTCAGTATTTTTAAAACTGGTACTGTTTGATTGAGTCAAAAATTATGTGGCTGAGTGTTTTCGAAAATAGACTTAAAGCCGGTCGTTTTGGCACTAGTTTCGTTAAATTCAGAGTTGTGTAGCTCCAGTTATGAGTCTCCAAAGTCGAGTCAAATTTCTAGAGTCAATCTGTGGGTAGGTGCGGTTTTTGCAAGTTTTATGCCTTCAAATGAACTCCGTTTTGAACGATTCTTTTTCCATTAGAAACTATACTCAAATTGCTTTTGTTCGGGCTAAGGTTTTGTCCCATTTGGTCGAGTCTAAGTCATTTTAGAGGAAAATGAAGTGGGAGGGCAGAATCTGTCCAGTCTGGGGACTGTTCGGGTTGTTTCTAAAACTGTACTAATTGGTTCACTGTTTTGAAAATCTAAAGATATATCCAGAAACTACATATCCGTGGCTTTCCGACGAGTGGTCTTTTGTAATTTTTCGATGTCGTTTGCTATTTTAAATACTCCGCCGAAGTAGGTGCCAAAATAGTCCTTAGGTACTAAAACAATTTTTGGTGTGTTAAAATAATCCTTAGGTGGGAGTTAATTTTTAGTGTGAGATTTAATTTAATGAATGAGGTGTGGGGTGTTGTGGTGATGATTAAGCGATGTGTAGGCTTCGCCAAAGCGGACGGGTTGTGTTGTGGTGATGAGTAAGCGACGGGTAGGCCGGCCAAAGCGACGGGTTGTGTTGTGGAGATGTTTTAAGTGATGTGACAATGAATGTGGTGGTGAATGTATTGTGTTGTGATGCATTGTCATGGTGTCGCATAAAGCATACACATAAAGCGAAGGGGCTTCGCCAAAAGCGACGGGGCTTCGCCAAAGCGACGGGTGCCCTTGGGGCTTATAGCGATGGTGATGGATCCACATGCATATTGCATACATGCATACACTCATACTTTCTTGGAATGCTTGTTGATGCTTAGTTAAATCATTATTGTGGTTTTCTTGGCATTATAATTGAATGGTAAATGTCCTAATTGTTGTGGATTGATGTTGCTAGATGCTTTCCTAGTATAATGCTTATCTTACTTGTTATTATTTATGTAAAGAGACTCACCCTACCGCTTTTATGTTGTTGCTCGCTCGCGTGGCAACGCCAGTGATCTTGAGTGAAGGTGTGCATGCCTTTGTGGGACGTCCGTGTCACTCGATTAGTAACACCGAGGGGACGGAATTGTAGTATTGCCATTTTATTTTATGTAATAGACTGATTTGGATTATGTACTGAATATGTAGAACTTAGTTTTTACTCCGCTGTGCTGTAAAACTATTTTCTGGATTATTGTAAACTTAAGACAGGTTTTGAGGGTTCGCCCCATCTTGATATGATATATATTTTACGCACTAGATGCGTTTGAATTTTAAATGCTATATTTGTGATGTTTTTATTAAATGTAGCACTCTCCTTGAGGTGCGTGAAATTTTTTTGTAAACTCTGATTTTTATTAATCAAATTAGTATTAAGTAGAAGGGGGTGTTACACTCCACAGCCTGCCGTGTAGAAAATATCTACAAAATATATAACTTACTAAGTACTTAAGTAAATTAATTCCATTTACCAAACTTGAGTAACAAAAATATACCGTATCCGTCGTGAAAGTCAATGTAGTATCAATATCAACAGAGCCAACCGAGAGTCGGCATGATCTCTTTGTCAGCGGGTCAATATCTGTTCCAACAAAGCGGATAGCAACTCAATAAAAATGAAAAAAATAGCCCAGTCGTATATACCTCTTCAACCTTGTATATACGATGGGTATTTTTTTCACATCGTATATACATGGCCCAGATGTATATACGATTAGATCTTCAAAGCCCACTCGTATATAACCTATATACGATGGGTAGTCAACGAAGCATTTAATAATGCAATCGTATATATGCCTTGAAGGACATATATACGATGAGTACTTTTTCAGGTCAGCGTTAAATATTAAATTTAATCGTATATACCTTCCATTGAGGTATATACGATGCGTTATCTTGTGGGTCCCAGTCAGAGTGAAATTAATGAAAGTCAAAATGTTATTTATGGCAGGGCTAAAATAGGAATTACAATAATGGGTGGGGGTGGGAGGGGATGGGGTGGGGTGGGGCTATAAAAAAACAAAGCCTTTTTTTTATTATTCTTCTCAAGATAATTCCATAAAATCTAACCATATTGGGCCAAATACTAGAAATATAAATGAATGGGCCATTTTCATGAGATCACTATGCCCAAAAATGATATAAAACCTCTCCTTGCATTTTTGAAGAATATCCCCTTTTTTGTTGACTTTTTGTACAAAAATCAACAATGCATGCGCAACACACATATAACTCAAAACATTTGCCTCAAATAAATTCCCTTAAAAGTGCACAATGATTCTTGATGAGAAATTATCCTACTTTGCAAAATGACCAAAATACCCTTTGACCTAAAAACTTGCTTCTTGCCCAAAAAAATGCATTTCCACTCTAAAAATGATTCTAAAAACCATAGAATGACTTTTGAAACCCAAGAATGCATGCAAAATGCTCCTCACACTCTTCAAAAGGATGCCACACTTCACAAATTATTAATTTTTGGTTAAAAATTAGGGTTTTGACCTAGACGGACAAAATCAGGGTATGACACCTATGTCTAGGACTTAGCATGGTTTTAACAAAGTTTCATTTATGTAAAACACCCACTCATATTAGTTCTTGAGTTCTTAATTGTAAACCATGTCTGCTTTTACAAATCTACTTATTCTAAGTGATTAATCTCAAAATAAGTGTTGAAAGAATTATCAAGCAAGAACTAAAGTGCACACATCATATACATGCATCAAACTCACTTAAAATATCATTAAATGGTTAGAACATTTCAACTAAGAGATATTTAGCTCATGATAGACATTGCAAGGTATATATAGACTGAATAGATCATGTTTATATAATTGAAATCACAAAAGAGAAACAAGATAGAAATTACACAAGTTGAAGCTCTTTGCATGAAGTCTCCTTGCAATGCAGATGCATCAACTACTCAGCACTTAGTAAATACTACCAAGTGAGGTCAAGGAGGATATTTCAATTCCTTCCTTTCCTTCTTACAAAATAGAAACTAACTATGTCTATTGAAATTTGAATCTAACTTATGGATTGTGATATATTTCCAAGTAAAGGAGTGAGGTCTTTATATAGTCTTGATAGAGGTGCTTCCTTCCTTGGAGATGAAGTAAACTAGAGGTGTAACCATGGTTAATTTTCAGAAGTTGTCTCACAAGTTGAAGCATACACTCAAGTGTAGAGGGAGGTCCAATGAGAGATGAGTATGTGTCCCTATGTGAGTGAGTCTTCAAAGCTATGTTGATATTGTGGGCGCTGAAATGTGCAAGTTGCACTTGCTTTAGTGACTAAGCATGAGGTCATCAAGGCAAGTGGATGGCTCAAGCATTTCTATGTAGATGATTTCCAGTGCAGATGCATTGCAGTGCAGGTGCATTGTATTAATCCAGTACAGGAGCATTGTAGTGCAGGTGCATCTGTAGGCTGCACGGAACAAACTCATCAAACATACCACAATATATTCAAAACGGCCTATTAACAACTTTAACCATGTCAAACACTCAAGTATTCACATATTACATAAAATACTATATTAATTCTTTATCTTTGCTTGAAAGAGAGCAATTTACTAAGTTTAGACATATAAATAACTCTATGTCAAACACTCAAGTATTCACATATTACATAAAATACTATACTAATTCCTTATATTTGCTTGAAAGAGAGCAATTTATTAAGTTTAAACATATAAATAACTCTATATAAAACAGAGTTATCAGTGTTACACTACCCTTTTGTAAAATTCACTTTTTGAGAACATATATGTCATTCCAAATTATTCTATCTTTATTTTCTGTGAATCTCATCATCTCTTAACTTTTTTTATCTCGCATTTAAAACCTACTTTTCTCTTTCCTCTCTCACTATTATCTTTCTCGATCTTCTCTCTATCTCTCTCGCTCTCTTCACATTTCTAATTTTTTAATCTATCTATAATTTTTTTAATCAAAACACTCATTACTAAAATATTTGTTTTTCTTTCTTTTATTTAATTTTGATAAAATGTTAGACGAGAAAATATACTTCTTCAGGGCATATATACGATGTGTTAAAACTGCACATCGTATATATGTCCCAATTGACATATATACGATGCGCCTTTTTAAAAAAAAAAATAGATGACAAAGGGCATTTTGGGGATTTCATTTTGAGTGGGGGTTTAAGGGGACAGGGTGGGGGTACAAAAGAAAAAACCCTTAATAAATTAATGGTTTTAATTTTTGTACCCCTCCCTTGGACCCTATATCCCCTTTTTGTCTCAAACTTCCAATTTTGTCCCTACTAAAAAACAAAAAATGTTACTATTTTTTGTTTTTTCCAGAAACATCTCTCTGAGATAAATCCGGAGTCAAAAAATTGACTACGGATTTATCTCTTGAGGATAAATCTGGAGTTAAAAAAATTGACTACGGATTTATCTTTTGAGGATAAATCCGGAGTTAAAAAATTGACTACAGATTTATCACCAAGAGATAAATCCGGGAATGGACTTCACCTTTCTGGATTTATCTCTTGAGGATAAATCTGAGTCAAAAATTGACTGACTATCGATTTATCTCTTGAGGATAAATCTGAGTCAAAAAATTGACTACAGATTTATCATCAAGAGATAAATCCAGAGTCAAAAAATTGACCTAATAGTTTTCTTGAAAGAGTGAAAATTAGTATTAAATTGGTTTATGGGGGTATGGAGACCAATGTGGGGGGTACAAAAATTAAAACCCTAAATTAATGGTCCAACCCAAACCTTTTTTTTTTAAGTTAACATGATGCATTAGATTGATTTGACATTTGTATGTGAACACAATTTCTCTTAACTGAACAATATTATTTTGGGATGAAAGAGGAAAAAAGAAGTCTAACCAAACAATTGAATCCAATGAAAATACATGCTTGTTATTAGATTTTTTTTATAATAACAAATGTTAGTATATTATTATCTACAATCTTATATGCGGCTTGTCACAAGCGCGCCAAATGAGTTTTTTTTTTTTCAGTTGCTTTGTTTTTCATTCTTCCTTTTTCGTTTTACCTTTTTATTTTCTTCAATTTTTTTGGTTTTTTTGTTTTTTGTTTTTTTCTTCTTTTATTTCTTTTGTTACCATATCATTGGTACACAATTTTCATCGCTTTCTTGATTTACTAATTTATGTTGAAAGAATTCGACCATTTTATGAGTATTCGACTTTGTCGGTCCGTTGGTTCTCTCCTCCCAACAAAGTTTTTACCACATTCAAGGTTCTTCTTTTATATTTGAAGGTTCTCCATTTTTTTCTTTATATTTTATGGAGTACTTTATAGTCTCGAATAGTTTTAGATGTTTAAATATGCAAATTTTCGGTGAAGAACGATTTAATTTCATGATAAAATATGTAAAAATGACGATGCTAAAGCGATTGTCTTTGGTGTAGTTGATGGGGAAAAAAATTATTTTGTAACCAAATCCGCAAAATTAAATGTTAAGTTGTGTGTTTAGGGGTACTTTAGGATTCAAAAACTATGAGTTGAGTTTTTATATTTCCATTTGATGAATATAGATAACGTTATTAACAAATTTTAGATTTTTTTATTATTTGTGGATGTTCAATTCCAATGTATTTGTTAAAATTTATTTTTAATTTGATAATATTTTTATTTAATTTACAGTTATAATTTAACTTTTTTCGTGGGAACTCCAACCTCATTCACAATAGAACTTCCCAAATTTTCTTTCAACTTTTATTAGATGCTTTTATTTTATTAGTAGTTTTTATTCAATGCTGCATGATGAACTCCCTTCAGACTTAATTATAAGCAAAAATAACTACATTTACACAACCTTTTTTTAGATTACCTTTAAACATATTAAGGATAATAGTTTTATGCATTTAATTTTCTTGGATTTATGTTAAAAATAAATAGATTTGTTTTAGCCGAACTCGTGCAACGCACGAGGATTGGGGCTAGTTACTACTATAAGCATGGAAGAATACCTCATGATCACAATTGATTGCTGGAGCGTTTGAGTATGTACGGAAGCTAGCTTATTGTTGGAGCTATATCATTGTTGGACCCCTTTTTTTAATCCTTCCTCCTCCCCCCTCCCCTAGGCCCCATCCCCCCACCCCCTCTTTTTTTATTATTTTTATAATCCCTCCTTCTCATTTTTCTTTTATTTTATATTTAAAGTGTGATGCTAACCGGAGTGTTTTGAGTTGAGGTATTTTAAAGTCCAAAAAAAAAATCAATTGTTCAAATATGCAAAATGTAATCCCCAATAACCGGTTTGTTGAAATAAAATAATAATTTTGTAATAAAGTACGTAAAGTGCATTGTTAAACAATATTGTGTTTCAGGATACATATGCGGTCCAAAAAAATTAACTGTTTAAATACGCAAATTTTTCTCCCTCGAATGCTTAGGCTTGGTGAATAAAAATAATCTCATAACAAAATATGTAAAGT
This sequence comes from Oxytropis ochrocephala, assembly GCA_020916435.1. Classification (NCBI taxonomy): domain Eukaryota; kingdom Viridiplantae; phylum Streptophyta; class Magnoliopsida; order Fabales; family Fabaceae; genus Oxytropis; species Oxytropis ochrocephala. Next base: position 44,919,488 of record CM037088.1, on the reverse strand, counting down.
ACGATGTTAAGTAGTGTATTTTCGGATGCTTTTGTGTTTGCAAAAAAATTCAACTATTCAAATATGCAAAGTTTATGCTTCAATAATTGGTTTGATGCCAAAAACGTGTTTTGGAGTATTTTAGTATTCAAAAATATTTTAACCGTTAAAATAATCAAAGCTCATTCCTCAATAGCCAATTTGGTAAACAAATAATAATTTTATGGCAATTATGTAAAGTGTGATGCTAAACAGTGTGTTTTGGGGTACTATAACATTCAAAAGATCAACCAGCATATGAGTCTTTTTCGTATTGCAATTTTAAAAGCAAATTTTTACAAGACAGAACTCCATATTAATTAAAGTTATTGCCCCGTGCTTTGTGCACACGCTAGTTGTACACAAATTTGATGTGCATTTCCTATAGTCATGGGATCTCGCATAAACGGTCCAACAAACATGTGGAAGCGATAAGGTTGGCTACGTACGTAATTGGAGTGGGAGCGTTTAGAAGTGAAGTGAAGTGAAGTGATAAGGAGGGAAAGAGTTCAATTCCTATTGACTAACAATTCTAAAAAAATATAACACAATGCTTTTTGAAAAGGCAAATTTTTTATTAACATGGAGAGTTAAGGGACACTAAACTCGTCACACAGTAGCAGAAAAGGCCATATAGGATCTCATGAAATAAAGATTCCATGAAGTTTTCAAGCCAACCCCAAATTCAAGCAAAACAAAATCCAACTGACCACTTTTATAACCTGAATATATACTAGAAAAATATGTTACTAAGACTTAGAAAACATACAAATTGCTCTCTAATTTTGTCACTAAGTGTTAACTTTTCGTCTCTAATTTTCGACTCTATTCTTGATTTTTCTAGTAGTGATACACCTAAATGGATCCACATACCATTCATAGAAAATGCACTGTATCAACTTTGATCTAGCCAATAGCCACTTCCATCAATATAGTTTAACTACATAAAAGGTCTTTGAAGGGTCTTGGATTCTATTGTAGATGATTCTCCCATTTGTTGTTTCCTAAATAGCTCAAATATTTGCATGCCAAATCATGATTGATCCCTTCCTATTCCAAGTTGGGACCGCACCATGAATGAGGATCGAGAAAAGAGTAGGGAGGTCGGACGATAACACCAAAGCCACCCTAACCATCTAAACACCAAATACCATAAACAAACCGAGAAATCAAACCTAATAAAAAGGTGTGCCTCTGTTTCCTGATGGTCCCCACTTAGTGCACATTTGGTATCTTATATAACGAGGATAACCCCTCTTGAAATAGGCTAGCCCGAGATGGAAGTCTATTTGAGAGGAGAGGCCAAGCAAGAGCTAGAATAGATTTATTGGAGTTTGTTGATCTAAGTCAAGACAATATATTTTCTATATGTATTACAACTATGGGATTGAAACTTAACAGAAAAATACATCTTCATTGAGTAATTCAATCTGTACAAGAGGAAGGATTTATATACATGGGGAATCCTAACTGAATCAAGAACAACTAAAGAAACCTAAAAAAACTCTATTATTTACACTAACAAACCTAAGCGATATAGATGTAAATAGAATAATAATAAAGGGGTAAAAGGGAAAGCAGATTAGAGAGTAAGCTATCCCTTTTACTTTTATTACTCCCCTCGAGTTGAGAGTACAAGTTGTGGAGGCCCAACTTGGAGATGATAGCTTGGAACTTTGACCTTGGGAGAGCTTTGGTTAGGTGATCAGCTAACTGTTCTGAAGATGGAACATGTACAAGTTTAATGAATGATGAGTTGACATGTTCACGCACAAAATGACAGTCTATGTCAATGTGCTTTGATCTATCATTGCAGCTTGCATTGGTGGCTATTTGAATGGCGATTCTTTATCCTGATAAATCATAGCAGAGCGAGTTATTTGCACATCAAAGGCTCTAAGGAGTTGTTTAATCCACGCTAGATTACGATGTTAGAGTGGCGAGGGCTCGGTGACTCCGCTGCGCCTTGTGGAAGACCTTGCCACGGTACTCTGTTTTTTACTCTTCCAAGTGACTAATGCAGCACCAATATACACACAGAAACCCGTAGTTGATCTCCTAGTGGTAGTGCAGCTACCCCAATCAGCATCACAAAAAGCATTAACTTTCAATGATGATCTTTGAGGAAAAGAAGACCTTGCCAGGAGTTTGTTTGAGATATTGCAGAATGTGGTGCACAGCTTGAAGGTGAGGAGTTCTAGGCTTGTGCATAAATTGACTGAGTCTGTTAACTGGGAACGCAATGCCAGGCCTTGATATTGTAAGATAGATTAACCTTCCTAGGAGCCTTCTATATTGAGAGGGGTCAGGTAGGTAATCTCCATCATCTTCATTGAAGTTGACATTTGAATCCATGGGTGTTGGCAAAGGTTTGGCCCCGAGAAATCCTGTATCATGCAGTAACTGTAATGTGTATTTCCTCTGAGTAAGAGAAATTCCTTGGGTGGAGTGAGCTATTTCTAGCCCAAGGAAATAGTGTAAGTTGCCAACAACCTTCAATTTGAAGTTGTCTTCAAGGAACTGTCTTGTTTGTTGGATCAAAGAAGGGTTTGGCCCAGCAATCAGAATATCATCAACGTAGACTAGGAGGACAATTAACTCGGAACCAGTCCCTTTTGTAAACAGAGAGTTGTCAGCCATGCTTTGCTTGAATCCATCAGTCAAGACAGTTGAGGAGAATTTGGAGTACCATTGTCTTGAGGCTTGTTTCAACCCATAGAGAGATTTATTCAGCTTGCATACGAGCTTCTCCCCCTTGAGTTGATAACCCAAAGGTGGTTCCATGAATACCTCTTCATTTAAGTCACCATTGAGGAACGCGTTGTTGATGTCAAGTTGTAAGAGAGACCACTTTTGTTGAGCAGCAATGGCCAATAAAATTCTGACAAATGCAAGCTTTGCAACGGGTGCAAAGGTCTCAGTGAAGTCTATCCCTGCTTGTTGAGTGTAGCCTTTGGCTACCAATCGAGCTTTATATTTGTCTAAGCTTCCATCAGCCTTATACTTAGCTTTGTATAACCATCTACACCCTATAGCCTTTTTTCCAGGAGGGAGAGGTTGGAGAGACCACGTGTCATTGGCTTCTAAAGCTTTTATTTCCTCTGCCATAGCTTGGCGCCACTCAGGGGCCTTCACAGCCTGATGATAGAACTCCGGCTCAAATATAGCTGAAACGTTCATGACATACTGATGATATGTTTCAGACAGTTTAGAGTAGCTTAGACATTGCTGAATAGGGTGAGTCATGTTGCAATCATACTCTTGAAGATATGCTGGGGGATTATGTGGCCTGGTGGATCTTCGGACAGCATTGTTGTTTTCAATGTTCCCTGGAGCAGTGACTTGAAGATCAGCATCATTGTTTGATTCTGATGCACCAGTATTAGCAGTGGTCTCAAGAGAGTTGGGTTCAGTTGTAGTCCCACCAGTAGCAGCAAAATCAAGGGATGGACCTGGCATTGCATCAGTAGCTTGAGTAGGTTCTGGAGTTTCACTGGCATCAGGAGGCAACGTCTCAGGCTGCTCACATGGTGTAAAAGGGTGATCATCTGAAGGGTCAGTATTTGGTGGAAGGTTAGCAGTGTTTGGGAGGACATTGGCATCTGGGTCAGCATGATATACGTCAATTTGGCTGTGTTTTTTGAAGGGGAATATAGACTCATGGAATAGGACATCTCTAGATATAATAAACTTTTGGCGGAGAAGGTCATAAAGTTTGTATCCTTTGTACCCTTGAGGATATCCAAGAAATATGCATGGTATGGCTCTCGGTGTGAATTTGGTCCTATATGCAGCAATAGTAGAGGCATAATAGAGGCATCCAAATACCTTAATAAGGGAGTAATCAGTTCCTTTTCATGAAGAAGCTCAAATGGAGACTTGTTGTTAAGGTTGGTTGATGGAGTTCTGTTGATAAGGTATGCTGCAGCTGAGACACATTCTCCCCAATAGGTCAGGGGAATAGCAGCTTGGAACATCAATGCCTCGCCACATTCAACAGAGATGTCGATGTTTTCTTTCAACAATGACGATTCATTGGGGTCTATGAGACAAGAGAATTGATGTTACGCACCTTGTTTCTCGCAAAAATCACTTAAAACAAACTCCTTTGCATTGTCAGTACGAATGCATTTTATAGATTTGTTAAATTGTGTGTGTGCATAGGCAAAGAATGACTTGATCAAGTGTGAAGCATCAGATTTATTTTTCATTAAGTGAATCCATGTAAACCTAGTATGATCATCTACAATGGTGAGAAAATACTGAAAACCATCATGAGTAACTTGTGAGAAAGGTCCCCATGTGTCACAATGAATTAAATCAAACATTGCATTAGAAGTATTGTTGTGAGAAATGAAAGGTAACCTTTTTTGTTTGGCCAAAGGACAAATAGTGCAAAATTGAGAACTAGATTTGGCATTGAATTGAAAAGGAACTTTATTACTTAAAATTTGTAATCTGAGTTCGACATATGCCCCATACGGGCATGCCACAATTTATTCAAATCTAGTGAACTAGTAATGGCATTACATGAGGAATCATTGTTCAAAGGAGAAAGCATATTCATACAAGTTCCTACATCAGCTATTGAAACAGCACTAGTGGCATTGAGACCTAACACATTTACATTGTTTGAATCCTCATGAGGTTTTACAGAAAGATAATTTGCACTTTGACCTAAAGTAGGACTACAGGCATGGGAATAAGAATCACAGTTGGTGAATGGAAATAAACCCTGGATTAGGTCACATCTTCCAATCACCTTCTGGGTTGCCCTGTCCTGTATGATGCAACCAATATCAATGAAATGAACATAAAACTTCTTTGAATAAAGCAAAGCTCCCACAGAAATTAAATTGACATTAAACTTAGGTATATAGAGAACATTGTCAAGTATGAAGTTAGAACCTAGTTTTACTCTACCAACAGCCATAACTTGAATTTTTTGGCCATTAGGTAATGTGACATATGTGTGTGTTAGTTTTTTGTGATCAAGAAACAAAGATAAATCATGACATATATGAAGTGAGGCTCCGAGAATCAACAAGCCACAAATATAACACAGATTTTGGTAATTTTGCAAGGACAGATAAACTTATACCAATGTTCAATATACCTGTTCCTTCAGTATCCGTGGTGGAGGTGGAAGCAAGTTGGGATTGAATGAAGGCTAGCATTTGCTGATATTGTTCAGTAGAGGGCACAACAGCATTTGAGGATGAAGACTCGGTTGAGACATTCCCCGCCGATGCTTTAAACTTCTTGTGGCCTGGGGGAAAACCATGAAGTTTGAAGCATTTGTCTTTGGTGTGTCCATGTAGCCCACAATGAGCACAAAGAGGGCGATCTTTCTTGGAACTAGACTTGTTGGATTGAACAGCACATGCCATTTGAGGCGAACCAGTGGTACCAATGCTCCCAACTCCACGTTGTGTCTCTTCTTGCAAGATAAGAGCCAAGACATGAGTGATTGAAGGTAGGGGGTTCATGACCAGGATCTGACCGCGAAGACTACTGTAAGTTTCATTCAGACCCATGAGAAATGTGTACACGTATTCAGCGTTGATATGATCAACCAACGGTTGTACGCCACCACAGTTACAATGATGAGCAGGGACGCTATTTTTTAATTCTTCCCAAAGGGCCTTAATACGATTGTAGTAAGCATTAACGGAGGACGAACCTTGGGTGCAGCTAGTGAAATCACGACGTAGTTGAAACACCCGTGGCCCGTTTTGTTGCTGAAATCGGGTTTCGAGATCGAGCCAGAGAACTCTCGCCGTGGAAGAATATACGATGCTAACAGCAAGATCCTTGCAAACGGAATTAATGATCCAAGATGCAACAATATTGTTGCAACGAAGCCAAGAAGCGAATTGGGGATCATGATCTGGCGGCGCGACAATGGACCCATCGACGAACCCGAGTTTATTCTTGGAGCTAAGAGCCCAGGTCATGGCTCGCTTCCAAGAATTGTAGTTCTCACCATTTTCGGCTAAGAGGTGAGTTGCCAGCACTTGACCGGGATTGTCACTGTGATGGAGGTAGAATGGGTTTTGAGGATCAGGAATCAACGCCATCGTCAAGAATTTTGTGCCTGAATAGGGAAATCAAAGGTTGACGATGAAGGAACGAACCAGAATCAAGAAGGATAGCGCGGAAACGAAACGATTGGAAGATGAAGATGAAAGGGGAAAGGGTGAACCCTAATTTTCTTCTGATACCATATTACAACTATGGGATTGAAACTTAACAGAAAAATACATCTTCATTGATTAATTCAATCTGTACAAGAGGAAGGATTTATATACATGAGGAATCCTAACTGAATCAAGAACAACTAAAGAACCTAAACAGATAACTGTTATTTACACTAACAAACCTAACTGATATAGATGTAAATAGAATAATAATAAAGGGGTAAAAGGGGAAAACAGGATTAGAGAGTAAGCCTATCCCTTTTACTTTTATTAATATGAATGATGTGTCGATTAATGGAGCGTATCTCCAGATTATAGAAGCTAGTGGTTAGGTGGTTTTTGTTAGGCTCGGATCGAGGGTGTCTCAAAAACCTCGTAGAGTCTTCTAGTAGTTATCTCATGAGATTATATATGGCATTTCGGAAATAGCATAATGGGTTTAGAGTCCCTTAATAATTCTCCATGCAAATAAAATTTCTGCCATTCTAATAAAGTAACTTGTTAGATTTGTTTGAAATCTTAGTGAGCAGGAGTTGAACTCTCTCGCTCTTTATCACTTCACATTTTAACTCTCCCACTTCAGTCACCAAAACTTTTTTTTGAACAACAAAAGATGATATATATATATATATATATATATATATATATATATATATATATATATATATAAAATATGGGTATTAAGGAACACAAAAAACCTGTATACAAAATTACCCTTCTCAATTAAAGAGGGCCAATAAGTAAGAAACACAATCTATGAACAATAGACCCCAAAAGAGGCAAGAACATAAACATCTAAAAAGCCGGAACAACAAAACTACCACTCGGGCAAAACAACTGACTCACCCCATCAAGGGCGAAGTCTAAAACCACATAGAATGCTCATATCCCCTAGAAAGACATTCCAACGAGCCCACTGGCCATTTATAGAAAAGGAAGTCGTTCGACTTTGTCTTAGCCAAAAACCAATTCCATGAATACGTATTAACCAAATACAATATCTCAGCGAGGTTGAAGGTCTTATTAGAGAAAACTACCCCATTTCTACCCAAACCGGCTAGAGGACAACATACCAGATCATCGTAATATTCCTTATACCTTTCCTAAAGCTAACTCTAGAGTAGAAAATATAGAATAGGGTTGGGATATCATTCGAAAGTACAACCACCACACCTAACCACTTAAGAATAAGTTACCACAACCTGTTTTCAAACTCAAACAACAGAAACAACTGCAGCTTCGATTCCAATTGCCTCCAACAGAAGACACTATCTATGGCACTCACATCAATTATAACTTGTCTACTAAATAAGTTATTCTGTCTTGGGAGCCAATTCAAAAGGAGGCATCGGGAAAAGGAGATAACTTTAGGGGGGGTGCATGACTCTTCCATTGCTTATCTAAAGCAAAAGTCACAAGAGGCGCCCTATGTTCCACTATAGAGGTGCATTCTTGTAGCAAAATCATATGTCGATTTCACTGAAGAGACCCCTTCATTCTCGGCCTCCCATATTCGCCGATCCTCAAAAGGAGGGAAGACCACCGGATATGTTAACCCCCCATCAGATCCCCAAGAAGCTCTCATTCCCAAGCACTAACATTTTCCTCCAAGTAAGATTCCATTCCTCCCCACCCTCATCTGAACCTAACCTCCAGGTACAATCCTTTTGAGTAGAAATAGAATATAGCCTTGGGAAGACCCCTTTAAGGTGTACTTCCTTGACCATACATCATGCCAAAATTTAATTAACACCTTATTCCCTACCTTTCTAACAAAAATTACCACTAAGCCAACCTTACCACTCCCACATGTGTGCATGCGAGGTTTTCCTTCTAAAGGAAATACGCATCATGCTTGTGTACAAATAAGAATTGGAAAATAATGGTAGAAGGTTGACAAGTTTTAGAAATTGTGTAAGATTTGATGGATGTTGCTGTATAGTTTTTTTTAGATAAGCAATATGATATTCAGGGGAGTACAAGCGGTACTCCAACTTGTACATGTACAAGGGACAAGAGGCCTAATTAAAATCTCCCGGGGCCAAAACCCAGTGGGAAAAAGACCCAGGGAGGGAAAAGAGTACCACCAAGATTACCAACAAGAATACAACAATTAGTCAATGAAAAAAAAAGCAAAGTCCTTCTATTGTGATGGGGCACGATAACCCTCAACCTCCACGCGCCTGTGCTGTTGGTGTGCTGAAAAGGTTTGCAAGTATACACAGTCACAAATAAGTAGTATAAAAGATCGAACCCACATGGAATGGATGATTCTTGAAGCTTTAATACAAAGTAACTAGTATAAGGTAACCAAGTAACAACAATATTCGGGTGTGGTGTATGTAACAACTTGTAAACAAATTATAAGGTAAGTACTGATGCAATGGCGAGATAATAGTTGGAGTGTATTCACAAATAAAATCACTTTCAAGTGTTCAGTGCAGTATGTGATGCAGGTGCACTGAATATTGTTGCATTTGCAATGCGCCTTTCAGTCACTGTCTTCAGAGTTTCATTACAAGCTCTTATGTCTAAGATGCTAAATAAGTTCACTCTTGTATTTGAAGTACTCACAGTGTCACCCTATGGACTATACTATCCTATGTCTAGGACTTAGCATGGTTTTAACAAAGTCTCCTTTACTTAAAACACTAACCCATATTAGTTCTTGAGTTCTTAATTGTAAACCATGTCTGCTTTTACAAATCTACTTATTCTAAGTGATCAATCTCAAAATAAGTGTTGAAAGAAGTATCGAGCAAGAACTAAAGTGCACACATCACATACATACACAAAACTTACTCAAAAGATCATTTATATGGTTAGAACATTCCAACTAAGATAAGTTCAGCTCATGTTAGACATTGCAAGATATATATAAACTGAATAGATCATATTTATATAAGTGGAATTACAAAAGAGAAACAACAAGATAGAAGTTACACAAGTTGAAGCCATTTGCATGAAATCTCCTAGCAATGCAGGTGCATCAGCTACTCTGCACTTAGTAAATACTACAAATTGAAGTAAAGGAATATGTGTCAATTCCTTTCTTTCCTTCTTACAAAATAGAAACTATCTATGTCTATTGAAATTTAAATCTAACTTATGGATTGAGATATATTTACAAATAAAGAGTGAAGGTCCTTTTATAGTCTTCATAAAGGTGAACCCTTCCTTGGAGATGAAGTTAACTTGAGGTGTAACTGTGGTTAAGTTCACAAGTTGTCATATGGCAAGTTTAAGCATACACTAAAAAGTAGAGGGAGGTCCAATAAGGGATGAGCAAGTGTCCCTATATGAGTGACTCTTCAAGGCTATGCTTCCATGGTGGGCGCCGAAATATGCAACTTGCATATTCCTTTATGACTAAGCATGACGCCATCAAGCAAGTGGTGGTGCAAGTTAATGGTCAAGAAATCCTATGCACGTGAAGTTCCAGTGCATGTGCATTGTGACAATCCAGTGCAGGTGCATTGCAATACAGGTGCACTGTGTTAATCTGATGCAGGTACATCCTGTATAGCTGCACTGAACAAACTCATCAAAATACCACAATATATCCAAAATGGCCTGATCATAATCTTAACCATATTAAACACTCAAGTATTGACATATTACATGTAATACTCTATTTATTCCTTATCTTTACTTGAAAGAGAGCAATTTCTTAGGTTTAGATGTATAAATAACTCTATATAAAATAGAGTTATCACGCCCCCAACTTAAACCATCGCTTGTCCTCAAGTAATGACAAAGAAAACTATATACTTTTGCATAATTTAAGAAGAACAAATCATCTTAAAACTTGGATTTTCATGATATGCTTTCTATGAACTTCATTTTTTAGGAATTTTTTTTCTTTTGCCTTTATCTCTCAAAACATCCAAAGTTATTAAAACTCTTTTGTGTGAGTGTGTGTCCCACTGAGCTGAGATTAGTTCCAAAACTAAGTGAAACTTTCCTCCTAGCCTTTAAAAAATTTAGTTTACGTAGGTCAAGCTAAAGAATTTTTTTCAAAAGAAAGACTAGACTAACAAATTCCTCAAGTATTGGGGAGTTTTAAGCACAACAAAGGACTTAGTTGTGTATTTCAAAACATTTGGGTCAATGCACTATTTCCTATTTTTGGTGGTTATATTCTGATGCAGGTGCATCAGTTTATTGAAGTGCATGTGCATTGAGTATTCCTGCATCTCTATTTCTTCAATGCAGTTGCATTGTGCTCCTGCACTGATGTTGCTTTACAAGACTTTTCTAGCTTATATTGCCCTTCTCACGGATCCCCTTTTTGCATTTTTATTTTTATTTTTCTCTTTTTCTAATGCATTTTGGAACGGGTATAGCTTATGATTTAGGCCAATATAGCTTTTACAAGACTTTGAGACTTTTTCTAATACAACTTTGTAACCTATATAGCATTGACCACTCTAAGTTCTTCATACCCAGCCTTAAGTTTCATAAAAACACCCCCAAACTTAATTTTTTAAGCTATTTTAACTTTTTTGTAAAAGCTTGGTTTTGACCTATATGCTTATTAAAAATTCCTCTTGCATCAGGTTGTTCTTCAAATAGCAAGGTTCCTTTCAAAACTCAATTTTGAAGTGTTAAAGTAAAAATAAATTTGGTTATTTTTAAGAAATAAGGCTTTTTCTTTTTCTCCTTTCATCATTAAAAATCCATCCACAGAATTGCATTGTTGCTTTTTCTAAAAAAAATTTTCAAGCTGATCATGCTTCTAAATTGTCAAAACTTTAACAATCATAGTACTTTCACACATTACACTATTTTCAAAAGAAAGATTATCTTTTCCAGAAAATAGTTTGTGTATTAAAATACTACTTTGTTAAGTACATCTAATACTAATTAATAAAAACACATATGAATAAACACACATACTTAATATCAGATAAGTCTCCCCCGCCCCCCAAATTAAAAGTTAGCAGTGTCCTCACTGCTTGTTGGAGGTCTAAAATAGAGTATTAGTTCAAAATAGGGGGAGGGGGTTAGTTAACAACCTGGGGAAGCAGAAACACAAGTTCAAAATAGCAAGTTAAAACACAACCATAATTAAAATGATACTCATTTATTGGCTCTACTCCTGAGCCTAGTGCTTGATCTCACTGGTTGACTTTCATTTTCTTTTGTTTTTGTCTTGTAGAAGTTGGTGTTTCCACTTCTGATGCAGATGCATCACTTTTCTCAGGTGTTAATGCAGAATCGTGCGGTGCATCACTCACCTGACATCGATTGCGATTTTCCTCTTTGTTGTCTTGCTAGCAGAAGGTGGAACATCTGCAGGCGGCTAGAAAAATTTATGTGTATTGCCAAGTTCCTCTCTCTTTTTGGCAGCCAATTCTAGTAGGACAACTTGAAGGGTTGCTTCCTTGTTTGATGGAATGATGGTGATAGTGCCAGGTTTCTGTGATGAAGAAACAACTGATCTAGGTGCATTAACTTGCATATCAGCTAGTTCTTCATCAATTTGTTGATCACCTGAGCTCTCCTTATCAGCTTCTTTTTCTGCTTCTTCTTCATTTTCCTACAAGGACTCTTTCTCAACAAAAGAGACAACATTAGAAATAATTGTAGTTGGACTGGTTGGAATGACTGGTTCTTTTGGTGGTAGATCAGTGATGTTTGGGCTAGTCTCTTGAATGATAGGATCACTTTGTGGTTGGTCTAGCTTAGTTTCTGGTTGTGTGGAATGAGGTGGAGGGGATGGTTGTAGTGGTGACTGAGATTGTGGCGCATGAAGGGAGGGTGTTGGTGAATTTGGGTGGGGTGATGATTGGTCTTTGGGAGGTGATTGAGTAGGTGATAGTTGCTGGTGAGAAATTGATGATGGTGTTGGTGATGGGGGAGTGGCTTGTTGTTGCACTGAAGGTGGTGCTTTGGCATATTTTTCTCTTGCTATTGCTTCCATGTCTACACTATCTTCTTCTGATTTGCCACTCTCTCCTTCATTGTCACTATCTTCTTCTTCATTTTTCTCTATCTCTTTCACATCTCTCTGTACCTCCTCATCTTCTTCAGTATCAGAGTCATATAGTTCTTCCACCTCAGGTTCTTTCACAACTTTTTTCTTTCCCTTAGCCTGCTTCCTTGACACTATTTTTCTTTTTAATGGTTCCTCTTCCTTTTCTTTCTCCTCAACATTAACTTCCTTCTCTCCTTCTTCTTCTGTTCTTATTACCCAACTAGGAAACACAAGTGTTTCCACAAGTCCTAAAGCATCAGAAAGCTTTTGAAACACAAGTTGCAACCAATCATGTTGTTTGTTCCTTTTGAAATTTCCATACTACAACTTGCTTCTGCATGAAGTGCTCATGCACTGCAGAAGTGTTTCCTCTAGCCATTCTCATTCTCTCTTTAATCTCTGCATTCAATGGTCCTAGTGGGAACTTCTTTTACTCATATAGGTACTCCTTCTTTAATGCAAAGCACAATAATGAGACATGGGAAAAATAGAAATCCCTTTGATTTAGCTTTGCATGTAAGAATTTCCCAAGCAATCAATCTACCTACATCAACATTGCTTTCAGATAAGATTGTATCCATAAGGATCAATCTCTCTTTGGTCAATGTGTAAGTATGTGATGTTTGGAGGACTGATGCAGCCATGAATAAATGCCAATTACCTAGTTCATCTACCATATAAGTACACAGTCACAAACAAGTAGTATAAAAGATTGAACCCACAGGGATTGGATTGATTCTTGAAGCTTTAATACAAAGTAACTAGTGTAAGGTAACCAAGTAACAACAATATTGGGGTGTGGTGTATGTAACAACTTGTAAACAAATTATAAGGTAAGTAGTGATGCAATGGAGAGATAATAGTTGGAGTGTCTTCACCAAATGAAATCACTTTCAAGTGTTCAGTGCAGTATGTGATGCAAATGCACTGAATGCTGTTGCATTTGCAATGTGCCTTTCAGTCACTGTCTTCAGAGTTTTATTACAAACTCTTATGTCTAAGATGCTAAATAAGTTCACTCTTGTATTTGAAGTACCCACAGTGTCACCCTATGGACTATACTATCCTATGTCTAGGACTTAGCATGGTTTTAACAAAGTTTCCTTGACTTAGAACACTCACCCATATTAGTTCTTGAGTTCTTAATTGTAAACCATGTCTGCTTTTACAAATCTACTTATTCTAAGTGATCAATGCATGTGCACACATCACATACATACACAAAACTTACTCAAAAGATCATTTATATGGTTAGAACATTCCAACTAAGATAAGTTTAGCTCATGTTAGACATTGCAAGGTATATATAAACTAAATAGATCATATTTATATAAGTGAAATCACAAAAGAAAAACCATAAGATAGAAGTTGCACAAGTTGAAGCCCTTTGCATGAAATCTCCTAGCAATGCAGGTGCATCAGCTACTCTGCACTTAGTAAATACTACGAATTGAAGTAAATGAAGATGTGTCAATTGCCTCCTTTCCTTCTTACAAAATAGAAACTATATATGTCTATTGAAATTTGAATCTAACTTTTGGATTGAGATATATTTTCAAGTAAAGAGTGAAGGTCCGTATATACTCTTCATAAAGGTGAACCCTTCCTTGGAGATGAAGTTAACTTGAGGTGTAACCGTGGTTAAGTTTAGAAGTTGTCCTATGGCAAGTTGAAGCACACACTCAATAGTAGAGGGAGGTCCAATAAACAAGTATCCCTATATGAGTGACTTTTCAAGGCTATGCTTCCATGGTGGGCACCGAAATATGTAACTTGCATATGCCTTTATGACTAAGCTTGAGGTCATCAAGCAAGTGGTAGTGCAAGTTGATGACCAAGAAATCCTATGCATGTGAAGTTCCAGTGCAGGTGCATTGTGACAATCCAGTGCAGGTGCATTGCAATACAGGTGCACTGTGTTAATCTGATGGAAGTGCATCATATAAAGCTGCACTGAACAAACTCATCAAAATACCACAATATATCCAAAATGGCCTAATCATAATCTTAACCATATTAAACACTCAAGTATTGACATATTACATATAATACTATATTTATTCCTTATCATTGCTTGAAAGAGAGCAATTTCTTAGGTTTAGATGTATAAATAACTCTATATAAAATAGAGCTATCAGCTGTTGGAAAAAAATTCACAACTTCAATGCTTCCAGATCAGTTATCCCACGTTAATTATATAGATTCAAGGCAGCCTAGGGGGCCATTAAGCCAGACAACAAAGTTATGTTTGGATTTACTTCCCCTTCTAGAGATAAAACACCCCCCAAGATAGAAATTTGATGTGATTGACAGTCATATTCAGATGTGCCACAACCCCTTAAAAAATTGTCTAGTTTCTACAGTGTCAAGTTTCCCAAATTGTTGCAATCCAAATGAGATGTTTTGTTCTTTTTAGCTTCCTTCCTTTCAGATTCTGACCAAAATGAAGGAAGTGAATGGTTGGCTTCTAGCACTGCAGAGGAGGAATAGCCAACCAAGAAGAAAAAATTCTCTCATACTCCCTTCGAAGACTTACAACAACAAAAGATGTGATTAGTAGTTTCATCTTCTCTGAAACACAGGACACAACTCAGATTATGCTCCGACAAAAGACCTCCACTACGCTCTAGGGCCTCACGAGTAGGAAGTCGATTAATCAGTAATCTCCAAGATAACACTGCCACCTTAGTACGAACGTCCCACCTCCATGTCTTAGCGCACGCAAGCAACACCTCTATTGATGGTCTGGAATTAGTACCTGCAAAATAGTCAAAAAACCATACGTAACATGATTTCACAGAGAAAGAGTTGTTGTTATCCAGTCCCCATATCCGCTAATCATCTTTGTTTCTAGTCAGAGATATGTTCGTTAGGATCATCTTCAATTCTTCCAATCCAGACATCTCCTCGCCTGACAGCTAATAGGCCATGCCTAGTCCTACATCCATATATCAGCGGACCATGAGCCAAAATGGAAAACAATGCCGTTCTTTTTAGCACAAAACAAAAACAGTTTAGGGAACAATGATTGGAAAGGCATTGGACCATACAAGGGATCCAGCCAGAATCGTGCTTTGTCTCCTCTACCCACATTTATGAAGTCAGTTCTAAGAGTGGGAAGTTCTCGCCACCAAAGCGATGCTTTATTCAGTCTTTGTTGTGGTATAATACTATCCCACCATGCAGAGATGTCGATGTCTTTCCACAGTAGCTTACACCATGTGGAATCACTACCCACCATGCACTTCCACCTCCAATTACTCAAGTAGCTAGGCAATACCAAATACTTCCAAGTTTTTTTATCCCTAGTCCACCTTTTTCCTTTGGAAGACATTTCACCAATGACTTCTTTCTTTGATTGTCGCTACCTCCCCACAAGAACTGTCGCTGCAATCTAGTAATCTATTTGAGAAACTTTTTCAGTACTTTAAATAATAAGAAAAAATAGAGCAAAAGAGCTGATAAAACCAAATTGATTAGAGTCACCATTCCTCTAATGGAAAACTATCTGCTTTTCCAAGTGGAAAGTTTTGATCTCAGTTCCTTCAACACCGACTCCCATGTACTGTGTCGTCTTGGATTGGCGCCAACCGAGACACCGATAAATTTAAACGGTATTTTACCTACATAACATGCTAAAAATACGGAAGCTCCCTGAAGTTCTCTGTCCTCAACATTAACACCCATAATATTACTTTTTGCAAATTTAAGTTTTAATCCATAGGCTAGCTCCAAGCTACACAGAATCGCCTTAACGCACCCTAATTTTTTTTCCTACCATCATAGAAAAGCACAGTGTCTTCTGCAAATTGCAAGAGATAGATGAAAAAGTTTTCATTCACCTAGAAGCCTTTGCATAGGTGATCTTCTTTAGCTTTACGCACCAGTTTTGCTAATCCCTCAACGACAATGATAAAAAGAAAAGGGGCAAGCGGGTCCCTTTGCTTTAGGCCCTGTCATGCTTGATTCGCTTGTTGGGCTGCCATTAACAAAACTGAGATGGAATTAGTCGAGTAGCACCCATGCATCCATCAGCGCCATACATCATTAAAGCCAAGTCTCATCAATATATAATCAAGGAATGACCATCATACTGAGTCGTATGTCTAGTCGACCTTCAGTAGAAGGCACTTCTTCTTAGATCTTTTTGCATAGTCCAACAGTTCATTGACGACGAGAACTCCATCCAAGGTCTGTCTTCCAGGTAGAAAGGAAATTTGGCATTTTGAAATTACGCCCCTAAGGGCCCTCTTGAGTCTACCAGCCAACTATTTTACAAGGATCTTATAGAAACTTCTGATTAGAGAGATGGGGCGGTATTCATTTAGGTCTTGTGGATTTACTTTCGCGGACCAGAGTTAAAAAGGAAGTGCTAATATCTGTAGGGAGCCTAGCAATCTCATAGAATTCATTAATGTATCCCATCACATCCTTTTCAACGAGTTCCCAACATTTTTTGAATTAATTAATATTAAATCCATCAGGACCCGTGCTTTTATTTCCATCGCATTTCCAAACTGCCTCTTACCTCTTCCACCAAGAAAGAATTGTCAGCGCAATATTATCAGCGTCCAAAATATTCCAGAAGGTCACATCGTCTAATACTAGCCTTCCCAGTCTTTCCTCCCTGTACATGTTTTCAAAGAATTGCTTTGCATGTTTTTTCCCTCAACATCGTCCACCCATATTGGTCTCTACTCTTTAGCTTACACATTTGGGTCATTCTCCTGTTGTTATTTATACACGCGTGGAAGAATCGTGTGTTAGAATCCCCCTCTGCTATCCATTTGGCTCGAGACTTTTGTTGAAGGAGGTTTTCCTTATAATTCAACTGATTTCAGAACTCCACCGACAATACCTTTAACTGTTCGGGGTTAACACTTCCACCATTTGCTGCCACTTCTTCCAATTCATTCAGCTCTCGCACCAGGTTTTCAATATTAAGATCAAGAACCCAAAATACCTTCCTATTCCACCATTTGAGCCTCTCCTAATTAAGCTTCTTTAACTTTCTAACTTTCTGTCAAAAGACAAAAGGTCACTCTAACTCTAGTTTAAATAGAAGACCACACTCTTAAATTTGGTGTGACAAAATAATAGAAACCATATTCTACTTTCATATATCTTCATCTACAACTAACAGATGCAAGGGTAGGCTGAATTAATTGGGAAGAGATGGACAATGGACATATATGACTTATTTGGGAAAGTATTTTTGCAAATTAGCTGATATGATGTATTTGTACACACTTTTTAAGTAGTATACCCTAAACAAGGCCTCCAACTACACAGATGTACATACTTATATGTATGTATGGCTCAATATATGTATACCTCAAAAAGTACTCCAATAATGTCACTATATATAAATGTCCACCCATGCCAGCCCAGGGTGTAAGGTTTTGAAGTATTTTAGGACAATATTAGTGAGGGACCAAAATAGTGTATTAACCTGGAATACCCATAAAAGCATTAATGGAAAGGAAAGTGAAGTAGAAAGAGATGAATAAAAATAGTAAGGGTAAAAAGTTAAACCTAAACAAAACCATTTCAATATTTGATGGAAGAAAGGATGGACCAGAAGTTCAATATACTCTTTCGTGGCGCCGTCAGTGAAAGGTTGCACGTAATGTTCTAACTCCGTACGATATGACACTGTTTAGACCATCAGACACTACACTACACTACACTACACTTCAGAGAAGTAAGAGAGAGAGAGAGTAAAGCCAAGAGCAAAAAATAAAAATAAAATTGATAAAGCAATAGAGATATCATTGTGTGGCTGTTAGTTATCAAAGGACAGCAACATGGTAACTGACCAACCAATCCCATGTAGACAACACAAACGTTATCAAAACAACTCTAGTTTTTTTCAAAACCAGAAACCAGAAACAGCCTTGTTTTCAAACCCCTTTCTGTATTATAATAATAAATAAAAATAAAAAAGGAGTGATAGATAGAAAGAGATAATAGCACAGTCATACACACACAGTGTGGTCTCTCCACACAAACCTCTTCATACTTGTCCAGAAGAAGAAAGACCAATAAATTAACATTCTCTCTCAGCTCATTTTGCTATAATAGCAAGCCTTTTAAGCATATTTCTGGGGTTTGTTCCCTTTTACTTGTTTAGGTTTTTCTTGTGAAAAAAGGGAAAGAAAGTATCAAATCTAAGTTTAATATATTATAATTAAAAAAAAACTAACATGGGAAGGGGTAGGGTTCAGTTGAAGAGGATAGAGAACAAGATCAATCGGCAGGTAACTTTCTCTAAAAGGAGAGCTGGACTTCTTAAGAAAGCTCATGAGATCTCTGTCCTCTGTGATGCTGAAGTTGCTTTGATTGTCTTCTCCCACAAAGGAAAGCTCTTTGAATATGCCACTGATTCTTGGTATGGTAACATTTTATATCATATATACTTTTTTTTGCTACAAAATATATTTTATATATAATAATACTACACTACAGCACTAATATAACACCATATATAGATCTCATTGTGTCACTGATTTTTAGTAAATATTTTATAATATACCAGACTTTTAATGTGCACATATCATGTAAAATTCATAGATCTCCTTCTCACACAAACAATTATTTTTTTCTTTTGGATACTCACACAAAAAAAAAATTTAGTTCTAGCATATTACACAATTATTTTTCAATTGTGTCAAGAATTTTTGGTCAACTGGGTCAAGGATTTTTTAGCTTCTGTTTATTTTTTCCAATTTATCAAACTCATTTGAGAAGGGTTTAGGTTTTGGGTGCAAAGGTAAAGAAGATAAGGCCATTTGTTTCTGAAAAAATGCCTTCTTCTTTGTTTTTTTTTTTTTCAAATCTGGTTTTATGTTGGATCAAGAGATTTTATTTTTTACTATGATTTTTCGTCAGTAAAAAAACTATATGATCTTTGAAAACATAAAAATTGACAAGAGAACAAAAAAACTCATCCATGTTATATGGATACAGTAAATGCTCATACTATCATAAAAAAATATAAAGTTGTTTATTTGATAGATTTTAGGTGGATACTCCATGAAAATGATTTCGTAGTATTTACTATTGCTATAGTTTAAATTCGTTCTCTGTATGTTTTGTTGATGTTGATGTCATCTGAAACATGAAAAAAAAATGTTGTTGATGTTGGTACTGGTCTTATTGTTTTTGATTCAAAGATTCTACTCATACTATAGGTTAGAATATTGTAAGGTATATGAAAAGCCCTCGTTTGATTTTCTTCTCATAAATTTTTATTTAATATTTTAAATTTGTTGAAAGGGTTTGATGAAGTGTTTAATCTTCTGGAAAATTGTCAGCGAGAGTGAGTGACAGTATTTGGTTACTTGTCAAGTTCATTATCTATATATCTTAAGTCCTTTCAATACAGAACCTAGAAGCAACCCTGCTTCTAAAATCTTGTACTTGTTTATTTTTTTTTAATTTTTATTCTAAAAAGTTGATGTTCTTTTCTTCCTCTTTTGCTGGAGAATTTGCAGTGATCTACACGTATTTATTCAAACAGGTGTCAATATGGAAGCAAGAATGTTGTTGAATTTGCATGCTTTTCTGTTAATTAAGGACTAATATTCTTGTCTAGCACTCAACATTGAGGGTGCAGTTTCCTAGATGAACTGTGTCATCGTATTAAAGAAAGAAATCAACTAATTATAGTTTCTTTTAACATGATTGGATAGTTCAGTAATTTTTTATTGATTTTGTATACCAATTACACCAATATAACAGTACTGAATTTTTTTCCAATATAACAGTACTGAAATATTTTAGATTAGCAAATGTTATTTTCATTATATTCATTGTTCGTTTTCTTAGAAAAAGAAATTTAAATTCTAAGAGCATATTTATTATAATGTTATTGATATTAGTTTCTCACACAAAGGAGATTGAAAAATTTGAAAGAATTAACTCTTTTCTGTTTAAGATGCAATATTTTTCTTTTAAACATTCCGAATTTGCATGTTTTATTGTTCTATTTTCAACTTTTAAAGAAAATTAGAGATATGAACTAGGTTTTGTCCTGTCAAAAAATATTTTAAAACAGAAAATCCATTCTTCTAATTGGTGTGTTTTGTATATTCAATATGAGTTGAGAGAAACATTTTTAGTATAGAGGGAATATTTTTGAACATACAAGATGTGTATGCATTCATAACAATTATATTTTCTTTAAGGAACAAGTCTTCAATTCTCAAGTGGTAGTCAATCATGCTAAAACTATTATCTTGGAGTTGGTTCTTTAGCATTAAAGGTCGCAACTCTGCTTTGAAATTTTCTAACGATTGGGGAGACCTTATTTTTTGTATGAACTCGGTGTAATTTGGTTTTTGTCTCATTCTTCCTGGGGCACTCTTTCCAACTTCGGTCTTTTTCCCATGGGGTTTTGACCCTAGGAGGTTTTAATGAGGCCATTGTATTTGTTCCGGTTGGGATGTCTGTTTGCATAGTTTCTTTAACATGATTGGATAGTTCAGAATTTTTTTTAGCATAAATAAGATTGAGTATTATTGTTTGAGAAAATGCATTAGCATAAATTTTAAAGATCATCAGTTTAGAGTGAAAAAACAGTATAACTGTACATATTTATTTTTTTTAATAAGCGTATAACAGTACATATATGTTGATACCTTGAGTAATATAACATGCTTTGTTTATTGGTTTGCTTCAGCCTGTCATTATTTACTTTGTCCTTTCCTTTTTCAAAATTGGTGTTTGTGAATTGTGTGTGTATGTAAGAGGACTTTGTCATAAGAGTGTCATTGTTTAGAAGTGATTGTTGAGAGAACTAACTGAATTCACAATTGCTTTTTCTTTTTGATTTTGTGAAAATCATGACACAGCATGGAGAAGATACTGGAACGCTATGAAAGGTATTCCTATGCAGAGAGACAGCTAGTTTCCAATGATTCTGAGTCACAGGTTTGTCATTTAATCCATACTTTTATGATCAGTGATACACATTCCTTAGGTTTAAGATTTGAACCCCCTTAAGCAAAAACCAAAATATTAGTTTTTTTTTGTAGCAAACTGTTTTTAAAAAAACTAAATAAGAGTCGGAAGGTTTTCCGTATTTTGAACTCGAGTGCCTGCCTCACCATAAAATCTTGTATACAAAAGATAAAGGTTAAGGGGGCACTTCAACCCAAAATCACAATTTTACGAAAACATTAAGCAATCCTTTGAATGCATGCTAACAAGTTCCCACACCGCCTTGTGGTGTTTTTCCCATATTGGGAACATGTGTGTAAATCAAGACTTCCGGTGTATTTCACTTTGTCTAGTTTTTCCGAGCAAGTGATTTTTGTGTGCTCTCTACAACCCTTCATAGAATGTGGGTAGTATTGCACATATGATGTTGCTAGACACCATCATAAATCTTCTATTTATAAAAAAAAGGTTCCTACACCGCCAACCTAATTGAAACCCTAAATGCCTCTGCTCCCCTTTGATCAACCATCACCACGAGTGCTCCAACCCAAATACAGGCGGGGACAAGAACCTCTCGGACAACACCCTAACACCTACCCACAAACACTCAACGAGGTTAGCCACCCGTTCAAAAAATAAGAATGGGCTCAATTTTTCTCCTGCGAGAAACCGTCTCCATGAGAATAAAATAACTCGATCTATTGTCTGAGCAAAACTCGACACCCTACCAGAGGAAATACAATGTTCGTGAGGGCACCGATTAACAAAACATTCCCCTTCTTTTAAAGTATGATCTGGTACTGATTTTAACTACCTATTTATTAATTATTTTATGTTGTTATACTTGTAATAATGGTAGTAGTAATACTCATAATTTTGGATTTGGATTGCATGCAGGTTGATAATTGTGCAATCACATGCGATTAGTTCGTTGAGGAATCTTCTTAATTAAAAAGAAACAAAAAACTAATTTGGTAATTATCCAACAAGTGAGAAAAGCTTGAATGGACTGACTGCATATGTATATCAACCGCACCGAATCCTTATCCCATAATTTTCGGTTTACATTTTTGTTTTGATATAACTTATGTTTACATAGAAATCAACATCGTTAACCCCGTGGCATAATTTACCTTGGGAGTTGGGACACGGGGGCCAGTGTGAAATTTACTTCTAAGTACGAACAGAGATGTCTTTTGTTGAAAGTATTAGGACACTTCGTGATTAGTCAGCAATAATCCAAATTAAAAAACCAATTTAAAAAGTTACCAATTTATGATTTTTGATGTTGTGAATCTGCGAATAAGACCATATTTGACAGTGATTCTTAGCAATATCAAGATTGTGACACTCAAGTCTCTTGTGAGAAAGTATACAATTCTTGCCTATGAATTGGAATAATGATATAGTAGTGTCACAAACCGAACTGATATTTAACTATTCAAGTCTCCATACATATCATATTTTTTGAGCAATCTCCATATCCATCCATATTATGTAACTGACCAGCTAGGTATGCAGGGAAATTGGACCATTGAGTATACTAGGCTCAAGGCAAAGATTGATCTTCTGCAGAGAAACTATAGGTACTTATATTTTATAAATGATTCAGCTGATTGTATAATTTGTTCTGTATTTTCATGACATGTGAATTGTTTAAATAGGCACTACATGGGAGAAGATTTGGGTTCAATGAGTCTGAAAGAGCTTCAGAGTCTGGAACAGCAGTTAGATACTGCTCTCAAACAAATTCGTACCCGCAGAGTATATATAAATTAATTAACAAATCCGTATATAAATGAATTAGTTATAGATTTTTCTTTGGCACTGAAAATCATCTAAATGTATTTTTAATTTTGAACAGAACCAACTCATGTACGAGTCCATTTCTGAGCTTCAGAAAAAGGTACATGCTTGCTTATACCTTATGTCCACTTTGTAAGGTTTATCAGTAATGTTCTGAAATATGTTGTCAATGTTACATCATGAAAAGTTATGTTACTATAGAGAAGAAACAAACTATGAGTGTCTGTTAGTATATAGAAAATCAAACTGACATGTGCTCTCCTTGTACGTACTTTGGCAGGAGAAAGTGATTCAGGAACAGAATAACATGCTTGCAAAGAAGGTACACGCATATCAGTCATAACTACTTTTTTTAATTTTATTCATAGTATTTTTTTTATTGGATAATTATTAATTAATTTCTTCATAGTATTATTATTATGCACTGTTATATTGGATTAATATATAAAACTATTCTCATAGTACTTGCAATTATTCTTAGTATCTGAGTTGGGCCGAATTCAATCCTACAAAACCGACTTGTAGAGTGAGGGATGTCTCTCTCTTCTAAACTTATTTTCAGACCATATCACATTCGTTGAGTGGGACTCTTGACACACATCCTTCACGCTCAGAACTGGACAACTGAAGTGTGACCCGAGTGGCTCGATAACAGGTGGCCCAACGAAACTTAGATAGGCTTCTTACTATATTAGAATTTGGGTTGAGCCTAACTCAACCCTACAAAACCGACTTGTAGACTGAGGGATATCTCTCATTTATAATCACATTTTTAGGTCATATCATATCAAATTTGATGTGAGACTCTTAACAATTATAGCGTCCACAATGGTATTGTAACATCCACAATGGTGTTGGGTTGATTGGATTAGATACTTACTAAGTTCTAATATTGAAAAACGTAAAGAGTAATATTATTTCGACAAATTTTTGTGGACAAATATCAGACAAAGACAGAGAATAGGCATAATGTTTTTCATCATCAGTTACTTCACAAAATGAAAAGTAAATAGTGATGAAAAAACAAGGCTTAATTACAGTTTTGGTCCCCTACTTTCACTGACTCACAATTTTGATCCCCCAATAATTTTTTTCACGAACTTGGTCCCCCTATTTTTACTAGCTCACGATTTTAGTCCCCAAAGAATTTTTCTCACGAATTTAGTCCCCCTATTTTCGCTAATTCACGATTTTAGTCCCCCTATTTTCGCAAACTTACGATTTTAGCCCCCCAAGCATACTCGGTTAGATTGACATATGAAGTGTTACTATCACATGACGTTGTTGTGATGATCACCACTTTAGGTCTATGTCTTGGATAAACGATGGAAAAGTGGTGCACCACCAAAGGTAATAGCTTTTGCATGACGCTCTTTCTTAATAGACTCCCATCTCGGAAAAATCTATAGCGAATGCCGTGTTAACTAATTTCAAAATATTTTCAATTCACGATTTTAGTCCCCCTATTTTTCCAATCAAAGTCCCCCTCTAGGAAAAACAGGGGGACTAAATTCGTAAGTTTTGCGAAAATAGGGGAACTAAAATTGTGAGTTGGTGAAAATAGGGGGACTAAATTTGTGAGAAAAACTCTTGGGGGACTAAAATCGTGAGTTACAAAAAATAGGGGGACTAAATTCGTGAAAAAAATTCTCCGGGGATCAAAATCGTGAGTTAGTGAAAATAGGGAGACCAAAACTCTAATTAAGCCAAAAAACAACATGAGAGGGTTTTATCCTCCCGAATTCTCCTTCTTGTTTCTTTTTCTTTTAATGATAAATAAATGTTAGTTTGTTACAATCGGTTTCTCTGGGTGAGAAAGAGACTAAACACGAATTATGTGTTTCTCTGTGTGGAGTGTAAAGAATAAGCAGTGAATAAGAGAAAATGAACATGGATCCGTTTATTGGCTTCAGAGGGCTGTATTTATATTACTGGGTGGATTAATGACTAATAAATGTAATTAAGGTCGAGTTGACCATTACATTTTGACTTGGAGGGAAATCAGGGAATTCCCCTTAATTGTGCTTCATTCCTTCCTGAGAGGGATTGAGGCGTTATATTGAGGGCTGATCGGTCAATCTCCAGAGGAGGCCCTTTGAGAGCTGAGCATATGTAGGAACCAGCCAGTCCGGATGGGAACGGTATATTAGGATACTCAAAACACTTTGCATCCAAAACACTACTACAAATCCTAAGATCCAAGAGGTTGTCACACAACAATGATTAGTGAAAACACATGTTAGTAGGTGGGAGTTGAACTCACTCCGATCCGAAGTTATCAAGTCAATCTTATAACTCTCGCCTGCCTCTACCATTTGAAATTGTAAATGGTGACATTATTCATAGCAATGACATACTCTGGCCCTAAAATATTTGAGTGCTACTTTTTTTGACAACCAAATTTTACAACTTGTATCCTACACCGGTATAAAATACAGTTAGGTTTGATGTTTGTGTGAAATTCAGAGAAGAGAGAATAGACTGCAAGTGTAATTGTCATTATAAAGAAATGGGTGTTAGATGTATGTGGTGACAGTGGTGTAGCCCTATTTCATGGAAGGGTCATGCATTATTTATTTATAATCAAAGTAAAAGTAACATTAACTTTATATATGATGTAAAATCAGATCAAGGAGAAAGAAAAGATTGCAGCACAGCAGACACAATGGGAGCACCACCAAAACCATGGAGTTAATCCATCTTTCATGATGCAGCAGCCACTTCCAAGTTTGAACATGGGGTAATAATTCTATAATACTTTAATTAGCTACCATATATTTCTCTTGTAATTTATAGTAACTATAATATTTTATTATTGTTATTGCAGTGGCAATTACCGTGAGGAAGCACCAGAAATGGGGAGGAATGAACTTGATCTGACTCTGGAACCATTGTACACATGCCACCTTGGATGCTTTTGAAAACATCATTATGATTATGTTATATATATATGACTAAGGCTTATATATATATATGCATTTATGTTTTGTAGTTTAATTTCCCTACTTTTAAGACATTAATAGTGTGTTGTAAGCTAATAACTTGACTTTAAGGTTAGACTTGCTTAAGTCAATGCTTTGTTATATGTTAATTAAGTTGCTGAAAGACAACTGTAAGCTAATGACTTGACTTTAATTTCATTCTATTAGCGTTCGTCCATACTTACATCTCTTTTATTATTTAGCTGTGTCTCTAGATTAATTATTAAGTCTATCAGTTTGCTGGTAACACAGACTTTTTTAATCAATAAATAACTACATCTTTTGTAAATCACTAAATTTCTCGATTTCAACACTTATAAAAACATTTTATACGTAGAGTAATGCTATTCATCTTGAATTATACTTCCTCTGTGTCATTTTAAGTGTCTTGTTTGGCATTTTTCTCTGTCTCAAATTATCTATCACTTTAGAATCTCAACACAAGATTTATTACTACTTTCTGATGTGAGAAATGGCAACATTTTAGAACCAATAAGCTTGTGCCACGTGTCAACTCCGGATTGGCCGATTTCAAAATTCTGTTTCTACAGTTGAAGTTCAAACTTGGCGCCAAAGTGTTGATCTTGCTCGTTTATATAGTTTTTGATTCCGTTTTAATCTATAACGAATTGTAAATCATTTTGGGACTGAGAGCGAGTGCAAACATGGTTATTGTGGGCATAGGGAAGCGAGGGGGTGATCAATTGGGTGTTCTTGACATTGTTGTTCATCGCGAAGCTTCAAAGATTAATGCAACAAGAATTAAGTGTTTGCTTGATTCCCCAGATGTAGGTATCACTCTGATACTGAACTGGGTGAACATTTCGTGTGTTGTGTGCTTTCAATTTCGGTTAATTTGCTTGATTCGTGTTTTTCCCCAATTCTGCAAAATTAGGGTTCTTCGATTCAATTCAATTCAATTCGATTCAATCTTGCAAAATCGGTACAATTGATCTTTCAATTAGCTGTAATACGTCTATGTGATTGTTCTTGAATTAGATTTCACGCAATTTCAGGCTTGAATCTCAACACTTTCCAACAATACTCTTATTTTAGAATATCAATAATTGTGTCTCCACTCCAATCGAGAAAAGTGAAAGGATATTTTAGTCCTGCCACATTTTTTTACCATAAAACTTAGCAAAACTAACCATTTTCTTGATACCCGCGTATAACCTTAAACGACAGATAATATGAGACGGAGGGAGTACGTAGTTCATAAAATGTCGCCAACCTAACATGTTTTCTTTTTGAGAAACAACAATAGCTTTTACTACTACAAGAAAAACTGAATTTCCAAGGCATAACTTTCTGGCGGGTTTTAATCCCCCAGAAAATTTTCGGCGGATTTTTGTATGTTTTGGCGGATTTAATCCGCCAGAAACGTTTTGGCGGATTTTTGACATTTGTGGCGGAATTTTTGAATTTGTGGCGGATTATAAAGTTGAAGTAAAGTTTCGGACAAAAAAAAAATCCGCCAAAAAGGCGGTCCATTCCGCCGCAAACGTGCATAGCAAAATGGGCGGGACCTTTAAAATTTTGAATCCGCCGAAACCGCCTTGCATTCCGCCGCAAACGCAACAACGAAAATAGGCGGGATTTTTAAATTTCAAATTCACCGCAAGTGTACCCAATTCCGCCAGAAACGTTTCCTCGGTCTACGCGTCAAATCCGAATTTTACTCATTTTAATCCCTTCTCACCTTAAATCTTCACTCATTCTCAACTCTTCTCTTAACTTCTCTCAAATTTCTTCACTCATTCTCAACTCTTCTCTTAACTTCTCTCAAATTTCTTCACTCAAATTTCTCAACTCTTCTCTTAACTTCTCAACTTCTCTCCCAAACTTTAGAGAAGAATTTTTTTGATAACATATTTAACACTGTCATGGACGTGAAATGTAAAACGAAAGACAATGAGAAAGCAATGAGACATATTTAACATATTTAACTTGGTTATGAATATTTGAATTTGTTTATCCATTTATATTTTTAATTCGGCGGAATCATACGCATTACCCGCCGAAATTTATTTTTTTTTGAAAAAAAAACGCGCGCATTTTTGGCGGAAATAAACGCGTTTGTGGCGAAATTTTTTTTGTAAAAAAAAACATTTCCGGCGGAATTGATGTCGTTTGCGGCGGATTTGCGTGTGTTTAAAAAAAAATATTTGTGGCGGAAAAATCCGCCAAAAACACCAAAACTCCGCCGCAAAATTCCGTCGAAAATTCCCCCACAAAAATCGCCGCAAATGACCTTAAATCTGCCGGAAATTCCGCCGGAAACACGTTGCGACGAGCCTTTTACCGGCGGAAAAATCCGCCTAAAATACCTGCATTTGCGGCGGAATTGGGTGTTTTTTGGCGGAAAAATACTCAATTCACTTTGTTTTCCTGCCTATTATTTTTTTAAAAATTCCTGCTTTTTTGCTTATAAATATAAATAATGGTAATAAAACTATATGTAACTTCATATTTCTAGAATAGTCAAATAAAACCCATAATCAAATCTGAAATGTTATAACATAATCCAAATAATCCAAACGGAAAGCAACAACATAATCCAAACGGAAAGCAACAACATAATCCAAATAATCCAAATGGACAATAATAACATAATCCAAATCAATAGGGGGAAGAGGGATGATCAGAATGATCAGGATGATCAGACTCTTTGATCAGACGACGACTCAGGTGGCCTCAAGCTGTTAAAGAGAACGAACAACCTCTCCTACTCACGTTGCATCCTCAACTGGTTTGCTTGCATATCTGCAATAGTCTGATCCTTCCTCTGCTGCTCCACCACCAAATGCTCTACTGGCCGCTCGAGAGTGCTGCGTGTCTCGGTGATGAAGCATGGGAATGTCGACTACTAGAGTTGGTGTCATAGTGATCGGCAAATTTCACAAGTGGAGACAAGGCCCCCGCACCATACAGACGGATTTTATTCGACTTGCCTACTGCCTTCTTCCAGTTTTTGTTTGCCAAAGCCATCATCTCAGGGGAAAGTGGACCAAGTGAGTCAGGGTTCCAGCTCCCCTGAGTAGGCTCAAACATCAACTCAACATGTTTCTTCTGCATTACATAACCACAAAACATAATGATAATTAGGTCTCCATTAAGAAAAGAACTAAATACAATAGAAATCGAGTTGCCTATTTACCTGAGTCCTTTTAGCGCGCTCCTCAACATACTGGTTGTTATCCTTCCTCACATGAGTGGCTCTATGCAGCTCAGGAATAGTGAGAGGGCGACCAGCCTTCCTAGCTTGTAAAAATGAAACAAATTTCAATTTATATCTAAACTAAAAAGTAAAATAGCTTACCAGTCTATTAGCATGATGAGGCAGGTTGACGGAGCCAAGGCAGTGAAACGAGCCACCCTTTTTTGATGACCTATTCTGCTTGGCTTTTTCAGCTTTCCCTTTCCATGTATCTTCTTCCCAAGCATCCTTGTATTTTTTCCATACATCTTCACTCATAAACTTTGGGCATACATTTTTTGCTCTCAATTTGTAACACAAGTCTGATAATTGCTTGGACATTCTAATCCAAAAAACCCCCTTGACCTCCTCCTGATCTTCAGGTTTCCAAGCCACTTTGGTCTATATTAAACAAAATCAAACACGTATTAGTAAATATATTAACCATTAAACAATACATTAAAATTAACAACATAAGAGCATAAATGGTCCTCCTTGGATACTCATGGCAGTGTATGGGAGTCCTCATTTATTTCCCCGCCAACGCCTTTGGGAGGATTTGCAAGATTTGGCTCTCGAGACAATTCTTCCCTGGGCAGTGATACATGACTTCAATACAACCCTTCTACACATTGATCGAAGTAGTCCTCCCTTTTCGGGCCCCTTCGTCGTGTTCAAGGTCTAGTTGATGTGATGCAAGCAGGTTGCCTCTTAAATGTCAGATTTGTGGGGGATTAGTTTACTTGCTTTCCTTCCAAACTTTTGGACCTCAAAGGGGTTCTAAAGGATTGAAACTAGTCTACGTTTGGCGATATTTTTCGAAAAAAGAAAACTCTTCGCAATAAGCTTAGGAAAATCGATTCCAAACTTAGTAAGGGGTGGTCAAATGATCTCATAAATTTATAACATCTGACTTGGAGACTTTATGAGGAAACCCTTGCTAACGAGGAAATTTTTTGGTTCCAAAAGTCGAGGTCCGAGTGGTTGGAACAAGGCGACCGGAACACCAAGTTCTTCCATGGTGTGACTTAGTAAGGGGTGGTCAAATGATCTTGTAAATTTACAACATCAGACTTCGAGACTTTATGAGGAAACCCTTGCTAACGAGGAAATATTTTGGTTCCAAAAGTCGAGGTCCAAGTGGTTGGAACAAGGCGATCAGAACACCGAGTTCTTCCATAGCCTGACTACCATTAGACATACGCGTAACCATATATATGCCCTCCAGGACCTGGCAGAGAATTGGATACAAGACGTTTATGCTTTGGAAAGACTAGCTACAAATTTCTATAAAGATTTGTTTAAATGTGACGCTAACTATATCCCTCTTATTTTGCAAGATTGTTTTCCTAGACTTCCAGAGGCTGCCTCCAACCATCTTAGCAAAGAGGTTCCTAAAGAGGAGCTTTGGAACACCATCAAGAGCTTTGGGGACTTCAAAGCCCCTTGACCTGATGGTTTCCAAACTATTTTTTAGCTATCCTATATGGCAGGTGGTGGGAAACGCCCTCTTCAAGTTGTTCCAATACATTTTTGATAAACCACCTGTGTGGGGGAGGTGATTCATTCACTTATCTCTCTTATCCCTAATCTGATAATGTTTGTAGTATGAAGAAATTTTTTCCTATTGGCCTTTGTAATGTCTCACGTAAGGAATTACTAAAGTTATTGCTCTTAGAATTCGTGAATATCTCCCTAACTTAATTGGTCCATCCTAACGTACCTTTGATCCTAAAATCCAGGATAATATTTTTGTGGCCAGGAGATATTACATTCTATCAGACGTAAGAAAAAGCATACGATAGATTAGGGAAACACAACAAGAATTTTTGATATCTGTAGGGTGGGGTCGGGCCTGAACTTTGGTGTTGTTAGAAAGGTAGAGAGGGCGTCAATTTGATTTTGGCATAATGTGTGGGTTGGGGAGGCTTCGGGTTCAGGGGTGGGTGGGGAGGATTGGATCTTTACTTGGAATTTTTTTTTCCTTTTGTATGGGAAGAAGAGCTTTCTGAAAATCTGATGGGTTTAATTGCACTGGTGGTCTTTTCTTCTTCTAAGGACCAGTTGGTCTGGGAGGCTGAGAATAATAGGCTCTGTTTGGTTAAATCGGCATATGACTTGCTTCTACGTACATTGCACTCCTGTAGCGGGTACTAGGGCGCCTTGGTCGCTTTTGCTTAAGACAAACAATGTATCACACCTCCTAAAGTTATTGAAAGGGCCGATAATTTTGACCAGTCTATACTCTATTATGATAAGGTATATCAGTCTATAGTGTCTAAAATTCTTAACAAATGTCCAATAGAGGAATGGTTTGAACCTTGACTTTCCAATCCCTTCTGTGTCATACACATGCTCAACGCTCCCAGATTCCCTTTCGCGTTTCTTGAGCGTGTCCACAGATATCCTTCCATCCACCATCGTGGATAGTCTAATACCCCCTCCTCCTAAAGAGAACGCCGTCGTGCCTTCTTCCCAAGATGAGGACCTCCACCTACAGAGTACCAAGAAATCTAAATTCCGAGAAGATGGTGCTCTTAAAGATTCGCTTATGGAAGACCACCCCAAACCGCAGTCCCCTACCTCCTCCACGAATTCTCTTACGGCAATCTTTGTTGTTGATAGCAATAGGGGCTCGAGTTGGGGAGATGTTAACAACGTGGACTTGCCAAAAAATCGGTGGTACAAGAGTGAAGAGTGGGATGCAGCCAAGGAGTCCAAACCATTCGCACCTATGCATGTGTTTCCTTTAACGGATGAGGGAATTATACAGTGGTCCAAACTGTGGAAGAAATCACTAATAGTGAAGGTCCTTGGAAAAAGAGTCAATTTCCGTCTCTTGGAAACGCAAATACGAAGTCTATGGCAAGATAAATGCTAGATAAAGACCACCGATATGATTTAAGACTTTTATTTGGTAAGGTTTACATCATCTCAAGATTATTGGCACACTCTCTTTGAAGGGTCATGGAAAATAGCGGATCACTATCTTATTGTTCAATGATGGCGCCCGTTATTCTCCTTCTCGACAAGTATCACCCACAACATAGCAGTGTGGGCCAGGATTCTGGGGCTCCCGTTGGAGTTGTGTAACGATCCTTTTTTAATGCGCATTAGTTCAACTTTGGGTACCATGTTAAAGATTGACAAGTTGACATCCATCCATATATGATCGGGGAATGCTTGCTTGCATTTGCGTCGAATTGGACGTAGACAACAAATTATCTTCGCATGTTATTATTACAGGGGTGAAGCTTCCACTAGAATATGAAGAGCTCCACTTGATATCTTTCCGGTGTGTTCAGTATGGGCACAAGCAAGATCAGTGCAAAGATTTGTTAGAATTCGAATTCAAATTTGCAGTGGCATCCTCTGCGAAGCTTCTAGGAGATTCATCTTCGCCTTTAGTCATCGTCTCGAGCGAACATCCCCTCTGGAAGGCGAGCTTTGGGGTTTGTATCATGGAATTTCTTTGGCTTGGGGGCAAGGTTTCAATCATTGTGTGGCTATGAATGATTTTGAAGAGGCGTTCCTCCTTGTTCGTGACGGTGCTTCCCATCACCATGCTCTATCCAACTTAGTCCAGAGCATCAGAGATATTGTGAGCCATCCTAGTGTGATCCATCCAGTGGCTACTGATTCCTCGCAAAGATAACCAAGAGGCGAATGCCATGGCGAAATTTGCGCACACAATGGGTCAGGAGTTTTGCTTTTTTATGTTCCACCTCGCTTTTGAGGCTTTAGATACTGAAGGGTCGCTTGTGACCCGCGGTAGTTTCCTTTGTTTGTGGCCTCTGGCCTTTGTTTCTCTTTTGGGCTTTTAGCCCATTTAATTCACAAAAAAAAAAAAGGCATATCAGTCTATATTATATCAGAAAATATAGATATCAGTATGTCTTAGTCGATTCAAACTAAAGTATATCAGTTGCACTCAAAGCTGCTCCATGCTTTCAGTTCTGACTTCTTGATCCCTTTACAAAATTTGTGGAGCTTTTCTTAAAAAAGAGAAAGTAAAAATATACAATTAATCCTGCCGCTGGAAATGACTTACAACGGCCATAAAATCTAGAACAGAAGAATGGCATCATGTAATTTTGAAACATTTCCGGGCAAAAGAGGCACTTGTAGGTCCTATAAATTCTGTCATTACACTGAGTTTCAATTATCGTGGCCCAAGTGACATGGACTCTTTGCCAACTTCATATATGTATTCAATCATTTATTTTTTTTAATTGTTTTTATATTATGGTGAAGACTTGCCTTTATGCAGCCACTTGGATATTCATGTGCAAACATACCACCTTGTTTCTTTACTCATTTCCCTAATATTAAACGTGTTTGGCAGTGCTGCTAGATTCGATTCCTCTCGTTGGCAAACTCAGTGTTGGCTAATGCAAAATTTGATCCTAAGTAGAAGCAGAGATTAATCTTTCGTTGAAAGCGTTGGGATCCGTGGAATGCCAACAATAGTTCCCAAAAAAAAACGTGTTTGCAAGTACCATACCAAATATCTGGGGTTTTTACTCATGTCTCTAATCTTGAACGTGTTTACAAGTAGCATACCAAATATCTGGGGTCTACTATTCAGATCTAAGAGACAGATTGCCTTTCAAAAGACATATAGAAGTGGCTTTCATGTCTAGTGAAGTATCTCATGACATATTATTTTAAAAGAGGAAAAATGGGCTCCTCAGCTAACTAGCTCCTGTTACACATGGTCACGAGGTTATTCATTTATCTCTTAGTTGGATTGGATCTTGATGGGAAGTATCCACCACTATTAGTGGAACCACACAACTAATCGAACTTTCGGGTTATAAGCTTTGTAATACTTCTGATTGAAAATATATCTAGGGTTTGACAAGTGTTGTGTTTGGACCTTTGAGATCAATATCCGACACTTTCATTATTTCTATTTTTCAAATTAAAATTAGCGTCTACGTACGTCGTGTTAATGCTTCAAAGATTTTAAGAGTGAGGCTAATCTATACTATTAACAATTACAAATAAACTCATTCAAATTTTTGCCACATGTCATCTCATTAGTCATTTCACAATTAATATTCTCTTGACTAGAAACTTTCAGGACACACTACTCCTTCAACTTCTATGACACACCATTCCTTCCTCTATAAAAAAATACATCTCTTGGATTGATTACGAACACAGCAAGCCTTTGTTGTTCACTCATTCACAAAATATCAATCCCAAAAATGCATCTTGGGTTGAAAATTGATATGTAAATAACAATATCTATAAATATATTTATTTTTGTATATAAAAATCACAACTAATCTGTTAACATCAAGACAATATTTTATTGGAGTGCGACTATCAAATTCGTGTGTTTTTGGATACGACTATCAAATTCAGTGTTATTAAGGAATCGCTTTAAGTAATTCATTCATTTATTTGTTTATGTCCAAGTATAATGTAATCATGTGCTTCTAGCCCAATCCTATATGACTGTTTGTCTTCTTCTCATATTCCTACTAACTAATTAAAGTGGTTGAGTTAATTTTGCTAACAAATTTTGTTGCCCAATCTCCATTTTTCACTATATGACATATGATATACAAATGCATATCTCAATTGTGGAATGCCATTTTTCCTAATTTCTCTATATCTTAAGCGCAATGATTTCCTAATGAGTCTACTAGAGAATCATTTTAGATGAAAAACCAAAGATTGAATCTCTAGAACATAATAAATATTTTGAAACTTTTTATATTACTCAACTTTAATATAAAACAAAATTACACGATAACCCTTTTTTCTTTTCTATTGAATTTATTTTGCAGATCCTTGATCTACTCGCCGATGAATCCTCATTTTTAAGACCATATATACCTTAAATTACCATTTTATAATTATTTTTCGTTAAAATAAGTGCAACGTAATATAAAAAGTCAATGATATTCCTATTTCCTAAGAATCTCTAATCACAATTTATTCCATAACACAAACATGGTGTCCCAAAAATATCTACCATCAACATTATTATTTAAGTTTCAATACACCCTTGGAATACAATCATAAGTAGGAATGTTTTTTTGACAAAATCATAAGCAGGAATGTTGGCGACTACATTTCAATGATTTTTTATTCATTTTTTGAGTTTTTATATTTCAATTTCATCTGAAATTATTCACCTTTTTTTTCAATAAAACAAGAAATCCACTTGAATAATGAAGAAAATGTAAGAATAACAAGGGTCGAAAATTTCTTGTGAGGGATTTTTCATTCGAGTCCCTACGAACGGATAATTTTTAGCGTGGGGACAAGTACGTGGGAGAAAATTTTCCGATGGGATGGGGACAAGGACCAAATCCTCCTCATTCCGAATATATCGCATAAATATTTTTATTATAAAGTATATATATATATATATATATATATATATATATATATATATATATATATATATATATATATATATATATATATATATATATATATATATATATTATAAGTAATTGATTTTTAGTCTTTTTATATGTTTTAATTAAAAATATTAATAAAATATTAAAGTATGCTAATTTTTATATTGTTATTTTTACTTTTATACTTTTAAATATTCAAATATTAAAGTAAGGCTGACTTTTATACTTTTTAAATGTAATAATTAATTTTACTGTTTTCATAATTTTTAAATAAAATCCCCAAAAAAAATAGTTCTATCATTTTATTGTTTTTTTTTTTCATTTCACCGGTCTTGGTTTTGAGAAATTCTTTTTCACTTCACCGAGTTTGTTCAATTTTCTTTATATGTTTATTACTATTATTATCATATTTATCATCCTATTATTATTATTATTATTTTCTATTAAATAACTATCCATATTATTAAAATAACTTAATAATATAAAAAATTGACATTTTAAAGTCATGATACTAGTTGAGTATCATCACCCAAATAAATATTAAATACAAAGCATCCAACGCAGCACTTTAGTCAGCTTCAGCTGCATTGTGCATAAATAAAGAAAAAAACACCTAACAATGTTTACCAAACTTCACACGTTTTAATATCCGGTGGCTATCATGTGTGCCACAATTTTCTTGTCAAAAAAATGTGTGTACCACAATTCCAACCACCCTCGTCAAACGAGTGGATCACTGCATCTTGTGAAGAATTAAGGCCCACGCTTCTTCCAACACCCTCCCTCCTCACTAGACACCCCAATGAAAATTGAATTTTATATTTTTTTAAACAATAAATACAGTTCGACGCACGCTTGATCGAACCTGATCGAATCTCGTTGCACCGAACCTGTCTAAGTTTATACAGACACCCCAAATTATGTTTTGACCAGGTTCGACCAAGCGTGGGCCGATCCAAATCGATCAGCCGTGCGCCGAACCCTCTCCACCATCCAGTCAACGACTAAATTTTTGAATTCTCTCCAACGGTTATAATTTTAACGGTTTCGATTGTTTTAAATCAATGGCTCAGGTTCGATCACACCTATTAAAGATAAGTGCAACAAGTCATACAAACCGAAAAAGTCTAATAAAACAATTCGTGCAATGCATAAATCGAATCGTTAAAAATCAATTAAAATTAAACAACTAGTGTTAGCCATACCGGTGTTAGTAAAGAATAAATTGAATCGTTAAAAATCAGTTAAAATTAAACAACTAGTGTTAGCAAAGAATAATGGCCCATGGTTCGTACAACCACCTAGCTACTCACTAGAACCCCCAAACCACTTAATATTTCGAAAATACAATTTAAAATCTGATTTTCCCCCTATCTATTCCCTCTCACCCTCACACACCCCATCACATTCTCATTCTCACTAAAAACTACCCTACAACCAAACCCACACCCCTTCAACTTCAATCCATCATTTTCGTGCGTTTTCCATCAACAATCAATGACATTTCCTTCCATTGACATCTAGGTACCCTTCTTCATCTTCTTCTCGCCTCCGTGCGCCGAGGGGGGACTCTTGGGATGCCACGTGGGCGTGGACGACGTGGACGTGCACGCGAGAACCCTGTTGAGGTTGACCCTCCACAGAGATAGCATTGAATTTTGATGATATAGACGCCATGTTGGAGCGGTGATATAGAGCATGATGATGTCGCTACTCGATTGGATGTGCCATCCACTTCTCACCAGCACCTATCCACTTCTCAAGATAGGCCTTCCACATCTTCTTCGGCCGATGTTCATCGCGATCTTTGACGGCCGAGCCGGTGATGATCCGCTCCCGATGCTCCTGCTCCCGACGGATCATCCATTTTCCCTTATCCGGGAGGACCAGATGATCGTAGGGTCCTTTATGCTTATGGTTCCCACATTGCTAGGAACATATGGGACGACCTGGTAAGTTAACAATTACTTAACAATTTATGTTTCTAATAATAAGTTGCATTTACAATTACTTTATTGATGGATTTATGTTTATTGGTTTTATGTTTGTTTTATAATAAAAAAATGTAGGAGCATCCTAAGGAGGGGGGTGTAAGCAGAAACTTTATAATCATTCTATGATTGATTTATATATGCATCCAAACATTCAACCCTACATTGCTCAGACAAACCTATTGCCCCTTCATGATGTGGGGTTTGCTACAGTCAACCACTTCCTCGGTACTGCTTTTGTGGAGAGTTGGCACGGTGACACAAACATTTTCCACCTTCCAATAGGTGAGATGACCATCACACTGGATGATGTCTCACAGCTCCTCCATATCCCCGTCACCGGGGAATTTTATGACATGGTAGAGCATAGCAAGATCGAGGCGCATGAATGTTTGGTTCAGTGCCTGGGGTGTTCATATGATGAGGCGTTTGCTAATGTACCTGAGAGAGGATGTAGTGTGAAGGTGACTGGTAGGTGAAAAGCATGTGCAAGTATACTGTAACACCCTAGTATTTCTAAACAATAGAAATACCAAAACATACAAATTAGCTTACATCAGAGTATAAATTTCCTTGCTTAGATTTACAATCCTTACAAGAATAGCGGAAAACCAATAAATAACTTAAACAAATTTTAAGTCATAACTGATACAAAAATAACAAGGAAAACCTAAAGGCAGAAGGAAGACTAAATATTCAATCTTCACATTCGAGCATGCCACCTACTCGTGCCATACAACCTTCTTCTTCCCTCGTTAACTGAAAAGCAACAACATTTGTAGGGTGAGATAACAAATCTCGTGAGTCTTACCGTGACCCTCACCTATCACTCTCGGTCTATTTATAAAACATTTGTTTACTTCGTGATTTAATTAGTAAACCACGACAATACCGATCGCACACACGAGTGCTAAATACAAACCGCACACACACATTGCTAAATACAAAGCGCACACACACGTTGCCGATCGTCAAATGCACACACAAAGTGCATTCATAACGCCCAACAATTGCACAATAGCGGTGAACCCTATCATCGAGCAAATCGCTATGTACAATAATTCATCCGAGCATAACACCGATCGCACACATCGCTAATCCCGGTGAACCCTATCATTGAAGGCCTAGGTTTAGGGGCTCATGACTTCCCGCCTAGTATGTTGCGAGCTCGGGTCGTCACCCGCCTCGAATCCTAATTCCGATATTGATCATATACCGAAATATCCTCTAATCACAAGACACCCGCATTGGGCCGTCTCATATACACGATATAATATATATATACCGGATTAAGTCTCACACCATAATATGTTGCAATAACATATTATTATCCACATAAATTCTTAAAAATCCGTTTAGTCAACATTTAAGTTGTAAGCCATTTGGTTCCCACACGCATTTATATTTTACGGTTTTTGAAATACTCATAACATTAATCGTTATTTCAAAACCACTTTGAATTTGTATAAAAATTTCCAACGAAAATTCGGCGAGTTTCTCTCGTAATACTGGACATCCCAAAAATAATAATCACCGAAAAACGGTCCGGACATCAATTTGTTCAAAAATCATTAATTTTACACATATACAAAAATTTACGCTTTTTCCAATAGCTTTGAAAATTCAACCGAATCACACCAACGACTTTAAAACACATCCCAACAAAGCAAGATCCCACATAAATGCTCGTGGTGGTTAGGAAAAGGATTTAGAAGAAGTTTGAAGCCGAACGGAGCGTCGAAACGAAACATTGGATATCGGGGAACATAGGAACTTCTCGACTTAATGCCCAATTCCGTTCCGTTTCGTTCTCCGATCGATCCCAAATCGTATTTCAATCCTAAACAACCACGCATACCATACACACAAATATTCCAATTTGTGCAATACAATTCAACAATCAAAATCATATTGTTTCGTTCTATGTTTCAAAACACATAATCTCGTAAAATACTTTTTTGACTCTAAAATTCTCGAAACTCCGAATTTTTAAAAATCATTCGAACATAACTCAAAAACGATATTTAAATTCCCTAAGCGAGTAAAACTCACCTCGTGTGATGAAAATCACACAAAACCGAAAGCTCTCGAAGCTCACGATTTGAAACTTCACGCACACGCCCGAACCCGCTCCAAAACGGAACCGAACACTCCACGTCGGTTGTTGAGCTTCCAATCATCCATACTAAGCTTCAATTTCGCTTAAATCTCCGGTTTCTCCAAATTGGAGCTTAAAACTCATTAATGGCAAAACGAAACGGAAAGAAATTAGGGTGTGAAAGTGGTATCATTAGATAGATCTCGAAAAATGGAGAAGAATGGTACGAGAATCACTTACTATCGTTAAGAACGTGGAGATCTCGCCATTCTTCCTTCTCTTCCTCCACGCCCTTTCTCCTCTCTCTCGGGCTGTTTCTCTCTTTCTTTTTTTTTTTTTTTTTTCTTTCCTTCCCTTTTAATCTGTTCCTTCTCTCTCTCTTTTTATTCTTTTTAACTTTACTTTTCTTTCTTTATTCACACAAGTGTGGAATGAGAGGGTATTTGGATATTTTTGATGTCTCGAGAGATCATTTTCAAGTAGTGGCATAAATACTAAAATACCCTTAGAGTACTAATTTCCACTCGGTTGTGTATTTAAATTATTTTCTCTAGCAATTTTAAATTGCTTTCGTAACAACCTCATATCCGTGACTTGATTTATTACCTATTCGAGTAATAAATCACTCGTTAATTTCTTAATTCGAAATTAACGAAATTGGGGATGTTACAATCACCCCAACTTGAAAAATTTTGTCCTCAAAATTTGACAAACATACTTCAAGAGAACATATACGAATATCTAATCCGCATATCGTTCTTCAATTCCCACATAACATCATCGGTCGAAAAACGATTACAAACAACTTAAATAATCGTAATTGTTCTCGTCCGAGTGTCTACTCTCCATGATCTAAGATATTACTTGGATATGGCTTAAATGACGAATTAGTCAAAGATCAATCCCTTCTAACTCAACGGTTGACGAAATTCTTACAATACAGGATTATCCGATCCAACCCTAGTGGTCTACTTCCTTTGTCAACGTAACCCCTTTTTGTCGACTCAGAGCTATCTTCAGTTTTCACTATATACACGGAATTTGCCCATTACTAATCATGAGTTAGATAATTCTCCTCATAAGGCTTCTCTTACATGGATGCACAACTACCTCTTGTTGATTCAGCATCAAACACATACTAAACCTTTCCCAGCGCGAATCAGTAAATTTTAAAACTCAAGGGCGGATTCGTAAGAATGAGAATTGAAAAGAAGTCAATCCTCTTACAACTCTAGAAATATTCTTCACAATCGAAATCCCATTCCAACGGCTGATCTTTACAAGTTAACCACGTGAGTGGAAGAACTACTGCGAAAATCCTCGAATAGTTCTACGATGATAACCAACTAGTCCCAATAAATTATTTACCTCGGTGACCGGCAATGGTTGCTCCAAATCCAATACAGCTTCTACTTTATTGGGATCCACTGCCACTCCTGACTGAAATGTCATCAATGCCGGAAACTTCACTACAGACATCCAGAAATCACACTTGAAAGGTTTAGCATACCACTTCTTCTCTCGGAGTACATTCAGAACAATGTGGAGATCCGATC
Organism: Oxytropis ochrocephala; assembly: GCA_020916435.1. Classification (NCBI taxonomy): domain Eukaryota; kingdom Viridiplantae; phylum Streptophyta; class Magnoliopsida; order Fabales; family Fabaceae; genus Oxytropis; species Oxytropis ochrocephala. The sequence continues at coordinate 44,878,333 of CM037088.1, read as the reverse complement.
ATGATCCGCAATGGTCTTAGTGTACACCAAGATGTTATCAGTGAAAATTTCAACTAGTCTAAGTACGGTGGAAAACGCGGTTCATGTAATCCATGAATACCATAAGAGCATTAGTTAGACTTAAAGGCATCACTACTCCCTCGTAATGTCCATATCTAGTATGGAAAGCTATCTTGAATAACTAAAGCCCTAACCTTTAATTAAAGATAACCCGACCTTAGACCAATCTTTGAAAACAACTGCTTTGCACCTCGGGTCGATTGAGCAAATAACTTATTCTTGGCAAGGATACTTATTCTTAACCATAACTTTATCCAACTAGAGGTAATTTATACCCGATCTCCGGCTCCCATCTTTTCTTTCCAACAAGTAACACGGGAGCACCCCTACTTGTGGGAAAACTAAGTAATATCACGCCCGATTTCATGGGAATATTGTACTATTAGAACTTGGGTTAAACTCATCACCATCGAGCTCATGACTATCTCACCGATGGGTAACGGTTTTGTAAAAATTTTCTTGAAAACATTTGGATATGAAATAATTTTCCCACTTACCCATAGGAGTTTGTTTCTTTGCTAACCCGACATACTAATAAGACATATCTTCACCTCGTGACTCATTCTTCAAACTCAATTCCTAAATCCGGATAGTTTGGACACATGTATGGCTTTTCCGAACCTATAAGTCGATGACTATTCCAACCAACCATTCCTTGAACTGAAATCTACTATTCATTCACTTGGATTCCATCAACAATAGTGATACAAGGATGCACCCATCTCAAATATCAAAATATTATTTGGATTAGGGACGATTAATAATATTATACAAATGTTACTAACTCAAGAATCATTAACGGTAGTAATCGATAACGATAAGAGTTGCTAATGTAGCTTATGAACCGAGAATCTCATGCATTGCGGATGGATTACGGGTCAAAGCCCTGGACTTTGTTTCATTGAATAGAGACGAGTGAGAGCTGAACCAACTATCTTCCATGCAAAGCAACATTTCTTGATCGATCCGTTTGGAATAGCATCGCCATAAGTTACATTATCTATAGCTAAAGCTTCGTTAAAGTATCACAAACATTCCTCGTACTCTCCTTCAAATTTGCCGCACCATACGGTTTCGTTATAACTTATTACATACTTCAATGAATTTCATTATCATGGTCCTTAAGATCATTAGCTAAGGTATGGATCATATGTCAAACGACTTTTCTAAAGTCAACCATTCTCTTGAATGGAGTCTAATACTCAATTACTCAAGCATAAGAGAATCTAACAACATAGATCCCTCGCTTGATACATACCCGCTTTACTAGCTAAGTAGGATTTACTCTTAGCGGAATGTTTATGTTTGGATTCATCACGGAGTTGAGTTAGTTATTATAACGTCAAAGAAATAATCAAAATAGAAGGATTCTTCCACGGAGTTAAACGGGCACAAAATAATGCTTCCAACGTTGATTCCGAGAACAATTCTCACTATGTTACTTATTCCTTTGGTCCCACAACCCTCCAAACTCTACAAACCTCCAAACATAACTATAGCCCTAAAGTATCCATTTGGTAAGGAACGTGTCTTGCCTAACGAGAAGTAAGGCATTTAACACTCCGTTGATTCAACCTTCCTGTAGGACAACAACACTTTCAATACTTTAAGTAATTGAAAGTTCTACTCTTGTAGTACACTAGTGAAATGCCTCAACCGGCATCTAGGAATCCATTCTTAACGACTGGAAATCCTCTTTCAACTTCCCAAGCCTCAATTGAAGTTTATGGCCTACAACCACTTAGGGTAAGGTAGAAGTATACTTCAGAATACAACGGAACAATTAGTTCACAATCTACTCAGATGTGTAGACATTTTCGTTAGCTTTCCAACGCATCCCGGAACATAAAATTCGGAGTTCCGGATTAGAAGTTATGAATCTAATAAGTTGGTGAACTATCGAAAATTTCTCACAACTGAGACTAGCTTCCACATAATATACATCAATCAGCTCGAATATATTTTCTCTCACATGTGACATCTCATGTTCCTTACTGCAATCATTTCTTAGAAGCAAATAACGGTCCATGAGTGCCATCCACTATCTACTGCCACGCCCATTGCATAACTCGATTGGAAACAAGTTTTGAGGAATAGATTGAAAAGATGATCCTCAAATTCCTCATCTGAAAGTTTAACAATATAATCCAATATAGGTGCAGGTCTTTCAATAAATGATCACTCTTTTCGAAATATTGCCATAGCGGGAAAATGTTTGAATCCCAAAGACATGTCACCATCAAAGTCACCATCGATTTCATCTTCATTGGGACTTGGTTCAAAACGTAATCGGAAACTAACTCCATCGAGATTTGGTTCAGTAACCAATACGAAGATTCCATTACAACTTAATGTTGGCTTCATAGCATTTCCAAATATGGTCTTGAGAAAAAGAAATCTGGTCAAGACTTGCGATTATCAGGAGAATGATTCTAATCGCGATCTAAGTTGGGGTTTACTCTAACCACAACGTAAATTTAACTATGGAACAATATTTTCCATAAGCGCTAGGATCGACTAATCGCGGTCGGGATCTCGGGGTGCTGTTAATCTTAACAGATCTTACGATATTGTCATTGTTCTGACCTAAAGGCTTTTCTTAATTGTAGTTCCTGCAGACCTACGATAACTTCCATCGCAATTCCACAATTGCACACGGTTCATCGATTGAACATTCGCCCACAGACTTTCTTCGAACACCAATCGTAGCCCTTTGCTTTATTGCGTGCTCGATCAACCGAGAAGGCGAATTCCTAAGGTTTAGGGTTTGGACATTTTCGGCTGAGGCAACTAATCGTCATAATTCTCGTGAACTCACATGAAACATTGAGTGGATCGACTCAATACTTCACATAATATCTTTGAAAGGTTTCGACATTTAATTGTCTAAGTCCCTAGCCGACTCTATCTAACCTCTTGACTAAACGGTCTCTACGTCCGACTAGGTCGAATCGCTCTCGATACCAAAATGTAACACCCTAGTATTTCTAAACAATAGAAATACCAAAACATACAAATTAGCTTACATCAGAGTATAAATTTCCTTGCTTAGATTTACAATCCTTACAAGAATAGCGGAAAACCAATAAATAACTTAAACAAATTTTAAGTCATAACTGATACAAAAATAACAAGGAAAACCTAAAGACAGAAGGAAGACTAAATATTCAATCTTCTGTCTGAGCATGCCACCTACTCGTGCCATACAACCTTCTTCTTCCTCGTTAACTCAAAAGCAACAACATTTGTAGGGTGAGATAACAAATCTCAGTGAGTCTTACCGTGACCCCTCACCTATCACTCGGTCTATTTATAAAACATTTGTTTACTTCGTGATTTAATTAGTAAACCACGCACAATACCGACTGCACACACAGTGCTAAATACAAACTGCACACACAGTGCTAAATACAAACTGCACACACAGTGCTGATCGTCAAATGCACACACAGTGCATTCATAACGTCCAACAATTGCACAATAGCAGTGAACCCTATCATCGAGAGCAAATCGCTATGTACAATAATTCATCTCGAGCATAACACCGATCGCACATCCGCTAATCCCGGTGAACCCCTATCATTTGAAGGCCTAGGTTTAGGGGCTCATGACTTCCCGCCTAGTATCTTTGCGAGCTCTGGGTCGTCACCCGCTCGAATCCTAATTCCGATATTGATCATATACCGAAATATCCTCTAATCACAAGACACCCGCATTGGGCCGTCTCATATACACGATATAATATATATATACTGGATTAAGTCTCACACCATAATATGTTGCAATAACATATTATTATCCACATAAATTCTTAAAAATCCGTTTAGTCAACATTTAAGTTGTAAGCCATTTGGTTCCTACACGCATTTATATTTTACGGTTTGCCAAATACTCATAACATTAATCGTTATTTCAAAACCACTTTGAATTTGTATAAAAATTTCCAACGAAAATTCGGATGAGTTTCCTCCGTAATACTGGACATCCCAAAAATAATAATCACTGAAAAACCAGTCCGGACATCAATTTGTTCAAAAATCATTAATTTTACACATATACAAAAATTTACGGTTTTTCCAATAGCTTTGAAAATTCAACCGAATCACACCAACGACTTTAAAACACATCACAACAAAGCGATTATCCCACATAAATGCTCGGGGTGGTTAGGAAAAGGATTTAGAAGAAGTTTGAAGCCGAACGGAGCGTCGAAACTAAACAAAGATGGATATTGGGAACATAGGAACTTCTCGACTTAATGCCCAATTCCGCTCCGTTTCGTTCTCCGATCGATCCCAAATCTGTATTTCAATCCTAAACAACCACGCATACCATACACACAAATATTCCAGCCGTGCAATACAATTCAACAATCAAAATCATATTGTTTCGTTCTATGTTTCAAAAACACATAATCTCGTAAAATATCTGCTTTTTGACTCTAAAATTCTCGAAACTCCGAATTTTGAAAAATCATTCGAACATAACTCAAAAACGATATTTAAATTCCCTAAGCGAGTAAAACTCACCTCGTGTGATGAAAATCACACAAAACCGAAGCTCTCCGAAGCTCACGATTTCGAAACTTCACGTACACGCTCCGAACCCGCTCCAAAACCGGAACCGAACACTCCACGTCAGTTGTTGAGCTTCCAATCATCCATACCAAGCTTCAATTTCGCTTAAATCTCCAGTTTCTCCAAATTGGAGCTTAAAACTCATTAATGGCAAAACGACGGAAAGAAATTAGGGTGTGAAAGTGGTATCATTAGATAGATCTCGAAAAATGGAGAAGAATGGTACGAGAATCACTTACTATCGTTAAGAATCCGTGGAGATCTCGCCATTCTTCCTTCTCTTCCTCCACGCCCTTTCTCCCTCTCTCTCGGGCTGTTTCTCTTCTTTCTTTCTTTTTTTTTTTTTGTTCTTTCCTTCCCTTTTTAACTGCTTCTCTCTCTCTCTTTTTATTCTTTTTAACTTTACTTTTCTTTCTTTATTCACACAAGTGTGGAATGAGAGGGTATTTGGATATTTTTTGATGTCTCAGAGATCATTTTGGGTGAGTGGCATAAATACTAAAATACCCTTAGAGTACTAATTTCCACTCGGTTGTGTATTTAAATTATTTTCTCTAGCAATTTTAAATTGCTTTCATGAATAACCTCATATTCGTGACTTGATTTATTACCTATTCGAGTAATAAATCACTCGTTAATTTCTTAATTCGAAATTAACGAAATTGGGGATGTTACATATACACAGTCCTAAACAAGTAATATAAAAGATTGAACCCACATGGATTGAGAAATTCTTCTTTAAACTCAATACAAAGTAATTTAATGTAAAGTAACCAAATAACAATTATAGTGGAGTTGGTGCTTTCACAATCAAGTTAGTAAAAAGCAAAGTGCAAGTATTTGTAATGCAAATAAGAAAAGCTAGTTGGAATGTCTTCACCAAGTAATTCACTTTTAAGTGTTTGATGCAGTATGTGATGCATTTGCTGATCGAATGTTGTTGCATTAGCTATGTGTGCTTTCACCACTTTCTTTGAGTTTCATTACAAGCTTCCTATGTCTAGGCTTGCTAAATAAGTTCACTCTTGCCTTTTAAAGTACCCACAGTATCACCCTATGGACTATACTATCCTATGTCTAGGACTTAGCACGGTTTTCACAAAGTTTCCTTTATATAAACACTCACCCATATTAGTTCTTGAGTTCTTAATTGTAAACCATGTGCCTTTTACAAATCTACTTATTCTAAGTGATCAATCTCAAAATAAGTGTTGAAAGTATTATCAAGCAAGAACTAAAGTGCACACATTACATACATGCATCATACTTACTTGAAAGCTCATTAAATGGTTAGAACATTCCAACTAAGAGAGATTTAGCTCAACATAGACATTGCAAGGCAAATATAAATTGAATAGAACATGTTTATATAATTGAAATCACAAAAGAAAGACAACAAGATAGAGATTACACGAGTTGCAGACTATTTGCATGAATTCTCCTAGCAATGCAAGGTTGCATCATCACTTCTCTGCACTTAGTAAAAACTACTAAATTGAAGTAAGGAGGATTAGTCAATTCCTTCCTATCCTTCTTACAAAATAGAAACTAACCATGTCTATTGAAATTTGTATCTAACTTATGGATTGTGATATATCTCCAAGTGAAGAAGTGAGGTCCTTTTATAGTCTTCATGAGAGGTGCTTCTTTACTTGTAGATGAAGTAAACTAGAGGTGGAACCATGGTTACTTTTCGAAGTTGTTTCACAAGTTGAGGTAGCCATTCAAGTGTGTAGGGAGGTCAAATGAGATGTGAACATTTGTCCCTATGTAGATGACTCCTCAAAGCTATGTGTGAATTGTAGGCGCCGAAATATAAAGTGCTCTTGTTTTTGGAGACCAAGCATGAGGTCAGCAATGCAAATGGATGTGCAAGTGGATGGCTTCAATCTCTGAGAAATGCAGAAGCATTGTGCTGAATCCAGTGCAGTAGCATTTGTTATGCAGGATTAATGCAGTTGCATTGATGCAAAAGCATTGATGTAGTAGCATCTCATGAGATCTTGATTGAACAAACTCATCAAACATACCACAATATATCCAAAATGGCCTATTAACAACTATAACCATGTCAAACACTCAAGTTAGCATCTATCACATAAAATACTATATAAACTCCTTATCTTTGCTTGAAAGAGAGAAATTTACTAAGTTTAAACATATGAATAACTCTATATAAAATAGAGTTATCAGTGACCTAGTTGAAGAAGATCTTCAATGATGCCATCATGCGAGAGAGAGGTAGGCTGGAAAACTTCGTTGTTACTTGTTCGTCTTCTTTGGGCAAGACATTATTTTGTGACAAGTCTAGCAACAAGGTGAAGGTTGCATTGCTCTACATGGTCAGAGATATACAACAAGCTAGTAACTATTGTTGGGGAGCTATGGCACTGGCTCATCTATACCAGCAATTGACTGAAGCCTCCTCCCCTAAGACAAGTCAGATTTCTGGATTTTCCACTCTCTTCCAGGTACTTGACTTGATTTCAAATTTTATTTCAGTTACTATAAGTTTATGTTCATTATATGTTGTTCGATCCCTAACTTGTTTTTTATTTATCACAGGCCTGGATTTTTGAACATTTCCTGGGGTAGATATTTGGTACCAAGTGGTTGAGGGATGAGTACACTAAAGTGGAGCCACGAGCTAAGAGGTGGGAGTGCAAGAGGGCAGATGGGTCACTGGCTCAATTCAGGGCAGCTCTGGATTATCTTAGGTCGGAGGAGGTGACATGGATGCCATTTGTGAACCCATATCATGCACTCCATGGAGAGGATCACATATTTTAAAGGGCATCTGCGTCATGGTGCGGCTATGGTGGCATATAACCCCGATTGGGTGGTTAGACAGTTTGGGTGGATACAGGGCCTCCCAGATGACCCTAAGCCCACTGGACGGGCGGTAGTCACTAAGGAGCAAGCTGAGGCTGCATGGATGGATTTCAATATGCACCTTATTCTTGAAGGTGAGCCAAGAGTTCTGGGATGCGTGCACACCCCCCAGTACTTTGCACGGTATATAGAGTGTATCTCACCCATACCTGACACCAGACAACTACCCCTTGCTTGCTGCAGAGTTTAGAGAGGTATGATGATTTAGTTTAGTGTTTCTATGTTTTTGTTTGCATTTTTTATTTAACTATATTTTGTGATAAAAGTATTTTTTTATGCATTATAGGTCTTGCCTAAGACCCTTGGGCCTATGATGAGATGGAGCACGTCTTTTGAAAGCTCGCTGGGATTCCACGTGGGACCCCATGGTCGGTTTGGAAGATTGTGGAGAGGTTGAAGGCAATTGCAAAGCCATTCAAGAGGGTTGAGGAGCTTTAGCATGTGTCTCCCATGCTAGGGATGTCTCCCAACCGAGGAAGCGCACGATAGTTCTACTTTGTATTTGCCTTTGCTTTGGATTGAATTCTAATTATTCTAAACTTTTTCTTTTGCACGGATTGTACCTATACTTACTGATTGCACTTATCTATCTATATTTGGTTTTTGTTAAAAGTTACTTATTTTATCGTTCAAATGAGTTCTTTTATCGCGTTCAAGCGTAGTTTTGGTTAACCACTCTTTTAAAAAACCAACATCAAGACCGCAGATTCGACCATCACACGTTCGACCACGTTCGACCCTCGCTTGGTCGAACCTATTAATTTGGCCAATTTGGGGTGTCTCAGTAAAATTAGCAGGTTCGGCCGTTCGCCGCTGCCAGATTCGACCTGGTTCGATCAACCATGCGTCGAACCGTGCATAATCTTTAAAAAAATATCAAATTTCAGTAAGGGCTTTTGGTCTTTTCACACCAAAAAGGGGTGTCTAGTGAGTAGAGGGGGGGTTGTGCGAAGCATGGGCCAGAATAATTTGAATCGTTAAAAATCAGTTAAAATTAAACAACTCAACATCCAGCAACAATCAGGGAGGTTCGACCCTACCAAGTGCGAACCGGTTCAGCGCACGCATGGTCGAACCACACTTAACAGGTACAGCGCACACATGGCCGAACCGTACTTAATGTTTAAAAAAATGTTTTAAATTCAGGGGTATTTTGGGAATAAAAGGTGGTATGAGGTGTCTAGTGAGTAGAGGGGGGTTGGAAGAAGCATGGGCCAGAATTAATGCCTCCATATGTTTTTGGGCCAGTTCTCTTTCTTGGGCTTTATGTTTGTTATCTTGTCTTAGGCTTAGGAGTATTTGGGTGGAAGGGCTTCAAACACCCATCTTTTTGCCTATACCCTCCTCAAAAATGGCTTCGAAAATTCAATTGCTGAATGTTAAAAACAAATAAGGCGATTTAGGCAAAAGAAAAGGTCCGGTGTTATTAAAACCGGACCAAAATGTCGGTCCGATTAGGAGCGAGTGGACCAATTCGAGCTAGTAATTGGATCGAGCATGTCACCGACCTAACTAATTTTTTGATTGAATCGGTGACCTGGTAGGTCGAACCAGTTTGACTTGACCAACGTTGTGTCTACTATTATTTTCTATGCGAAACACCACCCCTCATCACACATTCTTGAGCATCAACACCCCTAGGGATAACATTGTTCAATCTTCCCTAACCCTCAACATCAGTGTTTTGTTGAGAGGTTACCACATTATCTGAATGTGATTCCTCAAAAACCACTTTAACATGTTCCTGCAACTGATTAAACTTGTTAGGACAAGAAATTAAGGATGATATAGTTTCTCTACAACAGGTTCTTGAACTGCCAAAGTAGATTGTCTAGTTTTCTCTCTATCATCATAGTTGAGTTTTTACACATTGAATAATGATGACCAACATTTTGATAATAGCTACAAAAATAAGGAAATCATTCATCGACAATCTCAACACAAAATGCAAACGCTTCTCGTTCCACATTAATTTCATCATATAATGTTGATGTTAAATCAAGATCCACAAAGATTCTAGCTTAATGGCCATTAAGACAACTTCAAAACTCCCGATGACAATTTCTATGCACCTACCGACCAAACATTTTGTATATCCTCTTGTATTGCAAATGTAAATTCATAAGAAACCTCTTCACAACCAAAGGCTCTAGATGATTCCAAAGAGTTTCAAATTTTCTTGTAAGATCTTTGGCAATGTATGGATTAACACATTTGGATAGGATTAGTCTACCAAGTAGATTGTTTTTGCAGACCTTCTACACTTCATCTTGAGAAGTCGGGATGGAGAAGTAATCACCATTGATACAAGGTTTAGGAGTAGTTGCATATTAATCTCAAAGGAATTATTCGGAGCTTGTGCGAAGGATTTGTTCCTAGTTCGTCCATGCTCTACATTGTTAGACGAGTTGTCTATTAACGCTCACTAGGAATGATCAATTGCAAATTGTAGACAGAGAAGCCATGAATGTGCGCAGAGACAGAGAAGTCACCGTAAAAATGTCAAGAATACCGAGAGTATTCTTGGAGCCTTCATTTCCTCATTCTTGGAGCATTCTTTGTGAAATTTTTACTGCCAATTGGGAGATTAGTGAGATCTCTTGCTTAATAAGCTAAATAATTATCAATGTGCTTAGAGATGTTAGATTGCCTCATGATCATCTTATGAATCCTTTCCCAGTATAGAGAAGCCAACAAGCATGTTGTTCAAGTTAATTGGAAAGTCCCGCCTTTGAATACATATAAACTTAATATTGATGGTTCGCACCCTCATAGCGATCTCGTCTTTCGCACCATCATGATGATCTTAGACGAATTTTTTTGTCAGTTCAGAAAAAATGGTAAATAAAGTAATAAACACCACGTACACACTATCACATGGTGACGAAACCCCCTATATGCAACTCGGGTACATAATAGATGCTACATAAAGGATAGAACATAACAAATGAATCATATTTATATTTGGTACATAAAAATAAAAGAAAAATTAAAAAAGTGATTAGTACCGCATCATGCGGAGGGTGGAGCGATGGACGGTCTGAGTGAGTGAGTCGCGCACCGTGCTCCACCCGGTGGTACCTGCAAAGGCACTCCAACTCCCAAGTCTGTAGGGTAGAGTGAAAAGTAGGAATGACGTATAGAGTCGGAAGAATCTCCAGAAGTGGTGGTGGTAGACCCCATATATACAACGATGGGGATGACTTGCAACCGTTGGATCGTTGTGGGTCGATCTGGTCGTTGATCGAAGACGCGCGAGTCGCCGATCCATCGGTGGTGACGCTCCGCCGATTTGGGGGCTGCATGCGCCAACGAGCGAATTGAGCCGCTAGCCTACGAGTAAGTTAAGACCAACCGAACGTGTTCGGCTAATGTCAACCGGACGATATAAAAATTGAGAAGGGGTGTGTTTTATCAATTTTGTTCGTCCAGAGATGGGGATCCGAACTGCTTCGGTAGGTCTGGCCCGAAGCCACCTGATACTGCACAGACATATAGGCAATGAAAAGAAACACCCCCAGAGTCTTTTACAAGGTTAGGTTGTGCCTACCCAAACTCGTTCAGTTATGGGCAACCGAACCACGCGCGATTCTGAAGAAAAAAAATCCAAATACAGCAACTTTAAGAGATGAAAACGAAAAAAGTTTGGTAGGGATAATACCTAATAATGGTTGCCAATGTTGAGAAGATGATTAGAAGATTAATGATGTAAGAATGGAGGATAGGATTTGGAGTGGAGAGATGAGAGGTTTGGAGTGTTTGAGGGGAGTGTGTAGGAGATGGAGTAGAAAAAGATGGATGAAGGATATGGAGGAAATTTTTTAAAATGGTAAGTTTAATTTGATATTTTCATAGGTTAAGAGGGTGTGGGAAAAGTCATGAGGATTATTTTACATTTATTAAGAAAATGAAATCAGAGATAGGCCGTTGCTTTTCGTCTATATTCTATTCTTTTACCCCTTTGATGAACTAAAGTAACAAAGTCTGTTGCTAAAAAGCAAATGCTTGTTCCACCAAATCATATATAATAGTAAGAAGAATGTCTCAAAAACGAATCTTCTAATTGAAAGAACAATCAACTTGCCGACACTACTACTTTTACCTTTTCTTTCCCTCTAGAACCTTCAATCCAATTTTAAATTGTGAACAATAACAGTGATTACAATCATCATTTACATATTTTTTATGTCTATGCAACTATCACTAATATAGTCGTCACATTAAAAACTGTAATTTTAAACCTTTGTTTAGTATGTAATTCAAATGAAGAAAATTGTGATCAACACGCAGGCTATTAAGATGTGCAAGTCATGCTATTGTACATGACTTCAGCTCAATACTATTTTTGTAGGGTCCAAAAAAAATATTGGTATACATTGCCTTTTCGTGATTCTAAAAAACTTGAGTCTTTGTTATTTTTATATAAAAGTATAATTAATGACCCAATTTTTAGAATTTGAACAGAACTTCTAAATTGTTTGAGACGGTCATAATCAAGTACAATATCTTCTCCAAATGAATCCTACTTGGATCATTTTCCAGATTATTGACCGTGTTTCAATTTCTTTTTGAAAAGCAATTCATCAGCAAGGAGTTACTAGTTAAAATTGTTCAAATTAACAATTCAATTGTTCAAGACATGCACCAATTAAGATTGCAGGGTTACATTAGAGAAAAAGAAGTTCTCTGAACACCAACTTGGCGTGATACAGTTGATAGATAATTGAGTCCCTTAAATATGACTATGAAAAAATATATATTCAGAGAGGTTAGCCCCTTAAATATATGTCAGATCTCCGAAATACAAAATTCTCTAGATTTGAGATAACACCTTAAACTAAAGCACAAAGGGTACTTATATTTATTATATATACATATGTACCTTAAACAAAACCAAGGGACACAAGACAAGGTAAAAAAACAGAGACACAATTCATGGATCTGCAAAAGCAAAACATGATGGTCTGATTGAACATAACAAGACTTCACACAAACTAGACATTATTATTTTCATTTTCATATTACATAATAAACCACATAAAGTAACATCCTCTGCTCCTTGTTCTTGATTGAAGCAAAAACCACACCAACCAAAGCAATGTGGATTTTTCTTCAATATAGAGAATTAGACTCACACAGAGAATACGATGATAATGATGATGATTTAAGAGTGGCAAGCACATCTTGCCCACTTCAAAAACTTCCAGTAATTACTCTTTTGATTTTCTTAGGTGAATTACCATACTCTGATTCATTTCTATTCAGCATCTCCCACATCACACGAATATCCTCATATTCACAAGCTCTCACATCATGCTGTAACTCCTTTAGCCCTGCACATTCACCAAACATCTATCTATTCAGCATCTAACAATTGCATGCTTCTTATAAGAAGTTAATAGAAGACAAAGACAAGAGCCATGTCTGCAGACAGAGTGGCAAGTACCACGAGTAAACTCACACACGCAAACTAGAGATCAGATCACATGTTTGAACCCCATCGAGGTAACCACATGAAATATTCAGCCTAACAACCGGTTGTGCTAGACCTTACAGATGCAAGACATAAGAAAACCACTTCTTATACACATCATATGCAAATTAATAACCTAATTCTCAAAAGTAAAAAACCATAATTCAATTGAAATTGAAATAAATGACCTAATTAATCTGCACTTACCAGTTCTAGGAATCCCAAAACGGGTGGCGATGCCACCCCAAACCCTACGAACAGGGAACATCACGCTCTGCCACCACTCCACACGCCGAGAAAATTTCAGCTTCTGCATCTTCCTCTGCTAAAATTTCCACACTCACCAGAGTTCAGAATTCTAATATATATTCAGCACACCGACACAATTAAAAAAAAACAAAAACGTTGAATTTTGTTATGTTCTACTTCAACAGTTATTTTTTCTGAATGGGGGGATTTTATAAAAGACTAGACGAAATACCAAAAAAAGGAAAAAGAAGAACAACTAACAGTGGTTTGAAAGAGTAACTAACTACTAACATTAGAAGCTTTATTTCCTCGGCGTTTCGGAGGAACAGCGAGGGACGGTTAGATTAGGTTGTTGTGTGAGGAAAAGAAAAGAATAAACGAGGTATCTATTTTTTCTTCTGTTTCGTTATGATATAGGTTCAATGTTTCCACGACCTGCAACCGGCAAATACATCGTGGGTTGCCACGTGTATGTCGTGTGTACAATGATGGGTTTTGTGCTCGTTGAGAGGTCATGTTTAGATGTCGACTTTCCCAGTTATGTGGAGGGATTTTATTGGTGGTTGATTTTTGTGGTTCGTACAACCATGTGAGTATGTTATTCCACGTGGGTCACACACCAGATATTTTCATTCGTTCATTTTTTTGAGAAATGATATTTGGACAACCCAATATGAGATGATGATGGGCCAATACGGTGGGTCATGGCGTTCTGATGGTTAATGTTTTAAAAAAGTTGGGTATCTATCACCGCCGCGATGGTTAACCTCAAAAAGTAAACTTTTGAATTTTACTACGTGGTTAATGTTTCAAAAAAGTTGGGTATTTATCCCGCCGCGATGGTTAACCTCAAAAAGACTCAATGAATTGACAATGCAATGAGCACTTTTGGAAAGACTTTCGAGGCTAACCATCGCAGCACGATAAATACCCAACTTTTTCAAACATTAACCACGAAGAAAATTCCAACGTTACTTTTTTGAGGTTAACCATCGCGCAAAGAAAATAAATACCCAACTTTTTAAAACATTAACTATCAGAATGTGTGACCCACCATAATTCATTCATCATCATTCATATATCGTCATGTCCAAATAAGAAGATCTTTTTTTTTCCGACCTACGTGATATTTATTTAGTACTAAAAGGTTGGCTTTATACAGTGGCGCTCGGATGAGATGGTAAAGATTTCTTTCAGTTTAATTAAGGTATTAGATTTGAATCCAATTTTAAACATGTAACGGTGTTAAATCTTCTGTGAGAAGACTTTACCACCTATTATAGTCCTAATCGCTGAAAGAATTAGTTTCTCCAATCGTGAGAAGAGGAAAATCAGTTTATAAAAAAAATAAAGTTGGCTCTATAGAGTTGCCAAACATTTGGTGACGATACAGTCGTTGATTTATTGGTGGGATTTTTTTTTGACCAAATTATTGGTGGGATTTTTATTTTTATTTTTAACTAAAAAAAATATATTCGGATTTGGAATAGGTGTGCGGCAGTGCGGGTGTGTTCAGCCAGGCTATTCTGTAATAAAAAAATTATAGGTTAACAAATTAATTACTTAATAGCTGCTTATGAAATGAGTTACTATTAGTTAAATCAGTTTCTTTTGCTGGATTGTTTAAATCAGTTGAATCAATATATATTGCAAAATTTAAGTCTTGGTTTATAAAAAAAAATTATACCCTTATCAAAAAAATTAAAAATTTAGAATATGTTTGAATCAAATTTGTCAAACATTGAATGGCCATGAGCAGGGGCGGATTTCAGGGGGTGTTCCTGAGAACACCTAAACATCTTGCCTTAAACTCAATGACGACACTTGGAAGAATTATTTAGGGATATCTATACTAAAATACAGGGTCGTCCCAAACAATTTAGGGGCCTGTGCAAGTTTTAAATTTGGGCCCTTAATATACAACTTTAAACCTGCAAAGAGTATTTAAATTGCCAAAAAGTGGAGTTTTAATAAAGTGATTTTAATGAAAATTGTGATAAGAAATGTGTTATAGCACGGTGGTAAATTTTGGCAAATGTTAAATCACTTAGGGGTGTTCGCGGTGCGGGTTGGTTCGGTTTTGAGACAAAAAGTGAACCGAACTGCAATGTAAAATTGCATGCGGTTTGGTTTGGTTCGGTTCGGTTGGCTTCCTAAAATAAAACTGAACCAAACCAAACCAAACCAATACGGTTTGGATTGGTTCGGTTGGTTCGGTTTTTTCCAAGACAAAAAAAATTAAAAACGGAGTTAAAATTAATTAACATAAATCTTTAAGAAAAAATCTACTCAAATATATTTAGTATATAAATCACTCTCTTTTAATTTTTCAAATAGCTAAGACAATATTTAAAAGAATTTGAATTAAATATTTTGTTGTAATTTTTAGCATGACAATATGGATTGTTGGTAAGTGAGTCAAAAAATTAATTGGATTTGGGATAGTAAGTGAGTGAGAGTTGGGTTGTAGTTGCATTTGGGTTAGTAAGTTAGTAAGGAAGGTTGTAATTCAACAAGCCTTAGTGTTACTTGCGGTTTGGTTTAGTTTGGTTCGGTTCCGGAAATCAAAACCGCGAACCGAACCGAACCGCACGGTGTATTGAAAAATAGAACCGAACAAAACCGATCAAAAACGGTTTTTTGCGGTTTTCAGTTTGGTTTGGTTTGCGGTTTCTCTATTGGTTTGGTTTGGCTTTGAACACCCCTAAAATCACTAGCTAACGTTCAATCCTCCCATTTTGCTTTAATAACATGTTTTGAATAAATAAATATTGTTACAAAATCACAAAAATGGACGATGAGGGGTGGGTTAGAACCGAGGTCAATGATCATGTTGCAAATGAAACTATCCGCTGCGCTACAAGATCATTTTCCTACTAGCGCTCGTTTTATTTTATATATAATATATTGATGATTCTGAACAAGAATTGGGGGCCCCAAAAAAATGATATTGGGCTTGGTCCCTGTGCGGTAGCACAATGCACCACTTTATGCCTGAAGCGGCCCTGCTAAAATATATATTTGCTTTCTGTTAAATAGACATTGATTTATAATTGGTTTGGTGGCAAATGGCCTTTTGTATAAGCTTGAGGATTCAGGTTCGATTCCCTGGACGTATATTCTTGTTTTTTCGCTGTTTTATAATTTAAAATATGAAATGTTAAAAAAGATACAGTGGGGATCGAACCTGTGACCTATTATTCTATAATGCAACAACTTACCATTGAACTCAGCTTTAAATTCATGAACATTTCAGCGATAGTTTTTTATATATAGATATATTTCTTCTGATATTATACTATGTATTTTTAAAATTTAAAATAATTTGGGGTTACTGTGGCAACCTCACGGCTCCTAAAAGCTTCGCCTAGTGGTAATGGTAATGCATTCCAAACATCCTGCTCGAGAGCGTCAAACAAGGTGCGGAGATGATCTTGGGTTATATTCGGGCATGTAGGGTATCATTAAGGTTGTAGGATTACTATTAATCCCTTGAACACCTATTTAAATATGCATATGGCCTCATACGATGAGGCTAGCATCAAATAAGTTATTTTAGAAGATGCGATTAATTATTGGTCCACTACTAGAAAAGTTATATTTAGTGAGGAAAATTTGAGATGGATAAGTATTCCTCACTATTAGTGAGAGATTTAGCTAGGAAAATATGTAGTTATTGCTATTTTATTTTTGTGACGAATGTAGGGAGGAAAAATATCCCTCACTAAAGATTCCCTCTCTAAATTCGTCACAAAATCTCAAAATGGAGTTTAGAGGCGAATTAAAGATTCGTCACTAATAGTGAGGAACTTGAAATTCGTCACTAATTCATCACAAAATCTCAAAGTGGAGTTTAGAGACGAATTAAAGATTCGTCACTAATAGTGAGGAACTTAAAATTCGTCACTAATAGTGAGGAACTTAAAATTCGTCACTAACAAACAAATTCAGCTCCCGCTCCTTTTTTCCACTTCCCTCTCACTAACTTCTCATTTTTTTATTTTTATTTTTTACTTTTTTTAGTTAACCCACTGACTCACTTTTTTTTTTTTTTTTTACTTTTCTTTATTCAACAGTAATCTCACGCAAAACCCTCACCCTCTCGATCTCGCTCTCACTCTCACCACCGTGACTCAACCTCACCTCTCGCCATCGCCACTCACCGATCCACCACCACCACTCACCGTCGCCACCAACTACTCACCGTCGGCACCAAAACCCTACCTATTTGAACCCTAATGTTTGAACCCTAACGTTTTAATCTCTTCATTAGAACTGTGAAGTGCAAATCTCTTCTGCGAAGTGCGATTCTCTCCCCTTCATCAACGATTCTTCTTCTCTCGAGCGATTACGCTTCTCTCGGTGACGATTTTAATATCGTGTATGTTAATCTCTTCTTATTGTTTAACATTCTAGTTTGTTGCAATTGCAAAACCCTAACTCAGAATAAATTTAATCAATACCCGTGAGAATTTTGCAAAGAACACGCATATCCGAGGAACTCGTGAGGAAACTTAGCGAAGATAAGGACCTCTCTCGAATTATCTAGTTACTACGGGTATGTTTGATTAGGCTTTTAATCCTCTTTATTGTTCGTTCTTTGGTTTGTTCATTGTGCGTGTTCGTTGACCTCTTCATTTCTCTCTCATTCTCGGTTCCATTTGTAGAGTGATGGTTGTTTACACAGGGTAAATAAATGATCAAGAAATAAAGAGAAATTCCAATTTCAAGTCTCGAGGTGAGGTAGGTTTCTTGAGAACTTATGTTTTTCTATCTCTATGCCTAACAAAAATGAAGGAGAATTCTCATCGGTATTGATTAAATTTCATGCATGTTTTGTTCCTTTCACGCAAAATTCTCATGGTATTGATTAAATTTCTATGCAAAATTTTCTTGGTATTGATTAAATTTTTTCGAAATTCACTTGCATTCTGCATGATTTTGCCTCTAATACGATGGTTGGCATAGCCATTCTACTTATCAGCATATATGTGTTCACTTGTTATGTAGTTTAACTTATCATGATATTGACCCTTCCACTTTTTTCTTCTTGTTATAGCTGTTTTTTTTTTCTGTTACAGTGACTTCTACATGGATAAATATTTTCATTCTTACAACCACTAATATGAGTGCTTTACAAATGAAGCATATATAGTCAGTGATCTTTGTTGCTGATTTATATCTTGCTACTAGAGACATCTCATAAGTTGAAAATAGAGTATAAATACTTCACTGTGTCACTATGATGGTGAATTAAATGTGGTAGATATATATGTATGGATATCTATATGTTTCACAACTCATTAAGCACAACTCTTCTATATATGCATTCATGTTTGACATTTAATCTGTCCTATCTGCTGCTACTGTTTGGATGCTAATTCTTTGTCTGGGGAAAATTGATCTTTGAGAGTGATTCATGATGATTTTTAAGCGAGGAACTTCATTTTTTTAACATTGATGGTTTTTCTACAAATTGAAGACTCTGAAATCAGTGTTTTTTGTTCTGTATAATGTTAATTTGCAAGCTGAATTATGGTTGTGAGTGTTTATCATTTACTAAAAGTTGTATTCCTCTTAATTTCCTTTTCTCGTGTTCATGTGTTAACTGTAAAGTTATTTAATTAGGTAGTTTTAGTTTGTGTGCTAGCTGTTTTGTTGTGTCCAACTCTTGTACTATATCAATTTCTCACATGAAATCCACAATGACTTCACAGTCCTTGAACAAACACATAGTATGTTATTTTCAATAGCTAAATTGTTTCTGTTAATAAAATCTGATGTGGAATGTAGAATATTGATAAATTGGAGAAAGTGGTAGAGGAGGGGAATTATATTGGAGCTCAAGTGCTCAACAGATGTACAAATCCATTATTGCCAGGTTCTAACACTTTCTTTATTACCAAGTTTATGTTATGTGCTTTATTCTTCAATAGAAATGTGCATTGTCTGAGATATCTTATGCCCTGCTCTCGAATGCATTATTGCAGGTATATAACTGCTCAAAGGTACTCTGAGGCATTAGATATTCGATATTAGATATATCCTACATTCAGGAGCATGCATACAATTGGCTCAAGGGCAGGAACTGTTATATATTTTGGTGTTTTATGTAATTATAACAGTTCCTCTATTGGAAACATAAGGGCATCTATCTTCTTAATTAATTTGAAACTAATTAATACCTCTATTGGTCATTGCTTTTGATAATCTTCTTAATCAAAACTGAAACAAAATAATACCTCTATTGGTTTAGTATATAATATGAAAATGCAAGGTAGTCACATATTTACCTCTGCCTTATTTTTTGTACATTTACAAGGTGTGTGCTTTGCCGCAAAAGGACTGACTATCTTGCATCCAAAGAAGGTAAAATTTCTGCTCTTCTGATGAAAATTTGACCAATCCCATATTATTTCTCGTTTCTTCTTCTTTTCTTGCAAATTTCTGTTTGTCCTACAAGTTTCTACTTTATCCAAATAAAGATTTTAGCAAACTAGCTTCATACTGATTTCTTTGCGCTCTCTTTGTGAAATGTTGTTAAAGATGGGTGGATAAGTTCTCAAGTGTGGAACATTCTTCCTTTTAGGTATCTGTGTGTCTTTGCTTCCTCTTGTGAAATGTAAGGATATCTTCTTGATGTATGCAAGTATGTAAATTAAATGTATTTTAGCATTCTTATTTCACTTGGAAATTATATGTGCACTCACTGTACCTCCGAACATGCTACATTTCTTTCCAAGATATTGTTCATTTCTTTCCTTTTCGTAAATTGAGGGAGATCTTTGGTTTTCCTTTAGGGTATAGCCCATTTGAAGTCTTGAGGCTTAACTACACTGGATTTCCTCTAGCTTGGACATGTGAGTTCTCTTATGATCTTTTATGTTAGTTGCAACTACATGGAAATTTATGTTTTTATGAGCTTAATTTTATCTAAAATATAATTGGAAAAATGCTTAGTTTACATGAAATGTTTTGTTTTCGTCTTGAATTCCCTTTGTTCTGGTCTATTGGTCTCATGTGTAAAAAGCGTTAATTAATAGCTACCAACTGATATTGACATTAGATTTATTGAATGTATTTTGTCAAATAAGCTCCAAATTCAATCTTGATTCTCCTTGTGGTTAATGCCTAAAACTTGAAATCTGATTCCATGGCCCAATGGATAAGGCGCTGGTCTACGGAATCGAGATTCAGGTTCGATTCCAGTGGAGTCATTTTTAATCATATTAAGAAACATCTAGTACTTTTAAGAAATTTGTATAACTTTCAAGTTTAATAAATTGGTGGAATTTTATGTTTGTAGTGCTTTATTATTAGTAATAGATGTTTGTGTTTTTTAAAAAATTTGTAGCCTATGTTTTAAAAGAGCCACTCCTTTGAGATCAAAAGGTTTTCTAATATAGGTGGAAATAGATAAATTAAAATAATTGGTATTTGGTGAAATTAAAACAATTGGTATTTGTAAAAATAATTCTGTTTAAATCTGTCAATATTAGAGAGGAAATTGTTCCCTCACTGTTAGCGACGGAAAATATTCCTCTCTATTAGCGAGGGATATTTTCCTCACTATTAGCGACGACGTGTGTGTTCCTCTCTATTAGAGACGCGTGTTTGTTTCCTTGCTATTAGAGATTTAAATCTGTTTTTCTCTCTCGTTAGCGGCGATTTCTCCTCGCTATTAGAGAGGATTATCGAGATCCTCTAAAAAAATTTTGTGACGTCAAAATTCTTTGATTGAATCTTTGGTTCGTCGCATGAAATTCCCTCTCTAAATCATTTAGTGATTGATTTTGGTTTGTTTAGAGAGGGATTTTGGGCATCTCTAATTTTTGTTTTTTTAGTAGTGGTCTTGCTTATATGTTTATAATGAATATTGTTTGTACATGCTTGATTTTGTGGAACTTATGAATTCGTGGTGTCAATTGAGTATCTAAATGTTTTACGTGATATGCTAGTATGATATCCATACGTGTTTCATTGTTGTTAACCTATGTGTATTTCAAAATACAGGTTGTCTCACACATTTGTCATTGCATGATTTTTGTTGTGGGACTAGTGTGTCTGCCTTAATATCTATTTTATGGTCTTTATAGCTTGGATGTGATTCTCACCGTACAACCAACTTTTTTAGATAATTGTGATGGGATATGTGTCTTAGCTGGAAGTCCAGTTTCAGTGGGATGGTGTTGGATATAGGACACTGGTTCTCATGTCCACATCAATGTATGGTGTCAGGCTCTGACTAGGTGTATGTCGGGATAATAAATTTTATTTCAATGTATTTTAATTTAAATATAATTTATTAAAGGTCACTGTAGATGTAAAGAAAGAATGAGGCATGTGGTGCGTTTTTCCCGACTGTGAATAAATAAGTCATAGTCAATATGTAAATATTTTAAATTTATTTTATTCACGCTATTTTAATTTATTTCAAGAAGGTCCTCATCTCACTACAACATTTTGACCCAAAGGCAACGCCTGAAAACCGTTGCGTAAAGCCAAAAAACCGTTGTCTTACCTTTCAGCAACGGTTTTTAAACCGTTGTTTTTGCGGGCGTTGCCTTAGCTATTAGCAACGGTTTTTGTGACAAAAGGCAACAAAAACCTAAAACCGTTGCCATTGATAACTTAAACGCAACGGTTTTGATTTTCACGCATCAGCAACAGTCTTAAACCGTTGCCAATTTTGGCAACACACAAAAACCGTTGCTTTCACTAGCAACACAAAAAAACGTTGCCTTTACCAACAAATACAACAGTTCAAAAACGTTGCCATAGATAATAAAAAATGAAAAAAATAATAACAATAGAGAAAAGATTGGATAGGTCCATTCCATTTCTTCCCAACATAAAACTTATGTGTGATATCACTCAAATTTAATGACAATCAATTAATAACACAATAAAACAAAAACATGCACTATCAAGTTCATCCTACAAGAAATAGCATTGATCATATCAAATCTAATTTACACACAGTCAAAGACAAATAGAAAATCTGATATTTGGGCTTAAAATACATCTATACTCTTGTCTAAATGTGCATATTTTACAATAGGATGGTGCTCTTGAACTCTGAGTTGTGAAGAACTGGAAGCCCCTCCAAAGTTGTTTGGGTCTAAAAGTCCCTTATAGAATCAAGGCAACATAAAACACAAATCAATGCATAGTAATTGGTCAAAAATTCAATCAAGGCAACATAATTTTTTCAAGATAATCATAAATTAGCATATGTAAAAAAAATAAAAAGAATAAAGCACGACCTAAACCAGGTCTGTTATTTTGTTGTTTTGATTATCAGGAAAAGGCATGTAATGACAAGAACTCATACATGTCAAAGAAGTGAATAACAATGTATTACAAATAAAATACTAATCAATGTTAATTACAATGTGAAGGGCATAGATCTCACCATTTACAGATAGTCCAAAAGGGATCTCTAGCTGTCTTTGTATTAGTCACAGACGAAATAGTATCTGCAGCATTCCATCAATGGCCAACGTAAGAATGATACATGCAGCAAACAAACAAGTCCATGAATGTTTGGAGGTCCACTAAGCAAAAGCAAAAGCAATGAACGAACGAAAACGAAATAAAAGGATTGGTGAACGAAATAAAAGGTCACCACATATATAAATGCACACTTCTAAATCTTAACTGACACTTTTAAGAGCAACATTAATTCGTTGTTCTTGGGCTGTTTTCACTACAAATATGAGTAAGATTAAAGAGTAAAGAGTAAGATTACATTACCAGGGAAACATAAAATTTAATAGTCAAGTGTGCTTCTCCAAGCCATAAAGGAGAAAAATAATATATGTAGAAAAGACGACGGGGAGCTAGATGAAATGAATGTATGTGAGATGAGGTTAAGATGATGTAAAAACACCGCACAAGGCAGGTTGGTCAATAGACGTCGCACAAGCCAGATAGTAACCCAAACATTAAAATACCAGTTTGTAAAGAGAGGTGTCAAAATTCCATTAGCTAAGAACCAGATATAAATTTTAAAATTCAAAATCACAATAATTTATTTGATAAAATTTTAGAATTAAAGAACCAAATATCCAATAAAATACAGAATCATGATTCAGGATTAATTCAAGAAAGATTAAAAACTGAAGACACCAACATTCTAACATTAACAATGTTCATAATTAGCACCAACATTTTCAAAATATACACAAACTTGAACATTTTGATGTTATGCCAGGAACAACAATAGAGTTATCAATTCACATAGATTGCATCACAGATAAGCAGAATTGAAAAAACTGGAGGAGGTTAAGGGAAACAAACCTTGCAGAAGACAAAATAATAAAGAGCAGAGAGCGAATGAGCCTTGGATATCTCAGATTGTTCTTGAGCTTCAACCTACAAAATTTGAATAAATAATTAAAAAAAAAAGACAAAAATGAGAACAAAAAGAATGGAAGAGAGTAATTGAGAGAACCAAGCCCTTAAGAAGTGGGTATGAGGGAAGTGGAGCTCCCCATTCTTGAATAGATGATCACGCTACGCACAAAAACCATAACCCTCAACAAGGGGATTTCGAGAGTTCTCCAACAATTCTTGAACAGCTTCTTCATATTCACGAAAGCTGAAATTTCTGTTCTCCTCTGTTGAGGAGAAACGAGAAGTGAATGGTTTCTTGTTCTTTGAGCGAGCAGTCAACCAAAGAATGAATTCAATTTTTCCTACAAAAACAATAAGACACTGTCACTAGTAATTCAAGTTTTCAAGTGTGTGACTTATGTGCAGGCCGAGATATATATTAATTCTTCTACCTTCTGATTTCTAAAGAAACAATTAATGCTCAAATGTGACACGTGAATTAGACCTTAGTGTGTGAAAATGTGACTGATGCTAGAAACAGACTAGTATGAGTTAAGCAGAAAAATGTTGAACTCAGATTGAATCTGGTGTAAATTGTTGACAAATATGAATTCAAACAAGTAACTTTTCAAAGCTTGATATTTTACCCTTCCAAAAAAAAACACTCAACTCATCCACCTTTCACCATTTCCTGCCATGTCATGTCACTACATTGTTGATTCAGCAGTTTATTTGAAAACTTAACTCTAACATTCAGGAAACTAGCAAGATCAAAATGGTAGTTACATCGCAAAACCAAATTGACAAATTGAAATCACTGAAACATTTAAAAGTTTAGGACATGATTAAAGCCTGGCCTAAAACTTCTAGTAAATGTAATTCAGCCTAAAAAAAAACTTATCCAGCAGGTTGATAATTAAAACCTCTTGAAAGTCATGATTGATGAGCATTCAGAAGCTCTTTATAAACTATATTCAATGAATTGAATGTCTTGTCATGCAGCAAAAAAATAGAATAAACAATAAAAATAAATAATACATTATTGATCCATCCCCAAGTCTTACGTTTTGAAACCAGCTCAAAGTATGAATGAATGAATGAGCAGGAAATGTTCAAACTTTAAGCCACGATAGCATGTCAAAATGAGTTAGAAAATTAACCTAGCTATAGAGAAGATCAAGGTGATTATGATGGATCTGGATCCATCCCCAGTCTTTCGTTTCGATTTCGTTGCCGCTCTCGATAACCTTTGCGCCGTCGTCTTCAACATTCACGAAGATATCAAAGAACCAAACGATTGTTTCTGCTAAGGCATCCTCTGATTCCAACCTAACTCCACCAATCAAGTTGTTCATATGAAATCGAGAAGAAATCGATATAGGTGAAAAGCCAAGAAGAAATCGAGAGAGAGAGAGAGAGAGGAACCAAAGAGAGGGAGAGATAGAGAGAGAGAGAGTCGAACCTGAAGCTTGCAATCTCTGATTGAAATCGTTATGAGAGGGTGGAAGCAAAGTTCTGACTTAGGGATTTATGGTTATGGTGCGCGAGGGAACTTTTGAGAATGGGGGTTCTGGGTTCGCGTTTTCTAAGAAGGGGGAATTAGGGTTCTACTCTAGGTTTTTTGAGTGTTTTGTTTAATTTTTGAGTTTTTGAGTGTTTTGTTTAATTTTTGAGTTTTTGGGTGTTTTGTTTGGCACCAAAAAAAGTTTGGAAAATGAGAACAGGCGGTAGAATAGCGCTGAGTTTTTTTAATTTTTTAATAATTGCCCATATGACAACGTTTTTACACCGTTGGCTAAACCGTTGCTATAGACCTTTAAAGGAGCGGTTTTTGGCCACAAAAAAAAAAAGAATTAAAAATGAATCAAGAACGGTGTCAAAACCGTTGCTTGCCATTGTTTGCCAAGCGCAACGGTTTTTTTGGTGTTGAAATTTTAGGCGTTGCCGTAGAGTCAAAATGTTGTAGTGTCTTTTCCGCAATTTCTTTATTAAATTTTTTTTGGGAAAGGGGTGTCACAGATAGCCTAATCTTGATATGGTCAAAAAGATAGGTTCCTCAGAAGAAAAAGGGGTATGTGCTACACATAATTGAAGTAATAGGTTTTCCTCAGCTGAAGACCATCAACTTTGAGGAGGTTCAGCCTATTATTGGGAGCTTAAAAAAGAAATGTTTGTCAAGGAAGCGTAAGAGGGCTATTCTTGAAGGGAGTCCATGGAAGAATTTGAGTATCATCCTTGGGCTCAACCTTTATGCCAAAATTGCTAAGAGAATGACCACTATTCTTTGAGGCCAAGTGGCTCGGCAATGGAAAAGCTCGGTGAGGACCTAAATGTTAATATTTTTGCGGTTGAGGACACCGTGGATGATGTAGAAGACTTGCTTGGGTGGCAAGTAAGCAAACCGCGTAAGGAAAGACATTGAGGAGTCGCCTAAAAAACTCTAGTGGGAAATATGGAGCAGTTTCTCCTAGATTGTAGGGCGAAGGAACATTATTGTATGTTGATCTTAGCTAATCCAACGATGGCTAGTTGTAGGCTAATGTTAGTGGCCAAGAGAGACCTCTAGTTATATATATATAGTTAACTTATACATGAAAAGGGACGAGGAATCAATCAATTAACATTTTTCAAGGTTTTTACTTTCCTTTTACTTGCATTTTACCCTTATTCTTAGCTTTAGACAATCATATATGTCCCTCACACCTAGCCTAACACTCTTTGGAGTAGTTAGGAAACCCATAACTGAGGAACAAAGTTTCTTCCTCACTTAATCGCTTGAAGTAAAAGAATAAAATGTTCAAACTCTTAGCCGATCCTCGGCTAAAACCAAAGTTTAACAACAAAAATTGACACGCCCGCTGGGACCAACATAGTCTCTCCCTTCGCTCAGTCTTTCCATTTCTCTCACACTCACTCAGTCTCTCCCCTTCGCTCGCCACTGCAGTCACCTCCACGTACCCTCCCAATCCCATCCATTCACCATTCAAGAACTGTCGCCGCTGCTATTCTCATGTAATTTGTTCTGAAACTCTTTCCTTCTTTTTTTGCTTTTCATAGCTAACAGTGTGGGAGCTTATTTGGCTGTTTTGATTCGTTTTCTGAAACCCTATTTTGTTGTTTTGATTAAATCCTTACAGTAGCACCAACTGCTGCAGAAACCCCCACGCAACACGCCGCCCGCTTTGCTACCCAACATTCCGGTCATGACGCTTCCCCCAATGCTCCCGTGGTCGTAAAGGTAACACTCCACAGTTGAAATATATACTCGCAGAAACAATAAAAAAAATGCAAGTTGTAATCTCCTTTTATATATTAAATTAAACGAGAAGCATCACTCTACTGCCACAAGTAGCAGTCTTTGTTTCTACGATGCTGAGGGGAAGTCCAAATCTTTTGAACAATAATTTCAGATTTAATTTTATGATTCAAAATCTTATTCGAGTTTGTGATTTTTGATTCAATCGGGCTTGGCATGCTTTTATGTTGACATTGGCCAAATAACAATGCTTTTACCATCTTTTTCAACGGGTAGCTATGATTTTTTATTCAATTAATCTCGGTGTGTTATTCTAATTTGTCATAGAATTAAGTTATTTAAGAAAGTGAGATTTTAGTTATATCTTTGCAGC
The DNA here is from genome assembly GCA_020916435.1 of Oxytropis ochrocephala. Lineage (NCBI taxonomy): Eukaryota > Viridiplantae > Streptophyta > Magnoliopsida > Fabales > Fabaceae > Oxytropis > Oxytropis ochrocephala. The sequence continues at coordinate 44,851,115 of CM037088.1, read as the reverse complement.
TTCTGTGAATGTGTTTGAAAATAATGGGGCATTACCTCTACAGCGGCTGGAGTTTGTGGTGCGGCGATGGAGCGGCAGGGAAGCTAAGTCAAGCACTGTGTTATATATTCTCGTTGGTTGTGTGAGGGTTTAAGTGGATGATTTTATTTTGCTATGTTTTTTAGAACAGATGACATGTGTGGCATATTTTAGAGTGTAGGATATATCCAACATATCAAAATAAGGTAAAAGGCACCAAAGCATGGCGCCCTCAAGTTACTGAATCCCTTTCCCATTTTTTCATGCAATAATGCATTATTCGAAAATGACCATTATCACTTAATAAACACATCCGCTTCTTTAAGTTAAAAATCTTAGGGCCCATTTGATGGACATGATAGGATAGAGATAGGATATGAAATGAAGAAGGATAGAGATAGGATATGATAGAGACACGATATGATAGAGACACAATATTACTATCACTATCATGTGTTTGATGTGCAACACCTGATAAGAAATAAAAAATATATACTATTCCTTTTTTAGGTACAAAAATAACATATGGTATTCTACTATATATTTTAGATAAAATAGTAAATAATATATATATATATATATAAATAAATGACAAAACTACCATTGTGACAACTATATTTTATTTGTTAAATAATTAAATAATTTTCTATTTATATATTTTTTAATAATAATTTTATTTTTTCATCACTTATATTAAACTTTTTAATTCAATTGATTTTTAATTTTTAGATTATACAAAATTACGCTTATCATAGAATTATACATTGTTTTTTTATTAAGTACTAATATTTTTAATTTTAAAATTTAACATTAAATTTATTTTCTATTTCTTTTTTTAACATTAAATTTTATTTTATTTTTTGTTTTATTATATTTTATTATTAGATTTAATATTTTTGTACATTTTAAAATATATTTTAGAAGGTTGGTCAAAAAAATATATATTTTAGAAGGGTAAATTGTTTCTAACCCCCAACTCAAATTTAGAATAAGATTTTAACTACAATGATAGGATAGGATAAGTCATAGAATTAACTTATCATATCCTGCCGGCTCAACAAACACTGGACCGTCACAGGATATGATAGACTTATCATATTCTGTCTCCTTATCTTGCCCGTCAAACGGGCCCTTAAGGTATGTTTTTGTTTCCAGAGATTTTTTTTGTTTAAGATCCCTTCTAGAATTTGTTTAGGGGGAGGATTATTAATGATATCACTGCTACCACCTGTGCCTTTTATATATGCTGAGGATCAGAAGTCTTCTATACACTTGTTCCTCACAAGTGATTTTGGTTTTTACCTCTCGATTTGTATGCAATTGCAAAATGGGTGGGGTGTGTTTGGGCTGTACCTCGAGATCTCTCCCAACTTTTTGGCTTAGGGTCACGAGGAAGGATAGAGAAAGAGAGAAACTCTCTAAATACTCAATAAAAATTGTTATTGCTTGATTGGCAAAATACTTGGTCATAAGCCCTATTTATACTACTCTTGTAGTGCTTTACAAAGTAGAAGGATCTAGAAGCTTTGATTACAAAAGAAAAATCTAGAGATATGGATACTCTAGTTCATATGACTAGAAAATTCTAGAGATCTTAAGGGTTTCCCTACTTATTTATCTTCATCTATGGGTGTTTCTAGAAGATTCGATAATATTCTTCAATTTGTTGAAAATTCTATATCATTCTTCATCATTCTCCTCATGGTTGGAGGAGACTCGTTCTCGAGTCGAAATCTTCTTCATCACCAAAGTACGGTGAAAGATCAGCAACATTGAAGGTTGCAGAGACTCCATTGTCAGCTGGCAGCTCTATTTCTTAGGCATTATCATTGATTTTCTGCGCAATTTTGAAAGGACCATTAGCTCTTGGAGATAACTTGGTATTTGGTTTATTAGGAAATCGTTCCTTTTGCAAGTATATCTATGCCAAGTCTCATTTCTTCAATGTGTACAACCTGCAATTTTTGTCTTGTTGAGTATTTACCTTGAATTTTGTTTTTCAATTTTTTCACGAACTTGTTCATGCAACTTTTTGATTTCATTAGCCCTTTGTTCCGCATCTACACTATATTGTTGAGTGTTAGGTGATTGAGTTAAGTCAAATGGACACCTCTCAATAGCTTGATTGGTGGAGTTATTATAAGCAAATTCATTCTATGCATGGATAAGATCCAATTGTCTCAAACTCTTTCCCACAAAGCTTCGAAGTAGGTTCCCCAAAATCATATTAATTGCCTCTGTTTTTCCATCAGTTTGAAGGTGACTAGCACTGCTGAATTGTAGTTTAGTACCCATCTTCTTCCATAGTACTGTTCTCCAAAAGTGGCTTAAGAATTTTACATCTCGATCGGATGTGATGGTTTTAGGTATGCCACAAAGACAGAAAATTTCCTTGAAGTACAAGTCTGCAACTTGGACAACATCATTAATCTTCTGACATGGTATAAAGTGGGCCATTTTAGAAAACCTGTCTACGACTACCATTATTGAATCCTTCTGTTGCTGAGTTCGAGGTAGTCAAAGGACAAACTCCATACAAACATCTTCCCAAGGTGCCATATAAACTGGAAGTGGCATATATAACCCTGTATTCTGACTTTTATCTTTGGCCAAGTGACAATTTTTGCACCTTTGGATGTGCCTGTTGACATATCTTTCCAGCTAGACCAATAGAAATTCTCCTTTACTAAGGCCACTGTTTTATCTCATCCAAAATGTGCTGCTAGTCCTCCATCGTGGGCTTCCCATATAATTGCTTCCCTTTGCGAACATTGGGGAATGCATATAGTTTTTCCTTTGAACAAGAATCTGTCATGATTGTAATATCCTTGAGATGACTGCAAATCAGTGGAACTCCAAACTTTACCGAATTCGGGATCATTTGGATACAACTCCTTATTAATCTCAAATCTGATAGCTTTCATTTGAAGAGTAGTAAGTAAAGTATGGCGTCGATTAAGAGCATCTGCTACAACATTTTGAACGACTACCTTGTGCTTGAGTATAATTGGATAAGACTTCAAGAACTCACTCCAAGCAGCATGTGTGTAGTTGATCCTTTCTTGAGAGTTCAAGTGTTTGAGGGCTTCACAGTCAGAGTAAATAACAAACTCCTCATACAACAAGTAGTGGCTCCAATGCTGAAAAGCACAAACAATGACATAAAAAAACTCCTTGTCCTAAGTAGAGTACTTGAGCTTGCCATTGTTGAGTTTCTCACTGAAGAAGTCTATAGGATGTCCCTCTTAGCTTAGAACATCTCCAATTCCAACGTTCGAAGCATCACAACTGACTTTGAATACGTGGTCAAAGTTATGAAGGGCTAGTATGGGTGCTTCGATTGAGCGCTTCTTTAGCTGCTGAAAAATATTGGCTTCTTTTCACCATTTGAATTTCTCTCCTTCGATGCATTCTGTAAGAGGGGCAACAATCAAGATAAAGTTTTTAATGAACATCTTGTAGAAATAAGCTAATCCGTGAAAACTCCTTATAAACGTACCTCTCATAAACGTACTTGGAGCATTTGACAATCCGAAGGGCATAACTGTCCATTCATACAGATCGTCTCTTGTTTTGAAAGTTGTCTTCCATTCATCGCCGGGGCGAACTCTAATTTGGTGGTACCCACTTCGAAGATCAACTTTAGAAAACACATTGGCACCATGTAATTGATCCAACATATCATTGAGTTTGGGTATTGGAAATCGATACTTAATGGTGCTCTTGTTGACTGCTCGGCTATTCATGCACATTCTCCAACTGCCATCCTTCTTTGGTACTAAAAGTGTAGTACAACCCAAGGACTGGCAGTCTCTCGAATCAACCCTTTCTTAAGAAACTCCTCAACTTGGCTTTACACTTCGATATGCACTGTTGGACTCATCCTGTAAGCTTGTTTGTTAGGAATGGAAACTCCAGGGATGAAGTAAATGGCATGTTGTATGTCTTGCATCAGAGGTAGTCCTGCAGGGATTTCTGGTCTGAGAATTCATCAAGCAATTTCTCAACTTCCTTTGGAATGATGGTTTCTTCATCTGTGCTTTCTCCATTGCCACCTTGAATGGTTTCTTTGCGACTAAAGATACTAGTGGTTAGGATTCCTTTTTTCCTTCATAAACCTCATTGGGCAACTTGATTTTAATTCCATCCTTCGCAAATGTGTAAGTGTTGGCATGACGATCATATTGCCAAGGTCTCCCAAGAAGAATGTGGCAAGCATCCATAGGAATAACATCACACCCTACATTGTCTTTATACTTTTGACCAATGGAGAAATATACAAGACAATCGTAGATACTCTTACCGCATTACTCTTGTTGAGCCATTGTAGCTTGTATGCATGTGGATACTCCTTTGTTGGCAACATTAATTTTTCCACCATATGGTTTGACACAACATTCTCACAGCTTCCACTATCGATGATGATGTCACAAACTTTACCTTGTGAGGTGGAAAGAGTGTGGAAGATACTGTGTCTTAGCCATGGTTCTTCTTTGGTTGTTCTTGTGTGTAAGCTTCTTCTAATTACCAGTGATTCACCATAATCGGCAGGAACATGCTCTTCTTCGTATATTGACTCACCCACCTCATGTTCTTCTAACCCTTCACGAATATCTTCTTCTTTAGAAGCTTCGTGTATCTTCCCCTTAATGATGGTGATGGTTTTACGATTTGGACAATCAGAAGCAATATGTCCAAACCCTTGGCATTTAAAGCATTTGGGTGTCTTGGGATTTATTCTCTTTGGTTGCCTTTTGTTGGGGTTTGATTGAGGCACTAGGTTATTGGGTTGGTGGTTTGTTATGGTGGGCATAATTTCTAGAGGAGGAAAGAGGTTGGTATGAAGTTTTTTAGGAAATTGCTTCTCAACCTGAATGGCTAGACGGATAACCTCATCCAAGCACCATTATTTGGAGTCAGAATGGGTGTACAATTTCAGTGTTTATCCCTCCAAGGTATCAGACAATCGTTTGCTCTTCCTTTTGTTGGATGTCATATTTCACCATCAGCTTCTCAAATTGTCTAGTGTAATTCTTCTACCAACAAAGACTTTTGACGAAGCTTTTTAATTGAATAAAATTGTCTTGAAAATATAAGGAGGTAAAAACTTATGGGTTAGTTCTCGCCGCATCTTCTCCCACGTCTTGATCTTGCTTTTCCCTTCACGCCCTCGTTTCCATTTATGATTTTCCCACCAAATCAAAGCGTGCTTCTTCAACTTGATAGCGATGATCTTTACTTTTTGCTCCTCTAAAGCCTCCATATACTCGAATACACATTCAACGATTTGTAGCCAATCCACAAACTCATAGGGTTGTAGCTTCTCTTCAAAATCTGAAATGTCTACTTTGATATCATTGATCCGAAATTGACGTCAGTGTGAGCGACTGCTTCTAAATGTTGAAGAGTCACTACCAGAGCCATCATTTTCAAATCTTCTTCATTGTGCTTCAAATTAGGGGTGTTCGCGGTGCGGTTTGGTTCGGTTTTGACCAAAAAATTGAACTGAACCGCAAGGAGAAAATTGATGCGGTTTGGTTTGGATCGGTTGGCTTTCAAAATAAAAACCAAACCAAACCAAACCAAAGCGGTTTGGATTGGTTCGGATTGTGCGGTTTTTGGTGAAATAAAATATAATTTAAAATTATACCAATTCCTTAACAAATCAAATCGGTCAATGTTAAAAAAATTAATTTTCAAGAACTATTAAAATACTTGAGTTGTGTTGCCTATATGGAAATTTTTCAATCACATGAAGCCTTTAGTTGAGTCAAAAGGTAGGTTTGAAAATGTGGTGCAGTACCAAGTTGAGTTCTATAATTAGTTGAGTTTAACAGCTTGACGGATCAATTAATCTTTGACAGTATGATATAAAATAACTAGCCCTTTCCTGCAAGCCCAATACAAGGCATAACTTGGCTGAGAAAAATATATGTGCTACTGTAATATCCCAATTTTGTCCGTCTTCTTTTTGTCACTTGCTTTATTCAACTTGTTTTTCGAGATCACGCGATTACAAGTAGTTAGAATAGTGTCCTTTTTTAATTTAAGCCAAATTCAATTATCTGTTCAATTAAACCGAAATACCGTTACTTAAACTAGGCATGCGCGTGAATGATCGATCTTTTCGCGCATTCTTCAGTTTAATCTCGATATTTGGGCCTAATCGAACCTAAGTGGGCTTATTTAAGTCGCTTTACTCACTATTGGGCTTATCATTTTGGCTTGGGCCCCCAGACGTGGTTTCGAGTTATTTTTAGTGTTTATTGTTTAACGGGTCTATTTCTCTATTCGGGCCTCGTTCTAGCATGTTCATTTTGTATTTGGTCCAATTTCTTTTCTTCATTATTTTTATTTTTTCATTTAATTTATTTTGATTAGTACATATAGTCCAAAATGCCAAAACAAATCTATTTAATTTTATTTACAATTTAGAAGTGTTCAAATGTCCAAATGTCCAAAAAATACAAAAAAATAATAATACTAAAAGTACAAAAAGATGCAAATCCGAAAATAGGCATGCAAGGAGCAAAACTAGGGTTTCAGGCAGCATTCCAAGTTGCTGCAGCTGCTGTTGGGCTTGGATCAAGACCTGAAAAATTATTCAAAGCCCAGTCAAAACTCAATTAATGTCTTAACCTCTTTTTGTACTATAAATAAACAGTCTAATACAGTTAAAAGAGGAGAGAATCAGAGGAGGAGGAAGCAACTGTGAAAATTACTAAAAATAGAAATTAGGGTTTTAGACTGAAACTCTGATCCCAAAAATAGTTTTTTTTTGGTTCCTGAAAAAAGTTTAAGCAAGCTTATCAACAGATCCAGAGCAGTCAGCAAGCTTACCAACAGCCACCAAGAACCGACCCAAACAACCACCCAACTATCGTCCTTCTCTCTCCCAAACCGATCCAAAAACCACCACCGAAACCATCCTATTTCGTCACCGGCGGTACCTCCATCGCCGGCGTCATCTTCTCCCTTCGTCGGCGTCACCTCCGGCGTAACCCACCCTTCACCGGTCGCACTCCTCCCTCTCTCTCACCTAAGGCCGATCGGTTTCTCTCTCTCACCAAGGAACAGGGCGAAAATTTCGCCTGATCTCTCTCTTGACTTAAAAAACAATATTCTTTGTGTTGGTTTGAAGGAAGGGAGTGAAAATTAGGGTTAATTTTAGGTCTAAGGTTTATATAGTGTCTCCCTTTATTCATTTTATTTTTAATTTATTTTTAATATTCAGAATACTATTAACTCCCCATTAATTCACGCATGCGCTCCACTCTCACATAAGCCCAGTTTCGTATATTGGGCCCTCCTATGCGAACTGGGCTTGCTTTTTACACCCCTGTTCAGTTAAACAACCCCCCTGCGACTAATAGCACCCCCTTTTGCAATTTTCACCCCTTTTCTTCATTTTTTTTATTATTCTTTCTAACCCAAATACTTTTCATTAAATCAAAACTTTGTTAGTGGTCTTGCAAAGCCTTTGCTTGCATGATTATTAACAAATGAGGAACTAGTGGAGATCACTTGGAGCCTTTGCTCAATTGATCATCATGAATGCCTAATTTTTTCTAAAGACTTTCATTAAATCAAAAACTTTGTTAGTGGTCTTGCGAAGCCTTTGCTTGCATGATTATTAACAAATGAGGAACTAGTGAAGATCACTTGGAGCCTTTGCTCAATTGATCATCATGAATGTCTAATTTTTCTAAAAACTTTCAATAAATCAAAAAAAAACTTTGTTAGTGGTCTTGCGAAGCCTTTGCTTGCATGATTATTAACAAATGAGGAACTAGTGGAGATCACTTGGAGTCTTTGCTCAATTGATCATCATGAATGCCTAATTTTTCACAATTAAACAAGATACAAAATAAAAACCAAAAACCCAGAACTACGTAGCTTTGAATTCTCCATCGCACCGGGAGATACGTAGGAACGGATCCCTTCCGTCAAGCATAACGAACCAAAACATTTTTTCCTTTCAAAAAACCAAAGCGGCTAACTCTCGTCAAGCGCCGAAAATAAAAATTTTCATTAAGACTTTTCAATCAAGAGGCAAATTTAAGTATTTTCCAAATCAACACTTAAAACCACACGTTTAATTAAAGGTTCCCTTTTGGTAGAAAGGAGGTGTGGGGTGCTAATACCTTCCCCATGCCTAACCGACCCCGAACCCAAATCTTCCGATTTTCCAAAAAGGTCATCCGCCTTCCAAAAAGGTTTTTCTTCAATATTTTCCTTATAAAAAATATTGGTGGCGACTTCATTGTTCTAAAAGGTTGTAAACGAGGAAAAACCCCTCGGGGACTTTTTCGGGTGCAACAGCTGGCGACTACACTAGGGACTTTTTCTTTTTAGTGGGTCAAGCCTAATTAATTAAATGTGTGGTTTGTGTTATTGATTTGATTTGGATACCTTGTTTGCTTCAACCCCTTTCGGTTTCCTTTTCTTTCTTATCATGTCATATGCATGTGCATTTGTTTTCGTTTCTTCCATGCTTGTTTTTTCCTTCCTCCTCCTTGCTTATGTGCTTAGTGCCCTCATGCATATTCCCCAATTTTATCATGTTCCCTCTTCTTGGCTCCCTTTCTTGAGGTAAGCGATGCACTTGGTTGTTGTTGAAACCCTAGACTGGCTTATTTGATATTAAACCCTAGGGTAGACAACATGTTATTGTTTGCTTTTGTCTGGACTGTTCTGGGTTTTCATTTGCAGGTGGGGAAGGGTAGTTATTTCTAGATGTCGTGCCCTCAACACACACTTCACACCCTATACTTGTGAGCATTGAGTGGGGCCTAAAACCCAAGATCTGAACGAAAACCTAGGAGAGTGGGAACGATTAGTGACTGCCATTCGTAGACCTTTGTCTGTATGGCTCTCATGAAAGTTCCGCCCAAGAGTGCGCTTTGTCATGATGCCTCACACTCGGTAGCTTTCTACGATTGTGGGTGTTGTTGCGCCCGAAAAAGTCCCCGAAGGATTTTCTTCGTTTACAACTTTTTAAAACAATGAAGTCGCCACCAATATTTTTTATGAGGAAAATATTGAAGAAAAACCTTTTGGAAGGCATATGGTCTTTTGGAAAACCGGAAGATTTGGGTTCGGGGATCGGTTAGGCATGGGGAAGGTATTAGCACCCCACACCTCCTTTCTACTGAAAGGGAACCTTTAATTAAACGTGTGGTTCTAAGTGTTGATTTGAAAAATGCTTAAATTTGCCTCTCGGTTTAATGAAAGTTTTATTTTATGCGCTTCGGCGAGAGTTAGCCGCTTTAGTTTTTTGAAGGGAAAAATGTTTTTAGTTTATTGTGCTTGACGGAGGGGATCCGCTCCTACGTATCTCCAGGTGCGATGGAGAATTCAAAGCTACGTAGTTCTAGGTTTTTTGGTTTTATTTTGTATCCTGTTTAATTGTGAAATTGAGCTTTCATGATGATCAATTGAGCGAAGGCTCCAAGTGACCACCATTAGTACTCCATTGTTAATGATCATGCAAGCAGAGGCTTCGCAAGACCACTAACAAAGTTTTTCGATTTATTTAAAGTCTTTAGAAAATTTAGGCGTTCATGATGATCAATTGAGCAAAGGCTCCAAGTGACCACCACTAGTTCCTCATTGTTAATGATTATGCAAGCAGAGGCTTCGCAAAACCATTAACAAAGTTTTTTGATTTATTGAAAGTTTTTTTAGAAAATTTTAGGCATTCATGATGATCAATTGAGCAAAGGCTCCAAGTGATCACCACTAGTTCCTCATTGTTAATGATTATGCAAGCAGAGGCTTCGCAAAACCATTAACAAAGTTTTTTGATTTATTGAAAGTTTTTTAGAAAAATTAGGCATTCATGATGATCAATTGAGCAAAGGCTCCAAGTGATCACCACTAGCTCCTCATTGTTAATGATTATGCAAGCAGAGGCTTCGCAAAACCATTAACAAAGTTTTTTGATTTGTTGAGAAATTATTTGAGTTGAAAAAGAATTAAAATGAGAAAAAGGTGAAAATTGCAAAATGGGGGGTGTTACTAGTTACGGGGGTTGTATAACTAAGCAGGGGGTGTAATCAGCAAGTCCAATTCGCATAGGAGGGCCCAGTATGCGAAACTGGGCTTAAGTGGGGAGGGTGCAGCGAAGTAATAGGTGAGGGGTATGCCTAGTAATTCAGTTTGTGATATTTAATATATGATAATCTGATTTTAAAAAAAAGAAAAATAAAAAAAAATAAAAAAATAAACTAAACTAAAAACGTGAGAGCTGAAAACGTGGGGGTATTTAATACCCAAACCACAATTCACGCAGAAAACCCTATAATCCCTCCCATTCACTCTTGCGCCGCTGACCTCTCTTCAAGAGAGAGAAAAAAATTTGGCAACCTTCATGGGAGAGAGAGAGATGTGAAACGAAGCTGAAGACGAAAGGGGAAGGAAGAAGACGCGACGGGAGGGGAGGAGTGGAGCTCGCCGGCGTTCACGAAGGTCCGGCCGTGGGGAACGAAGCTGCGACGGCGCTATTCGCCGGAGGCACATCCAGATTCGGTTTTTATTCATTCTGTTTTTTTTTTTTAGTTTTCTCTCATCCTCTCCTCCGATCTATTTACTGGTTCGATTTGGGGGTGATTTGCGCAGCGGGTTATGGTGGCTGGAGGGTGATTTCGCGAGGGAGGCCGGAGCTTCGCCGGAGAAGACGAAGTCTCCGGCGACGTATTGAAGGTCAGCTTTTTTTTATTTATTTTTTGTTTCGGTACCCTGTTGTTCTGCCTCCTCTCTACTCATATCACTTCTGCGGTTTGTTCTTCGATGTGTTTCTTTGTCTTGATTATTTCTAACTCCGTTTTTGATTTTATGCTCAGATTGCAAATTAGTTTGAAAAAGACCTGATTCTTATTTTTATTTAACTTCAAAAAGGATTCTGATACACTACCATGTCTCTGTTTGTCATTTGTTAATGGTTCTGTGTTTGAGCTTTTTTGATTTGGTTGTTTTTCTCAGTTTAACACGTTTAGAGCACTCAAATAAAAAACGAAACATACATATTTGCAATTTATTTACAGATCTGAGGAACAGGAAAAAAAAAAAGATCACCAACCTGGACTTCGATTTTTTTCTCTTGACTGCTACTGTTAATCTAACTGTGGCTCTATCGTTGCTGTTTTGTTCTTTTCTCTTGACTGCTCAGATCTAAACAAATCTGTTTAGGTGATTAGGGTTTCAGTGCAAAACCCTAATCTTTTTTGGTGATTGTTTTATCTTGAAATTCGTGTACCTCCCTTTGACCACTGTCTGATCTCCTTTTTATTCTGAAAAATTAGGTTTAAGCATTTAATTTGTGTTTCTTGGGCTTTGACTAACTTTGACTCTCCTTGTTTTTCAGATCTGCAGCCCAAATCAGCAGTTGGAGAGCAGCTGCTGGAACCCCAGATCTGCTGCTGCTGCCTTTTATTTTTTATTTTTGTATTTTCGAATTAATTTATTTTTGTATATTTTGTGTTATTATTTTTTGTATTTTTTAGACATTTGGACATTTGGACTCTCCTAAGTTGTAATAAAAATTAAATAGCATTTTTTTGACATTTTTGGATTATATAAACACTTTTAAATTGTAAGTAACACTAAATAGAATTTTTGAAATCTTGGACTACACATGCTCAAAATGAATTAACTGCACAAAAAAGAATAATAATAATAAAAAGAGTCCGGCCAAACACAAAGACGAGAACGGGCCAGACTAGACGAATACGCTAAAACGAGACTCAAATAGAAGAAATGAGCTCATTAACTAAAAACACTACTTATGTACGACTAAACCCAAATACGAAGCTTAAAATGAAGAACGCACGAAAAGATTGATCATTCGCGTGCCTGCTTAATTTAAACAACGGTATTTCGATTTAGTTGAGTTCGACGATTGAAATTGGCTTAAGTTAAGAGACGGACAAAATTAGGGTATTACAGCTGCCCCTCTTTATTTCACATTTCGCCAAAAAATATGAATTGGCCTTTTCATATTTGTTGGTGAAGTGGAAATAAAGATATAGAAATAATACTAATTTTGTTCGTTTCTGAAAAACTCAAATCTTTTTGTTATTTTCTTTTTGAGAGGGGGGTTAACACTTGTCGCATTAACGGGAAAGCAATAAACTGGGAAAAGCGGTAAATTGGGGAATTCGGAGGTTGCCTAAAACCTTTTAACGGACTCTTGTCGAGTACGAGCTCTGGGGTGGCCTTTTCGAGCGGCCGATCAATATCAAGTCCGGAATCGATTTGATCAATGGATTTACTGCGTGCCTTAGGTCGACACAACTAATCCGAAGGACTTAACGGTCCGATGGATCCATCGCGTGCTCGCATACGCGATGTTGTGATCTCGTGGAAGGAGTTCACTAACTCGAAGGAGTTCACTAACTCGGGTTGATGGAGTTTACGAACTCGGATTGATGGAGTTTACGAACTGCGGGGGTGGCCTTTTCGAGCGCCGATCAACATCGGTCCGAATCGATTTGATCAATGGATTTACGTGTGCCTTAGGTTGACACAACTAATCCGAAGGACTTAACGGTTCGATGGATCCATCGCGTGCTCGCATCGTGCGATGTTGTGATCTGTGGAAGGAGTTCACTAACTCTGAAGGAGTTCACTAACTCTGGGTTGATGGAGTTTACGAACTCTGTGCTGATGGAGTTTACGAACTCTGTGCCGATGGAGTTTACGAACTCTGTGCTGATGGAGTTTACGAACTCTGTGCTGATGGAGTTTACGAACTCTGTCTTTGATGGAGTTTACGAACTCGTGGCCGATGGTGATTTTCTAAAAATGGGATTTTTGGGACTCTCGGGTCAAGTAACTCTCTCTTGGATGGTGCATGAAATGCATGCACTTGGGTATTTGGGTGCACATGGATGCAACGATTGATTTTGGTGGGATGTTTCTTCTGTTTGATTATTCTTTCGCTCTTCTGAGATGCGAATTTGAAAGTGTAATGCACTACTATTTGATGCCATGGAGTGATGAATGGTATGGATGACATGAGAATGATGAATGATATGAAGATGTTGTGTTCTTTTGTGTTAAGTCCCTCTGTGATTTTCTTCTCTTTTTTTTCTTTTTTTTTTTTTTTTTTTGCTTATTCTGCTTTTTCTTTAAGCGACTTTCTTTTTCTCGCTTATTTGTTTTTTTTTCTTTTCTTTGGTTAAATCCATGCACGGGACGAAAGCGCCTCGGGACGATGATCACGCGAGGATTGCGCTTTGGTTCGTCCATCGCTTTTTTTTTTTGCGATTTTATTCACTTGAGAGATCATTTCTTTCTATATTTTTCAAAGATTTCGCGAATGATCTGTAATGCTCTGCATGTACACATGTTTTGCAAATCAATTTCATCAATCATAAAAGTTATTATTTTGAAAAAGCCGAATAGGTGAAAGCAGAGACACGAAAAGCACATATATGAAAGAGAAGTTGGACTTTTATTGATATAGAAATTGGACGTGCGAGAAAGTCACGCCAATTGAAAGTACATTGCAATCTTTCTTTTAAAGCGAGAAAATACAAGAGAAAGGAACATCTTGTGATTTCATCTCTGAAGTAACGATGCCCGCCGTCCATACTATAACTCGATCGCCTCTTATCCAAACCTTTGGGAGTCTTGATTGCCTTTCCTTTTCTCGAGCACAAGTTTTCGACCCTAATTTTTGCTCAGATCGCTTTCTTTGCGAGTTTTCAATCCACCAGGTCGCGCTCCGATTTTGCCTAGGCCTCCTTTGCGGGTTTTCATTTAGCGAGCTAACTTTTCCTTGGCTTATCTTTCTCTTTTTGTTTATTTTTCTAGGCATAATACTTCTTGATCACATCTGAGTTCATTGGATTTGGAATCTTATCTCCGTCCATGTTTGTCAGGATTAGAGCTCCTCCTGAGAATGCCTTCTTCACCACATAAGGTCCTTCATATTTGGGAGCCCATTTGCCTGGGGGTTCGGTCTGTATTGGCAAGATCTGCTTGAGTACAAGGTCTCCTTCTTGAAATTCACGAGGACGGACTCTTTTGTCAAAAGCCCTTATCGTCCTCTCTGTTAGTACAACCGTCCATGACACATTGCGCCACCGTTTCGTCAATGAGGTTCAACTGGTCAAGACGGGACTGAACCCATTCTGCTTCATCAAGTTCTGTCTCCATTAACATGTGCAGAGATGGTATTTCAACTTCAATGGGGAGGACTGCCTCCGACCCGTAAACCAGTGAGTAGGGGTTGCCCCAGTCGATGTACGCACCGAGGTACGATAGCCATGCAAAGCGAAAGGAAGCATTTTGTGCCAGTCTTTGTAGGTTACCACCATTTTCTGCACTATTTTCTTGATATTCTTGTTGGCCGCTTCAACTGCCCCATTCATCTTGGGACGGTACGGGGATGAATTGTGATGCTGAATCTTGAACTCAGCACATAGGTCCTTCATCATTCTGCTGTTCAAGTTGCTGCCATTATCAGTGATGATTTTGTTGGGAAGACCGTAACGGCAGATCAAATCTTTCTTGACAAACTTGGCAACCAGTGAACTGGTTATACTTGAATATGAGGCAGCTTCAACCCACTTGGTGATCTCTAGAACTTTGCCCTGATGTAACTTGAATGAATCTTGGAGTGCCAGCCTTTTGATTTTTCTTTCTCCTTTTTTCTGATATATTTATTTATTTATTTATTTATTTTTTTTTGACAAACATATTTAAGTAAATAAACTTATTTGTCCTAAAGCCAAAACTCTGAGAAAACAAAAGCAATCGATCATTGATCGGAATGGGTTTTTGGAGGTTGTGTATTTTTGTGGAGGAAGGATGATTGGGTTTAATGAAGTGCTTGAAGCTAATGGTAGGATGATTTTTATTCGGCGTTGGCTGACGTTTGATGATGGTTATTTGGCTTGATGAGGTTTTTGGAAGTTTTATTCCTGGCTAAGGGTTGGTGGAGGGCGGGATGCCGAGGTCAAAGGGAAGTATTTGCAGTTTATTGAGACAAGGATCTCTTGTGTGTGGTAACGTGTATCAGCTCACCACTTACATTTCTTTTGTGTTTTTGGGATTTTCATTTTTAAATCCCTTTTTTTCTTTTTTTTTCTTTTTTGATTTTTTTTTCTTTGATTTTTCTTTTTTGATTTTTTCTTTGGCTCGGGTGAGCTTGATAAAAAGTGATGCATCTTTTTTGATATTTGAGGTGATCCTTGTCTAGGGTGATTTTTGGATTTTTTGGCTTACAGTGGGTAGCATAGTTTTTTTCGAGAATATGGGAAGATGGTCGAACTTTATTTCAAATCACGATTGCTCGTTTTCTCAAAAAATTAACTCAAGGACAATAATTTATTTACTCCAATATATTTATATTTTTTGTTTTGTTTTTTTTTGTTTTTGAAGGAGAAAATCATCTTTGGGACCAGCACGATTCAGATCTCTGTAGTCGACGCACATTCTGACCTTCCCATCCTTCTTGGGAACTGGGAGAATATTGGCAGCCCACTGTGGGTTCTTGGCCACTGCTAGGAACCTTGCATCAAACTGCTTCTTTACCTCATCCCGAATTTTCAGTGACATCTCTGGCTTCATTCTTCTTAATTTCTGCTTGACTGGTGGGCACTCTGGCTTGACCGGCAACTTGTGTTCAACAATATCTGTGTCTATCCCCGGCATATCTTTGTACGACCATGCAAAACGCCAAAGATAATCATGCAAGAGCTGGATTAACTTTTTGCGTTCACCATCTTCCATGGCGGTACGACCTTAACTTCTCTTTTATCTTCTTCTGTACCCAGGTTGACAATCTCAATCGACTCCCCATGAGGTTGCATGATCTTTTCTTCTTGCTCTATTAATCTCATTAATTAGGAGGAGTTTCCCGATTTTCATCAACATCCCCTTGGTTTGGTTAATTGGATGATCAAAGTCGTAATAGGGATTGTTGGCAATTATTATTTTCAGAGACAATTATCGTGGTTACGCGCTTTTGTCGGGCGAAAAAGCAGAATGAAAAGCGAAACAAACAAGCAAACAATAATAAAACAGGAAAGAGGACACATGAAATATGGAGAAATGACTTTTATTGATGGAAATTCAAAAACAACGTTTTTATTGATGATAATGATTCTGAAAATAAAAACATGCGTGCCCCTAACAACTGGTCCTTATGGCCTTGGGCAGAGCCACAGGGTTGCATTACAACTGATTACTTTAAATTAAAAGTCACAGGAGAATCGGCGACCTTCCAATTCTTTAATTCTTCACCGACGCAACCGGACTCGGCCCCACCCTCTTCGGACTCGAACTATCCATGATGGCAAAGAACTTGGTTGTGTTGCTCATCTTCCTCATCCCATCCTCGTAAATTTGGATGTCTTCCAATCGGATTTGAGCACTCTCAGGAACATCATATCTGACCAAGTAATCGAATTTTCCACTGGGCTCCCCTAGGGTATCCCAACATCCCTCTTTTGCCATGTTGACAACCACTTGGTTGTGTTGCTCATCTTCCTCATCCCATCCTGTAGGCTGGATGTCTTTCATTCGGATTTGAGCACTCGCAGGCGCATCATATCTGACTAAGTAATCAAACTTTCCACTGGGCTCCCCTAGGGTATCCCAACATCCCTCTTTTATAGGAACTACTGTTACGTCTTCATTGATTTCTTCCTCTAGCTTTTCTTTCTCCAAAGCCATTTCTCCTAACTTAGCCTGCAATGCTTTCTTTTTCTCTTCTACCTTTGCTAAAGCAGATTTGACTTTGTTCAGCTTCTCATAAGTAGGGACATAGGGCTCTGGTATCTCTTCCTCAAGCATCTGATACTGACTTCTGGTTTCAGTAGGGTAATTCTGAGGGAAACCATTCACACCATAATGAGGATTATTCATCGTCACTACGACTGGGTTCACGTGTGGGTCACGTGAGTGAATTGTATTCTCAGGAATTGGTCCCTGAACTTGGGGATGAACCATTATTGGCCGATTGAAACCCGCCGGAGTTCCTGGAGCAGTAGCAGGGATTAGGATCTGGGCCTGGGCTTGAGGCGTCCCCATTCCAACTTCATTCGCAACTACGTCAGGCTGAGCTTGCCCCGCGGTTCTTGGAGGATTTCCTCCAGGATTTGTGTCAGCAGCAGGAGGCGTGTAGCCTAGTGGGAGGCCAAAGGGAGGCCATTGCACTGTTTGAAGGGTTTGAGGGATCCCCGACCCAGGAGGGGGAGGAGTATTGTCCACCCCAGCAGTAGTAGCTTCAGTTGTACCGACATTTGTTAAGGCACTCAGCACTCTTATGACCTCTGCCATTTGAGCTTTTATGATTTCCATCTCAGCTTGAAGGACGTGATTCCCTTGATTATGACCTTGCTGACCCTGACCATTAGGATTTGGATCTCCTGGAATTCCAGCATTCTGATGTGGCAATGGATTGCCCTGATCAGCGTCGCCTTGATTGTTGTCCATGTTCCTTGCTTGCAGACGCGTCAAATAGCGATGCCTAACCAGCTTGCCTGATTTTCTGTTGACGGAACACACTTATGAACACAAGAATGAATGAATGCAATGCTTTAATGCATGAAGAATGCAAATGACGAATTTTTTTCGGATTTTGTTAGATGCAAATGCAATGGTGCAAAATGATGTGAATGCGAAATGATGTGGATGTGAAATGACGTGTTATTTACATGGAAAAATAGTAAGAAAATGAGGTTTAATTGGTGGTACTTTGAACATTTTCGAAGATACACGCTGCATGCCACCTCATGTAGGTGTTTATGAGGGAAAAAAGAAAAATTACAACTTTTGAAATAAAGTTTGAGAAAAATGAATGCTTAGGCTAAATGCAACAAACAAAGGTGTGCCCCCGTGTCTTACGAAGGGTGGGAATCCTAGGGTCTAAAGTCGATGAAAAGGGTAATCCTCTCATGTAAGTTTTAATCACTTCCTCACAATGGCAACCAAGAGCTAAAGTCTTCCTTATGATAACACCCACAATCGTAGAAAGCTACCGAGTGTGAGGCATCATGACGAAGCGTACCCTTGGGCGGAACTTTCATGAGAGCCATACAGACAAAGGTCTACGAATGGCAGTCACTAGTCGTTCCCACTCTCCTAGGTTTTAGTTCAGACCTTGGGTTTTAGGCCCCACTCAACGCTCACAAGTATAGGGTGTGTGTGTGTCCTTGAGGCACAATACCTAGAAATAGCTACCCTTTCCCACCGCAAATGAAAATTGTAAGCAGTCGGATAAAAGCAAAAATAACATGTTGTCTACCCTAGGGTTTAACATCAAATAAGTCACCCAGAGTTTCAACAGCAACCAATTGCATTGCTTACCTCAAGAAAGGGAGCCAAGAAGGGGGGAACATGATAAGAGTGGGGGAATATGCATGAAGAACTAAGCATACAAGCAAAGAAGATAAGAGGGAAACAATCATAGAAGAGGAAGAAGCGAATGCATATGAATGCAACAATGCTTGTATGAGAAATAAGAAAAATAGAGGCAAAACAAGATATTCAAATCAAACACACAAATCACATATTTAATTAATTAGGCTCGACCCTCTTTTTTGAAAAAAAAATTTCTTTTAGTCCCCAGTGAAGTCGCCAGCTGTTGCGCCCGAAAAAGTCCCCGAAGGATTTTCTTCGTTTACAACTTTTTAAAACAATGAAGTCGCCACCAATATTTTTTATGAGGAAAATATTGAAGAAAAACCTTTTGGAAGGCAGATGGTCTTTTGGAAAACCGGAAGATTTGGGTTCGGGGGTCGGTTAGGCATGGGGAAGGTATTAGCACCCCACACCTCCTTTCTACTGAAAGGGAACCTTTAATTAAACGTGTGGTTCTAAGTGTTGATTTGAAAAATGCTTAAATTTGCCTCTCGGTTTAATGAAAGTTTTATTTGCGCGCTCGGCGACGAGAGTTAGCCGCTTTAGTTTTTTGAAAGGAAAAATGTTTTTAGTTTATTGTGCTTGACGGAGGGGGATCCGCTCCTACGTATCTCCAGTGCGATGGAGAATTCAAAGCTACGTAGTTCTAGGTTTTTGGTTTTATTTTGTATCTGTTTAATTGTGAAATTGAGCTTTCATGATGATCAATTGGCGAAGGCTCCAAGTGACCACCATTAGTACTCCATTGTTAATGATCATGCAAGCAGAGGCTTCGCAAGACCACTAACAAAGTTTTTCGATTTATTTAAAGTCTTTAGAAAATTTAGGCGTTCATGATGATCAATTGAGCAAAGGCTCCAAGTGACCACCACTAGTTCCTCATTGTTAATGATTATGCAAGCAGAGGCTTCGCAAAACCATTAACAAAGTTTTTTGATTTATTGAAAGTTTTTTTAGAAAATTTTAGGCATTCATGATGATCAATTGAGCAAATGCTCCAAGTGATCACCACTAGTTCCTCATTGTTAATGATTATGCAAGCAGAGGCTTCGCAAAACCATTAACAAAGTTTTTTGATTTATTGAAAGTTTTTTAGAAAAATTAGGCATTCATGATGATCAATTGAGCAAAGGCTCCAAGTGATCACCACTAGCTCCTCATTGTTAATGATTATGCAAGCAGAGGCTTCGCAAAACCATTAACAAAGTTTTTTGATTTGTTGAGAAATTATTTGAGTTGAAAAAGAATTAAAATGAGAAAAAGGTGAAAATTGCAAAATGGGGGGTGTTACTAGTTACGGGGGTTGTATAACTAAGCAGGGGGTGTAATCAGCAAGTCCAATTCGCATAGGAGGGCCCAGTATGCGAAACTGGGCTTAAGTGGGGAGGGTGCAGCGAAGTAATAGGTGAGGGGTATGCCTAGTAATTCAGTTTGTGATATTTAATATATGATAATCGATTTTAAAAAAGAAAAATAAAAAAATAAAAAATAAACTAAACTAAAAACGTGAGAGCTGAAAACGTGGGGGTATTTAATACCCAAACCACAATTCACGCAGAAAACCCTATAATCCCTCCCATTCACTCTTGCGCCGCTGACCTCTCTTCAAGAGAGAGAAAAAAATTTGGCAACCTTCATGGGAGAGAGAGAGATGTGAAACGAAGCTGAAGACGAAAGGGGAAGGAAGAAGACGCGACGGGAGGGGAGGAGTGGAGCTCGCCGGCGTTCACGAAGGTCCGGCCGTGGGGAACGAAGTTGCGACGACGCTATTCGCCGGAGGCACATCCAGATTCGGTTTTTATTCATTCTGTTTTTTTTTTTTAGTTTTCTCTCATCCTCTCCTCCGATCTATTTACTGGTTCGATTTGGGGGTGATTTGCGCAATGGGTTATGGTGGTCGGAGGGTGATTTCGCGAGGGAGGCGGAGCTTCACGAGAAGACGAAGTCTCCGTGACGTATTGAAGGTCACTTTTTTATTTATTTTTTGTTTGGTACCACTGTTGTTACGCCTCTCTCTCTACTCATATCACTTCTCCGGTTTAAGGTTGATGTGTTTCTTTGTCTTGACTATTTCTAACTCCGTTTTTGATTTTATGCTCAGATTGCAAATTAGTTTGAAAAAGACGATTCTTATTTTTATTTAACTTCAAAAGGATTACGATACACTACCATGTCTCTGTTTGTCATTTGTTAATGGTTACGTGTTTGAGCTTTTTGATTTGGTTGTTTTTCTCGGTTTAACACGTTTAGAGCACTCAAATAAAAACGAAACATACATATTTGCAATTTATTTACAGATCTGAGGAACAGGAAGAAAAAAAAGATCACCAACCTGGACTTCGATTTTTTCTCTTGACTGCTACTGTTAATCTAACTGTGGCTCTATCGTTGCTGTTTTGTTCTTTTCTCTTGATCGCTCGTATCTAAACAAATCTGTTTAGGTGATTAGGGTTTGATGCAAAACCCTAATCTTTTTTGGTGATTGTTTTATCTTGAAATTCGTGTACCTCCCTTTGACCACTGTCTGATCTCCTTTTTATTCTGAAAAATTAGGTTTAAGCATTTAATTTGTGTTTCTTGGGCTTTGACTAACTTTGACTCTCCTTGTTTTTGGATCTCTGCAGCCCAAATCAAGAGATTGGAGAGCAATTCTTTGGAACCCCTGATCATCTGCACGCTTTTTTATTTTTATTTTTGTATTTTCGAATTAATTTATTTTTGTATATTTTGTGTTATTATTTTTTGTATTTTTTAGACATTTGGACATTTGGACTCTCCTAAGTTGTAATAAAAATTAAATAGCATTTTTTTGACATTTTTGGATTATATAAACACTTTTAAATTGTAAGTAACACTAAATAGAATTTTTGAAATCTTGGACTACACATGCTCAAAATGAATTAACTGCACAAAAAAGAATAATAATAATAAAAAGAGTCCGGCCAAACACAAAGAGCGAACGGGCGGACTAGACGAATACGCTAAAACGAGACTCAAATAGAAGAAATGAGCTCATTAACTAAAAACACTACTTATGTACGACTAAACCCAAATACGAAGCTTAAAATGAAGAACGCACGAAAAGATTGATCATTCGCGTGCCTGCTTAATTTAAACAACGGTATTTCGATTTAGTTGAGTTCGACGATTGAAATTGGCTTAAGTTAAGAGACGGACAAAATTAGGGTATTACAGGTGTCATCATGAGAGAGAGACTTTAGCTCTTGGTTGCCATTGTGAGGAAGTGATTAGAAACTACATGGGAGGATCCCTTTTAAGTTGCCTTAGAGCCTAGGTTCCCCCATCTTTTGTAGGACACAAGGGCAAACAAATTGTATGTTGCATTGTAGTTTAGGCATGTCTTTCCTAAAAGAAGAAAAAGAAGAAAGAGTCGTCGTTGTAGCATTTCTTTTGTCGGTCCGTACGAAGTGACATATGACCCACTTTATTTTCAAAAAAGAGGGTGAAAGAGTTACCGCTGTAGCCTTTCTCTTACTGGTTCATATGAAATAACGTACGGCCCGCATTTTCCAAAAAAAAAAACTCGAATCATTGCCAATAAAAACTCTTTCATTTATCTTGCATGCACATAGAGCATCATCATCATTTGCATACATCATTGCATTACATAAAAGCAAAACTTTCAAAAAAAATCATCATAGTATTTTCATTACCGGGCTATATGAGGTGATGTTCCCAAAATTTCAGTCACCAAACTCGAAAAAATGTTTTCATCTTATTTTTCACATGCATGTCAAGTCGCATTATCGCCGTCATTTTCATATAAAGACATCATTTGCATTGCATAAAACAAAAACTTGATAAAATTCATACATGCATTTTCTCTATCTCATTAAGGTTTGTCAGAGTGCATTCTCCATGCGTGTGCGTTTCCATTCACTAAGGGCTTTCCCCTAATTTTCTCGAAAGATCCAAAAATCGTGTCTTATTAGGGGCACGTCTCATGCATTATTGTTTTCCTTTTTCACACATCATGAAAAAATAATACATAAACCTCTCATTTTGCATGCAATTCCATTCAATAAAAAAAAACATGTCTTTCCATGCATTTTTAAAAAAAAAAAAAAAATCATTATGAGTATCATGCATTTCATTGCACACAAAAAATGAAAACAAGAAAGCATCTCATTCATAATCATGAACAAAAATCATCATCAAATTTATTCAAAATGTAGCATTCATGCATCATTTCAATAACCTCCTCACTTTAGTTCAAATACATCATTCCTCCATACGTGCATCTTTCAAAAAAGGAAGGGGCATTGGCATTTCATACTTTGCCTTGCCTCTAAAAAAAATCATCATTTAGAAAAAAAAAAGTATCATTCCTGCATCTTTCATCATTCAAAGGAAAAGGGAGCATCGGTATTTCATATCTTGTCTTGCCTCTATAAAAATCATTTTGAAAAGAAGCATCATTCTTGCATCATTCATCATCCAAAAATGCATTGGCATTTCATATTTCGTCTTGCCTAAAAAGAAAACATCAAAAAGAAAAAACTTTTAGAATAATCACACTTTTCAAGTGAACATGCTTTCATGCATCATGTATACATCATAATGTTTTCATCCATGCATTGCATACAACAAAAATGTTGTGATGAGAGACGAGATGTTCTTGCAAAGTAATCTTTCTTTTTTGGAAAAGTTTACCCTCACTCATTTGCAAACTCAAGGTGTTCCAAGGCCCTCAGTTTTTCACATCAATAGCTCATTTGTATTTCCTTCAAAAAAAAAGGCATTGCATCTCATCCATTCCATGATAAAAGACTGAAACAGTTCATCAAGAAAAAAGTTTTTATATCATGTTTTAACCAATGTTAACTCTCTGTGAAGCGTTCTTCTAGTAAGTATGCATGCCACGTGCAGTTTCTCTTGTTTGAGTCAGTCAATTTCCTTCATTTATCGTCATTCCTCATCCAAGTCTAATCCCGCCCCGTCCACCCATAAAGCGCATATTCTCTTCCATCAGTGCATACTTGACTTTTTAGTTCACACTTTAAGTCCTCCATGCTGGGGCAATTCTGTGATCACTAATTTTCCTTGTCAGTATCATATTCCTTTAGTGCAGATCTTTCTAAAAAAATATATATAATAAGTAAAAAAGATAAAATAAGCTCGCTAGGTTGAAAACCCACAAAGGGCGACCTAGGCAAAAAAAAGCGCCCGGTGGATTGAAAACTCGCAAAGAGCAGTCCAGGCGAAAATTAGGGTAAAAAAAAAGGAGAAAAGAAAAGAGCAAACACATGAAGATAGATGAATTATTGTCCTAAAGTTAAGTCTTACGGAAATAAGCAATCGGGATTTGAAATGAAATTTGGTCATCTCTCCACACCCTCAAAAACCTAAAATCCCAGAAAGTCCAATTCCTACCCCTCTTAAGCCAAAGATTCAAAATCACAAAAATACCCTTTGTTACCCATCTTAAGCCGAGAAAAGCCCAAGATATCCCCATCACCCTAGACGAGGGTTAATTCCACATCAAAGATGGTATATCATTTTCACCCAAGTCAAAAGGAAAGGAAATTCACAAAAGGAGGGGAATAACAAAGTTTCAAAAAGGAGAATCCCAAAACAAAGAAAGGAAGACAAAGGGAGTATAAATTAAGAGTCAATACATTTTGCCAATGAAGCATAAGATCTCTCCTCCAAAAAGGCCCTCAAATTCAATGGGTTCAATCATTTCCCCTTTCAAAAAAGCCCTCAATTCATTGGGTTTAACCATCTTTTCTTACATAAAACCTTCAAACACCTCATCAAACCTAATAACCATTTCCTTCATAAACCATTGACCATCGGCCAACACCGAATAAGACCCATCCTCCCCATCAACCCCAAACACTTCATTAAGCTCAATCATCCCCTTCTCCACGTCACAACCCTAAAAAGTCCATTCCGATCAATGACTAAATGCTTTCGTTTTCTCAAGTTTTAATCTTAGGACAAATAAGTTTATCCATTTACGACGTGTTTGCTCAAAAAGAAAAAACAAACAAGCAGAAAAAAGAAAGCTGCTCAAAAAGAAAAAACAAACAATCAAAAAAAAGAAAGTTGGTAAAAAAGGAGAAGGACTTGCACTCCAAGATGCATTCATGTTGCATTAAAACAAGGTCTAGTGGTCACCAAGTGGAGCCTCTCCTCATACTAAAAAGTCAAAACTTTCATTGCATTTGAGTTGTTCTTAAAAAGAACCAAAAGTGTGTACTAGAGGGCATTCCCTTCACCTCTCACTCCACTCAACTTTGGAGAGGTTCGTTCATTGCCCACCCCATTCATATATCACCCTCAGTTCATAACCATCACCATAACTTTGTTGCCTTTCACAACCTCACTCAAAGAAACCATTTGAAATGTCATTCGAAAAAGTGGGGCAAGTGCGTTCCCATTCTGCACCTCATTCATTCCTATAACACCTCACCGGGCAATCTCTCAACTCACTATCCTAAACAAGGCCTTGTCATTCTAATTGGGGCGACTTTGTCCTTGTTATGACCTGGGCAACATCAAACTTTATGGGTTGAGACAAAATCTCTTTTGCTCCACCCTTCATTTCAAAAGCCAAGCATTCCCAATTCATCATCTTCTACACCCCTAGTTGTTGTCACCACTACTAGACAGGGCAAGCTATTCACTCATCAAAGACACGAATTGGGGCAATCTTGTATCTCTTGATCCTCATGAGCATCGGCAATAACCATGTCCTGTCATTCCTTCACTTGCCATAAATGTCCATGCCCTAAACCAATTCCAAGTTAACTTACTCATTCATTCACATTTGCACTCCTATGCATGCTTACTAGACAATGCTTCAAAAGAGAGAACACAAGTTGTTTACGTGATATCTAAAATTCAGTCATCATGGAAAGAAAGAGAAAACAAGTGAGAATTGTTTGTAAATAAAAACCTTGAGAACACCGGAGTTTGAATCAAATTCAATTTTTCAACAGAATGGTCAATAATCATCTCAATTCCTTGCACCCAAAGTCTCGCATCTCATCATCACAAAAATGTTTACCTCATGCATCTAGGCATTTCAATCTATTCATTATGGCATATGCATCAAAGCATTACATTTGCATCTTCACATTTTGTGCATTCATCACATAGCAAAAAGAGAAAAAACGGTCCACGTCAGTTGCACCATATTAATACTTGCATTTCATAGAGGAAAATAGTAAAGAAGAAAAAGCAGAAATCTTTTCATTGCATTGGCATCATATTAATGTTAGCATTTCCATAAAAGAAAAAGAACAAAAATCATTGCATCAGACATCAAATCAATTTTCAAAATACAAAATCATAGGAGGCTAAGTCGAATGTACATTCGAAATAGTCATCACGATAGGACACTTGAATTGATCACCCAAGAATCCTGCGGTCCCTATGCAAAAAAAAAGGGGAAAAGAAAACAGTGTCGTCTACATCATAGTAATGTTTGCATTCCATAAAACAAAAAAAAACAAAAAATTCATCATCCCATCAAACATCAAAGCAATACAGTTGCATCACATCAATACTTGCATCTCATAGAAGAAAAGAAAGCTAAAATATCCCATGTCATTCATCATTTCATGTTATTCATCATTTTATTTCGCATAATAGCAATATTCACATTTCATAGAAAAAGGCAAAGAAGAAAAAGTTTTCCATTGCATGTCATCTACCATTTCATCAAAACACAAGAGCATTACATATCATCAAACACCAAAATTTTGCATTCGCATACCTGCACTTCATAAAAAGAGCAAAAGAAAAGAAGAGAAGAAAAGCCAAAAGAGCAAAAAAGCAACAACTAGCAAAAGAAGAGAAGCTAGAAGAAAGAGAAAAAGAGCAAAACAGAAAAATAAACTCATGCATTGCATTCATCAGATATAGACAAAACAGAAAAAGCATCTCACCAAAATCAATCATTGCATTCATGTGCATCCAAATACCCAAGTGCATGCATTTCATGCACCATCCAAGAGAAAAGTTACCACGGACCAGAGAGTCCCAAAAATCTCATTTTTAGAAAATCACCATGACACCTAGTTAGCAAACTCCATCAGCACTGAGTTAGTAAACTCCATCAACACCGAGTTAGTAAACTCCCTCAGCACCGAGTTAGTAAACTCCATCAACACAGAGTTAGTGAACTCCCACCGAGTTAGTGAACTCCTTCCATAGATCACAACATCGTGTACGAGCGCGCGATGGATCCATCCGACCGTTAAGTCCTTCGGATTAGTCAGGTCACCTAAGGCATAGCGTAAATCCATTGATCAAATTAGTTCCGGACCTGATGTTGATCGGCCGCTCGAAGGGGCCACCCCCATAGCTCGGACTCGACAAGAGTCCGTTAGAAGGTTTTAGGCAACCTCCGAATTCCCAATTTACCGCTTTTCCCAATTTACCGCTTTTCCCAATTTATCGCTTTCCCGTTAATGCGACAAGTGTTAACCCCCTCTCTCAAAAGGAAAATAACAAAAAGAAAGCGGACAAAATTAGTATTATTTCTATATCTTTATTTCCATTTCACCAACAAATATGAAAAGGCCAATTCATATTTCTTGGCAAAATGTGAAATAAAGAGGGGCAGCTGTAATACCCCAATTTTGTCCGTCTTCTTTTTGTCACTTGCTTTATTCAACTTGTTTTTCGAGATCACGCGATTACAAGTAGTTAGAATAGTTTCCTTTTTTAATTTAAGCCAAATTCAATTATCTGTTCAATTAAACCGAAATACCGTTACTTAAGCTAGGCATGTGCGTGAATGATCGATCTTTTCGCGCATTCTTCAGTTTAATCTCGATATATGGGCCTAATCAAACCTAAGCGGGCTTATTTAAGTCGCTTTTCTCACTATTGGGCTTATCATTTTGGCTTGGGCCCACAGACGTGGTTTCGAGTTATTTTCAGTGTTTATTGTTTAACGGGTCTATTTCTCTATTCGGGCCTCGTTCTAGCATGTTCATTTAGTTGGGCCCGATTCACTTTTGTATTTGGTCGAATTTATTTTCTTCATTATTTTTATTTTTTCATTTAATTTATTTTGATTAGTACATATAGTCCAAAATGCCAAAAAAAATCTATTTAATTTTATTTACAATTTAGAAGTGTTCAAATGTCCAAATGTCCAAAAAATACAAAAAAATAATAATACTAAAAGTACAAAAAGATGCAAATCCGAAAATAGGCATGCAAGGAGCAAAACTAGGGTTTGAGCAACATTCCAAGTTCTTTCTGCAATTGGCTTTGTTGGGCTTGGATCAAGACCTGAAAAATTATTCAAAGCCCAGTCAAAACTCAATTAATGTCTTAACCTAGTTTTTACTATAAATAAACAGTCTAATACAGTTAAAAGAGGAGAGAATCAGAGGAGGAGGAAGCAGCTGCGAATATTACTAAAAATAGAAATTAGGGTTTTAGGCTGAAACTCTGATCCCAAAAACAGTATTTTTTTTGGTTCCTGAAAAAAGTTTAAGCAAGCTTATCAACAGATCCAGAGAGCGATCAAGAACAAACGGGCGAGATCATCCAAAGGCCAGTTGGCTTTTTCCCATTACGAGGCGTTTTGCTTTTCTTGTGTTATTAGATTAGATCCGAAATGTAGATATTGGGAGTGTTGTTTCTGTGGATTAAGTGTAATGTATATAATTCAAGCTCTTACTGTATGTGTTAGTTCTTATATTGTAAGTGCTAATTCTTAGAACATAGGAAAAAATAATAATCAGATCTGTTTCAAAAAATATAAAATAATATGTACATATCAGAACCACCAACACTAACTAGAGGAGAAGAAGTGAAGAAAAAATGCAAAAAAGAGAACCATCTGTCACCTCGGGGTGAGATTCGATTGCCGTCTTCTCCGCGGACTCACCGGCGAGTTCGTTGTTTCCCCCCCAAAACCGAGACCCTTTCACCACGAAATAATCACCATCTTATCCAAACTGAAGCATCGCTACCCACCCTCATCACCAACAACCACCACTCATCCACGCATCACCAACAGCCACCAAGAACCGACCCAAACAACCACCCAACTATCATCCTTCTCTCTCCCAAACCGATCCAAAAACCACCACCGAAACCATCCTATTTCGTCACCGGCGGTACCTCCATCGTCGGCGTCATCTTCTCCCTTCATCGGCGTCACCTCCGGCGTAACCCACCCTTTACCGATCGCACTCCTCCCTCTCTCTCACCTAAGGCCGATCGGTTTCTCTCTCTCTCACCAAGGAACAGGGCGAAAATTTCGCCTGATCTCTCTCTTGACTTAAGGCAGCGGCGCTGCTGTGTTGGTTTGAAGGAAGGGAGTGAAAATTAGGGTTAATTTTAGGTCTAAGGTTTATATAGTGTCTCCCTTTATTCATTTTATTTTTAATTTATTTTTAATATTCAGAATACTATTAACACCCCACTAATTCGCACATGCGCTCCCACTCTCACTTAAGCCCGGGCCAGATATCTTTGGGGCCTCCTATCTTGAACCGGGCTTGCTTTTTACACCTGTTCGATTACACAACCCCACTGCGACTAATAGCACCCCCTTTTGCAATTTTCACCCCTTTTCTTCATTTTTTTTATTATTCTTTCTAACCCAAATACTTTTCATTAAATCAAAACTTTGTTAGTGGTCTTGCGAAGCCTTTGCTTGCATGATTATTAACAAATGAGGAACTAGTGGAGATCACTTGGAGCCTTGGCTCAATTGATCATCATGAATGCCTAATTTTTTCTAAAGACTTTCATTAAATCAAAAACTTTGTTAGTGGTCTTGCGAAGCCTTTGCTTGCATGATTATTAACAAATGAGGAACTAGTGGAGATCACTTGGAGCCTTTGCTCAATTGATCATCATTGTAGCGACCGAAAAATCCAGGAAAGGATTCTTCGAAAGGTTCTTAGGAAGCCGCCACCAAATTTTAGTTTAAGGGCAAATTCGGAAAATCCCTTTAGGTTTAGGACAAGGCCGGTTTAGGGTTCGGGAGTCGTTATGTGTGGGGAAGGTATTAGCACCCCACGACATCCATTGTCTAATTATTTAAGATTTATTTAATAATTACCCTTTTTATTTATGGAGAAAAAGACTTATTTAAGTTTTTGGTTTTTAGTGCTTGACAAGAGTTAAGTCTTGCTCCTATGTACCTCCGGATGCAATGGAGGAATCAAAGCTACGTAGTTCTTCCTGAAAAAGTTTGTGGGTTGGTATTTTTTTAATGTAGGGGTCCTAGGATTCCTTGGCTATCTGACTCATCGATTCCTAGGACTGACTAACTAACTGGAGGATTGTACAACCGACTTAGTCCCCTACTTTTTGAAAATAATTTTAGGATTTTTGAAGAGAGTTGTGAGATGGGTTGATTTTAGAATAGGTATCCTAGGACTCCTGAACTGTACAGCTCATTAGTTCTAGAACGCTGACTAACCCGACTGTACAACCGACTTAATCCCCTATTTTTTAGGAAAACGGTTTACTCGTATTTATTAAGTTTGCGTGGTTACCGAATCATGCTGACTCATTGGCCCTAAAATAATGACTAACCCGGTTGTACAACCGACTTAGCCGTTTATTTTTAGAAAAGTAATTTAGTCGTATTTGTTAAGTTTGTAGGGTTACTGAACTGTACAACTCATTGGCCCTAAAATAATGACTAACCCGGTTGTACAACCGACTTAGCCTGTTTATTTAATTTTGAGGGAAAAAATTATTATATTAGAATTGGAAAAAGAATTAATAAGTAAATCAGAGGGTGAAAATAGTAAATTTGGGTTTTTATTAACAGCAGGGTGTTGTATAAATAATAAGGGGTGTAAAAAGGAAAGCCCAGTTCGCATATGGGAGCCTAGTATGCGAAACTGGGCTTAAGTGGGGGAGGGGCGCGCGCGTGAATTGAAGGTGTGCGTTTAGCAATCTGATTATTAAAAAATGAAAAAAGAAAAGCCCAATATATAAGGCAAAACTCTACGGACCCAACCCTAGTTTCATCCATTCCTTCCCTTCCTTCACGCGGCTGCGCCGCACAGCTCCTGGAGAGAGAGAAAGCATTTACTCCGACAAAAATGTCGCCGTTTTTTAGAGGAGAGAGAGAACCGACCGTTTTCGAAGGTGAGAGGGCGTGAAACGCGCCGGTTTCCCGCGAGTGAGAGCGCGACAGTGAGGGAGGGAGAATGGTGGCTTTGGTTTCGGTGTTGGGTGGTTATGGAGGTCGCGAAGGCGACGTGGATACCGCCGGCGTGGTGAGCTTCGTTACTTCTCTGTTCTTCCTTCTTTCTTTATTTTTTTTTTCTTTCTTGTTCACAGATCTAACATATGTTTCTTTTTGTTCTGGGTTCGGTTATGGGGGAAAGAAAAACGGCAGACTTCGGTTTGGATATCGATTCGTTTGAAGGACATTTCAGCGCTGATGGAAGGGTGGCTTTGGATCGGTTTCTGGCTTGTTTTGATGAACCTCGCCGGAGTTCATGGTGGAACTCGCCGAAGAAGACGACCGGAGCTCCGGCGAGTTTTGAGGTCAGTTTTTATTTCTCTTTTTTTAATCTGTTTCCTACTCCTCCTACTCTTCTCTCTGTTTGTTTTTACTCTATGTGATTTCTTGCTGTTTATACTTTATATTCACTAATTTTCGTTCATAAAAAAAATTATTTTGGTTCAAAACAACATTAACAGAGACAAAGCTTTTTAAGTACAACCTAATCTATTCATGTGAGAATACAGAAACCTTAATCTGATTGTTAAACAACATAGAAAGTTTGATATCTACATTTCTAACGAACCATACGTGCGTAAAAAAGAATTTAAGTTTAGATACCAACCTACAACTCCAGCCTCTGTTTTAGCTTCTTTGTGTGTCTGTTTGAACAATAGTAACCACTGCAACTGCTGCTATGTGTGCCCTTTTGGCTGCTGTTGTTCCTCTCTTAAAACCCAAAAACTCAAAAACAGTGTTTTGTGGATTAGGGTTTCAATGTGAAACTCTAATCCTTATTTTTTAGTGATTTTCGCAGCCTTTTTTGTGCTGATTTCTGTGTGTCCTCTGTCTGCTGATTGACTGCTTATTTATAGTCTAAAACTAGGTTAAGGCATTAATTGAGCTTTGACTGGGTTTTTGTATAATTTTCAGGTCTTGATCCAA
This sequence comes from Oxytropis ochrocephala, assembly GCA_020916435.1. NCBI lineage: Eukaryota > Viridiplantae > Streptophyta > Magnoliopsida > Fabales > Fabaceae > Oxytropis > Oxytropis ochrocephala. The sequence continues at coordinate 44,819,587 of CM037088.1, read as the reverse complement.
GCCTATCAAGACCTGCTAGACTTGCTCGCTGCTTGGAACCCTATTTTCTTTGTTTAATTTGTTATTTTTTGGATTTGTGTATTTTTACATATTTTGTATTACTATTTTTGTATTTTTGGACTTTTTGGACTCTTAAGAGCTTTAAAATTGTAAAATTAACTAAATAGAATTTTTTGACATTTTTGGACTGTTATAGTGTTTTTAAATTGTAAATTAAATTAAATTGAATTTTTGACATTTTTGGACTTATTGGACTCTTAAACATTGTAAATTAAACTAAATTGAATTGTTGACATTTTTAAATTGTACGTATGCTTAAATAAATAAATTAAATTAACAAAATAAGGATAAAAAAAAATAATAATAAAAGGGTCAGGCCAAATACAAGGACGAGACCGGACCGGACTTGACAACTGCGCTAAGACTAGACCAAAAATAGAAGAAATGGGCATGTTAAAAAATTAGCACAGAATCGCGTTCTTAAGTCTGAATTTAAGCCAACCGACAAAATGAACTTTGGTAGACTGTTCACGCACGACTAACCCGAATCTGAGACATTAAATCGAAGAACGCACGAAAAGATCGATCATTCGCGCGCGTGCCTAATTTAAAAACGGTATTTCGAGTTAGTTTGAACGGAGCGACTGGAACTGGATTGGGTTGGTAACCAAGACTCTACAGGAGTATAATTCTCGAAATCATGCGACTCCGAAACACGCCCTTACTAAAAATAACGACTAGAACAAGAAAAAGAAGACGGACAAAATTGGGGTATAACAATCATGAATGTCTAATTTTTCTAAAAACTTTCAATAAATTAAAAAAAAACTTTGTTAGTGGTCTTGCGAAGCCTTTGCTTGCACGATTATTAACAAATGAGGAACTAGTGGAGATCACTTGGAGCCTTTGCTCAATTGATCATCATGAATGCCTAATTTTTCACAATTAAACAAGATACAAAATAAAAACCAAAAACCCAGAACTACGTAGCTTTGAATTCTCCATCTTGACCTAGCAGATACGTAGGAGCGGATCCCCTCCGTCAAGCATAACGAACCAAAACATTTTTTCCTTTCAAAAAACCAAAGCGGCTAACTCTCGTCAAGCGCCGAAAATAAAAATTTTCATTAAGTCTTGTCAATCAAGAGGCAAATTTAAGTATTTTCCAAATCAACACTTAAAACCACACGTTTAATTAAAGGTTCCCTTTTGGTAGAAATGAGGTGTGGGGTGCTAATACCTTCCCCATGCCGAACCCAAATCTTCCGGTTTTCCAAAAAGGTCATCCGCCTTCCAAAAAGGTTTTTCTTCAATATTTTCCTTATAAAAAATATTGGTGACGACTTCATTGTTCTAAAAGGTTGTAAACGAGGAAAAACCCCTCAGGGACTTTTTCGGGTGCAACAGCTGGCGACTCCACTGGGGACTTTTTCTCTTTAGTGGGTCAAGCCTAATTAATTAAATGTGTGGTTTGTGTTATTGATTTGATTTGGATACCTTGTTTGCTTCAACCCCTTTCGGTTTCCTTTTCTTTCTTATCATGTCATATGCATGTGCATTTGTTTTCGTTTCTTCCATGCTTGTTTTTTCCTTCCTCCTCCTTGCTTATGTGCTTAGTGCCCTCATGCATATTCACCAATTTTATCATGTTCCCTCTTCTTGGCTCCCTTTCTTGAGGTAAGTGATGCACTTGGTTGTTGTTTAAACCCTAGACTGGCTTATTTGATATTAAACCCTAGGGTAGACAACATGTTATTGTTTGCTTTTGTCTGGACTGTTCTGGGTTTTCATTTGCAGGTGGGGAAGGGTAGTTATTTCTAGGTGTTGTGCCCTCAACACACACTTCACACCCTATACTTGTGAGCATTGAGTGGGGCCTAAAACCCAAGGTCTGAACGAAAACCTAGGAGAGTGGGAACGATTAGTGACTGCCATTCGTAGACCTTTGTCTGTTTGGCTCTCATGAAAGTTTGCTCAAGAGTGCGCTTTGTCATGATGCCTCACACTCGGTAGCTTTCTACGATTGTGGGTGTCATCATGAGAGAGACTTTAGCTCTTGGTTGCCATTGTGAGGAAGTGATTAGAAACTACATGGGAGGATCCCTTTTAAGTTAACTTAGAGCCTAGGTTCCCCCATCTTTTGTAGGACACAAGGGCAAACAAATTGTATGTTGCATTGTAGTTTAGGCATGTCTTTCCTAAAAGAAGAAAAAGAAGAAAGAGTCGCCGTTGTAGCCTTTCTTTTGCCGGTCCGTACGAAGTGACATATGGCCCACTTTATTTTCAAAAAAGAGGGTGAAAACTTTCATTTATCATCGAATCATTGCCAATAAAAACTCTTTCATTTATCTTGCATGCACATAGAGCATCATCATCATTTGCATACATCCTTGCATTACATAAAAGCAAAACTTTCAAAAAAAATCATCATAGTCTTTTCTTTTACCGGGCTATATGAGGTGATGTTCCCAAAATTTCAGTCACCAAACTCGAAAAAATGTTTTCATCTTATTTTTCACATGCATGTCAAGTCGCATTATCGCCGTCATTTTCATATAAAGACATCATTTGCATTGCATAAAACAAAAACTTGATAAAATTCATACATGCATTTTTCTCTATCTCATTAAGGTTTGTCAGGAGTGCATTCTCCGCACGTGTGCGTTTCCATTCACTAAGGCTTTCTCCCCTAATTTTCTCGAAAGATACAAAAATCGTGTCTTATTAGGGGCGCGTCTCATCCATTATTGTTTTCCTTTTTCACACATCATGAAAAAATAATACATTAACCTCTCATTTTGCATGCAATTCCATTCAATAAAAAAAACATGTCTTTCCATGCATTTTTAAAAAAAAAAAATCATTGTGAGTATCATGCATTTCATTGCACACAAAAAATGAAAACAAGAAAGCATCTCATTCATAATCATGAACAAAAATCATCATCAAATTTATTCAAAATGTAGCATTCATGCATCATTTCATTAACCTCCTCACTTTAGTTCAAATACATCATTCCTCCATACGTGCATCTTTCAAAAAAGGAAGGGCATTGGCATTTCATACTTTGCCTTGCCTCTAAAAAAAATCATCATTTAGAAAAAAAAAGTATCATTCCTGCATCTTTCATCATTCAAAGGAAAGGGGCATCGGTATTTCATATCTTGTCTTGCCTCTATAAAAATCATTTTGAAAAGAAGCATCATTCTTGCATCATTCATCATCCAAAAATGCATTGGCATTTCATATTTCGTCTTGCATAAAAAGAAAACATCAAAAAGAAAAAACTTTTAGAATAATCACACTTTTCAAGTGAACATGCTTTCATGCATCATGTATACATCATAATGTTTTCATCCATGCATTGCATACAACAAAAATGTTGTGATGAGAGACGAGATGTTCTTGCAAAGTAATCTTTCTTTTTTGGAAAAGTTTACCCTCACTCATTTGCAAACTCAAGGTGTTCCAAGGCCCTCAGTTTTTCACATCAATAGCTCATTCATTTTGTCTTCTAGGTGAAATTTTGACAATGGTAGTATTGTGATCTTTTCGGTGAAGATTGTAGAGGTTTTGTTGGCGGTGTTAGTTTCGTGAACAACTGGTCGCAAAGTGAAGTAACTTGGGAAGGAAACTCCTTGCTCACTTTTTTTTACACTACTATTTGCTCACTCAAAACATCACTTTCCGTTGATTTCTTCGCTCAAACTCAACTCTTGGATATCGTAACCTACTCTGATGTCAAATCTGACCTAGGGTCAAGAGGAAGGGTAGAGAATGAGAGAAACTCTCTTACTTAAGAAAAGATGGTATTTCTTGATTATTGCTTGATTGGAAAAATGTTTGGTGATCACCCTAAATTTATACTACTCTAGTAGGGCTTTACAAAGTAGAAGGAAGCTAGAAGCATTTATTTCAAAAGAAAAATTTAGAGATATGGATAGTACTCTAGTTCATATGGCCAGAAAAGTCTAGAGATCTTAAGGTTTCCCTACTTATTTATCTTCATCTATTGGTGTTTCTAAAAGGTTTCATAAAATTCTTCAATTTCTTGAAAATTCTATATCATCCTTCATCTTTTCCTTCTACTACGTTCGTTTAGTTATGGGGCCAAGTGTAAGCAGTGACTGGCTTTGATCTGACATGCGACTATATGGGTCCTTTGCGAGGAGTGGAACAACTATCACTACAAAAAAATAGAGTATTAGCGAGGGATATTAGCGGGGGAAGTAGTATTTTTCGCTAAAATACCATTACCGAAGGATTTAGTGACGGACAGATCCGTCGCTATATAGCAGGCCCCTTTTTTTTCTTCAAAAAAGACATAGTCCGTTGCTAAAATCCTTATGTCTGTTGCTAAACAACCATTACGGAGGGATTTAGTGACGGACAGATCCATCGCTGTAAAGAAGGCGCCATTTTTTTCAAAAAATACATAGTTCATTGCTAAAAACCTTTAATTTGTCGCTAAAAGTGAGACTGTGACCATTCTGACTCACAGTCTGTCCATTCTGACTTTTTTCCGTCGCTAAAAGTCTTAAATTCGTTGCTAAAGGTCTGTTGCACATCTGAATGATGGGACATTATACAGTTCGTCGCTAAAAGCCTTAAATTTGTCGCTAAAAGTCTCTGAAACGCATTTTATTCAAAATCTCCCACTTTTCACTCTCATTTCCATTTCACTTTATTTTTTCTCCCAAACTCTTCTCTCTATCCGAATCTCTTCATCACCACCACCACATAGCTCTTCCCACCCTCACTCACTCTCTCTCTCTCTCACTCTCACTCTCTTTCTCCCTTACTCTTCCCTCTTCTACTTCTCCCTTATTACTCTTCACCACCACCTCCTCTCATCTTCACCCTCTCTCACACTCTCTTTCTCCCTTACTCTTCTCCTTCTGTCTCTGCACTAATCCACTCTTCACCACCACCACCACCACATAGCTCCTCTCATCTTCAGTCACACACACTATCTCTCTCTCTCTCTTCCTTCTCTCTCTACCCTAATCCACCCTTCACCACCACCACATAGCTCCTTTCATCCTCACTCTCTCTCTCTCTCTCTCTCTTTCTCTCTAGCTTACTCTTCCCCTTCTCTCTCTACCCGAATCCACCTTTCACCACCACACCACCACCACGACCACCACTCTCACTTCTCTCTCTCTCTCTCTGTGGAAAGCTTGATAATAATAATAACTTAATAATATAATAATGATTACATAAACAAGTTAAAAAATTAAAATAGTACTTAATACAAGCCATTCAGATTGGGACACGTGTCTTCAAATTTCCCTCGCTAACCCTTTAGCGATGAAATTTTTAGCGAAGGCAGGTCCCTCGCTAATCCCCTCGCAAATGACTTTTAGGGACGGAAATTTCCCTCGCTAATGAACTTTTTTTGTAGTGTATATATTTGTACGTAGGTATACCAGCTGATGGTATCCGAGTTCTGGAGAGGATTAATGTTATGTCTTGGAGATGGTTTCTAGCGAGAAACAGAGTAGCTCCCTGCCTTTACTATGAGTGGTGGGCGGAGGCTTTTTTCTGCATTCCAAAGTAGTTATCCTCGTTTGTTTTGTCTGATTTTCCGAATTTTCTTCTATTATCTAATACATTTGTATGGGTTCGGGTACCCCTTTATCAGGGGCGGATTCAGGGGGTGTTCCCCGTATTCCCGGGAACACCCAAACATCCTACCTTAGACTCAGTGACGACGCTTGGAAGAATCTTTTAGGAGTACCTATACTAAAATATATATTTGCTTTCTGTTAAACTGACATTTGTTTATAATTGGTTTGGTGGCAAAGGGCGTTTTGTGTAAGCTTGAGGATTCATGTTCGATTCCTTGTTCCCATATTCTTGTTTTTTTCGCTATTTTTTAATTCAAATATGAAATTTTAAAAAAGAAACAGTGGGGATCGAACCTGTGACTTGTTATTCTATAGTGCAGCAACTTACCACTCAACTCAGCTTCAAATTTGTGAACATTTCGGCGATAGTTTTTTATATATAGATATATTTCTTCTTATATTATACTATGTATACCGTGGCAACCTCCGGCTCCTAAAAAGCTCCGCCCTGGCCTTAGTGGTAATGGTAATACATCTCAAACATTCTGTCTTGGTGGTAATACATCTTGCCTTAGTTTCATTTAAGGAAAACCATCCTGTTTTTGGTGGTAAAACATTTTGTCTTAGTGTCTGTTAGCCTGTATTTTCAACAGGCTAAATAAATGCAGTCAATAAGGTTGACTCATGCGCTTTAAAGAGAAGATTGGTGGTCTTGGACGCTCAAAGATAGTTTTCGACCATCACAAGGACTTGGCGAAGAGCGAAGATATGAAGGCTACGATTTGACGAAGAACTAAAAGTCAGAAGTGAATTCACGCAAGGGAGACACCGTCGAATTGTGTTTTGAAGATGTAGTCGAAGGGGCGTGATTTTCACGTTGTCGAAGCTAATCGAGCGATTTATTTAATCGATTATTGTTTTCAAATTCAAAATTGTTCGATTACTTTGTTTCCTCTGTATATATATACCAGTTTTCCATATGGAAAACGGGTCACAATCCCAACATACAATTTCTTACGCTCAAACTTCCAGCGCTAGAGAAAATTGAGCACAAGAAGCGAATGTATGGATCTGTGCACCAACTCTTTACATTTTTATGCAATTTAAGTTTCTTTCTTTGAACTTTCAGTTGCTTTTTCTTTTATTTTCTCTTTACGAATTCCTTGGCGTTGAAGGTAATTCCTTGTTTTCTTTTGTTTCCTTTTGTTTGGTTACGCGAAGAACACCATTTTCCTACTACGAATCATACAAGAACTTAAGCACAATATGTCCTGAGATTCACTGGTTGATCTCGCAAGTAATTAATTCAGACCAGCGGTTGTTTACCAAATTTCACCGTAAACAAATTGGCACGCCCAGTGGGACCGATTGTGCTAAGTCTTTCCATATTTGAATAATTCGTGGTTCGGTTTATGCATTTGAGAAGCGGAAAAACAATTTCTACAATGACACGCGTTGAGTTCAAACAAATTGCCTCAACATCAAATGCACAAAATCCACAGAATTCTCAAGAACAAGCGTCACAAGGTGATGCTAACGCTGCAACCGTCGTAGGGGTAACTGCTCTTATGCCTGTTTTGACACCAGTTGGAGTAACCGCTCCTATGTCTGTGTCAAGTTCTGCAGCAATATCACAACCATTAGTAATAGGTTCACCAACGAACCCCCTAATGGTAAATCCTATGGTCGGAAGTTCATTCGACACAAGGTTTCAAAATCTCTCACAGTTTAGAGGTTATCCATATGGTATGCCAACGACTATGAAGGCAGACCTTCAAACAAACATGTCAACATACGCAGATACTATGGGAACCACTTTCTCCCCGATACATGGTTCCCAAGAGAGTATTTTTGGTCGAAATGCTCAACCTGCTTTGACTACATCATCATTGTTGGCACTTAGACAACAAATGGATGATAGTAATCATGGCATGGTTAATATGTTGACTCAACAAATAGGCACTGTGTTTAATCCATTGATTCAAAACACGAACCGAGTTACCAAATGTTGGCTAACCAAATGGGTAGAATTGCAGACTTCTTTGGTGTTCCACCAATGCAAAACCAACCCTGTGCCACAAATTCAAATGAATAGGCATGTTGAAGTTCATGTGAACCGAGCACGACAAATGGCCATTGAGCGACTGTGGCGGGAAGCCGGCGATCACGAAGTAGTTTTGGTTAATAGGGGTCAAAATGCTGACGAAGTAGTTAGACAAGTGCAACAAAATAATTTTGGTCTTCAGAATAACTTGACCAACCTTGTCGAAACTATTCTAGCACAGAATGGCGTGAACTTAGGCCTGCATAGGCCTAATTTTATTTCACCTTTGTCAGAATATGTGCTACAAACTGAATTGCCTAGAGGGTGGAAAATCCCAAAGTTCACAAAAATTATTTGGAGAAACTAGCGAGTCAGCTGTCGAACATGTTGCCCGTTATCTAACTGAGGCAGGGGATTTGGCTCATAATGAGAATTTGAGACTTAAGTGTTTTCCAAATTCTCTAACAAAGAATGATTTTACGTGGTTTACTACGCTTCCCCCACATTCTATATTTAATTAGGGGCAGTTTGATAAAGCATCCCATGAACAGTTTTATATGGGCCAGTCGAATATTAGCCTTAAAGAATTGGCCAGCGTTCGACGCAAAGTGGCTGAGTCTATTAATGATTATCTCAATAGGTTTAGACTTCTCAAAGCAAGGTGCTTTACTCAAGTGCCTGAACATGAGTTAGTCGAAAATGGCTGCGGGTGGATTAGATTATTCTATAAGAAAGAAGTTAGATACTTCCCACCTGAGAGACATGGCACAACTTGCTGATAGAGTTCGACATGTCGAAAGATTAAAAGCTGAAAAAACTAGAACTAACAAGTTCGATGAAGAAAGAAAAGGTCGCTTATGTTGAACAACATGATAGTGACCAAGAGTTCGACATTTCTTATGAAGAAGTCGAAGAGGAGGCTAATGTTGCTGAATTAAAACCTGGACCTCCTTATGCTTGTAAAGTGTTAAAGCCTTCAGATGGGAAAAATCCTGTCGAACCAAAGAATGATAGATTTGTTGCAAAAACTTACTTATTCGATGTTTCAAAATGTGATCAAATATTTGATCTATTAGTTGCTGATGGTCAGTTAATAGTGCCTAAGGGCCTAAAGATACCGCCATTAGAACAACAAAAGAAAAGAGGTTATTGCAAATATCATAATTATTTAGGCCATAACACTTCTCAATGTGTTCTTTCAGGATCTAGTTGTAAAGCCTTGAATGAAGGAAGGCTGAAGTTTGGAGACAAATCAAAGCCTCCAATGAAGATAGATATTGATCCTCTTCCATCGGCAGAGGCCTTTTATGCTGAACCTTTTGAGATTCACATGGTCGAAGCAGTAGAGGTTGCCACTACAAGAAATGGTGTCAAAGTAGTCACTGACATCCCAAAAGCTGATGTCGAAGTGGTCACTGAAGACAAGTACAATGAAAAAATGCAGGTAGGTTACCCCAGGGCTGAAGAGGAACTCATTGATTTCCTTAACCGTTGCAAGATCAACAATACTGAAGTCATGTTGTGCCCAAGGTGTAGCTCTGTGTTTGATAAGGAGGCTGCTAAGAGTTTGGAAGGCTTTACCCCTCAGTTGAAGAGAAAAGGAAAATGGGTCGACAAAAGGCCTAAGTTCAACTTCAACAACAGAGGAATTCCTTACAAAGTGGTGCCTTCGACAAAGCAGCCACAAAAATTTCAAATCAAGACTTACGTACCACCAAACACTTCCCCAGTTGGGAAGTGGGTTCATTCAAGGTCTTCTGTGGAGAAATGGGTACCTATAGGAAAAAGAAACGTGGGTTACGTCTCTACAAAGGAAAGAGGAAGTTCAAGTGGTGCTAATCAGAACAAGGCTGCAGGGGCGAAGAAGTATGTGTACAACAACAACTACAAGGGCAAGAACCCCATGACTAGAACACAGTGGCGCGGGTATCAACGCCAAAAGAAAACTACTGCGACAACAAAGGTAAGTTCTGCACATAACAAAAAGGGTAAGCAAATAGAATCCAAAGTTGAAGTGCAAAGAAAACCAGCAACAGAGAGGATCTTTCCTCCATTGTCAGTTGTCAAAGAAGGTTTGAAGATTGAGAAAGCTCCTAATGACAAAGAGGGCTTTGATTTAGATGAAGACAGAGAGTCTGGTTTTTCTGATTCTGAACCAGATTTTGATGTCCTGTGTAGTGTGGTCTCAATACTTCCTATTGAGTTCGACATGATATCTGATGTTAATGAGGTCGAAGGAGAGTTCGACGAAGATATAGCGAAACATAAGCCAGATTGCTATTATGTCCTTAACAATGGGTGCATAGAAGAGCAAACAGCTATGTTTGAGAGACCAGATGGTGGAATGAAGTACCATCTTAAACCTTTGTTTATCCAAGCGAAGGTCAACAATGTGGGCGTCAACAAAGTGCTTGTTGATGGCGGTCTTCCTTGTGAACTTGATGCCTCAATGCATGCTGCCAAACATTGGTAAATCAGAGACTGATTTGAGGCCTCACAACATAGTGTTGACCAACTATGAAGGAAAATCAGGGTACTCTCTTGGAGCGCTTGAGGTAGAGCTTGTGGTTGGTAGTGTCAAAAGGCTCACTTTGTTCATGGTGATTCCAACCAAAGCAAACTTCAACTTGCTGCTCGGCAGAGAATGGATCCATGGTGTAGGGGCAGTGCCTTCAACATTGCACCAGAGAATTGTCATATGGAGAGAAGATGGACTCGTGGAAAATGTGGAAGGAGATCAGAGTTATTTCCTAGCGGTGGTTGACCACATTTCCAAGAAGACATTCGACAAGCAATTGGCTACTATTGCACCATGTACACCATCCACATGTGCCTATATGCCACAAGGCGTTGTCTATGAATCACTAGACCTGCACCCCCAACATGGTTTCATTTGGGAGAGAGAGGTAATTGGTGAGCCAAGCTACCCAAACGGTTATGTCAAACCCACAGGGTGGGATGGACCATAAATTGTTTTATGATGACTACACCTAGCACATGGGAGAGAATTACTGCTTACATAGCCGAGAATAAGAAGAACATGGCTTTAGAGGCCAAAGTAAAACAGAATTTGGTCAAAGAAATTACATCAAATCAACCAGTTGAGAACATGATCGAAGATCAAAGGTTGGATTGCATCTATGATGACGAACCTTTAAGTTTTGAAAAAGATCCAACGTTTTCAACAGAAAAGATGAAGGCACAAGATCCCATGGAGGAGATAGACTTGGGAGATGGCACCATAAAGAGGCCAACATTCATTAGTGCCAAGATTGATAAAGATTTCAGAAGAAAGATCATAGAGCTTTTGAGAGAATACAAGGATCGCTTTGCATGGGATTATCATGAGATGCGAGAGTTTAAGTCGTGAAGTGGTAGAACTAAGGCTACCAATTCGACTTAAAAGAAACCAATCAAGCGGACACCAAGAAGATTTGCACCTCGAGATCTTGTCGAAGATTAAGGAAGAAATCGAAAGACTCCTCAAAAGCAAGTTCATAAGAACAACAAGGTATGTTGATTGGCTAGCAAATATAGTTCTGTAATTAAGAAAAATGGGACTCTTAGAGTGCGCATAGATTTTAGGGACTTAAATAATGCTACACCAAAAGATGAATATCCTATCTGCAGGTGGCGAAATGTTGATTGATTCAAAGAGCGGGGTTTGAATATTTGAGTATGCTAGACGGATATTCGAGGATATAATCAAATCTATATTCTTTGAAGAAGATGTTTCAAAGACAACATTTTGATGTCCTGGGGCACTAGGAGTTTATGAATGGGTAGTAATGCCATTCGGGCTAAAAAATGCTGGGGCAACGTACCAACGAGCAATGAATTCTATGTTTCATGATTTCATAGAAAAATTTATGCAGATATACATAGATGATATTGTTGTTAAATCATCAACAGAAAGTGGTCATTTAGACCATCTTCGACAATCATTCGAAAGAATGAGAAAATATGGATTGAAAATGAATCCAATCAAATGTGCCTTTTGTGTTCGTGCAGGTGATTTTCTTGGCTTTGTTGTGCACAAAAAAGGCATTGAAATTCATGAAAATAAGACAAAGGCTATCTTGGAAACAAAGGCTCCCACAACAAAGAAGGAGTGCAAATGGAAACATCTTTGTATAGCACAATGAAGGGGCCTCATAGGTATTTATATCATACTTAGTCGAAACTACTCTATCATTTGCTTTTGTGTTTGAAAAAGTTGTTTAATTGATCCACGAAAACCCCAAGAAGGTCTCGAATATCAAACGACAATACCGGTTCTTGGTTGGCAAAGGTGGAAATTTGGTTTTAAATTTTAAAACATAAACATATTCATTCCTAATAGAAGGAAGAATAGGAGGTAGCTTCATTTTTGGGAGCCTGTCCTCAATTTTTTCTTTTAAAGTTTTAGCAACTTGATAAACAGTTCGATCAAGATGTACATGATCATAAACAGTTTCAAAGTAGTTTTGAAAAGCTTTAATTTCTTTGAGGTGCATACCTTGCGTCTTCTTCTTGTTGATCTGCGCGACAGGAAAGGTTGAGATTAATTGTTGAAGTAAGGTGTAGCCTTCGACAACACCAGTTATAGATGCATAGTATTGTTTCCACCATTCAGCAAACGCAAAAGTGCACGAAAAACACACGTCAAACTTCAAAGGGGCAAAGGCAGGAGCACCATCGACAACATCTTTGAGACGTTGTAGGTAATCATGCTCATTGTTAGGATGTTCGAGATCACCCTCACTCAGGTGTAAGGGACAAGGGCGAATTTGGCACATGCCAAATTGTCTCGCAACCAATTTTGGTTGATAACCCAGAGTTAAGAAGTTGTGTTTTGACCTAGTAGCAGAAATCCTAGTTGTTAAGAGGGTAGGAGTTAAATATGCTTGCCAAATCTGGTTAAGTTCTTCCTCATCTTCAAGAGAAATGGCAGGAAACTCTTTGACAAACCACTCAGGGCCATAAACTCTATTAGCAAATGGCGTCATCATAGGGGTGAAGGCTTTGCAATCATGGAACATTTTGAAAGCAGTCGAAAAGAGATGTTTCACAGAGTTACCAATCTCCCTAGGCCTTAGGAAAGCTAATCTAACACCTTCAGTCCTTCGACCATCAATTCTTGCTTGTTGTTCCGCAGGATAGAAGTATTCAAGTCGTGATTCAAAAGTGACAATGAGCCACAATTGGAACAACCAAATGGGTCCTGACACCAGAAGCTTTTTATCGATGGGTTTCAAGTTCTTGAGCTTGTTAGAACCGTCCATTAAGGCCTCATAAAGGCACCCTAGAATCAATTTGCTCAAGCAAAAGTCCTGACCCTCTAGGATTTGAATAGCAAGATTAATATATGTTTTGGCAACTTGGATCAAAGAAGAAGCAGAAAACAAAAGCAGAGAGCAGAGTGAGAAAAGCAATGTGCTCTTCATCGAAAACCTCAACGCTTTCTTTGTTGTGGTGGTGTTCAATAAACACACTCCTAGCGGCGTGTTTAAGGTCGAAGTCGAAGGAGTACTTGTCGCCGAGATTTGAAGGGTTAAAAATTTCCCTAAAGGTTTTAGGCGGTGATAGCAACTACATCATAGAGGGTGGGAGTAATCATACCACGGGAAATATGAAGAGTGTTAGTGGTTGCGTCCCAAAAATGCTGAGCAAAGAATCAACATGGGGTGTTGGTACCTCAACCCAAACCTAGACAATTGGATGAGGTCAAAGATACCTTTTTCCTTCTAGAAACCGGCTTTCTTTTGTTCTATGTCAAGCCAAGCGTTGAAAGCATCATGGGTGTCATTGTCGATGGGGAGAAGACCTAAAAACTCTACTAGGATTACTCATGAAATCCATAACATAAGGGCCTTTAGTGAAAACTCTAGGGCAAGTTTGTTGATGACTAGGGAAAAAGTTTTGGATTTTATCAAAATCTTTCGAGACTCGGGAAGTGGTCCTAAATAAGCATATTCTTGAAGAAGGAATCAATACAGGATTTCAGATTTACGCTCGTGTGTCTTCAAGATTAGGCTCAGGAACACACCTAGGGAAAGAAACTTTGCCGGAAGTAGTGCGAAGCCTTGAAGAAGATGAAGCCATTGAAGGCAATATAACAGAGGTCACGAAGATCTTTCTGAGGTTCTTTAAGTATCTCAACGGATTAAGAGCGAGAAAAAGCGCAAGCCTTAGCAAGGAAGAAGAGCGAAGAGAGAAGGAGAAGCTCAAGCGCGCAAAAGGTTTCAGAAGAAGAATTAATTGAAAGGGGAAAAATCTATTTATAGATTTAAAAGGTACATTAAAAGAAAATTAAAATAATAATGGCGGTACCTCGGTAAACGTGGTGGAAGTTACAAAGATGATGGAAGAGATGGAGTGTAGCAGTTACCAATGCTAGAGCATGATCATAAAAACGACGACGCACTCAAGTACTGGCACAAAGAGAAAGTAAGCGTCTTTTCAAAGTTAAAAAGTGACGTTATATTACTTGATAAAGAGTTGTCGAAGAGAATTCCAAAAACGTCATTTTCTACCTTTGCTCACGCCTCAGTCGAAAACGACATTTTTGGGGGGCAATTTGTTAGCCTGTATTTTCAACAGGCTAAATAAATGCAGTCAATAAGGTTGACTCATGCGCTTTAAAGAGAAGATTGGTGGTCTTCGATGCTCAAAGATAGTTTTCGACCATCACAAGGACTTGGCGAAGAGCGAAGACATGAAGGCTACGATTTGACGAAGAACTAAAAGTTAGAAGTGAATTCACGCAAGGGAGACACCGTCGAATTGTGTTTTGAAGATGCAGTCGAAGGGCGTGACTTTCACGTTGTCGAAGCAACGGCGATTTATTTAATCGATTATTGTTTTCAAATTCAAAATTGTTCGATTACTTTGTTTCCCTCTCTCAGTATATATATTAGTTTTCCATATGGAAAGCGGGTCACAATCCCAACATACAATTTCTTACGCTCAAACTTCCAAATAGCTAGAAAATCGAGCACAAGAAGCGAATGTATGGATCTGTGCACCAACTCTTTACATTTTTATGCAATTTAAGTTTCTTTCTTTGAACTTTCAGTTGCGTTTTCTTTTATTTTCTCTTTACGAATTCCTTGGCGTTCAAGGCAATTCCTTGTTTTCTTTTGTTTCCTTTTGTTTGGTTACGCGAAGAACACCATTTTACTGGTTGATCTCGCAAGTAATTAATTCAAACCAGCAGTTGTTTACCAAATTTCACTATAAATAGTGTCATTGAAGGAACACCCTAATTTTTAATCCTGGATCCGCCCCTGCCCTTTACCCCATATATTTATAATATATCTTTGCCATTAAAAAAAGATCTCATAAAACATATAGTCCATTTTCTCAAGAAGGAAAGGATAGGATTATACGAACATATTACATAGATAGAGTTTTTTTTTTTGACAAACATTACATATATAGAGTCGAATAACATTAACTAAGAAAGTGACATACAATGACTTGCCCCAGTTCTCTCCAAATTAATCTCCACTGCCACGGCTCTTTCATTCCTGCATATATATACATGAGCCAAAATAAATTATTCAATAATCTATGATTGGAGGATGCATATACTATACACGATGTATATATATACCAGTAGTTCAGAACTCTAATTACTTTAGATGCAAAAGCGAAGCCAATGATCTTGACATCCAAACGAAGAGAGAAAGTGAAATTCATCTTTGGTATATTCAGTAAAATGAAGTAATCTGTTACAAGGTATTTTAGGTCCAGTTTATATACAATAGCCGAAAAGAAGAGAAGAGAAGCTAACTAACTAACAGAAAAGAGTTAAGCTTAAACTAATAGTAACTCTAATCTAACTAACTGAAGTTAAGTTGACTATTTACAACTAACAAGGGTAAGATATAAATAACTCTAATATCCCCCCTCAAATTGGACTATGGATGTCACATCGGCCCAACTTGGAAATCAGAGAAGAGAAACTGGGAGCATGCAACGACTTGGTGAAAACATCTACAAGTTGTGCACTGGAGGGAACCAGAAGGAGATGAATGACACCTTGTTGAATCTTCTCACGAACCACATGACAGTCAATCTCGATGTGCTTAGTCCTCTCATGGAAGTGGGGAACCACATGACAGTCAATCTCGATGTGCTTAGTTCTATCATGGAAGTGGGGTTGTGAGACCAGTAAATAGCTGTCTTGTTGTCACAGTAAACAGCAATGGGAGAGCAAGGAGTGGAGTGTAGATCAGCTAGTAAGTAATGTAGCCACTGTATTTCACATGATAGACTTGCTAAGGCGCGGTATTCGGCCTCGGAGGAAGATCTAGAAACAGTGTTTTGTTTCTTAGATTTACAAGAGATGAGAGAGTTGCCCAGAAAAACACAATAACCTGTAATTGATCTACGAGTATCAGGGCAACATGCCCAGTCAGAATCAGCAAAGCCAGATAGTGTTGCTAGCGTGGATGCAGAGAAGAACAACCCCTTTGCTGGTGCAGATTTTAAGTAGCGTAAGACACGCGTAGCAGCCTTGAAATGAGACATCATTGGCTTAGCCACAACCTAACTGAGTTGTTGGACAGCATGAGAGATGTCTGGTCTAGTGGTTGTGAGGTAGAGAAGGCGCCCCACAAGACGTCTATATGAAGATTCATCAGAGTATGGCATGGAGTCATCGTAGTTAAGCTTAACAGAAGGATCTCCAGGTGTGAGTGCAGGCTTCGTGGCAAGGGTGCCACTGTCTTGCAATAAGTCAAGAGAGTACTTAATTCCTTTGGTTGAGAAGAATACCTTGGGAAGAACGTGCCACTTCCAAGCCAAGAAAGAAACGCAACTGGCCAAGGTCCTTTATCCTGAATGTAGTATCCAGAAACTGCTTAATAGAGAGTATTTCATCCATAGAGTCACCTGCAAGGACCACATCATCAACATATACTAACAAAATAGTGATAGAACCAGTGGCAGCCTTAGTGAACAAAGAATGATCAGCCTGTGATTGTTTGAACCCAAGAGACAATAGAATTGAAGTGAGTTTCTGGTTCTATTGACGACTAGCTTGCTTAAGTCCATATAGGGACTTATGCAACTTACAAACAAGCTGTGAAAAGTTGTTGTGAGGAGGAGAATAGCCCTGTGGTAGAGACATGTATACCTCCTCATGTAGGTCACCATGTAAAAAAGCGTTATTGACATCTAATTGTTCAAGAAACCATCCTTTAATAGCAGCTAAAGGAAGTAGTGTTGGCAACCGGACTAAAGGTATCAAAATAATCAATACCCTCAGTTTGAGTGTAGCCCTTGGCTACAAGACGTGCCTTGTAACGTTCAATGCTACCACCAGCTAAGTATTTTATTTTGTACACCCATTTGCAACCAATGGATGTCTTACCATGTGGTAAGTCAACAACAGTCCAATTTTTATTCACAGCAGAAGCAGAAAGTTCAGAATCCATTGCTTTATTACAACATTCAAATTTGAAAGCTTGAGTAAAGGTAGAAGGCTCAGTGTGTGAGGAAATAGTGCAACAGAATTTGGAATAAGAATCAAAACAATTATCGTAGGATAGAACAGAAGAAAGAGGATAAAGGTTAGAAGAAGAAATACCTGAAGAATTAGCAGTATAGCTAGCCAAGTGACAGTGATAGTCCTCCAAATATCTAGGAGCAAATTTTGGTCTAGTAGAGTGTCTAACTGGTTGGTTGGGAGAGCTATCAGTGACAACAGGTATAGGGTTTGAGATGTAGGAATGTTTGGAGAGTTGGAGATGATATTTGTAGGAGGGGAAGGCAAATTATGGGTGGGAGATGGGATAGGTGTTAAGGGTGTAGTAGCATTTTGATTAGGTATAGGTAGGCTTGGGGTGTCAATATCAAATAGGTCTGGAGAGAGTGTGGCAGAATCACTAGGTGAGGGTGTTGTATTGTGAGAAACAGGTTTGGGAGAGTGAAATGGAAAGTGATTTTCATAGAAAATCACATTTCTAGAAGTGATGAGTTGATGGGATTGAAGATCATATAAAAGGAATCCTTTGACTCCATCAGTAAAACCAAGGAATGCAACCTTTCTAGCTCCAGGATCAAATTTTGTTCTATTAGCACATAAGGTTGAGGCATAAGATAGACAACCAAATACCTTAAGGTGTAAGAAAGTGGGAGGTTGGTTGTATAATACTTGGTATGGTGAGTTATCATTTAAGAGAGGGGTGGGAATGCGGTTAAGAAGATGAACTGAGTGTTGGATGGCAAAATTCCAAAGGTTTAGAGGTAGATTAGCTTGAAAAGATAGGGCTCGAGCTACATTGAGAATATGTTGGTGTTTTCTTTCAACAAGTCCATTTTGTTGTGGAGTTTCTACACAAGGTTTTTGATGAATGATCCCTTTTGAAGAGAGAAACTCATTCATCATGAATTCGGGACCATTGTCACTTCTTAGGCATTTTAGGTTGGTGGAGAATTGTGTTTCAATGTAAGCAATCAATTTGGTGAGGTGGCTACCGGTCTCAGCTTTAGTTTTCATCAATATAACCCAAGTAAATCTACTAAAGTCATCTACAAGGGTGAGGAAGTATTTATGACCAAGGATGGAAGTGTGAGAGTAAGGGCCCCATATATCGGCATGAAGAAGATCAAATGGTTTGGTGGTTTTGGACAAGCTTTGGGAGTAAGGGAGTTTTCTTTGTTTGGCTAGGTGGCAGATGTCACATGGAGTTTTAAGATTCTCAAATTGTATAAAGGGAAATTGTTTGGCTATGCAGTGATGCCTATTTAGGGGTATGTGACCTAACCTCATATGCCATAAGTAAGAACCAGTAACAGTACTATTAGAATTCTCAGGAACTTTATTTTCATTAATCCTCAAAGGTGAAGTACAAGGTGTAACATTACATGAATGTTGTAAAGATTTGAAATACATGTGTCTGATGTAAATCTAGGTGCTATGATTTGTGAGGGAGTGGTGGATTGTGTAGTATGTGTGGCAGTGAGAGTATTACTAGAAGTGATTGGTTTACAAGTAGTGCTACAATCATTAGAACTACTAACAGACTTAGATTTGAACTTAGCTATTGGAAGACTAATTCTGTAGAGGCCTTTGACAAGTCTAGCTATACCAATAATCCTCCTTGTATCCGCCTGCATAATGGACAAAGAAGAAATATCGAAAAAAGCAGAACAATTGCTTGTTTTAGCAAGTTGTGGACCAGACATCAAATTCGCATGAAAATTTGGAACATAGAGAACATTATGCAGACTAAGACCGTTGGAAAAGTGTATGCTGCCAGCCAATGTGGCTATGACAGTGGTGTTATTTGGTAGACTGATATGAATAGCTTAATAAAGTAGGAATTGGATAAAAGGTGCAAATTGTGAGTGATGTGGTCAGTGGCACCAGTGTCAACTATCCACATATCTAGCTCTTTGTTGTAAATGAAAACATTACCAGAAGAATCAGTTTGCTGTGCATTGCAGGCAGTAGCAGAGTTGACAGAATGATAGGGAACTATTGTAGTGTTTGCAGAATGAGAACCCAAGGTTGCTTGAAGTTTGGATGCTTGAAGCAACTCCAAAAGACCCTGATACTGCTCTGCTGACAAAGATATGCTAGCCTTGGACTCTCCAACTTGCTTATCATCATCTTGAGAAGTAGTGTTGTTGCTTGAAGTACCTGCAACATTGACTGAGGAAGAACTGTTGCTGGTGTTGTTACCATTGCTGTTATTGTTCTTGTTTTGATAGCCAGAAGGGAAACCATAAATGAAAAAGCAAGAATCAACTGTGTGATTGGTCTTTCCACAGTTAGTACAGATCCTATTCCCTCCCTGAGACCTACCACCAGCATTACCTCTGCCACGGCCTCTACCACCAGAAAAACCACCTCTACGGTTCTGAAAATGAGAGGAATTTGCAGCATTGGCTTGCACATTACTACTACCAGCATATTATTCTTATTACCATCTAGATCAGTAGCTATTAGTGAATCTAACTGCCTTTCTTGTTGAATTACCAAAGAGAAAGCCTTTGTAATAACAGGAAAGATCCATCATCATAATTTGGGATCGAACATGAGCATATTGTTCATTAAGTCCTTTCAAAAACCTAATTGTATAATCCTGATCTCTATACTTTCTAGTGGATTTTAAAGCATCACAGGTGCAAGGAATTGCGCATTTGCAAACAGCCAAAGGTCTAAAATTCTCTAATTCATCCCAATATGACTTCAATTCTGTGTAAAAGTCTGAAACAGAGAGATTACCTTGTGAAAGACGACATATATCTTCTTGAAGGTCCGCGATACGAAACATATCGCCTTGATCAAGCCGATCTTGTAAATCTTTCCACGCATCGGAAGCCTTATCGAAATATGCAATGGATTTCTGCACACTAGGCGAAACGGAGCGTTAAATCCATGAAAGAACCAAGCTATTGCACTGAGTCCATTGATTGTATAGAGAATCAGTCTTTGCCGGAGCTTGAAATACTCCATCAACAAAACCGATCTTGTTTTTCGAAATCAAACCGATCTTCATAGATCTAATCCAAGGTTGATAGTTCTTCGAGCCTTCCAGTGCGGGCGTTACCAGTACAAGTGTCGATGTTTCGCTCAGGTGTAGATAATAGGGATTACCATTGTTAGTGGCAAAATCGGTGTAAGAAGGTGTGCTCTGTGTCATCGTGTTCAACGGAGTAATTGAAGAATCAATGAAGTTCTTAAGAATCGCAAATGCGAGAAGAAGAAGAAGAAGAAGAAGAAGAAGAAGAAGAAGAAGAAGAAGAAGAAGAAGAAGAAGAAGAAGAAGAAGAAGAAAATTTCTAGAAACGGAGAAGGAATTGAGCAATTTGATTGAAAGTGGAACGAATTGAAGAAACTAGGTTAGAAAACTGGAAACGAAGAACAACGATGAACTAGAGCTCATTGAATAAGCTCTGAGAGAAAGTGAAATTCATCTTTGGTATATTCAGTAAAATGAAGTAATCTGTTACAAGTATTTTAGATCCAGTTTATATACAATAGCCGAAAAGAAGAGAAGAGAAGCTAACTAAGAAGCTAACTAACTAACAGAAAAGAGTTAAGCTTAAACTAATAGTAACTCTAATCTAACTAACTGAAGTTAAGTTGACTATTTACAACTAACTAGGGTAAGATATAAATAACTCTCTCATAAATGACAAACATAATAGAAACAAATATTCTTACATTCTTTTTAATTGCAGAAACCGAAGTGGTCGACGAATTTGGAATGTACCTAGCCCACTGTTACATATATTAGTTGAACAAATTAGGATTTAATTTAATCTTGTGATCACATTAATTATGAATAAAAGCATTCGCAGTGATGATAGTATTAAAGAAGGGGAAAAGTGTTACATTTTTTGCTGCAGCGCTGAAAGCCTCTCGATGTGGGATTTCAGGGTTGGCTGCCTTGATGCGCTGAATCTCCTCTCTGCCATGCATGTCAAATCAACAAATAAAAGTCGAGCATGAAATGAAATAAATGTATATATACAACATCAAAAATGTTATTTTGACAAAAAAAAAAAAATTGACAAATCGATAAGTTACCAATCTACAACACCAATTAATTAAGTTTTTTTAGACTATTAAGCCAACCCGCTTTTTCATGCGTTTTGAGGTGTGGATTAAAAAGCAGTAATTGATCATTTTAATTTAATAGTCTAAAAAACTTTGTTAATTGGTGTTGTAGGTTGGTAACTTGTTGATTTGTCAATTTTTTTTTAGTCAAAATAGCATCGTTGTATACAACATAGTATACTCGAAAAGAGGGTACGAGAATGATAGTTTGCTGTGTTGTGTTTTGTTGTAGGGGTAAAACATAAACAAAGAACAAATATTTTTTTGTACTTACTTCATGAAACGATTGTAAGCAGATGGTAGACGGTGCTTCTTCTCAGGAGCTGATAAAATATTTAAAAAAATTAAAATTAATGCATAACGTACGGAAGTTGTCAAATATTTGAAAATGTTTTGTAGAGAGAGTTTTTTTTTTTTAATAAAGTGTTTTTTGGATCAGAATAATTACACTTACGTTTTACAACAAAAGGTGCAGCTTTAGGAGACACAGGCTCCCCAGAAGTAGCTGATGAGGATGATGAAGAAGATGCTTGGCCCTTTTTGAAATCACCATAAAACCTCTGCTCCTTGAAGCAAACAAAAGCTATTGCTATTACTTTTCAACAAAAAAACTAGCACTATATATGAATATAAGAAGAAAATACCCAGCAGTACACTTATATCAATAGATACTTAATACTGAATAAATGAGTTACTCATTTATTACATTTGTACTTCTTAAACAGATAGTTGAGCTCAGAAGGGAATTGGATCATTTCTCTCTATCTCTCTTTACTTGTGTTTTTTCTATTTCTTAATAATAAAATAAATAGATGGCTATGATTTCTCCAAAAATATATGCAATGGCTCATAGAACTGTGACAGCAGCCACTGCAGTCAAATATGACTGACTGCACTGGATCGTGGTCTACTGAGAATGAGGAGGTCATTCAAATCAAAGTTAGCTTTTTTCAA
This sequence comes from Oxytropis ochrocephala, assembly GCA_020916435.1. Taxonomy (NCBI): domain Eukaryota; kingdom Viridiplantae; phylum Streptophyta; class Magnoliopsida; order Fabales; family Fabaceae; genus Oxytropis; species Oxytropis ochrocephala. The sequence goes on along the minus strand of CM037088.1, from coordinate 44,797,458 downwards.
AAAAAAAAATCAAGTTATAACATAAGACACAAGTTTTCTTTTACCAAACGTAAGACACAAGTTTTTTGTGTTTTTGAATACAACATTTTATATATAATTGATATTTTTGTTGTTAAAAACACACTAATTATTAAAATTTGCCTATAAAAAAGTTTAACTATTTAAGAGCTTCTGATGGGTTAGAGTGAGTACCTCTTATACTCTATTAATATATATATATATATATATATATATATATATATATATATAAATGTTAGTTGTATAGATAAAAAAAATCAAGAGTTATTGTTCTTGTCCATTTTTTATATAATATAAAAAATATATAAAATAACACCTCAAAATATATGGGGATTCCAAGTTTGAACTAACCAACAATATAACATAATGGATAAATTGTTATTATTATTATTAGTTTTAAAAGTAATTAGTTCTGTTGTTCAAAAAGAAAAGAAAAAAGTTATTTCATCCTCTCATCTCTTAAATGTTTTGTGCTCTCACTCACTACACATAACCAACCCAGAATAGAATAGAAAGAAACAAACAAAGAAGAAAACAATAACAGAAGAAAGTTTGTAGAAGCAAGAGAGAGTTGAGGCAATGTTTACTTTGTCATGATGGGCACCAGTAGTACCACCAACCTGAAGACTCAGAGAGTGATCAACCCCATGATTTTGATTATATGATGAAGGAGGTCTAGTGCTCAGAAATGAGAGGTTACCACAGTGACCACACTTCACCGTCACAGCGTCTAACAGCCTCTTGCATGGGATTCCAACCTACACAAAACAACAAAAACCAAACAAAACAACCTTAATTTGAAGATCTTATACTTCACTCCGAACGCATGTTTAGGAAATAAGGTGAAGGTTACCGCAAGAACAGTGTTACAAAAGTTGCAACGAACGTAGCAGAGGTGGTCAGAAGGTGGAACAAGATCCATGGTGATTTTCTCCTCGTGGTTCATGTTATGAAGGAAAAGGAAGGTGGGATTATGATAGATAATAAGAGAGAAGAAAAGTAGATGTAGGGTTTTGTGATAACTATTGAATAAGTTTATATATAGGTGGGAGTTGTAAAGTAGCGTCAAAAAGAAGAGCTAGGGCTACCATTCTGTCTTATAGTAACCATTGTTGATATAATATATTGCAATCAGCTGCACGGGTGTACAATATCTAAATATTTGTACTCCCTCTGTTACAAAAATATAAGCAAAAATGGATAAACGAAAGCTGATGTATTTAGACCAGATACATCAACTCAAAAATACAATACATAAACGTCATTGAACCATTTTTGCATATATTACAGAACAAATGGAGTATAATATTTAGGTATATACTCTCTCCGTCCTAAATCTTTTGATGTTTTAGCAAATGAATATGGGATGATATGCCTGATTCTCAAGTAAATTGGTGAGTGTTTTGGATCTCTGGATCCTATCAATAATTTAGGATGCATGGTGAGGTTGAGATCGGTTGTGGCAGGTGACCATAAAGATACTCTGACGTTTAAGTCAAACTAACAATTTAGCAAGTGCAAAGAGAATGAAACAGCGTACATATTTCGCGTGGAATTATCGTACCTAACCCATTCACATTTCATTAAGGGGTGGCTATTGGTGGATGGCGTGGTATACAATCAATGAGGTCATGGACCTTACGAGGGAGACTAGGAAATCACGTTTGATCTTTAAGGCGGACTTTAAGAAGAAATACAATTAAGTTAGTTGGGGTTTCTTCGATTATATATGTCGGTTTGGGTTTTGCAATAGATGTAGATCCCAGATACATGTTTGTGTCTTCTCCGAAAGCATATATGTGCATGTCAATGAGAGCCCCAAAGAGGAGGTAAACATAATGACGGGTCTACAACAAGGGGGACCGCTAGCCCTCTTTGTTGGTTGTAAAGGGGCTCGATGTGTTAGATTAATTATTTAATTAATCAATTATGGATTTACATATTCATTTATTTAAGAATTATTATTTAATATATATTATGGTCATTAAGCACTAGTTAATTGATGAATTAATGCATGTATATGTTGGGATTTAGCTCTGAATGAACTGTGATTGGGTGGATCATTTAGTTAAACCCAATGAGAGGATCTTACCTCAACTATTTAGATATTTTACCATTGTCCCATTAGGATCGTTAATCGTAATGTTGAAACCTAGATGGCAATAAGTGACAACCTTACAATCATCCATTCAACAACATCTCAAGTACACAATTCTCTTCTACAATACATGATTAATATGCTATAACAAGTATCCATGTTAGCATCTTTGTTATACTCAAATCCTTCACAATGGTCGTATGAAGAAGGCATATTCTATCAACAAACTTGGGTGTACATTGTTGGGGTTCAAAGTTGGCTATGTGTGTCGTCTCCAAAGACGCAGATGATACTCTTTTGATAGGGGAGGCGTGAGTGGATAGCCTTTGGGCAATAAGGGACACCCTTAGATACTTTGAGCTTGCTTCTGTCCTAACGATTAACCTTAATTTGTGAAGAGTATATTGGTGCGAGTCAATGTAGGCATTTCTTTTATTTATATGGCGGAGCAATTACATAATGCAACTCAAGGAGCCTTTCTTTTAACTATTTTGGTTTACCGGTTAAGGCCAACCTTAAGCGTTTGAGTACTATGAAGTGAGGGTTGTTCCCCTCAACTTTGTGCTTAAGTATTCCTATTTCCTTCCTTTTCTACATCAACATACCTACAAAGGTATTGAAATAGGTGGTCACGATCCAAATGGGGTTTTGATGGGTTGGTTCCACAAGGGAAAGAAGATACCTTGGGTGAGGTGGTCACTGGTCAAAGATTGTAAGCCAAAAAGTGGTGAAGGGTTGGAGTGCGTGATATGAGGTTAGTTAATCTTAGCGCTCGTTTGGTTTAGCAGTGAGAGACCCTGTAATCGCTTTTGAGCTTCCTTTCGTGATTCTCCTCTTGTTTTAGGGTGTTTGGGTAACCAACCAGAAAATCGGTTTTGCCTTCTAAAACCGATTCTACCAGAAGCCAGGATTCCTAGCTTCTACGGCAAGAAGAAATCGATTCTGAAATTTCTCCTTTATTACCTTCCATTAATTCCTTTATTGCCCTTAGTTCTCTGCATTTCTTAGGAAAACCTCTGTTCTTTATTTTTTTTCGTGTTGCAGCGCTCAGATCGTAAGGTTACACTACAAGAAAAAAGGAATTTAACTTACTAAATTGGCGTCACTTGCCTCCAACTGACGTTAGGGAAAAGAAGTTTGCCTATATGACTGGCATTTACCGTTGGTTTAGCCGCCAGGAAACAAAAGCACAGAATGTCTTCTTATGCGAACCAAAAGTTAATCCCAATCGCGAGCAAAAGCACAGAACGTTCATCCCTCTTCTTTATTTGGAACCGACGGAAGTCAATTTCGCGTCGGTTACAACCGACGCTAAACCCCAATTTTGACCGACGCTATTTCCCTTGTTTCTTGTAGTGTTAGGGATGACTTAAGTTGGGCCTGGAGCATTATTTTTTGGCCCATGCTTCAGCCAACCCCCCTTCTACTCACTAGACACCCCTTTATAGGGTGAAAAGACCAAAAACCCTTACTGAAAATTGGATTTTATATTTTTTTTTAAAATTACATACGGTTCTGCGCACGGTTGATCGAACCTGATCGAATCTGGTAGCGTCGAACCGTGTATTTTTCAATGTTCAATGGAGGTCCAGTCGAACTGGTTCGATTAACCGTGTGCCGAACGATGCATTTTTGCTTGTCACCTGATTTTCACGTGAGGGTAATTTGGGATTAAACCAAATTTGAGGTGTCTAGTGAGTAGCTGGGGGTTGGCTAAAGCATGAGCCTATTTTTTGACAACCCGTAGCTTTGTTGGGCTTGTTTGTATTTTTTTGGTACAACTCGAAACTTTGTTTGTATTTTATATATCTCTTGTGTGTTTTATATATAAAAAAAACTGTGTTTAATAAATATAAATTGATATCTGCTTTTGGTCCAAAAAATTGGTATCTGTTTATTTTTATTATATTTTTATTCTCTTTTTATTCTCTTTTTATTTTTTTATTTTATTTTATCAAATTTAAGTTTTTAATATAAGACCTATTTTGGTAATTTGACACTCAAAATCAATTTTTGTTTAGTCTATCCAAACAACAATGATTGCTGAAAATCACTTTTTCGGTAAAGGTATCCAAACAAAATTCACGTTAAGTTCAACTCACTTTTAATTAAAATCAATTTTGTAAAATCAATTCTACTCATGTAGAATCAAACACACGCTTAGCTTGGTCTCCAAACGGAGGTAGAGGCTCTTAGTTAAGGGGTGTGATAAAAATTAATTAAGCATAAAAAAATATAATTTTTTTTAACTTAAAAAAAAAACATCATTTTACATTTTGCTTTAGGTCTATACATATGTTGATCAGCTGGCCCTATCTCCGAATGTTGCCCTCTTTTTACATTTTACATTTTACTCTTCTTCCTTGCGAAGTTGTGATTAATCAATACCTTTTGCTTTTAAAAAAATTCATTTTACTCTAGATCTTCTCTATTTACCAAAAGAAATAGAGAATTTCGTTACTTTATATAGTTTTGGTGTATATATATATATATATATATATAATATTTTATGATTGTATGTATTTTATACATTCAAAATTATAGTAGTTAAAATTATTATATATAGTAGTCATTTATTTTCTTTTGATAATCTCAACTCGTTTTTACTCCCATTTATTTTATGATTGTATGTATTTAAACTAACCATGCACACTTGCCAAGTAATTTCTCAAAACCTCTTTAGTTCATGTCTCATGCAGTGATTGCACCAGCTACAAAAGTGGATGGCAATGAATTACCCCATCGGAAGTAGAAGCCCACCCTGTAAATGCGGGAACTTGGTGAAATCTATGCTAGGAGATCCAAGTACAATAAACAGTCATAAATCAATTGAATTAACCTCTTTTTCAATTAAATATAAGGTTGAACCAAAATCAACCAACAACACAGTTAGCTATCCTGGGACACGATGGTCGACTTGGTGCTCCCGAGTTTGATTCTTGTAGTGGACAACTCAGTGTTGACCAGTGCAAAATTTATAACTAAACACGGGCGGAGTTTAATCCATTGTTGAATGCGCTATGACACTATGTGGGTAGTCGGCAATAGTTGGACTCGGAACCAAAAAATTGGAACTGAAATCTCTGAAATGAACAAAGGAAGTGAGAAAAGATAGTGAAGAGAATTAGCCCTGAAATCTAACTCCCCTTTTTCTGGGTGCAGTCCTTCAATAGGAAATAAGAAAGAGACATCTCCTACATTCACATGTCACTATCATCATATACAAGATAGAAATATGAACCATAGAGAGAGCAAAGCCAGGAGATGGGTTACAATATTAACATTACATAATGTCCTTTTGTGATGGGACGAATCTATAATTACCAAAAATAGTAAACAAAACAATTTTCTCACTTAAGAATCAACCTTACTATGTTAGTATAAAACAGCTTTTCCAAGAGTTTCACCTTTTGTCATCATAAGTTTAAATATTTCTCTCTCTTTTTTCTTTAATCCGATGAATATGAATGCTATAATGATACTATACCAGCTTTTTGTGATGCACATAAATACTTTAGCTGAATGAGGGTTCATGAATTGTTAGTTTGCCTAGTGTGTACTTGCACAGTCACATTCACACTATATGTTCCTAAATGTAGTTCTGTTTGTTAACTTATTTGGATACAATCATTTGATATATCGTCACCCTAACTTGTTATCTATATAGGGAAATTGTGATATGACAGCTCTCTACTGATCTCTTCCTCCGACTCTGATGTTATGGTGCACAGATAATTTCTTCAATATTAATTATGATAAATTTGAATGTTTTTGACAATGATATATAAGATAAGATATATAGTTCATTATATCCATAAACTGAAAGTCAATGGCCGAAAGTTATAGTGCAGATTAGGTGTAAACGCCAATATGTGTGTGGTGGTATTAGCAAGATCACATTCTATTATGAATGGATTTCCTTGGTTAATCTTCTCTCTAAATCTCAAACACCCAAAAAAAAATTAAAATATTAAAGGACTATTCCTTACTTTCACTAGCTTGAACTGTCTTGGAAGTACGTTAGTCTTAGTCAATGAAGCTGGGTTGAGATGCTATCAAAGTGTGATGTCGAATTTGATCCAAGGGATGTTCTGAGATGCGCTCCCTCGGGTTGATCCGACGAGGGGGTGGTACATGCATATATTCGACTCCCAAGTCGCTCGTAGAGACGCGTGGCGACGGTAATAAATGTGTACTTGATGCATTTATGAGACAATGTATTTATAGGAAACTGTGTCAGTGACGTGGCATGATTCCTTTAGTCAGGTGCGTGTCCTATAGTCATTTTTGGACTGTTTGATGAGGACAATTGATCTCGGTCATTAATTGCCTTTGGCTTGTGGATCGGAGGCGTAGGGTGAGGCCGGTCGAGCGATTTCCCGAGGCAAGGTCATATCACGGAGAAAATGGCCTCGACTCAAAAGCTTATCGTTTGTGTCGAGTGTTATCTGAGTTTTACAACGGGTAAAACCGATTTTCCCCCCAGTCGGAGGGGTTTCACTACCAGTGTTGCTTCTATTGATTTGATGTTTCCCTAATGTTTTGAGTTTCGACACGTGTACATTGAACCGACGTCCAGCTTTCTGAACAAGTCGAACGGACAGATAATTAAGTTGGGTTGATTTGCGCTATTACCACTACAAAAAAAAACGTGATTTAGCGACGCACAATTCCCTCGCTAAAGTATAAAAATCCCTCGCTAATGTACTTTAGCGAGGGAATTAGCGAGGATCCAAATCCCTCGCTAAAATGCTCCTCGCTAAATTTAGCGAGGGAATTAGCGAGGGAAATTAGCGAGGGAATTAGCGAGGGAAATTAGCGAGGGAATTAGCGAGGGAATTTTTTTTTTTTTTAAAATTCCTACTTTTTTGCTTATCATAAATATGCAACTTCATATTTCTAAAATACTCAAGTAAAATCCATAATCAATCTAAAATGTGCATAATGTAAATAATCCAAATCGAAAGCAACAACATAATCCAAATAGACAACAATAACATAATCCAAATCAATATGGGGAAGAGGGATGATCAGGATGATCAGACTCTATTTGATCAGACGACTGTGGCCTCAAGCTATTAAAGAGAGCAAACAACCTCTCCTGCTCACGCTGCATCCTCAACTGGTTTGCTTGCATCTCTGCAATAGTCTGATCCTTCCTCTCTTCTTGCTCGACCATCAAATGCTCCCTGGCCGCTTGAGCCTGCGTGTCTCGGTGATGAAGCATTGGAACTACTAGACCTGGTGTCATAGTGATCAGCAAAATTCACAAGTCTCGCCAAGGGCCCCGCACCATACAGTCGATTTTTATTTGACTTGCCCTCTTGCCTTCTTCCGGTTTTTGTTTGCCAAAGCCATCATCCAGGGGAAAGTGGACCAAGTGAGTCGGGGTTTGGCTCCCGAGTAGGCTCAACATCAACTCATCATGTTTCTCCTACATTGCATAACCACAAAACATAATGATAATTAGGTCTCCATTAATTAAGAAAAGAACTAAATACAATAGAAATCAAGTTGCATAATTACTCGAGTCATTTTAGCGCTCGTCAACAAACTCCTTGTTATCCTTCCTCAAATGAGTGGCTCTATGCGGCCTCGGGGAATAGTGAGAGGCGACCAACCTTCCTAGGCTGTAAAAATGAAACAAATTTCAATTTATATGTAAACTAAAAAGTAAAACAAAATTTTAAAATAGCTTACGATCTATTAGCATGATGAGGCAGTTGTCGGAGCCAAGGCGATGAAGCGAGCCACCGCTTTACGATGCCCTATTCTCGCTTGGCTTTTTTCACTTTCCCTTTCCATGTGTCTTTTTCCCATTCAGCCTTGTATTGTTTCCAAACATCTTCACTCATATACTTTGGGCATTCATTTTTGGCTCTCAATTTGTAACACACGATCGATAATTGCTTGGACATTCTAATCCAAAAAACCCTCTTGACCTCCTCCTCATCTTCAGGTTTCCAAGCCACTATGGTCTATATTAAACAAAATCAAAACATGTATTAGTGAATATGTTAGAATTGTCTCGCAATTATCTCAATGGAGATGATTTCGAGCAAAATATGGGGGTGAGTGAAACAGCACCTCACCCTTTTCCATCAACAACACACAATAAAAACATCCGATATAGTCATAACCTAGGGTTCATCAAACATCAAAACAACTATTTAACACAATTTCAATTTCAAAATTAACGTACACTTTACAGCAATTATCAATTCCAAATTAATAAACATACACTTCTCATTTAACATCTCCAACAACATACACTTATCATACATTATTATTCAACATAATAACAATCCTAAACACTAATATCAATCAAATTCATAAAGAAAAATAATATTTCAATAACTTCAAATCAAATTCCTAAACACTATTATTACTTTCTAAATAAAAATCATTCCTAAACACTAATATAATCAAATCAATTTCTAAACATTTCAAAAATCATTCCTAAACACAAATGTCAATATCTATCTTAAACACTAAAATCAAATAAATTTTCAAACATTCTAAAAATCAATCCTAAACACTAAAATCAAAATTAAAGAAAAACTAACCGTTTTGAGTCACGAATCCAACGATCTCTTGGCGTTACGGTGACGATGTGCACTCCGGTGCATTGGTGAGCAACAAATCGTTCCTATGGGTGAGGAAAGAAAGAAAAATCATTAGAGGGAGTTAGAGAGGGAAGTTCGGAGAGAGAAAGAGAGAGAGAAGAGTGAGAAAAAACAAACCTTAAGTGATGGTGGAGGAAGTGGTGGCGGCATGGACGGTGGTGGAGGTGGTGGTGGCGAAAATGGAGAGATATGGGTGGTGGTGGTGTTGGGGTCGGAATAGGAAAAGAGAGAAATGAGTGAGAGAAGAGAAAGAAGTGGGAGGAGGAAAGGTAAGCTTCGGTTACATTAAAAAAGTTAGCGAGGGAAATTTTGTTTTAGCGAGGGAATTATATTAGCGACGGAAATTTTGATTTAGCGAGGGAATAAGATTAGCGAGGGAATTATTACATTTAGCGAGGGAATTCAAAAACGAGTTATGTGGGTACAGCTGTGTTTAAATTTAGCGACGGAAATATAAATTTTAGCGAGGGAAATATTAAAAAAAAAAACAACGCAGCTTTAGCGACGGCCTTATCCGTCGCTAATTCCCTCGGTATAGCATTTTTAGCGACCCTTCTCCATTCCCTCGCTAATTTCCCTCGCTAATACTGTTTTTTTTTTGTAGTGCCTTGGCAGATCTGCGTTTTTGATCTACTACCAAGTCGCCATTCTTTGCATTGCCCCCAAGTATATCAGGGCAGGCAACCGAGGTTGGTGCGCCACGGCCAACAAAATCGTCACAGTCTTGTTGATGGTAACCCTGGATCTGTGCTTTCGAGTTGAACTTAAGAAGTTCGGCATGTTGCGTTGTCTTTCGAGTGTGAAAGTCAAAAACGAAAGTCAGGTGAAGCTTTGATTGTGGGATCAGTGATGGATGGATATATTTCCAGGCGTTAGATCTTGTGATGATGAGTGGTTATCAACTGTTGATGCGATTGGTGACGTTTGGGCTTTCTTAATTGATCAAAGAGTCATGTCACTATGTCCATGTCTGTGCGGCCTTATTTTCTGCGCTAGGGTGTCATTGGTTGGGTTTCGCCCTTTCGCATCCCCTCGTCATACTATAAATAGGGGAGGTTCTTTCCTCCTTTTAACTTTCTTGTGTGGATATCTCTGCTTTTTCTTTTCTCTCGACGTGAAATTATAGGTGAGGTTTCAAGTTTCTGGTGACCTGTTTGACGAGTTCTTGATTTCTCTCATCATCAGTCCTTGATTCACTAGTTATTTTCTGAGTTCCTTCGTCTTCCTCTTTTTACTTTCTCCCTGGTCCCTTAGCCGATCATCTTAGTCATTTCCGTGTCGTGATCTCTATTGGTCCTTCAGTGACGAAGTCTTTAACCACCATGTGCGGGGACTTCCTATAAGTAGCAATAGGAATAAGAAAGAAACCCTCCATTGCAATTTGATTCTTGCTTCCAAAAACAAAAATCAATTAAAGTATAAAATCCAGAAAGTTACCTAGTTTTTATCCCGACGATAGTTGTTTACTTCCACAGGAGTTTGATGCAAGCTAGAGAGCCAAATATGAACCTAAAAAAACAATATAATTTAGCTGTATTCAATTGAAAAGATGGCGACTGTCATACCCCAATTTTGTCCGACTAATTCAAAATAAAAATTGTCTTTTCGCGAATGCAAGGTTCTAACAGTGTTTTTCTCGTAGTTGAAAAGAGACTCAAAAACATATGTCGAGGTATACGCGCATTATTCTTGACTGCGTACACGCTTCATTCCTAACAATCTTGTACCACCTCATTATTGATGTGTCGACATATCGTATCTTTTCTTTACCGTATATGTTGTTAGTCCTAATCGCACGTGCGTTTTGTTCCTAAATAAGTGCGTGTTGTTTTGTTTGGATGCGTGTTTACTTAGGTACGAGACGGCGCATTTTTTTTATTTACCGTATTATTATTATTATTAAAATAAATAAAAAAATCAATCAAAATAAGATAAGAGATGAGCGTGAGACTAAAGCTTGAAAATAGATACTCAGCCAAAATTGTAACATTTTACATAAGTAAATATTATGTTAAAACAAAAAATATAGTTGTTTTAGCCAAGAATGGGTACAGCAACCCAAAAGAAAAAGTCTGCATAAACAAACATAAGACTCCAAAGCTCCAAAGCTCCAAATGGAAAGTCCTTCTTTCTCTGCATTTTTTTTTCCTGCACATACACACAAAAGGAAAATTTAGACAGCTAGCTAATGGTCAAACAGAGTTATATTTGTGAATAACACAGAAGCTTGGAGGAAGGAAAAACTGCTCAGAATGCTTTATACACCAAAGCATGAAATGTTTAAAAAAAAAACACAAAACTGAGATGCAGAGAAAATTGACTTGACATTGTAATACTCTATGCAAGCCTTGCTATATATTCATCCTTTAGCAAACAATAAAGGGGACAATGCCAACACAGAAAGAAAAAGCAAACAGAGAGGAAAGCGAAAATCAAAACAAAAGGAGAAGCACTGCAGAGAAAAACACACACGCAAAGAAAGAAAAAAAAAAGAAGAGAGGATGAGACACTGAGAAACACATACATACACACACAAAGCATTCACAACAACAATACTGGAAAAGCACCTTCCTCAACCTCAAATCAACCCACACAAAAACAATATATACACAGCAACATCCACCCAGAGAAAAAGAAAAAAGAAGTAGAAAGGGAGAAAGGTGAGAAAATGGGGAAACCTTACCAAAGTTAAAGAAGAAGGCCACAACCACCACTCACCACCACGCCGAAACCACCACCACGCCGAAACCACCACCACGCCGAAACCGCCGTCGCGCGAAAACCACCGCCCCCGTCTCTCTCTCCGTCGCGCGAAAACCACCGCCTCCGTCTCGCTCTCCGTCGCACCACCGCCGTCGCCTTTCTCTCCTTTCCGTTCTTCTTCTCCGGTTCGCTCTCTCTCTCTCTCTCTCTCTCTTCTCTCTCTTTCTTTGCTGAATATGGAACGGACGGCGTATGAGGGAAGGAATTAAGCTTAGGTTTTCCTGTTTCAGCATGTGTGGATCATGGGCTGTTCCCTTCTTGTTTTTTTTAAGTTTTTTTTAATACCCGATCGCTAATAACACCCCCAGTATTACTAAGTCAGAACCCCCCACGTTTTTTTAAAAATGCTAGTCACACTCCCTTTATCTCTGTTCAGCACCCATCCTTCTTGCTTTTATTTGTTTATTTCTTATTAGTTTTATTATTACTTATTGTTATTACCATTATAATCGTTACTATTTACCTCATGTTGTCATCTAATAGCATCTCTTTTTGCTTATTATTTGTTATCACTATTATGATGGTTTGTGTAATTTTTAAACTAGGAATAAACACTTAAGGTATAAACATGGCTACCTAAATCCACTTTTGCTCATATCATGTTCAATATTCATTTTCAAAATAGTCATTCCAAGTTACCTCATTCGAACACTTGAACCTAAAACAAAACCAATCATCATTAATGATCACACACGCCGTTGCCGTTTGGTCGTTAATGATAATTTCATTTTCAAAAGAGTTAGTAGTATGACCACTCTAAACCGTTGTTGTTTGGTCATCGCAAACACTCAATCCCATTGCGAATTCCTTTTATCACGACGTTCTCTCCAATTCAAACCAACGAAAACACTTTTCAAAAACAAATATTTTCAAACATCAAAATCAAAACTAATTATCACTAATGATCACTCGCGCGAATTCTGCCGTTTGATTGTGAGTGATAATTTCATTCCGTGGGAGCTAATAGTGTGGCCACTCTAAACCGTTGTTGTTTGGTCTTCACAAACGCTCCCTTCAATCTGCGAAAACATTTTCAATAATTGAAATAAAAGCGGTTGCCATCAATAGTCACTCGCGTACGCGCTTGCCGTTTGATTGTTAGTGATGATCCCATTTTCAAAAAAGAGTTAGTAGCGCCACTCTAAACCGTTGTTGTTTGGTCACCATGAACGCTCAACTCCTTTTTGCGAAAAACTCTAAAAAGATAAAAACAAAAGCCTTTTCGGGACAAACAAGAACTACGTAGCTTTGAATTCTCCATCGACTTTGGGAGATCGTAGGAGCGAGAGGCTAACTCTCGTCAAGCGCCAAAAATAAAAATTTTCATTAAGTCTTCTCATATCCTTTTCAATAAAGGGGCAAATTTAAGTATTTTCCAAATCGACACTCAAAACCACACGTTTAATTAAAGGTTCCCATTCGATAGAAAGGAGATGTGGGGTGCTAATACCTTCCCCATGCCTAACCGACCCCCGAACCCAAATTTTCCGGTTTCTAAAAGGCCATTCGCTTTCCAAAAAGGTTTTCTTCAATATTTTCCTTATAAAAAATATTGGTGGCGACTTCATTGTTTTAAAAGTTGTAAGCGAAGAAAGATTCCCTCGGGGACTTTTAGTATAGCGCAATACCGCGGCGACTTCATCGGGAATTTTCTTTTTAAGTGGGTCAAGCCTAATTAATTAAATGTGTGGTTTAATGTGCTATCGATTTGATTTGGACACTTTGTTTGCTTCTATCCCTTTTCGGTTTCCTTTTCTTATCATGTTGTATGCATCTCCCCCCATCTTGTTATGTTCCCCTCTTCTTGGCTCCCTTTCTTGAGGTAAGCAATGCACTTGATTGTTGTTGAAACCCTAGGCTAGCTTATTTGATATTGAACCCTAGCGTACACAACATGTTATTGCTTGCTATTGTCTGGACTGTTCTGGGTTTTCTTTCGCAGGTGGGGATATATGTGGTTAGTTTTAGGCGGTATGTCCTCGCTACACACACTCACACCTTATGCTTATTGTGCTTTGAGAGGGGCCTAAAACCCAAGGTCTGACAAAACTTAGGAGAGTGGAAACGAGTAGTGACTGGCAATTGGACCGTTGTCCTTCTGACTCTCACGAAAGTTTCAGCCAGAGTATGCTCTTTCATGATGCCTCACACCAGATGGCGTTCCATCGTTGTGGGTGCTATTGTGAGAAAGAATTAGCTCTGGTAATCTGGTGAGGAAGTGACTAGAACCCACATGGGAGGAACATTTGAGATGTCCTAGAACTTAGGTCCCCGCCTTCGTAGGACACAAGAGGCATACCAAATTGTGTGTTGCATTGTAATCTAGGCACGTCTTCAAAAAGGAAAAGGAGATTTTTCAAAAAAAGAGAAAATAGAGAAAGAGTTGCCGGTGTAGCCTTTCTTTTGCCGGTCCGTACAAAGTGACATATGAACCACTTTATTTTCAAAAAAAAAGAGAGAAAGAGTTGCCGTTGTAGCCTTTCTCTTACTAGGTCCATATGAAGCCACGTACGGCCCGCATTTTCCAAAAAAAAACAATTTGATTTAGTGCCAATAAAGATTTTGCCCTAATATGCATATGCATTAAACATCATTTTGCATGCATCCTCGCATTGCATCGACATAAGCTTTTCTGACTCATGCATGCATTCTAGCATTTCATCAAAGTTTGTTTGCCGAGAATCCCAAAGTGACAAAGAATATTGCCATAGGTACTTAATTGAATCAAGAAGAGAGACAGTGTACGCCCCGAGATATCCGGTTGTAAGTAAGGTTGATGTTGCCAGTCTGAAAAAATGTGTTGACCTGATGGGACCTATTGAAAGGGGATCGTTTGACAATGCTTATGGGAACCTCCGGAAATTGTTATCGCTAGAAGTACTGTTGATCAAGCTATCGTGGCTTTGAGCAGATTTTATGACTCCGGGACCAGGTGCTTTCTTTTCAGAAATTTCCAATTGGCACCCACGTTGGAAGAATACCATCAGATTTTGGGTTTCCCTCAGGCAGGAGTCGTTCCTTACCAGTATAAAGAGCAGTATTACACAGACGAGAAATTTGCTGCATTATTGCAGGTGAAGGTAGAGGACCTGAAGCTCCAAAAGCAGAAGAGAAACAACGTGATAGGTTTCCCGCAGAGCTACCTTGAGGGTTTAATGGAAGCCTATGCCAGAAGTAAAAATTGGGTTGTCTTCAAGCGAGTTTTGGCCTTGGCAATTTTTGGAGTTGTTCTCTTTCCGCAGATTGAGAGGTATGTGGATGTGACCGTTATTGGTATTTTCCTAGCTTTTCAGAATGGGAGGAGCCCCATTAATCCAGTCCCCGCCATCCTTGCTGACACTTATTCTGCTCTTACTCATCATTGTGACCTGAGAAGGAAGAAAATCTCTTGCTCTTCTCACCTGTTGTATGTGTGGCTTCTCATTCATGCCTTCACCAATCCAACACGAGTTGAAAAGTTGATTGACTACGCTGTGACTTGTGAGGTGAAAGTTATGAATATTCAAGAGTGGATCCAGTTTCTAGGGAGTCTAGATGAGCACTCAATCCGTTGGTATCTCTCATCTTGCTGGGAAGATAGGCCTATGGTAGTCTTCCGCTGTGGTGGTTTTCAAAATGTCCCGCTGATGGGCACTAAGGGATGCATCAACTACAACCCGTCTCTGACTCTGAGGCAGTTGGGATATCCGATGAGGAATTCGCCTACTGAAGAGATGATACTCCCATTTTACATCTTTGAAGGAGGATCAAAAGATGACAATTTGCTTAGAAAGGTCTTGCAAGCCTGGAGTACGGTGATTCGCATGGGAAAAGTAGAGCTTGCTCAGAAGACTGGTGGTATTACCTTCGCTCAGTGGCTCGAAAAAAGAGTCTAGAGTGTTCAATTGCCATACCAAAAAGAATTGCAAGTCGAGAGGGAAGTAGTAGATGCTAGTGTTCCTGTTGTCGAAGAGTTAGGCGAGGTTAAGTTGGCTCTAATGAAGGCAGAAGAAGAGAAGAGAGCTTTGCAAACTGAGATAGAGAAAATGGCTCTGAAGAACAAAAAGTTGAAAGAAGAAAATGCCCTCAAGTCTGCTACCATTGAGAAGTTCAGTCAGAAACTAAAAGGGGAAGAGGAGAGCAAGTTAGAAGTTCAAAGGTATCTACAAGGAGCCAAGGAGGAAATCAAGAGGCGAAGCTTGAAAGAGAAGAAGGCCCTGGAAGAAGCCAATCAGTGGAAAGAATTGTGGGATGAAGCAAAAATGGAAGAGAGAACTGCGAAAGGCTTGCTTGCCAAGTCAAAGAGAGAATCCTGCATGTTACAAGCTGAATGGGAGAGTAAGTTAGATAGTGTTGTGCAAGAGAGAGACTCATTTGAGAACATCCTCAGAGAATATCAGCGGGCCCTAAAAGCAGAACAAGAGGATTCTGATGAGTTGAAGAGGCGCCTTTGTCACATCAGTGATGCATACCGGCAAGTGAGGGATGAAAGTCAGTATTGGGAACATCGCTATGTTGAGCTGCTCGGTAGGATTGAAGAGAAGGCAGTCATCATTGAGCTAAGGGATGAAGTTCAACACTGGAAGGATAGGTTCTCCAGGCTATCAGAGTTGGTCAGCCAGGCTCTTGCGGATGTGCCCAAGAAATTAAGAAAAGCTGAAACTGAGATGTATCCCCTCAACACCCCGCTTGAGGTGTACAAATTTGTGGAGTACTGCAGAGCCCTAGTTGAGGAAGCCAAAGAGAAAGCCGGAAGTACCTCTACCAACAACAAAAGGAAAAGGAGTGGAAATGTCAAAGCTCTTTGTATTTGAGTTTCTTTATTGTAATTTTCCATTTTTTGTTTTTATTGTACCTTTCCTTTTTCAATCATTGTATCAGAATGTCGTACTTTTGGATTCAGATTTTGAAGTATTTTGTTTAAATTCAAATGTATGGAATACACTTGTTTCGCTTCCAGATTCCAATTTCGGTATGATCCAAAGAAAATAATATAATAAAAATAATCAAAGATCTACCTGCGTATCTATGACAAGACATAATACACTGCGATTCTCGGCAAGACAAACCAAACATGCATTCATTCGCATTGCATTCATTTACTCGTTCTTGTGTTCATAAGCGTGTTCCGTCAACAGAAAATCAGGCAAGCTGGTTAATCATCGCTATTGGACGCGTCTGCAAGCAAGAAACATGGAAAACAATCAAGCCAACGCTGATCAGGACAATCCGCGACCACATCGGGATGGACGAATTCGGGAGGTGCGAATCTTAATGGCCAGGATCAGCATGGTCAGAATCAGGGAAATCAAGTCATTCAAGCTGAGATGGAAGTCCTAAAGGCTCAAATGGCGGAGGTCGTAATAGTGCTAAGTGCCTTAAGAGATGTTGGCACAACTGCAGCCGCTGCTGCTGGGGTGAACAATCCTCCTCTCCTTCCTGGGTCTGGGGTCTCTCAAACCCTTCAAGCTGTGCAATGGCCTCTCTATGGTCTCCCGCTAGGCTATACGCCTCCTGCTGCTGATGCAAACCCTGGAAGAGATCCTTCAATAACCGCGGAACACGCTCAGCCTGACACAGTTGCGAATGAAGTTGGGACGGGGACACATCAAGCCCATGTTCAGATCCCAATTCCTGCTATTGCCCTAGGAACTCCGGCGGGTTTCAACTCACCAATGATGGTTCATCCACACGTACAGGGCCCAATCCCTCAGAATATTGCTCACCCACACATGACTCCGGCCGTGGTATCAATGAATAACCCTCACTATGGTGTCAGCGGTTTCCCACAGAATTACCCTGCCGAAGCTAGAAGTCAGTATCAGATACTGGAAGAAAGATTAAGAGCTGTTGAAGGGGCAGGTTCCCGAGCCAGAAATGCCCATGAGTTGTGTCTGGTTCCTGATCTAGTCCTGTCGCCCAAGTTCAAAGCACCAACTTTTGACAAATACAGAGGTACGACTTGCCCAGTCAGTCATGTGACAATGTACTGCCGAAAGATGACTGCCTATGCCCGTGACGACAACTTAATGATGCATTGCTTCCAAGAAAGTTTAGCTGGAGCTCCCCTTGACTGGTACATGCAGTTAGAGCCAACTAATATCCGCTGCTGGAAAGACATGGCAGATGCCTTCATGCGTCAATATCAGTATAACAATGATTTGGCTCCAGATAGAACTCAGCTACAATGCATGTCTAAGAAGGATAATGAGTCGTTCAAAGAGTATGCTCAGAGATGGAGGAACCTCGCGGCTCAAGTAAAACCCCCTCTACTGGAAAAAGAAATGGTCCACATGTTTATGGACACCCTTCCAGCGGTGTATTATGATAGTTGGTCGGCAGCGTGGCCTCAAATTTCTCTGAGATGGTCGACACAGGGGAAAGAGTAGAGAATGGTATGCGCAGCGGAAGAATAGCTCATGGCCCGACACCTCCTGCCAGTCAGAAAAAGCCATTTTTTGGGTCTCATAAGAAGAAAGAAGGTGAAACTAATGCAGTCATCGTAGCTTGATGGTTCGTCGTCATGACGGCAATCCACCGCATGAAGCTATTTAGGTTCCTTCTCGGGCACCATCGCATGCCTTTTCAATCAAACTATCGATCTGCAGGAACTATAATGAAAGGAAGCCTGCTGTCTTTGATCCCATTCCCATGTCCTACACGGACTTGTTTAATTATCTCATCACCAACAAAATAATCAATACTCGCCAAATGAAGCCATATCAGCCTCCCTATCCTAGAGGGTACAACGCAAATGCTACTGCGCCTTTCATTCGGGGCGGCGGAGGTCATGTGGTGGAGGATTGTAAAGCATTCAAGTATGTGGTGCAAGAATTACTTGATACGAAGAGCATATCATTTCAACAACCCAATGTAGCCACCAATCTGTTGCCAGGGCATGGAGGATCTACTGTTAATGCCGTTGACCATCAGGGGGGTCAATGTTTGGTTAGAAAAGTTGATTGCATTCAGATGCCTTTGAATTTTATCCATGCTGAATTATGCCGTTTTGGTGTCATCCAAGAAGGGTGTGCTAGGAAAGATGCATGTGATGATCCTCGCTGCATTGGGGCATGTGAAGGCTTCAAACCAATCCTCCAAGATCTCTTAGACAGACACCTGGTCCAAGTGGGAATCCAGGAGAAAGGAGAAAGTGTATCTACCTTGCAATCAGGCAATGGAGGCTTCAGGAGACCAATTGAAATTCCCTGCAATCTGAATTCCAGCCCAACTGTGACGAGACCCTCGATTATTGTTATTCCAGTACCTGCTGCTACCCCTAGTAGGGAGACTAGGATGACTCCATGGAGCTGCAATGTGCAAATGCAAGCGGAGGTCCCTAGAGGCACTTTGGATATAACAAACATTCTTTGGAGGTAGTGGTATCACAAGGAGTGGAAGGTTGTATGCTCCACGAAAACCTTAGAGGAGAGCAATCCAAGGAAATGAAGAAAGGGCCCGCAAGGGAAAAGACAAGGAAGCTGTAGAAGTCAGGGATGTGACAGACAAAGAAGCTCAAGAATTCCTGAGAGTAATGTGAAGAGTGAATATCGGGTGGTAGACCAGCTGAATCAAACCCCATCCAAAATCTCAATGCTCTCTTTGCTGCTTAGTTTAGAGGCACATCGTGCTGCGCTACTAAAGATCCTGAATGAAGCTCACGTCTCCCATGACATTACTGAGAAACCGACTTGATGGTATTGTTGGCAACATTGTGGCCTCTAATTACCCGACCTTCTCGGACAATCGAGCTTCCTCTGCGAGAGCGAATCATAATCAAGCTCTTCACATCTCGGTCAAGTGTGGGGACTATATGCTTGCGAGTGCTTATTGATAATGGTTCATCCTTGAATGTGCCGCCTAAGTCTACAATGGATAAATTTGGATGTAGATCGCTTTCATATTCGGCCAGAGCTCTACCTTGGTTAGAGCATTTGATGGGTCGATGAAGGAAGTTTTGGAGAAGTAGAAGTGCTTGCGCAGTAGGCCCTGAAGTATTTTATGTCGTCTTTCAAGTGATGGACATCAATTCATCCCTCTGTTTGTCGCTGGGGCGTCAGTGGATACATCTTCTTTGAGGCGAGTGCCATCCTCGCTTCATCAGAAACTCAAGTTTGTGGCTGAGGGAAAGCTGATAGTGATCCACGGGGAGGAAGAAACATTGATAAACCGTTCACCACCTGAATATTATGTGGAAGCAGCAGAAGAGTCCTTTGAGACTGCTTTCCAAGGATTGGAGATTTCAAACGCTGTCTTCGTCGAAAGTGAGCCTCGGTGGAAGCCTAAGTGGTCCAAGGCAGACATGATGGTTGCAAAGGTGATGTTAGGGCATGGGTATCAGGTCGGTAAGGGCCTAGGAAAAGCTGCTCAAGGAATTGTAACGCCTGTCCAGTTGAGAGAAAACATTGAAAGATTCGGTATTGGGTACATCGCAAGTCTTGCTGATCGGGAGAGGCTGGCATCTGACAGGAGGGAGAAATGGCTGGCCAAACTCAGAGGAAGGGCACCTAATCAGGGGAGGATGGTCATCACTAATCTTAAGAACAACTTCCGGAGTGCTGGTATGCTGAACCCTGACCAGGTTAATGTGGTTGAAGAAGGATCAAGCTCAAGTGGTCGTGCTATAGGTCTGGTGCATTGTTGTGCTGCTGGAGAGAAGCTGCAAAACTGGGAGATCATGGATTTTCCCGTGTTTTTCAATTTAAAGTAATTATCGTTGTAATGCAGATCACTCGGCTCTGCCCAAGGCCTTGGGATATTTCATTCGGGCACGCATGTTTTCGTCAAAAATCATCAATCAATAAAGTGTTATTTTGAATTTTCAATAAAACTTCTTTCTTCATCTCTTATCTGTGCGCTTTTTCTTTGTTTTTATTCGTCACTCAATTCTAATGCAGATCAAAAATAAACTCTGAAAATAATAATGCCCATAACTCATACTGTGACTTTGATTACCCGGTTAATCAAGCCGAGGAAGATGTTGAGAATGATTGGGATGCTCCTCCAGAAATCATGAGAATGGTAGAACAAGAAGAAAAGGTCATTGAACCCCATGAGAGTCTCTGAAATGATCAATCTGAGTGCATGCGAGAAAAGCGAGTAAAAGAGGTCAAGGTTGGTACTGCAATGGAGGACAAAGAGCGCAAAAAGTTGATTCAGCTCCTGTTCGACTACGCTGACGTATTCGAATGGACTTATCAAGACATGCCAGGGTTGAGCACAGATATTGTTGAGCATAGATTGCCGGTGAAATCAGAATGTCCCCCGGTGAAACATAAGTTAAGGCGGATGAAGCCTGAAATGTCTTTGAAAATCAGGGATGAGGTCAAGAAACAGTTTGATGCAGGGTTCTTAGTTGTGGCAAAATATCTTGAGTGGGTAGCAAACATTGTTCCGGTCCCTAAGAAAGATGGAAAGGTCCGAATGTGTGTCGACTACCGTGACTTGAACAGAGCAAGCCCTAAAGATGATTTCCCTCTACCCCATATTGACGCGTTTTGGTGGGCGATCTGCCAAAGATTCGATGTTCTCCTTCATGGATGGATATTCAGGCTATAACCAGATCAAAATGGCTCCAGAGGATATGGAGAAAACCACCTTCATAACCCTTTGGGGAACCTTCTGTTACAAGGTCATGCCTTTCGGGTTGAGGAATGCCGGGGCAACCTACCAAAGAGCGATGGTAACCCTATTCCATGACATGATGCATAAGGAGATTGAAGTCTATGTGGATGACATGATCGCCAAATCAAAGACTGATGAAGAGCATGTGGTTAACCTGCAGAAGCTGTTCGAGCACCTCAGAAAATACAAACTCAGGTTAAACCCCGCCAAGTGCACCTTTGGGGTTAGGTCAGGGAAGTTGTTGGGATTCATTGTTAGCCAGAAGGGAATTGAGGTAGACCCGGACAAAGTACAAGCAATCCTGGAGATGCCAGCACCTAAAACAGAGAAAGAAGTTTGTGGTTTCTTGGGAAGACTAAATTACATTTCTCGATTCATCTTCCAGTTGACTGCAACTTGCGAACCAATTTTCAAACTGCTGTGCAAAAACCAAGAGATGAAGTGGAATGATAAATGTCAAGAAGCATTTGAGAAAATCAAGGTGTACCTCCAAAATCCACCCGTCCTAATGCCACCCGTGATGCGCGGGCCTCTCATCCTATACCTGTTTGTGCTAGACAATTCTATGGGTGCGTCTTTGTCGGGCAACACGATGAGTCGGGAAAGAAAGAACACGCGATCTACTACACGAGCAAGAAGTTCACAGATCGTGAGGCACGGTATTCACCATTGGAGAAGACTTGTTGTGCTCTCTAGCACTGGCGCGATCGACCGAGACAGTATATCTTTGAGTCACACTACTACGGTTGGTGTCCAAAATGGACCCAATCAAGTACATATTTGAGAAACCCGCACTCCACGGTAGAATTGCTCGTTGGCAAATGCTTCTGTCAGAGTATGACCTCGTGTACGTAACCCAGAAGGCGATTAAAGGTAGCACACTGGCAGACTACCTGGCACATCAACCGGTTGAGGATTACCAATCAATGCAATGTGAATTCCCAGATGAGGACATTATGGCATTATTTGTGAAGGAAATCTCAAGATGATGAAAAGTGGAGAGTGTTGTTTGACGGTGCCTCTAACATGTGGGGGCACGGGGTCGGAGCAGTGCTGATCTCTCCAGACAACCGCTTCATACCATTCACTGCCAGACTAAGCTTCTATGTCACAAACAATATTGCAGAGTATGAAGCGTGTATCTTGGGTATCCAGGCAGCT
The DNA here is from genome assembly GCA_020916435.1 of Oxytropis ochrocephala. Classification (NCBI taxonomy): domain Eukaryota; kingdom Viridiplantae; phylum Streptophyta; class Magnoliopsida; order Fabales; family Fabaceae; genus Oxytropis; species Oxytropis ochrocephala. The sequence continues at coordinate 44,775,189 of CM037088.1, read as the reverse complement.
CTCGATTGGAAAGTCAAGAGGCTCGGCGTGTATGCGGAGATTCGGCTCTAGTTGTCCATCAAGTAAAAGGAGATTGGGAAACAAGAAATCCTGATTTGGTTCCTTACCGTGACTACATTCAAGAATTAATCAAGCCCTTTGAGGAAATCACTTTCCAGCACATACCCCGCAGCAAGAATCAGTTGGCGGATGCCTTGGCGACTTTATCATCTATGTTCAACGTCAGTTGTGACAAAAGTTTGACGCCCATCGAGAATCCAAAGACAGAAGGGCGACACGCTTATCACTCTTGTATGGCGATCGAAGAGGATCGATAGTAAGCCTTGGTACCATGACATCAAGCAGTATATAACAAACAGAGAGTATCCTCTCGGAGCTACAGAGAATGACAAGAGAACCCTCAGGAGGCTGTCAGCAGGTTTCTTCTTGAGTGGAGACGTCCTCTACAAGAGAAACCATGACTTGGTACTCCTCAGGTGTGTAACAGAAGAAGAATCAGTAAAGATTATGCGAGATGTTCATGAAGGCTCATTTGGGGTTCATTCCAGCGGGCACGCAATGGCTAGAAAAATCACGAGAAATTTGGATACTCTTGGTTGCGAGATGGAATCGGTATTCTGATTTTGTGAGAAGATGTCATAAATGTCAAATCTATGCGAGATCACACCCATGTACCCCCAACTTCTCCGAATGTCTTGAGTGCACCATGGCCATTCTCAATGTGGGGCATGGACATCATCGGTCCCATTGAACCCAAAGCTTCCAATGGCGCCGTTTCATTCAGTTGCTATTGACTACTTCACTAAGTGGGTGGAGGCCGCTTCTTATCCCAATGTAACGAGCTCGGTGATTGCTAAGTTCATCAAGAAAGATTTGGTTTGCCGCTACGGCCTTCCAAACAAAATTATCACGGACAATGGCGATAATTTGAGCAATTTGAATGATGAAGGATTTGTGTAAAGACTTCAAGATACAACATCACAACTCTTCTCCCTACCGCCCAAAGATGAATGGGGCAATTGAGGCAGCTAACAAGAATATCAAGCGGATATCTGAGAAGATGGTCGTGACCTATAATGACCGGCATGAGATGCCCCTTTGCCTGCATGGTTCTGAGACCCTCAAGATGCGCACCTCAACGGGGGCAACCCCTTACTCACTGGTTTATGGGTCAGAGGCAGTCCTCCCTATTGAGGTTGAAATACCGTCCCTACGAGTGTTAATGGAGACAAAACTTGATGAAGCGGAATGGGTTCGGTCCCGCCTTGACCAGTTGAACCTCATTGATGAAAAGCGGGTGGCCGCAATGTGTCATGGACAGTTGTACCAACAGAGGATGAGGAAGGCTTTTGACAAGAAAGTTCGTCCTCGTGAATTCCAAGAAGGAGATCTTGTGCTCAAGCAGATCTTGTCGATCCAGACAGACTCTAGGGGCAAATGGGCTCCCAAATATGAAGGACCTTATGTGGTGAAGAAGGCATTCTCAGGAGAAGCTTTAATTCTAGCGAACATGGACGGAGATGAGATCCCAAATCCAGTGAACTCAGATGTGGTCAAGAAGTATTATGCCTAGAAAAATAGACGAAAAAAGAAAAAGATAAGCCAAAAAAAAAAATCAGCTCGCTAGGTTGAAAACCCGCAAAGGGCGGCCTAGGCAAAATCAGAGTGACCCGGTGGATTGAAAACCCGCAAAGGGCGATCCAGGCAAAAATTAGGGTTTGAAAACTTGGGCTTGAGAAAAGAAAAGGCAATCAGCATTCCCAAAGGTTCGGATAAAGGGTTGATCAGGATTATAAGTATGGACGGTGGGCACCGTTACTTCAGAGACGAATCACGAGATATGTTCCCTTTTCTTGTATTTTTTTAGTTTAAAAGAAAGATTGCAATGTACTTTCAATTGGCGTGACTTTCTGCACGTCCAATTTCTATATCAATAAAAGTCCAACTTTTCTTTCATATATGTGCCTTTCGTGTCTCTGCTTTCATCCATTCAGTTTCTTTCAAAATAATAACTTTTATGATTGATGAAATTGAATTGCAAAACATGTGCACATTCAGAGCATTACAGAATTATTACGAAATCTTTGAAAAATACAGAAAGAAATGATTTCCCAAGTGAATAAAATTGCGAAAAAGCAGTCATGACGAACCAGTCCGCAATCCTCGCGTGATCATCGTCCTGGAACAGCTTCCGTCCGGCAGATCGATTTAACCAGCAAAAAAAGAATGCCGAAGAAAAACAAATAAGCAGAAAAAAGGAAGCTGCTTAAAGAAAACAAACAGAATAAACAAAAAAAAAGCAAAAAGAAGAAAATTACAGAAGACGGAACATAAAAAGAACACAACATCTTCATATCATCCATCATTCTCATATCATCCATACCATTCGTCCCTCCATGGCATCAAACAGTAGTGCATTACACTTTCAAATGCGCATAAATCAATCATAGCATTCATGAGCATCCAAATGCCCAAGTGCATGCATTTCATGCACCATCCAAGAGGGAAGTTACTTCGGACCAGAGAGTCCCAAAAATCTCATTTTTAGAAAACCACCATCAGTACCGAGTTAGTGAACTCCATCAACCCAGAGTTAGTGAACTCCATCAACCCAGAGTTAGTGAACTCCCACGAGTTAGTGAACTCCTTCCACAGATCACAACATCATTATTATGCGAGCACGCGATGGATCCATCGGACCGTTAAGTCCGCCGGATTAGTTGTGTCAGCCTAAGGCATAGCGTAAATCCTTTGATCAAATCAATTCCGGACCTGATGTTGATCGGCGCTCGAAAAGGACACCCCAAAGCTCGGACTCGACGAGTCCGTTAAAGGTTTTAGGCAACCTCACGAATTCCCAATTTACCGCTTTTTCCAATTTACCGTCTTTCCCAATTTATCGCTTTTCATTGTCGCGACAAGCGTTAGCCCCTTTTCTCAAAAAGGAAAATAACAAAAGAAAATTTGAAGTTTTCTGAAGCGGACAAAATTAGTATTATTTCTATATCTTCATTTCCATTTTACCAGCAAATATGAAAAGGCCAATTAATATTTCTTGGCAAAATGTGAAATAAAGAGGGGCAGCTGTCATACCCCAATTTTGTCCGACTAATTCAAAATAAAAATTGTCTTTTCGCGAATGCTAGGTTCTAACAGTGTTTTTCTCGTAGTTGAAAAGAGACTCAAAAACATATGTCGAGGTATACGCGCATTATTCTTGACTGCGTACACGCTTCATTCCTAACAATCTTGTACCACCTCATTATTGATCTGTCGGCATATCGTATCTTTTCTTTACCGTATATGTTGTTAGTCCTAATCGCACGTACGTTTTGTTCCTAACTAAGTGCGTGTTGTTTTGTTTGGATGCGTGTTTACTTAGGTACGAGACGGCGCATTTTTTTTATTTACCGTATTATTATTATTATTATTAAAATAAATAAAAAAATCAATCAAAATAAGATAAGAGATGAGCGTGAGACTAAAGCTTGAAAATAGATACTCAGCCAAAATTGTAACATTTTACATAAGTAAATATTATGTTAAAACAAAAATATATATTTATTTTAGCCAAGAATGGGAACAAAGAACCCAAAAGAAAAAGTCTGCATAAACAAACATAAGACTCCAAAGCTCCAAAGCTCCAAATGGAAAGTCCTTCTTTCTCTGCATTTTTTCCTGCACATACACACAAAAGGAAAATTTAGACTGACTAGCTAATGGTCAAACAGAGTTATATTTGTGAATAACACGAAGCTTGGAGGAAGGAAAAGCGCTCGAGAATGCTTTATACACCAAAGCATGAAATGTTTAAAAAAAAAAAAACACAAAGCGAGATGCGAGAGAAAATTGACTTGACATTGTAATACTCTATGCAAGCCTTGCTATATATTCATCCTTTAGCAAACAACAAAGGGGGCGGCCAACACAGAAAGAAAATCAAAAACGAGAGAGGAAAGCGAAAATCAAAAAAAAAAAGGAGAAGCACACAGAGAAAAACACACACGCAAAGAAAGAAAAAAAGAAGAGAGGATGAGACATCGAGAAACACATACATACACACACAAAGCATTCACAACAACAATCTTTGGAAAAGCACCTTCCTCAACCTCAAATCAACCCACACAAAAACAATATATACACAAAGAACATCCACCCGGAGAAAAAGAAAAAGAAGTAGAAAGGGAGAAAGGTGAGAAAATGGGGAAACCTTACCAAAGTTAAAGAAGAAGGCCACAACCACCACTCACCACCACGCCGAAACCACCACCACGCCGAAACAGCCGTCGCGCGAAAACCACCGCCCCGTCTCTCTCTCCGTCGCGCGAAAACCACCGCCCCCGTCTCGCTCTCCGTCGCACCACCGCCGTCGCCTTTCTCTCCTTTCCGTTCTTCTTCTCCGGTTCGCGCTCTCTCTCTCTCTCTCTCTCTCTCTTTCTCTCTCTTTCTTTGCTGAATATGGAACAGACGGCGTATGAGGGAAGGAATTAAGCTTAGGTTTTCCTGTTTCAGCATGTGTGGATCATGGGCTGTTCCCTTCTTGTTTTTTTTTAATTTTTTTTTAATACTTGATCGCTAATAACACCCCCAGTATTACTAAGTCAGAACCCCCCACGTTTTTTTAAAAATGCTAGTCACACTCCCTTTATCTCTGTTCAACACCCATCCTTCTTGCTTTTATTTGTTTATTTCTTTTTAGTTTTATTATTACTTATTGTTATTACCATTATAATCGTTACTATTTACCTCATGTTGTCATCAAATAGCATCTCTTTTTGCTTATTATTTGTTATCACTATTATGATGGTTTGTGTAATTTTTAAACTAGGAATAAACACTTAAGGTATAAACATGGCTACCTAAATCCACTTTTGCTCATATCATGTTCAATATTCATTTTCAAAATAGTCATTCCAAGTTACCTCATTCGAACACTTGAACCTAAAACAAAACCAATCATCATTAATGATCACTCGCGCCGTTGCCGTTTGGTCGTTAATGATAATTTCATTTTCAAAAGAGTTAGTAGTATGACCACTCTAAACCGTTGTTGTTTGGTCATCGCGAACACTCAATCCCATTGCGAATTCCTTTTATCACGACGTTCTCTCCAATTCAAACCAACGAAAACACTTTTCAAAAACAAATATTTTCAAACATCAAAATCAAAACTAATTATCACTAATGATCACTCGCGCCGTTGCCGTTTGATTGTGAGTGATAATTTCATTCCCGTGGGAGCTAATAGTGTGGCCACTCTAAACCGTTGTTGTTTGGTCTTCACAAACGCTCCCCTTCAACTGCGAAAACATTTTCAATAATTGAAATAAAAACTGGTTGTCATCAATAGTCACTCGCGCCGTTGCCGTTTGATTGTTAGTGATGATCCCATTTTCAAAAAGAGTTAGTAGCGCGGCCACTCTAAACCGTTGTTGTTTGGTCACCGCGAACGCTCAACCCCTTTTGCGAAAAACTCTAAAAAGATAAAAAACAAAAGCCTTTTTCAGGACAAACAAGAACTACGTAGCTTTGAATTCTCCATCGCACTGGGAGATACGTAGGAGCGAGAGGCTAACTCTCGTCAAGCACCAAAAATAAAAATTTTCATTAAGTCTTCTCATATCCTTTTCAATAAAGAGGCAAATTTAAGTATTTTCCAAATCGACACTCAAAACCACACGTTTAATTAAAGGTTCCCTTTCGATAGAAAGGAGATGTGGGGTGCTAATACCTTCCCCATGCCTAACCGACCCTCGAACCCAAATTTTCCGGTTTCTAAAAGGCCATTCGCTTTCCAAAAAGGTTTTCTTCAATATTTTCCTTATAAAAAAATATTGGTGGCGACTTCATTGTTTTAAAAAGTTGTAAACGAAGAAAGATCCACTTAGGGACTTTTTCGGGCGCAACAGCGACAACGGGGTTCAACTTGTGAGTTTTTAGTTGTTTTCCGACCGCGTTGAAAATTTGAGTAAGAAAAACCCCCAAAGCGATAAAAAATAAGCAAGGGAGTCGGGAACTTGAATGCTTAACTCTGTTGTGAGCCATCTTCATTGAATCGATCTTGAAGTCATGATAACAAAGGGTTAGGGTTCCACAACTATCTGAGAGATTGAAGATGGGAGAAACGAAATTAAAGAAGATGAGAGTTAGGGTTCTTCGGTGTTGAAGATTGAAGTTCTGAAATAAAGAAGAGATATGGAAGAAAAGGAAATCAAGAAGACTTGTAACGTCATACTTAGTGTTGTACACACCAAGTAAAAAATGGAAATTAGTATTAGTATATGCAATAAAAACATACTATATATACACATAGGTGTATTAATGTGATATATGTGATATATTAGGATTAAAATTGAAATTTCAAATTTTAAAACTACTGTTAAATAATTACTTTTAAATCAAAATATTTAATATGCAATCAATGCTACGGTTACAAAAATAATATGTTAGTCTTACTTTTCTGTTTGATTTATTTTTAATTTCCTGTTTTAATTTTGGGTATTCGAATTTTAAATTTTATAAAATTGGACTATGATATGAATATTTATTGGGTTTTTATAACTGACAAATTAGAAATGTTAATTGGTCAAAGGTGAGTATTTGTGGTCTTAATAGAAATATGTGATATAAGTAAATAGCATTTACAATAGGATAGAGGAGTGTACAACGTATGGTTATATCAACCATTTTAAAATATTACTATTATATTACGTTTTTTTTGCTTTGAATTAAAATTATTGAGTTAAAAAAACTTATAACTCAATAATTTTAATTCAAAGCAAAATTATTGGCTCACAATCCAATAAAGCATGTACCTGCATCTCAGCAAATAGCTGACATACTAACAAAACCACTGTCAACAACAACCTTCTTACTACTTAGAGACAAGCTCAAAGTAAGAAACCTACTTGAGCTTGACAGGGGAGTAATAGAGAATATGGGTAAATTCACTCAGTCAAAGTCAAAGGAGCCAGCTAAGAGTACAAGTCAACAATCCAGTCAGCAACACTCACTATCAACACTAAGAGAAAATAGACAGATACAAAACACAGCTGAAGAACAATTGGAGAAAGATGAAGCTTCTACAACACACTCAAGCAATGAAGTTACTAGATGATTCCAAAGTTAGTTAGTGTAGATAAATTCTATTATGCAAGTTGTTAGGTCAGTTAGATTGGTTAAGTTGAATAACCGTGTTGCCTGAGAATTCAACACAATGTATAAATAGTGATTGAAGCAATTATTGTAATCAGTGAAGAATTACATCAATGAATTCAGTTTAGTTTCACTCTCTCAATTCTTCTATCATGGTATCAATCGCCAATTTCGATCCAACACTAGCTTCCGCCATAACCAAACCTTCCCCAAACTGAACCCTAATCTTCAGCAATGGCGTCCGAATCTCCAATAGCACATTCCCAATCTGAACTTGATTCAAATGTGTTCGCCATTGGGGGAAATTCCACGAATTCATCGCACGGTTTTCACACACCGAAGCTATCGATTAAACTCGATGACAAAAATTTCTTGATGTGGAGCCAACAAGTCACAGGTATAATCACATCCTACAAACTCCATCGTCTTCTTGTTAACCCCACAATACCTCCACAATATACCTCAGAACAAGATCGCATTGCGAACAACATCTCTGAAGAGTATGAAAAGTGGTTGGTTCAAGATCAGATGGTGTTCACGTGGCTACTCTCTACACTCTCTGAATCGGTGTTACCGCGAGTTCTAACGTGCAAACATGCACATCAGGTATGGGATCGTATTCACACTCACTATTACTCGCATCTAAGGACTAAGACACGCCAGTTAAGATCTGAGTTTAAGAACACGAAGAAAGCGAATAGATCTGTATCGGAATACTTGATGAAAATTCATGCTCTAGCAGATTCTCTAATATCAATTGGAGAGAATATAACCGATCAGGACAAGATAGATGTTCTGTTAGATGGTTTACCAGAAGAATATAATCCATTTGTGATGATGATCTATGCTAGACAATCACCAACAATATCTGAAGTTGAAGCATTGCTTCTTGTTCAAGAAGCACAATTTGAGAAGCACAACCAGGAATTGAATAACGCACCAGTGAGTGCAAACATGGTTCACACCTCCACTGGTGGACGACAAGGTGGTTTTAACAATCGAGGTCGTGGAAGAGGCACCAAAGGCCGTGGAAGAGGCCGCAGTCAAAGCTTCAATACTTCTGCACACTCCAATTCTGGAAACAGACCAGTTTGTCAACTGTGTGGCAAGATGGGCCACTCTGTGATTGATTGCTGGCACAGGTACAATGAAAACTTTGTGCCTCGCCATTACACCAGACCACAACAGACTTCCAATGAGGAGAAAGACAACTCCAAGGATAAAGGAGACAAGCCGTCAACATCCAATCCTCAAGTAAACTTTGTAGCAGCAGCAACTGAAGAACACAAGACCTCACACCAGGATGATGAAGACTGGTTTGAAGACACAGGTGCGTCACACCATGTCACACCAAAATCTAAGTATTTTCATACTAGTAAACCTTATAGAGGCACAACACGGGTATCCATGGGAAATGGCTCTACAATTCCTATAAAATCAATAGGCACAGCACTTATACAATCACCATTTGATCCTAGAATTAAACTCAAATTAACCAAATTACTACATGTTCCCAATATAAAACGAAATCTACTGTCAGTCTCTAGGTTCACTAAGGACAATAATGTTAGTTTTCAATTTAATGACAAAATTTGTCTTGTCAAATGCCAGGCAACTAATAAAGTGTTGCTCAAGGGCTTGGTTGGAAATGATGGCCTCTATTCCTTCAAGGCACTACCATTCAAAGTTGCAATCAAGCCCAAAGTCAAGCTTGCATCTCAGCTAAAGTCTCACTCTAAGTCAGAGTCTGTAAACAAATCAGTTGTAAATAATGTCTCTATTCCTATTAATGCTACTTCTAGCAAGTCTACTGTTGTATCAAATTGTAAATCTTTTTCTAGTTTAGATAGTACAAACTCCAAAGCTTTGACTGAATATAAGCTTTGGCATTCAAGGCTTGGTCATGCTAATGTAAATTCAGTCCTAGCCATACTCAAGTTGTATCAAATAGCTACACCTAATAAAGCTAAGATTTCTTTGTGTCAATCTTGTTGCATGGGCAAAGCACATAAATTACATGCCTCACTATCCAACACTAATTACACTCAACCTTTTGAACTAGTACACACGGACTTGTGGGGGCCTTCCCCTTCACCGTCCAAGTCTGGATATAATTACTATATAGCTTTTGTAGATACTTACTCAAAATTTTCATGGTTGTATCTGCTGAAACATAAATCTGGAGCACTGCAAGCCTTCAAACAGTTCCAAGCATTAGTCAAAACACAGTTCAATGGTTCTATTAAAGCGATTCAATCAGATTTTGGTGGAGAGTATAGACCATTTACAGATTATCTAACAGAGCAAGGCATAATTCACAGACTCACCTGCCCCTACACTTCTCAACAGAATGGAACAGTGGAAAGAAAGCACGCATGCATTGCGAGAAATGGGGTTGGCTCTCCTAGCACATCTTTGCAATACCTATAGACTCTTTGGGATCATGCATTTACAACAAAGAACTCAGATTATAAATAGGCTTCCAACCTCAAGTCATGCTACAAGATACGGTCACCTTACCAAGTGCTTCACAACAAAACTCCTAATTACAAGCTACTCGAGTATTTGGATGTGCATGCTATCCTCTCACGAGGCCATACAACAAACACAAACTACAATTTAGGAGTGATCGATTGCATCAATTTGGGTGTCTCTTCTCAACACAAGGGTTATAAGTGTTTAAGTGCAACAGGGAGGATATACATATCTAAAGACGTATTATTTGATGAAAGTCTTATGCCTTACAAAACTCTATTCAGTAAAAACACACCCTCAGCCACTACTCTAACTGATCAAAACACAGCCTCCCTACCATTACCTATCTCACCAACATCTTCACACAACATTGCAAACAATACAGCTGCAACAGTTGATACTTCACAGCCTGTCACTAATGTCACTACACCACATAATTCTGAATCACACCAAAATAGTCCAACTCAACTTACAAATCAACCTACATCAGCTCCAAACCAACCTGTAAACTCTCCACCAGTCCCTGCAGCACCCTTTCAACCTAAACCTACTCATCATATGATCACTCGAGCAAAAACAGGACATCTAAAGCCTAAAGTATACCTCACAGTGGCTGAACCAAGTACAGTCAAACAAGCTCTTCAAGAACCCAAGTGGCAAGAAGCTATGAAAGCTGAATATGAGGCACTAATCAACAACAACACATGGACTCTCACTAGCCTACCTCCTAATAGGAAGGCAATAGGCTGCAAGTGGGTTTTCAGGATCAAACAGAATCCTGATGGATCACTCAACAAATATAAAGGACGTTTGGTGGCTAAGGGATTCCACCAAATTCATGGCAAAGACTTTGGAGAAACATTCTCCCCAGTGGTGAAACCTGCCACCATCAGAATAATCCTAACTCTAGCACTCACACATGGATGGGAGATGCAACAAATAGACATAAATAATGCATTCATAAATGGATTTCTCAAGGAGGAAATCTACATGAAGCAACCACCAGGTTTTACAAGCAGTGACAGAAATCAAGTTTACAAGCTTAACAGATCGTTATATGGACTCAAACAAGCCCCTCGGGCTTGGTATGAAAGGCTCACACAGGTATTGATTCAATTTGGATTCAAGTCAAGCAAATGTGACTCATCTTTGTTTGTATATTCAGAAAAAGGTACAGTCCTATATGTACTAGTATATGTTGATGACATAATCATCACAGGCACTTCTTCTAAACTGATACACAATTTGATAACAAAGCTCAACTCTACTTTTGCTTTGAAAGAGCTGGGCAGGCCAGACTATTTCTTAGGACTTGAACTTAAAACACTGAAAAATGGGTCTTTTCTCATCACTCATGCCAAATATATACAAGATTTGCTTCATAAAGCCAACATGATGGACTGCAACAGCCTGCCCACACCTATGGTACCTCATCCTAAGCTGAGTAAATATGGAACAGATTACTTAAAAGATCCCCATCAGTACAGATCTGTCATCGGTGCCCTGCAGTACATAAGTTTAACAAGACCAGAGATAGCCTACACTGTGAACAAGCTATGTCAGTATCTTTCACCACCGCTAGAGTCACATTGGAAGGCCACCAAACGCCTCCTACGCTATCTCAGTGGTACATTGCACTATGGATTATTGCTACAACTAGGCTGCAGAGACAACAAATTTTCTGTAAATGTATATTGTGACAGTGATTGGGGTAGTGATGTGGATGATAGAAGATCAACCACAGGCCTATGTGTATTCCTTGGACCTAACCTTATTACTTGGAGTGCAAAGAAACAAAGCCTTGTAGCTAGATCGAGTGCCGAAGCAGAGTATAGAGCAATGGCACATGCCCGCTGCAGAGTCGATCCGGTGCAGTCTCCGCTAAGCGAGCGGAAGGTTCCTCATCAAGTCCCTCAACTACTGTGTGATAATCTATCTGCTGTATTATTGGCTCACAATCCAATTCTTCACTCAAGGACTAAACACATTGAAATGGACATTCATTTTGTCCGAGAAAAAATAGCAGCTAGAACACTCACAGTAAAGCATGTACCTGCATCTCAGCAAATAGCTAACATACTAACAAAACCACTGTCAACAACAACCTTCTTACTACTTAGAGACAAGCTCAAAGTAAGAAACCTACTTGAGCTTGACAGGGGAGTAATAGAGAATATGGGTAAATTCACTCAGTCAAAGTCAAAGGAGCCAGCTAAGAGTACAAGTCAACAATCCAGTCAGCAACACTCACTATCAACACTAAGAGAAAATAGACAGATACAAAACACAGCTGAAGAACAATTGGAGAAAGATGAAGCTTCTACAACACACTCAAGCAATGAAGTTACTAGATGATTCCAAAGTTAGTTAGTGTAGATAAATTCTGTTATGCAAGTTGTTAGGTCAGTTAGATTGGTTAAGTTGAATAACCGTGTTGCCTGAGAATTCAACAAAATGTATAAATAGTGATTGAAGCAATTATTGTAATCAGTGAAGAATTACATCAATGAAATATACAATTCAGTTTAGTTTCACTCTCTCAATTCTTCTATCAGAGGTGGACATTACATGTCATATGAGATGACTTAATATGGTGATGACACGTGTGATCTGATTCTTTGGTCCACCTCTCACTTGTTTATAGTATAGATAGATATCAGTACTAACAGCCTTGGATTTGTATTTATTTAGAGGAAAATTTGCAAGAAGATAGGGATTGCGTTAATGACACCCTTATTTTTGACTACAGGCTTAATGAACAATAATGATATTTTACCGAAAAAAATGTATATCTATGTTTTAAAATTGATCTCTTAAAAGTTGAGACCCATTTGAATGCAGCAAGATCAATTTGGTACGTATCTTGCCTATTTTTTTTTCCGCTAATAAATGTGTGCGGTATTAAAATACAAACTGCCAGGGTATTTTTTTTAAAAAAAAATATGTCATTATTTGGACAATTTTCCCCTATGTAAGGGTGCGAGTATAAAAAAAAAAGCAAAGAATGAGTGTGAAAGGGTAGCTTGTAGAAGTGAAAGAAGGGATTAGTAAAACACTGCCATGAACCGAAAAAAAAACCTGTAGAGTTGCTTCACCCAATTGATGCTGATTAAATGATTGTGATTAAATAAAAAACAAATAAATCTGTGACTGTTTTCCTAAAAGAATCAAACATGATCAACAACATTTAAAAGGGAATTGAAGAGCACTTAAATGTAATGTTTTTATGTCTGGCTGGTAATTGTTGGAAGAGCCGAAATCCATTTAAACATCAGTCGTTGATGTTTTCGTGATATTGAGACCACTGATTTTATTGTCAGGTGATGTGATCTAACGGCTGGGAATGCAGTATGAATGATGTGGCACCCGCGCGAACTTGTAATGCTTAGGTGGATTTGATGTGTTTGCTGACTGTATACCCTAATTTTATCCGTCCTTTTTAACTTAAGCCAATTTCAGTGATCCAACTCAACTAAATCGAAATACGATGTTTAAATTAGGCAGGCACGCGAATGATTGATCTTTTCATGCGTTCTTCAATTTAATCGCGTATTTGGGTTTAGTCGTACATAAGTAGGTCTACCAAAAGTCATTTTTTTTGAAATTTGGCTTGTCTTTTCAATTCAGGCTTAAGAGTGCAACTCTGAGTTAATTTTAGTGTTTTTTAGTTAATGAACTCATTTCTTCTATTTTGGGTCTCGTTTTAGCGTATTTGTGCAGTGGGCCGTTCTCTCGCTTTTGTGTTTGGCCCGACTCTTTTTCTTATTATTAATCTCATATTGTGCAGTTGATTTATTTTGAGTATATATGTATAGTCCAAAAATGCCAAAAATTCTATTTAGTGTTATTTACAATTTAAAAGTGTTATATAATCCAAAAATGTCAAAAAAAATCTATTTAATTTTTATTACAAATTAGAAGTGTTCAAATGTCCAAATGTCCAAAAAATACAAAAAAATAATAACAAAAAAATAAATAAATCCGAAAATACAAAAAATATAATAAAAAAAGCAAAGAAAGAAGAAAATGCAGGGTTCTAACAATTTGCTCTCCAAGCAAACTGGCACAGGTTGATCCGCTCCAAAACCTGAAAATAATTCAAGGGCCGGTCAAAGAGCAATTAATGCAAAAAACCTAGAATTTTAGTATAAAAGAGCAGTCAACAGCAGCAGAAAAAGGACACACGAATTTCGAGGTAAAAAATCACCGAAAAAGGATTAGGGTTTTACACTGAAACCCTAATCACCTAAACACACTTTGAGATCAGAGAAGCAGTCAAAATTTTTGAACACCTAAGCAACATACGTAAAAGCAGTAGAATCATGAGTTAGCGATCCACACAACAAAGACGGATCGTGTTCTTTCAAGTCGTAATTCAAAAGTCAGGTTGGTGAATGTTTTAATCTCTAAACGAATATGATGTGTAGTCTGTGTTTGATATGTCATGATAAAAAGAAAGGAAAATGGCGTAGACATGTTATTCTCTTTTAACAAATCTGTGATGTAAAATAAGTATGAATTCCAATCTGTTTTGTGTTTTTAGTTTTGGATAGATTAGATGTTGATTAAAACCAGTAACAGTCACACGAAAATAAAAATAAAAAAACAAAAGAAACCAAAAACTGTTTTAACAGTGAAAGAGAGATGAGAAGAATGAGAGTGAGGCAGGAACAAGGAGAGAGGAAGAACATGAGAGTAATCGAAACCAGAAACCGAAACAGAGAAGGAATAGATCGAAAAGAGATGAACCTGGAAGCGTTACCGTCGCCGGCAAACCCCCCCCCATCGCAAGCTTTGTCTTCTCCGGCGCCCCCCTCTTCGTAAGACCGCCGCGAAAAAGACCCTCTGGCCGTCGCAACCACCACCAGGAACCCTCTCTCTCTCTCTATCGTCGTCGCCACCACCACCAAGAACCCTCTCTCTCTATCGCCGTCGCCACCACCACCAAGAACCCTCTCTCTCTATCGCCGTCGCAACCACCACCAGAAACCCTCTCCCCCACTATCGCCGTAGAAACCGCAGCCTGCTCTCTCTCTCCCTCCCGTTAATCACGCCGTGAATCTCTCTCTCTCTTGAATAGAGCTGCGCGGCGCAGCTGAAGTAAGGGGAAAGGGGGATAGGTTTTTAGGTTTTGCAATTTAGGGTTTGGGCTTTTAAGGGGTCTCCAAAATTATTTTTTTTCTTTTTCTGATTACTGTTTGCACCCCACTAATTCCAGCGTGCACCTCCCCAACTTAAGCCCAGTTTCGCATACTGGGCTCCCATATGCGAACTGGGCTTGCTGTTTACACCCCTTGTTCAGTTACACAACCCCCTGCGACTAATAACATCCCCATTTTGCAATTTTCACCTCTTTCTCGTTTTTTTCTAAACTCAAATAATTTTTCATTGAATCAAAACTTTGTTAGTAGTCATGCGAAGCCTTTGCTTGCATGATCATTAACAATGAGGACTAGTGGTGATCACTTGGAGCTTTTGCTCAATTGATCATCACGAATGCCTAGTTTTTCACAATTAAACAAGATACAAAATAAAACCAAAAACCTAGAACTACGTAGCTTTGAATTCTCCATCGCACCTGGAGATACGTAGGAGCGGATCCCCTCCGTTAAGCACAATAAACTAAAAACATTCTTCCTTTCAAAAAACCAAAGCGACTAACTCTCGTCGAGCGCCGGAAATAAAAATTTCATTAAGTCTTTTTCAATTAAGAGGCAAATTTAAGTATTTTTCAAATCAACACTTAGAATCACACGATTAATTAAAGGTTCCCTTTCAGTAGAAAGGAGGTGTGGGGTGCTAATACCTTCCCCATGCCTAACCGACCCCCGAACCCAAATCTTCCGGTTTTCCAAAAGACCATTTGCCTTCCAAAAAGGTTTTTCTTAAATATTTTCCTTATAAAAAAATATTGGTGGCGACTTCATTATTTTAAAACGTTGTAAACGAAGAAAAACCCCTCGGGGACTTTTTCGTGCGCAACAGCTAGTGACTTCACTGGGGAATAAAAGAATTTTTTTTTTCAAAAAGAGGGTCGAGCCTAATTAATTAAATGTGTGATTTATGTGTTTGATTTGAATATATCGTTTTGCCTCTATTCTTCTTCTTTCTCATACAAGCATTGTTGCATTCATATGCATTCCCTTCTTCCTCTTCTATGATTGTTTCCCCGCTTATCTTCTTTGCTTATATGCTTAGTTCCTCCATGCATTTCCCCCATTCTTATCATGTTCCCCCCTTCTTGGCTCCCTTTCTTGAGGTAAGCAATGCAATCGGTTGCTGTTGAAACTCTAGGCTGACTTATTTGATATTAAACCCTAGGTTAGACAACATGCTATTTTTTGCTTTTGTCTGGACTGTTCTGGGTTTTCATTTGCAGGTGGGGAAGGGTAGCTATTTTTAGGTATTGTGCCCTCAGCACACACACACACCCTATACTTGTGAGCGTTGAGTGGGGCCTAAAACCCAAGGTCTGAACAAAAACCTAGGAGAGTGGGAACGACTAGTGACTGCCATTCGTAGACCTCTGTCTGTATGGCTCTCATGAAAGTTCCGCCCAAGAGTGCGCTTTGTCATGATGCCTCACACTTGGTAGCTTTCTACGATTGTGGGTGTCATCATGAGAAAGACTTCAGCTCTTGGTTGCCATTGTGAGGAAGTGATTAGAACCTACATGGGAGGATTACTCTTTTCGTCGGCTTTAGACCCTAGGATTCCCACCCTTCAGAAGACACGGGGCACGCTTTGTTTGTTGCATTTAGCTTAAGCATTCCCTATTTCGAAAGTTGTAATTTTCTCTTTTTTCTCATAAACGACTACATGAGGTGGCATGTGTATCTTCGAAAATGTTCAAAGTACCACCAATTAAACCTCATTTTATTACTATTTTTCCATGTCATTTTGCATCCACATCATTTCGCATTCACATCATTTTGCATCATTGCATTTGCATTTAACAAAATCTTGAAAAAAAAATTTGTCATTTGCATTCTTCATGCATTAAAATTTGTTTGCCGGAAATCGCAATGTAACACTGAACCATTGTCATAGGTGTGTAAGAAGCAACATGGAATCAAAAGGCAAAACTGCATTCAATTCGAGGTTCCCCATTGTAAAAAAGATTGATGTAACTAGTTTGAAGGAGTATGCTTCTCTACTAGGTCCTATTGAGCTTCGGTCCTTCGACAAGACTTATGGGAACATCTGCAGGTTATTACAACTAGAAGTACAAGAGAGTGCCATCGCTGCCTTAAGTTGGTTCTATGATTCAGAGATTAGGTGTTTTCTTTTCAAGAACTTCCAAATGGCGCCTACCTTAGAGGAGTATGAGAAGATTACAGGTTTTGATCGCTCGGAGGTTAGACCTCACTCGCATCGTCGAGGCGGTATTATTCGGATGAGAAGCTCGCTTCCTTGTTGCAAATCAGTGTAGAAGAAGTGCGGTCCCACAAAGTTGAGCGTAACAAGATATCTGGGTTTCCTCAGGGTTACTTTGAGAGTTTGATGGCTAGTCATGCAGTATCAAAGAATTGGGCTTCTTTCAAGCAAATATTAGCTTTGACCATCTTTGGCATCGTCCTTTTCCCTCAGATTGAGAAACATATAGATGAAACCGCTGTTGGGGTGTTCCTGGCTTTCAAGAGTGCAAAAGGTCCCATCAATCTGGTTCCTGCTATTCTCGCCGAGACCTATCGTGCCTTCACTCGCCATCATGAGTTCAGAAAAGATAAGATGTGTTGTTCCTTCCCTATGCTATACGCTTGGTTGATCAATCATGTATGCGTTAACAAAAGTGATGTTGGGGATCTGCTATCCTATGCCTTGGGTTGTGATCCGAAGACTATGAGCCCTCGGGAATGGAAGGATACTTTTAAGAACCTCGATGCTCTTCAAATTCGATGGTTCTCACACAAGTGTCGGGAAGATAAACCCTCGGTGATATTCCAATGTGGCAGTTTCCAGAATGTTCCTCTCATGGGAACACATGGATGCATCAACTATAACCCGTCTTTGACCTTGAGGCAACTCGGGTACCCTATGCGAGATTCACCCTCCGAAGCTATGTTGTTCCATTTTTACCTCCATGCGGGGATCCCTAAAGACGAGGACTTACTTCGGCGAGTCTTGCAAGCTTGGGAAACCGTAGTGCGGAGAGACAAAGGCGAGTTATCTAAAAGGACCATTTGTTATCTCCTTCACCCAATGGCTCGAAAAGAGGATTAAAGAAACTCGATCATCCAATCGAAGGGCCATCACTGAGGAGAAAGTACGAGCCTCATGTTCCCCTCATTGAAGAGCTAGAAGAAGCTAAGTTGGCGTTATCCAAAGTGGAAGAAGAGAAAAAGGCCTTGCAAGACAAAGTTAGGAAAATTGATGCAAGACAAGCGGAAGCTAGAGAATGAAAATGCTCTCCAAGCCGCAACTATTGAAGCGACCAACAGAAACTTGAAATAGAAGAGAAAGCAAGAGGAGGTTGAAACATTTGAAAGGTGCTAAAGAGGAAATAAAGAGGTGTACCTCAAAGATGAATGAAGCTATGGCAGAAGCGTATGAATGGAAGGAACTGTATGACAAGTCATGGAAGAAGGAGAAAATGGTCAAAGATGCACTAGCTAAGTCAAGAAAAGAATTCCAAGTGATGAAGTTCGAGTTGGGGGACCAAATGGAAAACATCAGGCAAGATAGAGAGTCTATCACAGGGATCTTGAAAGAGTACCAACAAGCTTTAAGGTTTGAACAAGGAAGGTCAGACGAATTGAAGAGAAATCTTAGATGCCTAGAGGAATCTTATGAGCAAGTGCAAGTAGAAAGCCGGTATTGGGAGCAACGTTTCATGGCCTTGATTGGCAGAGTAGAGGACCAAGAGATTATCAAGGAGCTAAAGGGTGAGATTCAGCTTTGGAGGAGTAAATTTTCAAAGCTAGCCGGGCTAGCTAACCAAGCTGTGAGGGATGTTCCCAAGAAGCTAAGAAGAGATGAAGCAGAAATGAATCCTTCCAACACTCCGGCCAAGGTGTACGAGTTTGTCGAGTACTGCAAGATCCTAACAGAAGAACTCATGGAGAAAGCCAAAGAGGGAGGAGAAGCTGAAAGCTATTTGCCTTTGAATTCCACTTTAGAGCATTGTAATAATCCTTAGGAAATTGTAAACTTTCTCTAAAGAGTTGTAATTTTCTTTGGAATATAGTACTTTTCTGTCAAAAACATTGTTTTCAGAATATTGTATTTTTCCTTCGAGTTTGAAGTTGTAGTATTCTATCCTTTCGAATGAAGTGTGTTTGTTTTGCCTATTGCTTCCAACCTCGTTGCAGCCAAATTAAAAATATAAATAAAAATAAAAAAAATAAAAAAAAGTGTTAGAGCTTTAAATTTACACGCCTATGACAACGCGAGGTGTATTACGATTCCCGGCACCAAAACAAACATCAAATCATACATATCGCATTGCATTGCATTCATTTATTCATTCTGGTGTTCATAAGTGTGTTTCGTCAACAGAAAATCAGGCAAGTTGGTTAGGCATCGCTATTTGACGCGTCTACAAGCAAGGAACATGGACAACAATCAAGGCGACGCTGATCAGGGCAATCCACTGCCACATCAGAATGCCGGAATCCCAGGAGATCCAAATCCTAATGGTCAGGGTCAGCAAGGTCAGAATCAAGGGAATCAAGTCCTTCAAGCTGAGATGGAAATCATGAAAGCTCAAATGGTAGAGGTCATAAGAGTGCTGAGTGCCTTAAGAAATGTTGGTACAGCTGAAGCTACTACTGCTGGGGTGGACAATCCTCCTCCCCCTCCTGGGTCGGGGATCCCTCAAGCCCTTCAAAAAGTGCAATGGCCTCCCTTTGGTCTCCCACTAGGCTACACGCCTCCTGCTGCTGACACAAATCCTGGAGGAGATCCTCCAAGAACCGCGGGACAAGCTCAGCCTGGCGTAGTTGCGAATGAAGTTGGAACGGGGACGCCTCAAGCCCAGATCCAGATCCCAATCCCTGCTACTGCTCCAGGAACTCTGGCGGGTTTCAATTGGTCGATGACGGTCCATCCCCAAGTTCGAGGACCAAACTCGAATACAATTCACTCACGTGACCCACACGTGAACCCGGTACCGTAGTGACGATGAATAATCCTCATTACGGTGTGAATGGTTTCCTCGAACTACCCCATCAAAACCGGAAGTCGATGATCGGATGCTAGAGGAGAGACTAAGAGCTGTAGAAGGAGCAGGTTCACGGGCCAGAAATGCCCATGAGCTGTGTTTGGTCCCTAATCTAGTCTTGCCTACCAAATTCAAAGCACCAATTTTCGATAAATACAGAGGGACGACTTGCCCAGTCAGTCATGTGACAATGTACTGCCGGAAAATGACTTCCTATGCCCGGGATGATAACCTGATGATGCATTGCTTTCAGGAAAGTTTAGCTGGAGCTCCCCTTGACTGGTACATGAAGTTGGAGCCGACCAATATCCGCTGCTGGAAGGACATGGCGGATGCTTTTATGCGTCAATACCAGTACAACAATGATTTGGCTCCGGATAGGACTCAACTACAATGCATGTCTAAGAGAGATAATGAGTCGTTCAAGGAATACGCTCAGAGGTGGAGGAACCTCGCTGCTCAAGTGAAACCCCCTCTACTGGACAAAGAAATGGTCCACATGTTCATGGATACCCTTCCTGCGGTGTATTATGATAGGTTGGTTGGCAGCGTAGCCTCAAATTTCTCTGAGATGGTGGTCACAGGGGAAAGAGTAGAGAATGGTATGCGCAATGAAGAATATCTCATGGCCAGCGCCTCCTTCCTTCCAAAAAAAACCTTTTCTCGGACCCTACAAGAAGAAAGAGGTGAAACCAATGCGATTCTCTCGAGCGGTGGTTCGTCACACATGCCAATCCTCCGCAAGCTATTCCATTCCCTTCTCAAGCACCACCTGCACAGCCATTTCAATCAAACTATCAGTACCGGAACTATAATGAAAGGAAGCCTGTTGTCTTCGATCCCATTCCCATGTCCTACACGGACTTGTTTAATTATCTCATCACCAACAAAATAATCAACACTCGTCAGATGAAGCCGTACCAACCTCCCTATCCCAGGGGATACAACGCAAATGCTACCGCGCTTTCATTGCAGGGGCAAGTGGGTCATGTGGTGGAGGATTGTAAAGCATTCAAGTATGTGGTGCAAGAATTACTTGATGCAAAGACTATATCATTTCAACAACCCAATGTAGCCACCAATCTGTTGCCAGGGCATGGAGGGTCTGTTGTTAATGTCGTTGACCATTAGGGGGGTCAGTGTTTGGTTAGAAAAGTTGATTGCATTCAGATGCCTTTGAATTTTATCCATGCTGAACTATGCCGTTTTGGTGTCATCAAAGAAGGGTGTGCTAGGAAAGACGCATGTGATAATCCTCGATGCATTGGGGCATGTGAAAGCTTTAAACCAATTCTCCAAGATCTCTTAGACAGACACCTGGTCCAAGTGGGAATCCAGAAGAAAGAAGAAAGTCTATCTACCTTGCAATCAGGCAATGGAGGCTTCAGGAGGCCGATTGAAATTCCTTGCAATCTGAATTCTAGCCCAGCTGTGACGAGACCCTCGACTATCGTTATTCCAGTACCTGCTGCTACCCCTAGTAGGGAGACTAGGATGACTCGTGGAGAGTCAATGTGCAAATGCAAGCAGAGGTCCCTAAAGGCACCGTGGATATAACAAACATTCTTTGGAGGTAGTGGCATCACAAGGAGTGGAAGGGTGTATGCTCTCCGAAAATCTTAGGGGAGAGAGCAAATACCAAAAAGCAGAGATGAAGAAAGGCCCGTAAGGGAAAAGACAAGGAAACGCTAGAAGTCAGAAAGGTATCAGACAAAGAGGCTCAAGAATTCCTGAAAGTAATGAAATAGAGTGAATATCGGGTGGTAGACCAGTTGAGTCAAACTCCATCCAAGATCTCGATGCTCTCTTTGTTGCTTAGTTCAGAGGCACGTCGTGTTGCACTGCTGAAGATCTTGAATGAAGCCCACGCCTCCCACGACATTCTGAGAAACCGACTTGATGGTATAGTTGGCAACATTGTAGCATCCAACTACTTGACCTTCTCAGACACTGAGCTTCCTCTGGCGGGAAAGAATCATAATCAAGCTCTTCACATCTCAGTCAAGTGTGGGGACTATATGCTTGCCAGGGTGCTCATTGATAATGGCTCATCCTTGAATGTGATGCCTAAGTCTACAATGAATAAGCTGAATGTAGACTGCTCAGATCTGGCCGAGAGTTCTACTTTGGTCGAGCATTTGATGGGTCGATGAAGGAAGTTTTTGGAGAAGTAGAAGTGTGCACCGCAGTAGGCCCCGAAATGTTTTATGTCGTCTTCCAAGTGATGGACATCAGTTCCTTCTATAGTTGCCTGCTAGGACCACTACAAGAAAATCGCTGATTTGCCACGGACATTTCCGTGGCAAATGCACAAATTTCCGTGGCAAAACAACATTTGCCACGACGATTTGCCACGACAAAAATTGGTGGCAAAAACGCGTCGCAAATCATAAATCGTTTGCCACGGAATTTCCGTGGCAAATTTGTCCGTCGCAAACCGCGGCAAATTTATCCGCCGCAAATCCGTGGCAAATTTTTCCGCAAAGCGCGTGGCAAATTTTCGCCGCAAATCTGTGGCAAATTTCCGTGGCAAATCCGTGGTAAACCCGCCGCAAATTTTAAAAAAAAAATTAAAAAAAAATGGAGCAAAGAGTTTTCATCGACTAATTAACCATTCTATGTTCAGAAAATGGGAAGAACAAGACCACTTTAATTCAATGACATCAAATGAACATGTTCGTCTCATTTTCTTAACATGCGAAGTTGAACAAGGTTGAGACTAAAGTTGATCTCAAAACATGCAGAAGCCAAAACCACAACAAATGAACCCAAACTAGTTGGCGTATTGTTCCTGGAAGAACACCATCGCTGATAGGAGCTGTCTGCACTTCAAAAGAGTTTTTATTTCCATAATCACATGGGGCCTTCCCATCATCTGAATCCCAATCCTAATATGAAATAGGAAATGAAAACTAAAATTTGTATATCCATGTGTCTCACATAAAGAAATATAAAGCAAAACCCACTATACATACGCTTATTCATTAAATTGTCTTAACACATACACACAGCAGAAAAGCAGAAGAAAGTTACTAAACCACAATGCCTTTTACAGTCTTGGAAATGCAGTGAGCATCAAACGATCATCAAAGCAATAAAATCTTAATATTTTAAACAGAACACAAACATATAAGAGGCTTCAAACACAATGAGTAATTGAGTACCATTTTATTGATCAATATGACAAACAAAGTATCGGAATATGCAAAACAGATAGAAGATAAAGGTTTTCAATTTCAACAAATAACTATGCCTGTTAATCCCAATAAAAGTTTTCTGCATTAGTTTTAGCATTAAAAAAACTCAAAATTAAGAAGTCCTATTAGAATACTAATGCATGAGCAATCTAACTGTGTTTAGCAAGCTTTTGGGTTCAAATTTTAGGAGGTGATACAAACATATTATGGGTTGCTAATAAAAAGGGCACACAGAATCGAGGCATGAGATAAGCTTGTAAACAATAAGCATAGAATGTATGGAGAGACATGAAAAGATAAGCCGACCTTGCAAAGAAACAACGAAAAAATTTGTCGACAACCTTCAAGTATTTGATCACCATTATTTGACAACAAAAAAGCTCACTTTGAAGGAGGCTCGAGCTTTTCCAGAGTCTTCCTAATCTGCAGTGCGAGGACAAAATTATGGCGACTAATAATTTGAAGGAACATCAGCACTAAGTGCAAATTTATATTGTCAAAGACTGGAGCTTGCGAGATAGATACACGAAAGTGTGTGGAAAGGGTGTTGTGGTGCACAAAGGATGTGCATGCTAGATAAATTCTGGATTATCAAATAAAAATAGGCACTTGTGTCGCTTTTAAAATGCAAAAAAAAAAAAAAAATTGAGAAGCCAAATCATCAGGCAACATATGCTAGCTTGAAACAGAATAGAAAGAGTGTTTCTACATCATATCAATAATTTATAACAGTTCTTTGTTTATTTGTTTTTATAAGGTTTCGTCATTCTTTGGATGTGTTCCTTCTAGAACTTCACCATCAAAATAAAACACCTCTGAAGTCAAGACAACTCAATAAAGCGATTAAGCAATCATAATGGATAAAAATGCTCAAACATTTTAGTATTGTACCTTCACTCACCAATATCCTGTTTTTTTTTTCAAAAAAAATGGGATTTAAGGAAAAGCAAAGTAGAGTTCAGTAATACAGTTCTAGTTCAAATAGCACAAGCTGACCTTACCCAATCTGAATATTTTGCCGCTGCAACATGCCTCCCATAGCCCCCCACAGCCAAATGTGCACCATTTCCCCGGATACCAAATTTAGGAGGAACATAACTCTCAACATGCACATGCACAGAATGCTTTATTATAGCCACTGTATTAATTCATCAGTTAGCTTCCATTAATGAAATTACACATTGCTCTCAAATATTTCTTCAAATCAATGTCATTGTTTATAAAAAATCAAATTGTCTATTAGATATCTACTATCAACCAATTGATCACGATATTCCTAAACTTGGGTTATTTAGGAATAGATTGACCTAAATCGATTCACCTAATAAAGCATGAGTTATTTACTTGAACTTATGAAACAAAACACTTTATTTATAAAGCTCCCAACCGACAGACTACTCAAAGCAGTGGAACCAAATATAATTACTGAGCATTTAAAGTCGATTACCTCAAAGAACGATGCGACTTCATTTTCAATAGGATTCATTGAAAGCGGTCGAATAAACCATTTTTCCACCGACTTTAAGCAAAGATATGCCCGATAAAATCAAAATAGCATCCGTGATACAAGCAAGAATAGTCTTAGCGATAAACCGAATATGGTGGTCAAGAGAAAAAGATAAAATGATAAAATAAATGGAGATGGAAGGAACAAAACTACCATCTTCTCCAAACATCAGTGCCTCATGAGGGTACGGAAGCAAAGTAAAAGCAAAAGCAGTTAGAGATACTCGAAATCCTCATTTCAAGTAAAAGAAATAGGACAATAACTTGTGAAAATGACGATAAGTGTTGGTGCAAAGATAATAAGATGCTTACTATCAAGTACAAAATGATTTGAATGCACATGCAAGAACAGAGGAGGAACTGTGATTGCAAACAAACATTTGTGCACAAGTTAAACTCTTGGAAGGGTAAGTGCCTATAGCAAACTACATGCCCTAAACCGTCCGAATTTTCTAACAAAAACAAATCATTCTATATGGTCATGACGAGTGATGATAGTATGTAACCCGCCCACCATGCCGTGAATTTCTGTCTTGTAATATTTCCAATTTCATTTTCTAGCTTTAAGAATTCATGAAACACGAGACGTTAACATGATAAAGAAGCATGAATCAAAGATATTAGTTAGACGAATCGACTTATGTGTATAATTAATTTCAATTGATGAGATCATGCATTTTGAAACTTAAAAAGAAAAAGGAAACATGATTAAATGTGGCGATCGGTCTCGCAAGAGTTATAAGCATGACCATCACAGTTAGATGATAACCAAACGTTAGAACTACATATCCCATGCAAAACTTGGTTGAATCAATTCATTCCATAAACTCGCACACACTCATAGGTCATAACTTATTTACCTCTTAAGTCCTTGATTCTTCCCGAAATGCATACGGGAAAAATTAGAATGCCAAGCAAGATTACGAGGATACCATGGCAAAGGTCTAAGAGCCTCCTTGTCTTCTCCTTCAACAACCTATATGTGGAAATTCGGGACTGAATACTGGACTTTAAACAAAACAAAGAGCACCGGATATTGATGACTAACCTTGGCACGAAGAGCATGCACAAAGTCATTCTCCACTGGGATCGAATATCGCAAAAAATCAACTCTCGAATTGCCAAACCAAATGTAAAATGAAAGTGAGCTATGAATCGAGCATTTTGGATGAACTAATCTGGACTAGATGAACACAACCTATCAAGACATAATTCTCTTGTAAGATATGAATGTCCCTAGAACAAATATAAAACTAGGGACTTTGTAAGATATGAATGTCCCTAGAACAATTACAAAGAACTTGATTAATTAATAACTCAAAGTATAAAACTAAATATAACAAATATTTTAGGCATTTGGCTTGAGATATTCGATAAATAAATGCAATTCAACCAAAGAGATTTCTCACTTTTTGCACTTTATCATACGCTCTATAATCTAACTGGTTTAAATTATCACAAATCAAGTATTTGAGGTTTTACTACTATTAATGCAATTCAACCAAAGAAATTTCTCACTTTTTGCCAAGAAACCTGTCCCATACGAGCTTCCCATCTACCACATTTGTGAAGAGTCACTCCCTTGTATTTGGAACTTCCCTCGAGAAACCAAAGGCTCGCTCACGCAGAATATGCACAAACTCTTCCTTCGTAAAGTTACTCATCTACACAACAATAATTTCCAAAAATCGATGCTACAATTAGAATTTCAAATCAAGACAAAACAACCACAAACTAGAATAGAATCAACTGCTCACTCACCGCTTAATATCCTCGTCATAATCACTAACATTGAAATTAATATCGGCATCAACGCCCACAAAATTTATGCTCTGGAATAAACAAAAAAATTAAGAAAATAAAATAAAAATTCCATGAATAAATATTTAAATCAAGAAAACGAAAATGCATAAATATGAAATTTACCTTCTTTGCAAAGATGCGCAGTATCAAATCCACCTCGCAAAAACAAAATCAAAAAGCTCAAGCACTTAATATAAAACGCAATCATCTACAATCATCGGCGATT
The DNA here is from genome assembly GCA_020916435.1 of Oxytropis ochrocephala. Taxonomy (NCBI): domain Eukaryota; kingdom Viridiplantae; phylum Streptophyta; class Magnoliopsida; order Fabales; family Fabaceae; genus Oxytropis; species Oxytropis ochrocephala. The sequence continues at coordinate 44,748,665 of CM037088.1, read as the reverse complement.
CCCATCTTCCCCGTTTCTCCCAGAGAAAGTAACACCGCGATACGGCGAACTTCGAGACCGATCAATTTGGAACCCTAGATTTCACCTCGAGAGGAACCGATCAATTTGGAAGCTAGGGTTTCGATTTGGAGGTTGAGAGTTAAGTGGAACTAAACGATTTGGAAGATTGAGGGAGTGGTTTTGATTTTCACGGGATTAAGGAGGAGGGAATTAAAAATCGGAGGAGTCGAGAGGAGAAGAAGAAGGAAAACGACTTGAGCGGAAGGGAGGAGGTCTTTGAGATAGGGAGAAGAAGAAGGAAAACGACGAGTGGTGGTGCGGTGGAGGTTGAGGAGGCGCGGTGGTGGTGGTGCGGTGGAGGTGAGGGAGGCGCGGAGGTGTGAGGTGAGGAGAGTGAGAGTGAAAGGTCATGTGCGCGAGAGTGAGAGTGAGGGTGAAAGAAAGGGTCGAGGATCCTTTTAATTAAATCGATCGAAACGTTTGCCCACGGCGTTTGCGACGATCGTCCGTGGCAAAATATCAACGCCCGTGGCAAACCCGTGGCAAATTTCTGTCCTTTCACATGTCCGTGGCAAACCCGTGGCAAACACCGGGCCGGAAATTTCGCGCTACTTATTTTTTACGCATTCCGCCGCAAACAAGTGGCAAATTATCGACGGAATAAGCTCGCGTGGCAATTGGCTTTGGTGGCTAAATCAAGCTTTTCTTGTAGTGGACGTCCTTGGATACACGCTGCTGGGGCAGTACCGTCCTCGCTTCATCAGAAACTCAAGTTTGTGGCTGAGGGAAAGCTGATAGTGATCCACAGAGAAGAAGAAACACTGATAAACCGATCACCACCTGAATGCTATGTGGAAGCAGCAGAAGAGTCCTTTGAGACTACTTTCCAAGGATTGGAAATTTCAAACGCTGTCTTCATCGAAAGTGAGCCTCTACGGAAGCCTAAGTGGTCCAAGGCTGACATGATGACTGCAAAGGTGATGTTAGGGCATGGGTATCAGGTCGGCAAAGGCTTAGGAAAAGCTGCTCAAGGGATAGTAACACCTGTCCAGTTGAGGGGAAACATTGAAAGGTTTGGTGTTGGGTACATCCCAAGTCTTGCTGATCGAGAAAGGCTAGCATCTGACAAGAGGGAGAAATGGCTGGCCAAACTCAGAGGAGGAACACCCAATCAGGGGGGATGGTTATCGCTAACCTCAAGGACAACTTCCGGAGTGCTGGCATGCTGAACCCTGACCAGGTTAATGTGGTTGAAGAAGGATCAAGCTCGAGTGGCGGTGTTTTTCGGCTTAGTCTTATTTCTTTGTCTTTGTTGGAGAGAAGCTGGCCCGGGAGACCATGGATTTCCCCGTATTTTTCAATTTAAAGTAATTTTCATTGTAATGTAGATTCCTCGGCTCTGCCCAAGGCCTTGGAACATTTCATTCGGGCACACATGTTTTTGTCAAGACTCATCAATCAATAAAGTGTTATTTTGAATTTTCAATAAAATTTCTGTCTTCATCTCTCGTTTGTGTGTCTTTTCTTTGTCTTTATTCGTCGCTCCATTTTAATGCAGATCAAAAATAATCTCTGAAAATAATAATGCCCATAACTCATACTGTGACTTTGACTACCAAGTTAATCAAGCCGAGGGAGATGTTGAGAACGATTGGGATACTCCGCCGGAAATCATGAGAATGGTAGAGCAAGAAGAAAAAGTCATTGAGCCCCATGGGGAATCCACAGAAATGATCAATTTGGGTACTGAGAAAGACAGAAAAGAGGTCAAGGTTGGTACTGCAATGGAAGATAAAGAGCGCAAAAAGTTGATTCAGCTTCTGCTTGACTATGCTGACGTATTCGCCGACTTATCAGACATGCCGAGATCGAGTCTGAGATATTGTTGAACACGCAGATTGCCGGTGAAATCGAGAATGTCCCCAGTAAAAGTAAGTTCGAGGCGAATGAAGCCTGAAATGTCTTTGAAAATCAGGGATGAGGTCAAGAAACAGTTTGATGCAGGATTCTTAGCTGTGGCAAAATACCCTGAGTGGGTAGCAAACATCGTTCCGGACCCTAAGAAAGATGGAAAGGTTCGAATGTGTGTCGACTACCGCGATTTGAACAGAGCAAGCCCTAAAGATGATTTCCCTCTACCCCACATTGACGTCTTGGTGGATAGTACTGCTCAGCATTCGATGTTCTCCTTCATGGATGGATATTCAGGCTATAACCAGATCAAAATGGCTCCAGAGGATATGGAGAAAACCACCTTCATAACCCTTTGGGGAACTTTCTGTTACAAGGTCATTTCTTTCGGGTTGAAGAATGCCGGGGCAACCTATCAAAGAGCGATGGTAACCCTATTCCACGATATGATGCATAAGGAGATTGAAGTCTATGTGGATGACATGATCGCCAAGTCAAAAACTGATGAAGAGCATGTGGTTAACCTGTAGAAGCTGTTCGAGCGTCTCAGAAAATACAAACTCAGGTTGAACCCCGCTAAGTTCACCTTTGGGGTTAGGTCGGGGAAGTTGTTGGGTTTCATCGTTAGCCAGAAGGGAATTGAGGTGGACCCGGACAAAGTACGAGCAATTCTAAAGATGCCAGCGCCTAAAACAGAGAAAGAAGTCTGTGGTTTCCTGGGAAGACTGAATTACATCTCTCGATTCATCTTTCAGTTGACTGCAACTTGCGAACCAATTTTCAAGCTGTTGTGCAAAAACCAAGAGATGAAGTGGAATGATAAATGTCAAGAAGCATTTGAGAAAATCAAGGTGTACCTCCAAAATCTACCCGTCCTAATGCCACATGTGTCTGGCAGGCCTCTCATCCTATACCTCACTGTGCTAGACAATTCTATGGGTCGTGCGTCTTTGGGAGGCGAGCATGATGATTCAGGAAAGAAAGAACATGCGATCTACTACCTGAGCAAGAAGTTCACAGAGTGTGAGGCAATATATTCACCATTAGAGAAGACTTGTTGTGCTCTAGCCTGGGCTGCGCATCGACTGAGACAGTATATGCTGAGTCACACTACCTGGTTGGTATCCAAAATGGATCCAATCAAGTATATATTTGAGAAACCTGCACTCACAGGTAGAATTGCTCGTTGGCAAATGCTTACATCGAGTATGACTCGCACGTAACGTAACTCGAGAGAAAGCAATTAAAGGCAAAGACATGGCAGATTACCGCACATCAACCGGTTGAGGATTACCAATCAATGCAATGTGAATTCCCGGATGAGGACATTATGGCATTATTTGACGGGAAGGAAATCTCAAGATGATGAAAGGTGGAGAATGTTGTTCGACGGTGCTCTAACACGCGTGGGGGCGCGAGTCGGAGCGATCTTGATCTCTCCGGATCGTTCGTTTCATTCCGCTTCATCGCGGACTAAGCTTCTATGTCACAAACAATATTGCGTAGTATGAAGCGTGTATCCCGGTATTCAGCGCTTTCGATTGGAAAGTCAAGAGGCTCGACGTGTACGGGGATTTAGCTCTAGTGGTCCACCAGGTAAAAGGGGATTGGGAAACAAGAAATCCTGATTTGATTCCTTACCATGACTATATTCAAGAATTAATCAAGCCCTTTGAGGAAATCACTTTCCAGCACATACCCCGCGGCGAGAATCAGTTGGCAGATGCCTTGGCAACTTTGTCTTCTATGTTCAACGTCAGCTGTGACAAAAGTTTGACGACCGTCAGAATCCAGCACAAAGGTCTACCTGCTTATCACTACTGTATGGCAGTCGAGGAGGAATCAGATAGTAAGCCTTGGTACCATGACATCAAGCAGTACATCACAAACAGAGAGTATCCTCCCGGAGCTACAGAGAATGACAAGAGAACACTTCGGAGACTATCAGCAGGTTTCTTCTTGAGTGGAGACGTCCTTTACAAGAGAAACTATGACTTGGTACTCCTCAGATGTGTAAATAAAGAAGAGTCAGTAAAGATTATGCGAGATGTTCATGAGGGTTCATTTGGGGTTCATTCCAGCGGGCACACAATGGCTAGAAAAATCCTGAGAGCTGGTTACTACTGGTTGCAGATGGAGTCAGACTGTTACAGTTTTGTGAGAAGATGCCATAAATGTCAAATCTATGCAGATCACACCCATGTACCTCCGACTTCTCTAAATGTCTTGAGTGCACCATGGCCATTCTTAATGTGGGGCATGGACATCATTGGTCCCATTGAACCCAAAGCTTCAAATGGTCACCGTTTCATTTTGGTTGCTATTGACTACTTCACTAAGTGGGTGGAGGTTGCTTCTTATCCCAATGTAACAAGCTCAGTGATTGCTAAGTTCATCAAGAAAGATTTGGTTTGCCGCTACGGCCTTCCAAACAAAATTATCACAGACAACGGCAGTAATTTGAACAGCAGAATGATGAAGAACTTGTGTGAAGACTTCAAAATACAACATCACAATTCTTCTCCTTACCGCCCAAAGATGAATGGGGCAGTTGAGGCAGCTAACAAGAACATCAAGAAGATTGTGCAAAAGATGGTGGTAACATACAAGGATTGACATGAAATGCTCCCTTTTGCCCTGCATGGTTACAGGACCTCAGTGCGCACCTCAACCGGGGCAACCCCCTACTCACTGGTTTATGGGTCGGAGGCAGTCCTCCCCGTTGAGGTTGAAATACCATCCCTGCGGTTGTTAATGGAGACAAAACTTGATGAAGCAAAATGGGTTCAGTCCCGTCTTGACCAGTTGAACCTCATTGACGGAAAGCGGGTAGCCGCGATGTGTCATGGACAGTTGTACCAACAGAGGATGATAAAGGCTTTTGACAAAAGAGTTCGTCCTCGGGAATTCCAAGAGGGAGAACTTGTACTCAAGCAGATCTTGCCGATCCAGACGGACCCCAGGGGCAAATGGACTCCCAAATATGAAGGACCTTATGTGGTTAAGAAGGCATTCTCAGGAGGAGCTTTAATCCTGGCAAACATGGACGGAGATGAGATTCCAAATCCAGTGAACTCAGATGTGGTCAAGAAGTATTATGCCTAGAAAAATAGACGAAAAAGAGAAAGATAAGCCAAGGAAAACTTAGCTCGCTAGGCTGAAAAGCCGCAAAGGGCGGCCTAGGCAAAATCAGAGCGACCCGGTGGATCGAAAACCCGCAAAGGGCGACCCAGGCAAAAATTAGGGTCAGAAAACTTGGGCTTGAGAAAAGAAAAGGCAATCAGCACTCCCAAAGGTTTGGATAAGAGGGTGATCAGAGTTATGAGTATGGACGGCGGGCACCGTTACTTCAGAGATGAAATCACGAGATTTGTTCCTTTCTCTTGTATTTTCTCAGTTTAAAAGAAAGATTGTAATGCACTTTCAATTGGCGTGACTTTCTGCACGTCCAATTTCCATATCAATAAAAGTCCAACTTTTCTTTCATATATGTGCTTTTCGTGTCTTTGATTTCATTTATTCAGTTTCTTTCAAAATAATAACTTTTATGATTGATGAAATTGACTTGCAAAACATGTGCACATTCAGAGCATTACAGGATCATTGCAAAATCTTTGAAAAATACAGAAAGAAATGATTTCCCAAGTGAATAAAATTGCAAAAAAAAAAAAAGAGAAAAAAAGAAGAGACAAAACAGTCATAATGAATCAGTGCGCAATCCTCGCGGGATTATCGTCCTGGAGCAGCTTCTGTCCGGCAGAGCTACTTAACCAGCAAAAAAGAGCGCCAAAAAAAAAATAAGCAGAAAAAGAAAGCTGCTTAAAGAAAAAACAGAATGAGCAAAAAAAACAAAAGAGAAGAAAATCACAGAAGACGGAACACAAAAGAACACAACATCTTCATATCATTCATCATTCTCATATCATCCATACCATTCATCACTCCATGGCATCAAACAGTAGGGCATTACACCTTCAAATTCGCATCTCAGAAGAGCGAACGAATAATCAAACAGAAAGAGCATCCCATCAAAATCAATCATTGCATTCGTGTGCATGCATTTCATGCACCATTCAAGATAAAAGTTACTTCGGACTAGAGAGTCCCAAAAATCTCGTTTTTAGAAAATCACCATCAATACTGAGTTAGTAAACTCCATCAACCCAGAGTTCGTAAACTCCATCAACCCAGAGTTAGTGAACTCCCACAGAGTTAGTGAACTCCTTCCACAGATCACAACATCGTACGAAAGCACGCCGATGGATCCATCGACCGTTAAGTCGCCGGATTAGTTGTGTCGGCCTAAGGCACAGCGTAAATCCATTGATCAAATCAGTTTCGGACCTGATGTTGATCGGTCGCTCGAAAAGGCCACCCAAGAGCTCGGACTCGACAAGAGTCCGTTAGAAGGTTTTAGGCAGCCTCCGAATTCCCAATTTACCGCTTTCCCCAATTATTGCTTTCCCGTTAATGCGACAAGTGTTAACCTCCTCTTTCAAAAGGAAAATAACAAAAAGATTTGAATTTTTCTGAAGCGGACAAAATTAGTATTATTTCTATATCTTTATTTCCATTTCACCAACAAATATGAAAAGGCCAATTCATATTTTTTTGGCGAAATGCGAAATAAAGAGGAGGCAGCCAATAATACCCTAATTTTGTCCGTCCCTTTTAACTTAAGCCAATTTCGTTGATCCAACTCAACTAAATCGAAATACGATGTTTAAATTATGCGCAGCACGCGAATGATCGATCTTTTCGTATGCGTTCTTCAATTTAATCGTCGATTTGGGTTTAGTCGCATACATAAAGTAGGTCTACCAAAAGTCATTTTTTTTTGAAATTTGGCTTGTCTTTTCAATTCAGGCTTAAGAGTGCAACTCTGAGTTAATTTTAGTGTTTTTTAGTTAATGAGCTCATTTCTTCTATTTTGGGTCTCGTTTTAGCGTATTTGTCTGGTCGGGCCCGTTCTCGTCTTTGTGTTTGGCCAGACTCTTTTTCTTATTATTAATCTCATATTGTGCAGTTGATTTATTTTGAGTATATATGTATAGTCCAAAAATGCCAAAAATTCTATTTAGTGTTATTTACAATTTAAAAGTGTTATATAATCAAAAAATATCAAAAAAAAATCTATTTAATTTTTATTACAAATTAGAAGTGTTCAAATGTCCAAATGTCCAAAAAATACAAAAAAATAATAACAAAAAAATATACAAAAATAAATAAATCCGAAAATACAAAAAATATAATAAAAGGCAGCAGCAGCAGCAAATCTGGGGTTCTAACAGCTGCTCTCCAAGCAGCTGGGCCTGGGTTGATTCGCTCCAAAACCTGAAAATAATTCAATGCCCAGTCAAAGAGCAATTAATGCAAAAAAAAACCTAGAATTTTAGTATAAAAGAGCAGTCAACAGCAGCAGAAAAAGGACACACGAATTTCGAGGTAAAAAATCACCGAAAAAGGATTAGGGTTTTACACTGAAACCCTAATCACCTAAACACACTTTGAGATCAAAGAAGCAGTCAAAATTTTCGAACACCGGCAACACAGAAACAATAGAATCATCAGTTAGCAGTCCACAACAGCACAGATCGTGTTCTTTCAAGTCGTAATTCAAAAGTCAGGTTGGTGAATGTTTTAATCTCTAAACGAATATGCTGTGTAGTCTGTGTTTGATATGTCATGATAAAAAGAAAGGAAAATGGCGTAGACATGTTATCCTCTTTTAACAAATATGTGATGTAAAATAAGTATGAATTCCAATCTGTTTTGTGTTTTTAGTTTTGGATAGATTAGATGTTGATTAAAACCAATAACAGTCACACAAAAATAAAAATAAAAATAAAAAAACAAAAGAAACCAAAAACTGTTTTAACAGTGAAAGAGAGATGAGAAGAATGAGAGTGAGGCAGGAACAAGGAGAGAGGAAGAACATGAGAGTAATCGAAACCAGAAACCGAAACAGAGAAGGAATAGATCGAAAAGAGATGAACCTGGAAGCGTTACCGTCGCCAAGTGACCCCATCGCAAGCTTTGTCTTCTCCGCGCCCCTCTTAAAGAAGACCGCCGCGAAAAAGACCCCCTGGCCGTCGCAACCACCACCAGGAACCCTCTCTCTCTCTCTATCGCCGTCGCCACCACCACCAAGAACCCTCTCTCTCTATCGCCGTCGCCACCACCACCAAGAACCCTCTCTCTCTATCGCCGTCGCAACCACCACCAGAAACCCTCTCCCCCACTATCGCCGTAGAAACCGCAGCCTGCTCTCTCTCTCCCTCCCGTTAATCACGCCGTGAATCTCTCTCTCTCTTGAATAGAGTTGCGCGGCGCAGCTGAAGTAAGGGGAAAGGGGGATAGGTTTTTAGGTTTTGCAATTTAGGGTTTGGGCTTTTAAGGGGTCTCCAAAATTATTTTTTTCTTTTCTCGACATCGCTTGCACCCCACTAATTCCAGCGTGCACCTCCCCAACTTAAGCCCAGTTTCGCATACTGGGCTCCCATATGCGAACTGGGCTTGCTGTTTACACCCCCTGTTCAGTTACACAACCCCCTGCGACTAATAACATCCCCATTTTGCAATTTTCACCTCTTTCTCGTTTTTTTCTAAACTCAAATAATTTTTCATTGAATCAAAACTTTGTTAGTAGTCATGCGAAGCCTTTGCTTGCATGATCATTAACAATGAGGACTAGTGGTGATCACTTGGAGCTTTTGCTCAATTGATCATCACGAATGCCTAATTTTTTGAAAGACTTTCAATAAATCAAAAACTTTGTTAGTGGTCATGCGAAGCCTTTGCTTGCATGATCATTAACAATGAGAACTCAGTGGCGATCACTTGGAGCCTTTGCTCAATTGATCATCACGAATCCAAATTTTTCCTAAAAAACTTTCAACAAATCCAAAAACTTTGTTAGTGGTCCTGCGAAGCCTTTGCTTGCAAGGTTATTAACAATGAGGAACTAGTAGTGATCACTTGGAGCCTTTGCTCAATTGATCATCATGAATGCCTTTGCTCAATTGAACTAGTGGAGATACGTAGGAGCGGATCCCCTCCGTCAAGCACAATAAACTAAAAACATTCTTCCTTTCAAAAAACCAAAGCGACTAACTCTCGTCGAGCGCCGCAAATAAAAATTTCATTAAGTCTTTTTCAATTAAGAGGCAAATATAAGTATTTTTCAAATCAACACTTAGAATCACACGATTAATTAAAGGTTCCCTTTCAGTAGAAAGGAGGTGTGGGGTGCTAATACCTTCCCCATGCCTAACCGACCCCCGAACCCAAATCTTCCGGTTTTCCAAAAGACCATTTGCCTTCTAAAAAGGTTTTTCTTCAATATTTTCCTTATAAAAAAATATTGGTGGCGACTTCATTATTTTAAAACGTTGTAAACGAAGAAAAACCCCTCGGGGACTTTTTCGGGCGCAACACTGACTATTTTGTCTGAATATGTGACATGGAAGCTTAGGTGGTTGTTTCATGGTTATATATAATATAGATATTCTTTCAAGGATTTTGCTTTGAGTATACTTAGTTTTTCCAAAGTGTGTAGAGTAACAGATAAACTTATAGAGAAAAAGCCATGACATCCATTGCCACATTTCACAACCCCCTCCTCAAAGAAAAATATCAGAGCTTCACATGATCTATCTCCAAAAAATAACAAACCCTCCTGACTGATTGACTATTGGCATCATTATACATAAAGAGGTTGCGGCTCCCGTCTTCACCAAGATCAAGAAGTCTGTCATCTAGTAGGATCTCGAAGAGTTACTCCTACTATCTACCGTGAGAACGCTAGACACAATGGCAGTGGTACTTCTAGAACTCTCTGGGAGAATAGGTGTTGGTACACTTTTGCATTTCCCACTCTTCTTCTGAGTGGATCCACCTAGATGTAATCTCAGTGTGCCACTCTGTGTGCCTCCTAGACTCGATGGAAAGGTAGCCACTCTACTACTCGTACATTGCACGTGCATCTCGTCTCAGAGAAACCTAGTTAACCATAGACATATAGGGACAATATCCCTCTGTAGATAGTTATCCCTAGCTCAACATCAATCTCTGAGTCAGTACCGTTCTAATCTTCATATGATATCTGAAGGTCGTACCATTTCTGTGGGAGTGGTACATACTGGCTACTACGCTAGAGTATCTTTGTCTGGAAATCTAATCCCAAAACATTTTGTGCAAATGTATACAAAAAATAGGGGCAAAGGCATATATATAAATCAGAAAGTGTGGAAGAGAGCAATAAACATCATCTAAACATGTATGAAATACAATCAACCTCATGTTTCTCCTACTGACTCTCTATGCATCCTCTTAGTTTTCTTTTTGTCTTTACTAGACTCATCACAACCTGAACTCTGCTCTATATTCTGATCATATATCTTGATGATCAACTCGTGTCCTTTATTACTAATACTTTACTATCCTATGTATGCTCATAGACTCTAGATTATGGCCATAATCCGGATTCCACAAACCTTCCCTGAACACCCATCAAACTGTCCTCGAAGGAGTCTTTATGTTATAAGTCCCATATCGACAGCATTTGTGTGACCTGTAACGTTATTGACTTGTCCATTAATAATAACGTGTTCTTAAAAAAACGGTGCGGTTGACCTCGTATACTCATACATACAGTTGTGGACCTAACAAAACAAATGTAATCTTTATGGATCTTCTTCCTAGTAAGATCATATCCTTAGACCAATTTTCTATCACCTCAAATCGTAGTCAAATGAGTCACTCAACACGTATTTAAATGACTAATTAAAGCTAACTTTCTCGATGTTATACAGTATATTATCCCCACACATGGGGTAAAGCTGATAACTTCCCTACGATAGAACACTAACTTGTTCCGCACACTCTCGAACTAACTCAAAATTTGAATCGAAAACTCAATAACTCACCAAGAACCATTCTTAGATAGAGAAACCAGAGAGAGAGAGAGAGAAACGTGATTTCCTCCTTTGGAACTCATCTAATTTATAGGGGTGAAAAATGACCCTCGCTTAGCGACTGCGCACCTCTCCACCGCCTTGGTTTAGTTCTTCTTGTCTCGCCACGTCACCCTAGCCTATGTAGGTCTGTCAGTCTATAGCTCGCTTAGTGAGTCCCACTCGCTAAACGAAAGCAGGTGCTTCCACCGCTTCACCAGAATATGTCACGTGTCAATTTTGTTCCAGGTGTTGGTGACCATATTCTTCGATAGTATATTCAAATTACTAGTTACAAGTGATCTACATTTGAATGAAACTATAGATAATGAAATAAACAAGACATGGTAGCTCTTGATCATTACAAATGGGCACGGATTGTATCCCGTGGAGTAATTACGAGGAAATAAAGTGATTAAATCTCCTCCATCAATTCTATTTAATAAGAGATCAACGGTTCAAAATAAAACTCTCATGGTAAGCCTAACTCCGCCACCGACAATCTCCTTCCACCGTGGTTGGGAAAAATGTGGAGAGATATTGCCTAGGCAACTCCGCAACCGATGATCTCCTTCCACCATACCTAAAATGTTTTAATCATGTCTGCCAGTCTCTTCATAAATGGAATGGATGAAGGAGATTGATTCACTTTATTTTTCCTCCAGCAAATACTTCAGGAGAGACCGTCCGCTCCCATTACAAACATTATCACTGTAAAATTAAATTCCTCATTTGTTATCAAATCCTCAACCGTATAGATACGCTCCCAATCGTAAATACATTTTTTGTCAACAAATATCCTTTAAATTAAATAATTAGTTTGTGTAAGAAAATGCCTAATTAAATGGACGCCGACTCCATCAAACAAATATAAATCAGATTTTGATGATCCAATGGTTAGAAAAAAGTTGATATCTGATTTAAAAACATTTTACAGTTCGAATAAATTTTAAACTTTTACGTTATTAAATATAAACTAGAAGAGCCTTTCAACATTGTCGTTGTAGTATAGTGGTAAGTATTCCCGCCTGTCACGCGGGTGACCCGGGTTCGATCCCCGGCAACGGCGCTTTTTTTAATTTTCCGGTTTTATTCTCTTTCGTTTCTCTCTTTTGTATTTCAATCTGCAATTGCTGTAGAATCGTATTTATGTTCAAATTCGTTAACCTAGCAATATAGAATTATTTGAAACAGTATAATGATTTTGTTTGATGCTCGATTTGCAATTAAACTGAACACATCACTGTTATAGTGCTGAAAATATTCAATTAAATCAGGTAGTCAAGTGAATCAAGTTCATAGAACAAGAGGAGAAATTTGAAGGTGCTACTTGGAAATGACATGATATTAAAATTCAAAACTATTACTCTACATAAGGATCACAATCATTCATACTTTTGTAAGTTTTCCAATCAATGATACTGCTTGTTCCGGACCAAGTTCAACCTTAATCCGACCGACTTCAAGAGACTGCAATCGACGGCTCGACCCACACTCGACCAGAACGAACCTCGAATGCGCTTCCGCCCATGGGAACACATCGCAATCCGTGCAATACTCGAAACGACGATTACAATCAAACCGCATTAAACGATGCAAAACCACCTGGCCTGATTATAAATACTCGTACCCCCTCACGCTCGAGGTATGATCTCACATCTCAACTCACTATATAATTCACCATACTAACTTGGGCGTCGAAGTGTGTGTAGGTATCACACCCACGTCGGTCAGCAACTCACAAGGTTGGAGGGTACGTCGATCCAGCTCGTCTCAGTCTCAACTCAGGTTCTACTCCAGAACACTGCTATAATTCTGTTTACTTTTCTCAGATATTTTTCCCCCTTTCCTAGCATCAATATTACATATTAATGTTTCTTTACATTTTCCTATGAATGTTTCATACAATGATTGTGTGTAGGATAATGGTATATAACGCTACATCAAATTTATATAATTATAAGGATTGACTGTAGAACACCAGAAATTGTATTTTCTGATGAGTGAAATTGTGCACAAACCAATAAAGGCGAGGAATGTGGCATCATTGGTAGTTTCATTAGCATCAATTGATTGCCCCAGTTGCATTATTTGCCCCAATTATAATTTGTTTGTTTCTTTATTGTTCCATGATAATATTTCTTCATTAGCTATCTTTGTAAACCCTCTCAACATTGTTCAAGAAATTTGCCCCAAAACATTTCTCTGTAGGTATGTATCTATGTGAAGGGGAAAAAAAGAACTAGAGTGAGTGGTGGAAGAAGAATCGCATTGGAAAATGGTGGCGAGTGGCGACAAACGTGAAGGCAGAAACCATGTCTCTGATGGACAGGCGGAGAGCAGATACAAGAAACATACAGTTATGGAATCATGTTTGGAGGATATTTAATTTAATCTAATAGTCTTTAAATGTTATGCTAATGCAATGAAGTTTCTTAATGAAGAGGTTGTTTGCATGGAAGGAATAGTTTAAAGGATAAATTATTTCATTTATGTGCAAGCAATGCCAAAGGGAAGATGCAACAAAAAAGGAAGGTTAGACCATCAATGAAGCCCATGCTATAATTTGATTTCACACTTTTTGTCAATTGATCTATTTTTTATTTCAATTTGCCATATGATTAATGATTCTTTTTCATACAACTAAGTATGAAAAATCATTGTAATCTTTATCATACAACCTAAAGATCCAGCAAGATAATAGAGATAGTTTTAGCCGGAATATATTATTTATTGTTGACATTCACTTCAAATCAAAGGTTGTGCCACTAGCCAAGTTCAAGCACCGCTTGAATTTGTTGAATGTTGTTAAGGGCTAGTAGATTAAATTTGGATTGAGAAATTGCTTCTGGTCCGGTTATTGAATCGTTCCTGTATGTATGCCAAGGTAGAGATTGTTATTATATGTGGCATACATGGTTGGAGGTTAATAATGATGTGGCAAGTTACGTATTTTGTGACGAAGTTACTTTTTATATTCACAAAACTATTGAGGAATGCTATAACTTCACGTATTTGAACAGTTAAATTTTTGTTTAGGCTCTAAAGTACCGCAAAACACACTACTTAGCAGTTAGCGCCACACTTTACATATTTTGTTACTATTTTTTCTTTTCACAAAATCAGTTATTGAGTAAGAATTTCACGTATTTGAACAATTAAGTTTTTTTATCCTCTAAAGTACTTAAAAATACACTGTTTAATCTCGCATTTTTACGTGTTTTGTTACGAACTTATTATTATTATTTTCAATAGACCAATTATTAAGTAACAAACAGAAGAAAAAAATGAGTAAAGAAGCCTGCAATTTGGCCATGTAAAAACAGAAGAAAAAAAAAGAGTAAACAAGCATGCAGTTTGGCGCGCATTGCCAACTGCAAGACGACATGCCATTTATAAATAACATAAGATAAGATAAGATAAGATGGCATAGATGACATAAATTTTCAGTTTTTTTTATAAAACTAGTTGATGCCTCGTGCTTGATTGGTCAACAACACAATAAAAAAGGGTAAAATTGATATATTAGGAAGGGTTACGACTTATGATACTAAGAATATCTTTAGTAATTGTTACTAAATTTTTTGGTGACCATTATACAACAATTCAATGGTTAATATATATTAACCACAATTTAGTTATTATGTGGTGAGTGAGTGGGTAAATGAAAACACCGGTTAACACATATTTGCCACAATATAACCTTAGTGTGGTTACCATTATACAACAGCTCAATGGTTAATACAAATTAACCACAATTTAGTTTTTTTAGATAATCTAACCACAATTTAGTTATTATGTGATGAGTGAGTGGGTAGATGAAAACACTAGTTAACACATAATTGTCACAATATAACCTTTCATTGGTGAAGAAATTACTATTATATCTATTTAGTAATAATTAGTAAAGATATCCTCAGTATAATAAGTCCTGCCTGAGTCGATTAACAACAACTGAGTCGTTGTAGTATAGTGGTAAGTATTCCCGCCTGTCACGCGGGTGACCCGGGTTCGATCCCCGGCAACGGCGCTTTTTTTTAATTTCCGCATTTTCAATTTTTGCTTTTTATTATTTTTTTCATTTTCATTTGCGTAGGTGGTGGAGGGAACTACGTCTTTTTTTGTTGGACGGAGGGAACTATATATACTGGTAAAAACCCCCAAAAACCTTTCCCGCCATCAACCCTCTCTAATCCATCTATCTGTTTCACTCTGTCTCTTTCTCTCCCCCCTTCTCCCTCCATCAATGGTGAGGACTAGAACCGCTGCGAAACACGCACCACTAGATGCGGAACAGAACAATAGCGAGGGACTCGAAGTTATCTCCATTGGTTCCCTCTACAATGGACCCTGGGACAAGAAGTACTGGAGCAGTTCTAGGGTTTGATTTCCTTCTCCCTATTCTCTTCTCTTCTATTTTCTCCCCTTCGTTTTTCAATCTGCAATTGCTGCTGAATCGCCTTTTTTTGATTTCTTTTCTTTCGGAACTCTTCGTTTTCGTTTATTCATAATAATAACAAATTTCGTTCCACCTGCGTTGCCCTAACAGTATAGAATTGTTTGAAGAAGTAGGATCATTTTGTTTTATGCTCGATTTGAAATTAAACTGAATATATCACTATTATCATTTATCACCTTAATAACCCTAATTATCTGAAGTTTGTTGACTCTATCTTTGTTTGAATGGGGGATACTTAAGCATTGTGTGCAAACATCTAAGATTTTAGCTGGCAACTGCGGTACACGTTGTGTGTGTGGGTGATAGGACGTGTAGATATGTCGATAGATTAGATTAGATTTTGACAACACGGTGTAAATTTGAAGTTCAGGACAAGTAGAAAGAGAAGGAACTCTCCCTCGTATTTGTCCAACAGTAAAACTGATGGTATATGGTTCAATGTTGGTTAGTAGAGTTGCAAGGTCATTGCGTGAGGAGCTATGTCCGCAACCTTTTGCATTGCAGATCATTCTCTTGTTTCAAGCAGGGCTTCTTGAATGAAGAAGGAACAGGTAAACCAACATGTGTTGGCGCAACTGCAATACACTTTGTGTGTGTGGTTTATGAAGGGACATCGGACACAATGTTGACACAAACACATAAACATCAATAATAATTTGTGAGAATGGAAGTGATTGAAGTGTCGGTGTCGGCGTTCGTGTCGGACATCAGACCCGTCTTCAACCTGAAGTGTCAATGCTACATAGGTGTGGGTGATAGGATGTGAAGATATATCCATTGATAAGATTTTGACAACACTGTTTAGATTTGAAGTTGATGATAAGTGATGTAGGGTGCTGCTACTCAAGAGAATGATGCAGTTATATTGTTTTCTAAGAATATGGTTCTAGGTTCAATTCTTGTATTGACGTTTTTGAGAAAAAATATTGTTTAGCGTAGAAAACAAAAATAACTGAAATTCAATGTGAATTTGGTTCAAGCAGCAATAAATTTGATTTTTCTTAAGCAACATGTTGGATTTGAGTGAATAGAAAAAAAGAGGCACTGAGAAAGCTTTTTTGTCTTTAAATGAGTCCAACTAGATAACTCAAATTAGTTGGGTTTAATGTGTTTTCTGAATACATAGAAATAATAAAAGAGAGATGATCCTTGGACAGAGTTTATGTTGGAGGGAACTGTTCTATGGATATGATTGCATGCAAAATCAGGATTTATGCAGTAACTTCCAGCTTACCATTTTGTATTACTTTGTTTTTCTTTGCTGACTGACTGAGTGCGTTTATACATTGGCAACTTAATAGGGGAAAGACCGATATCCATATCCAGTTGGATACCAAGCTGTTAGAGCTCATAATGGAACCACTTATAAGATGGAAATACTTGAAGGTGTTAACGGGCCTAAATTTTTGGTTTGTATTCAAGATTCCTTGTGATTTAAATTGTTTTGGCTTTAGGTTCTATAAACTAAATGTCTACAACTTGCTGAGCTTTATTAAACGATTTCAGTTACATACTGTTTTTGCAGATTTCTTCTGATGATGGAAATTCGGCTTCTGGAAAAACTCCAGACTTTGCATGGGAGGAATTTCAGAAGAAAGGTTGCCCCCGCATAAAGATTTGGCACGGGAAGAGACTTTCGTCTAAGATGGATGGCTTGGAGGTAGAAATTGGTGACACTGATGATTCTGTTTGTAAATTCCAGAGAACTTCTTTTATTTTTTCAGGGCGTATATTAAATTTTCCAGATATCCTTCCAAACAAGCCACAGTCTTATCTATTTTCAAGCTTGTTTGAGCACATCTAACCTAATTGTGGTTGTGCTGTAATTCTTTGAGTTTATTTGAATGTATTGTTAAACTGATTAATGATACACTTTTTTATCCTAAAAAACTTATATAAATTATTAAACTGATTAGTGCAACTATTCTGTCAAAACAACTGCTAGCAAGTTAAAGAACTGGAGTTCCTGTTTGTAGTGATACTAATCTACGATTAAATATTAACATCAAAACAGAATGCCTCGTTTCCAAGACTGACCGCTGATGTCCTGTTGGAATTATGTCCTTGTGTTTATATTTCTTCCAGCTTTCTGTGGCTCAAAACATTTCTAAGTGATAACATAGCCTTATTGACTTCTATTTGGTGCTCTATTCACCGTTTTTTTAAAAAATTTCACAGGAAGATATACAGTGGGGTCAGAAAGCTTTGTTGCGCTAGTGATCTTGTTTACTTGTTGTGTTCTTTTTTTTTTGTTATTCAAGGATATCTTATTGTCCTCTCTTGTAGTACCCACATTTTGCAACAGTTGCTGTTTATATACGATGATCAATCTCATAACCTTCTTTCTCCTTTTTTCTTTTGTATTGTTTCATAATTATTCATCATATGATTATATTATTATAGTTTTCATGAATTGTATACTGTACTTAATCTTATTCATTCTATTTTCATTGCACCCAGCTTTTTGGGTTTAAAAATCCATTTATTCAGAGGTTGCTTCGGGAACTGGTTGCAGATATAAAGGGAATAGCAGAGCGGAGCTTAGAATCCTCAAACTTATGTACTGTGGTTTCTAAAACAGAGCTTGATGATCACCGCCCAATTGTAGGCACACATCCTGATTTATTGCTTTGCCTAGAAAAAACACATGTTACTGGGAAGAGAAGTAGAAGTGAACTTAATGATAAAAAGTTAAATGGGGGATCTAGACCCCGGTCTCTAGAACTCGCTTGTAGTATAGCTTCAAATGTAAAGAATGAGGTGGCTCTTGGTCCAGGGAGTTCTACAACCCACAATGGTTCAGAAGAAGAGAATGGGACCCACAATTCAATAGATGCATCACCTTCATTGCAAATAGTTACCTCTGCTGGCAAAAGAAGTAAATGCGTTTCACCCCAAACTGGGCTGCAATTAAATCCTATTGACACCTCTGGGGACAAAAAAGGGGGAACTGTACCTTCAGAGAAACCGGCGGGGTTCCTCTACTCTGCAAATTGCAAAACTACAGAAACAACTGACATGTCCACAGAAAAACCTGTAAGCATACCCTTTTAATATTCTATTGAATATTGTTCATTTGAAACATGTTGCTTCATAAAATGCAGTCTATTGGATGTTATTTATTGGAAACACTTTTGTTCCTAAATTATGATGATCTTGATAAACCTAGAGGGAAAAGGACTTTTTTTAATTATTTATTTATATCCCTCTTCTTGAGATATTTTAATAAAAATTTTGCAGAAAAATGTGATTAAATCAAAATTATGGTCCACTTTGTTTTAGAAAAAAATTGTTTAACTTCATGCAGCTTCATAGGTCACGTGATGTGGAGTTGAAAATGCCTAGTTTGTTGGTGACAGCAGAAGACGATAAACTAATGCATTCATGTTCTATAGAGTCTCAGGGTTGTGTTGGCGCTGATCTTTGTGCTCCTGATACCCTAGATTCAATGCAAGGTACTTGTATTTTTGTGGTTGTACAGAACAAACTATCAACTGTTAATAATCGTTAATATCGGCATCCTCTTACTCATATTGATGGTTTGAAAGTTTTCGCTTGACATGCTTATTCAGGTTTGCTATATTTTTTGGGACTTATAATGCTTGCTGGCGAATGTGCACTATATCTTTGGTTTTATTGGATAGATTAGTGTTCTTTACAGAATGAACCATCTTGTGATGATGTCAAATATAGAGATATGAAATGTGTGTTCCACTGATCTTGGCTCCCATATACAATGTTCATGAAATCGTGATTGTTTTGCTTTTGTAATGTAGCTTCTACATAACACACTGTTTTGTTAAAAACCATGCAAAACTATCTCTGTATGCTTAGGATTTTCTATTTATCTATGTTGCAGTTTTCTACTATACTCTCCTTCAATATCTAATCTCTCTCTCTCTCTCTCTCTCTCTCTCTCTCTCTCTCTCTCTCTCTCTCTTATTTCTCCGTTCACCATTTTCCTGTTGATTCTTGTTAGAATTTGTGAATTCTGAAGCTATTCTAGAGAGAATATTGAAAATGATTTTTTGATTCATTGAATAATTTTTAGTTACAGTTCTGTTACACAGAATTCTGTTTATATAGAATTTGGTTGGTAGGGTGGGACTAACTGTTGGAGACTTGGTCGATTAGTTAGTTCGGGGTTACAAGGTTTTTTTTTCTTCCTTTTTTATAGATTGATCTTAGTGGTTAGTAATTAGTTAGGAGGAGGGGGAAATGTTAGCTTTCGGAATTCAAACTCTACACCTCTTTCTCCAAACTTCTTTGATGTCCCTTAGCTCACCAACCGAGCTACCTACTTGGGACAGTTACAAGGTTTTTATCTTAAGAAGCTAGTGTATGCTAGTTACAGTGCCCTGCACAAGATGTATTCTCTAATAATTCTAGATCACTGACTCTAATGCACTGCAGAAAATACCTCGGATTCTGCACCAAGTAAACTGGATAAGAATGCTTGCAGTGAGCCAGCATGTGAGGTTACCTCTGAAGATTTGGTAAATTCAGAACACGAGGAAGTGCTTAGATCTGATTCAAAACCTAGCTCTGAGAAAAGTGATTTTAATACAGCTGGCCAGGACGTGGCAAAGTCAATGATGTCACTCCTGCTTCCTCAAGCAGTTCCTTTGCTGAGGAATGTCACAACAGATATGGAGCTTACTATTATCCCTTCAGATATATTGCCTTCTAGGGTAACCAACTCTAAGGAAGAACGAAATGAAGTTGGATATGTTTTGAATGTTCCATCATCTGGTAAATTTACCTATCTCTTTTGTGCTATTTTCATTTTCCTGATTGTGTTGTAAATGTATGGCATCGATCCATATATCATGCCACCAGGGTTTTTGATGTACCATGTTGTCCTGGAAATCTTTCCTTGGTTTCTTTGTTTGTGTGTTTATGTAATCTAATCATGTACTTTGTTGAATCATATGTTTATACAGCAGATAAGGTGGTGACTGAGGATGCATATGGGGAACAAGGTGAAAAGATACATGGGCCAAATACTGACCCTTGTTCAAATACTCATAATACTGAAAACATGAAGTCTATTGTTCTTGATAGTTTTGAGTATAGTCAATGTGAGGATCTCAAAACCTTGGAAATCCCATCTTTCAATATTGATGAAGCTGGTAGATCTAGTTTCCATAAAGAAATGCGTTCTCCAAGAAGTCAAGAACAGCTTCCTGGTTCTGATTTGCCAAATGGATCATCACCATGCTGTGCTTCAGAGTTGGACAATGAAGACAGGCCTCATGACTATGATGTATGTATTCCTGATTCTGTTCTGGATGACACACCTCCTGAGGATAGGATTATTTCCGAACGTGGCAATGATGCTTGCTCAGATATGAAAGAAAATACATTGCATGTTAGTTTCAATTCCATGCAAAATGACCTATCAACTGCTGCTCAGGATTTTACTGGAGGTAATGTGTTCATGATATCTGGCATCAAAAATAAAATTCTGAAATGCAGATAATCATAGTCAGAATCATTGAGCTGTACATCATAATATAATTCTTCTATCTGTTTTGAACTGAGATGCATGGCTGTGTTGAGTCACCGTCAACCTCATGTGTCAATCCAGCTTGGCTGGTCATGATTGTACTATTAGCATATTTTGGTGTCAAATCAAGAATGAAACTTAATGATCTGAGACTAAATTTCAATTGAATTATTGTTAAGTTTGATGCAAGCATGCCTTTTTTTACGATTTTTAAAAGCATGCAGGTATTTGTAATGCATTTTCAGGGGCTAAATCAAAGAGTTGTCATTTAAAAAGCATGAAAATCCCTGCAGAAAAGTCACAAGAGGAAGCTGTCGGTAAAACAGGCAATGATGAAACAATACTTACGGCTTCTTCTCAGTCACCAAAATTAGTATACACTAGAAGAAAGCGCCGAAAGACTGTTCCCCTCCAAGGAAATTGTTCAGCTGTGGAGAGTACAAAATGTGACAAGATTGAACTTGTTACTCCAGAAATGCATACTACCAAAGGCACCGTCCCTCCCTCAAAAGTCACTCAAATAAACAATTCAAATGATAAATTATGCAAACCAGATGATTCTGCAGGTTTACTTGTTGAAATACCTCAAACTCATAGCGACATTCTGGATGGACAAAGCAACCTAGTGGAACCAAACTCTTCATCTCAGAATCCAAACGCATTTACCTGTGAAAATAAGTGCTCAGGTGCCAAGGAGGCTCAATTTATTTCAGAACCAGAACCAATGCCCCATAGAAACAAGGAACTCAAGAATAATCTGGACAGCAATGTAAAATTTGTGGGATGCTACAAACATCCAATGCCTGTTTCATCATTACTTTTATTAACAAAAGAGGATGAAATTCACATTTGTGTTCTATGCGGCCTTCCGATGGGTCAGCAAAGAACCCTGTTTACCTACAAGGTAGCTATTAAGGAACCAAATCTAGGGTTCCCTTCTGTCATGGCTCACACCCCAATATTGTTGCCGGATCCAAAAGATCACTTTCTAGGAGAAGTAAGTTTCTTTTCTTTTTTCGTTTTCAACCCATTTTCTTATTTACATTTTACCCAAACCTTTGGCTACATAAATGCTCACTGTCAAAATCTATCATATTATTTGCTAGACTATGGTGGAAAGATCTTGGGTGCAGTTGACACCTGATGGACAGTATATTGTCTTAATAGGCAGCCTGAAAACCCCCAATTGCAGGTTAACTGTTTCTACATGTTTGAATTGATATGTAATGAACTGAAACGATGTAAATAGAATAGCTAAATATCATTTAATCCCAGGGAAGGAAAGATTGATTGTTGTTGCTCAACATGCACGTCAGTCTCCTCTGAGAAGAACATTTTGAAGATAGTTCAAGTAGAACGTGGTTATGTATCAATTGTGGCCACACTAGAAGCTGTTGATGATGTACACTGTATTTTGGTTTGTGAACCTAACCGACTTGTTTCTGTTGGAGAGAGTGGGAGACTTCAAGTGTGGGTCATGAATTCGACATGGAGGTGATACTTTCCCCTCAAATACACTTATGTCCTTTTCAGAATCATGCAAGTTAAATTTTTAGTTTCAGCAATTGAATTGGGTTCTCATATGTTTGCATTTGTAGTAAGATCAGGATATGATCATGAAGTCAGTGTTTTTCATAGCAAATTTCAAAAGAATATTAGAAAACTGTTACTTAGATATTATGACCAATTCTTAGTTTAAAAGCTTCCCAAATTTCACTGAATTCGAGCTCAAATACTATCATTGTTTTACAAACCTCTTTTGAAGAGTAAATGCTGACATCATTGATGAGTTATACCTTTAGAATTGTGAAGTTTATTCCAGTTATTGGTCAATCATTGTATTATTTCAATGTTCTTATATTTTATCTGTAAAAAGTATTTTTTGGTTGAGAACATACAACTTAGCTTCGTCACCCTTATTCACTTTTTCTGCAGTGAAAAGATAGAATACTTCATCACGCCAGATGATGATTCCATATCCCCTGCCATTGTGGAATTGAAGAGGGTTCCAAAGTGTGCTCATTTAGTTGTTTGCCGAAATATCCGCGGTGACTTTAGTTTGTGGTATGTTGGCTTTATTTACTTCAAAGGAATACCCTATTATATTGGCATCGTTCAGTTTTTTTAACTTAGTTTGCTAACAGTTGGTTTATACTTTATACTTATAGTCTTGTTTATGATTAAAAACAGTTGGTTTAAAGTTGAGAGTTTACTCACACATGCACACACGTACACATTGATAATATGTTTTCATGAGAGACATTATCATTTTATCATATTTGTTACATTAATTTTCTTGTGGTGCCTGTTTAATTATTCCATTAGTAACCCCATTTTTTCTTATGTAAATCATAAACCGGCCGAGCTTTCTAATTTGCGCTTAATTTGTTTCAGAATCTAGGAAATATTTTACTGGTTGCCTTTTTGCTATGTTTTCATGCTATCATTTTAACTTCTATTCCAATTTCTTATTCAATAAAACCTCTGGCCTAGCCCAACAGTTGTAAAATATAGGAAAGGGATGGGGTAGACTAATCACTTTGGAAACAAATTAATTTTTAATTTGACCATTCAGTCATAGTAATATCTTATTCACATTATTTTCAACATTTTCCTCAGGGATGTTACAAAGCTCGATTGTATTTCAAGCTTCTCTGCTTCAAAATGTCCAGTTGACGAGTTCTTTCCGATAAGTTTGTTCCATGAGCAAGCAAAAGGCTTGGGATTTAGCTATGGTATCATAGAGGAAAAGGCTGATAAACTTTTAGAATCAACCAATTTGTGGCTCTCTGAACAACGAGAGACCTCTTTGTTTTTACCATCAGAAAAAAATGTTGCTATGTGGCTTCTCGTCTCAACTACCTCTGACCCTGATTATTGCCAGAATCGAGTTTCAACTTCAAGTCATTGTAATGTACATACAGCCAGAAGCTGGAGGCTTGCTCTTTTGGTGAAAAATAGCATAGTTTTTGGAAGTCCCTTGGATCCAAGGTGCCGTGATGTTTTCCGAGTTTGAATATAATTGTCTTGTGTTATTTGATTTTGCCAACATCTTTAGTTTTTTATTGCCAATGAAGTAGAGAGAAGTTATGTTCCCCATTTATTTTTTGTGAATATTTTGTTTTCAATGTTAAAATGTAAAGTGAATTAAGAACTGCTTGACCTAGAGTTTAGATCAGGAAATGCCCTCCTGTCCTCAGTCAACATCTTATCATTAATTTGTGAAGGCAGTAGCTGAAGATCTTTACTAAAGATCGTAATAGAAAGTTTATGAAGATCATAATTATTATGAGGACAAAAAGAAAAAGCAGCCTGGTCCTCTAAAGCTCGTCATAGCGAAGTTCAGGGAAGGGTCAAACCTATTATGGGTCTAGTAGGTAGTAGCTTTACCTTGAATTTAGAAGAGATTGATTTCACAATTTGAACCTGTGTGCCAAGGCTTTCCCTTCATCACCATGATGAGAATCATAAGGAGAAAATTTATGAGCCATCAGTGCACATTTTGAGTTATTATTATATAATTAAAAGAAAGTAGATCTGAGGAACTGCTGATATATATAATTTTTATACAAATTAAAAGATTTTATGTTATTGCTTATTCTACACTGCATTTTTATTATTTATTGACAGTTTTTAACCCTATTAACTCTCTGCAGGACAACAGCTATTGGTGTCTCAGGTGGATATGGAATTATCAGCTCAAGTGACGGGATGGTGTATATGTGGGAATTGTTTAGTGGATCCAAGCTTGACACACTACATCATTTTCAGGGTACGTTGCAATAATCCACTTATATGCTCTAGTCACGTTGCAATAATCCACTTATATGCTCTAGTCACGTTGCACTGACAACTAAATGCAGAATCACTAAAGAATTGATAGCTTTAACCTGTAAATTTGTTTAACTTGCTTATATATGAGATTTGTCTAGAGGATCCAAGCTTGATACTCTACATCATTTCCAGTGTATCTTGCAGTAATCCACTTTTGTACTCTGTCAGGCTGTCACATTGCACTGACAACTAAATGCAGAATCACTAATGATATTGATAGCTTTCCTTGTAAAAATGTTAAGAAATGCCAACAACACTCTTTTACACACTCTTTCAACACTCACTATTCATTCTATGATTGGTTAAAATTCATGTGGTCGCACTAAATTAATGGGTCTCATTTCCAAAGTGGTGGGATTCTAATGAATTTTAACCAATCATAGAGTGAGTGTTGGGGAAAGTGTGTAAAAGAGTGTTTCTAGCACCTCTAAATTGTTTAGCCTGCTGCACTACAGTTGCCGATTTGAAGTTATGATAAAAAAGTACCTTCAAGAGACTTGTAGAAGTCACGCTTTTGCCTCCCATTTCTGGTTTGCTTTTAGGAATCGGCCACATTTTTGGTGTAACAGTTTCCTCTGCCATAACTAAGTTACACTAAAGAAGGTTCACTTGAGTCACTAAACCGGTTAAGAGTTTAAGACGACAAAACACAACCATGGACAAAGTACATATAGGGTCTGGTCTTGAATAGTAAAATGTGGTTGTAGATCACCAGATTTCTTCTCTTGTGGCCTATGTTGTTAGTCAAGTTTGGGCTCCTTAGAGTGAAGCCATCAATCTCCAGTAGTAAAAGTACTCAAACTTCTTTTATGAAAAATTTGTGTTGCCCATTTATTATACTGCAAACTAGTTAATATACTTTCATAAACATCTGCTCTTGACTATCCATTCAAGAAATAGAAGTTATTGAATTTATTTAGACATAAGATACTGCCATAGTAAATAGGTGGAAGTAACCTCCAAACATACAAAATTGTTTTTCTAGGAATGATAGTTGACATTTGCTTCTTCATATCTTCCTTGACTTTCCCTGATAAAACCTTCTAAAAGGCTACTTTAGCAGCCAAGTTTGGTTGGGAGGCCGTAATATCACTTCACAAGTTAAGAGTGCTTGTCCTCAAGCGCGAATGTATATAGTAAAGTTTCATGTATGCAACCGACTTTCAAGAGGCATCTGCAGGAGAAAGTTCATCCCAATGGCTGAGAACTTCTTTTTGATCCCCTTAATTCGCAAATCCTACAAAGAATAGTGCAAGAGTAGGAACATGATAGGGACTTGGGTATATGGAGTGCCTAAGTCCCACATGGAGTAGTATTGGATGCTTAGTGGAGTACTTATATGGCTTGGTTCTTCTCTCTTAACAGCGAGCTTTTGAGGGGGTGTTTGTCGGCTTATGAAAAATATAATGAAGCTTAAGGTCCCTTAGGCAGGCCTGGCCAAGAGGCTGTGCAGGCTGTGCGTCAGCACAGGGCCTCGGCCCAAATATTTTTTAGGGGCCCCAATATTTTTGGTGGACCCATACTCTATTACAACAACGGCCTAATCCCTTTTGTTAAAAAAAACCTAACATAGTGATGAAAGTTTGTATTTTTATTTAGCTTTGGGGTGACTCTCTTATATACTTTACTGTCAGTTAGGTTTGCTATTTGCCCCCCTTTTTTTTGCGTTGTATTTAACTTGGTGTATTTGGTTCTTTTAGCAGCAGCACATGATTGGGCATCCTCTCAAACCCTTCATAGAAGATGGGGGGAGCGCATGTCAATGATGCTAAGTTAAATGATGATTAATATTATTACGCTCAATTATAAAAAATGTTATTTACAATTTAAATACTGAAGTTTGAGTTTTGTATTGAAGTTTGAGTTTTATTTGGTAAAAATATAATTAGGTCCCCATTTTTATTATTTGCACAGGGCCTCTGTTTTGTTTGGGCCGGCCCTGTCCTTAGGCAGCTGCAACTTGGCCCCTTAGGCAGCTGCAACTTGTATTAAGCTACCAAACCAATACAATCTATAATAGGGAGGTCAATAAAATCAAGGAGCTGATACCTTGAACTCGTGTTAATAATTAAGTAGTTGTCACCGGCTATTGAACCACTAACCATTGGAGGAACTCGATTTTGTATATATCAATATAAAAATACCAGGATGCTAATAGAATCAATTAGAATTTGGGATAAGTTACATATAATATGATATCTCTACACTGCTAATCCTATGTCATTCGTCAATGTTGTTGGCTTATAATCTAAATGATTATTTATATATTATGTTGTGTCATTTTGAGGTTTCATTTTTGACATATGGTTTCAATGTTGTATAAACCGAAGTTGCCTGGCTCTCATATTTGTTGCGTCTATAAGACATTTTATAAACTTGAAAATATTAATTTTGGTGTTAGATGGCACTGTCACGTGTCTTTCTACCGATGACTCAAATTCAAGACGTGCCGTGGGAGTTGCTAGTAGTGGAGGCGAACTGTTGCTGTATCTACTTCATGAACGAGATTCAAACGAGTAGATGATGGTAGTGTTATTTTCTCATTGATCGAGCCTTCAAGCTTGTATAGAAATTGTACATGTATCGTTAATGCACGCACTTAAAGTAGTTTTGGAAATTTTCTGTATATGAATTCCAAATAGTCCAATTTCAATGTTCCCATTTCACTCGACCAACCAAATACTACTTATAGTGATCTTTTTTTGTTGATAATGTGCCGGGTCGGATTGCATGCGATTAACTCTATACTAAATACTAATAGATATAAATTATTACTGCAAAACTGTATAAAAAGGGGAAAGCATGCGATCATTAAGTGAAGAGTATAATAGATAAGGGGATAAAAAGCATGCGATCATTAGCTTTAGTTTTTTATCTAAATTTCTAAATTTATACAAACACTACTCTACTTAAATTATTCTACTAAAATTATCTTCTTTTCTCTCAAAAATCATTTTCTGATAATCTACTATCACCTCTTATTAATAATCTACCATCTATATTTTACTATCTACTAATATACTAAAATAATTAATTCTAGGCAATGATAAATAAAAAAACACGAGAACAAAATATTAATATTTGTCATTGGATTAATATTTAAATTAATACAAGAAGATTTAATACTATTTAAAAATTAATATTTATATGATAATATATTATATCTCTTTTACTATCTACTATAATATACAATTCAACTAAAATAATCATCTAATCTATCTAATCTAATCTAATACCTAATATCTATCTATTTATGAATGAAATTATTTAATCTCTTATTAACAAGACAATATTCATTTTGGATAAAAAGTCATTACCTCTCTTTCTTTTTCTTCTTACACTCTCTTTCTTCAAAAATTTTCTCTTTCTTCTTACATTTTCTTTCCTCCTTTTTACTTTTCTCTTACACTCTATTTCTTACTTTTTCTCTTTCTTCTTACATTCTCTTTCTTCCTTTTCACTTTTCTCCTCTCTGCGCTTTAGTTTTTTTAACTAAATTTCTAAATTTATACAAACACTACTCTACTTAAATCTATATAAAGAGAAGCTTTTTTCCAAGAGGATGCTCCACATCATCTTCATTTACTTTTCAATTAAATTTTTAACTATATTAATATTTATTTATA
Organism: Oxytropis ochrocephala; assembly: GCA_020916435.1. Lineage (NCBI taxonomy): Eukaryota > Viridiplantae > Streptophyta > Magnoliopsida > Fabales > Fabaceae > Oxytropis > Oxytropis ochrocephala. Next base: position 44,720,372 of record CM037088.1, on the reverse strand, counting down.
ATCTATACAATATAGTCAAAGAGACTTGACAATTTTAGCTTCTCCTTGAATGACAAGTGTAAAGCTTTAATCAAATGACTTAATTAAATGACTTTTCATATTATATGTATAAACGCATGACTTTCCATTAGTTATAATTTTTAATTTTTGGCATATTATATAAGTATAAAATGTTATCTTAAATTGAACATATTTTCCTTTGCTTCAAAAAAATTGGACATAATTTTCTTTATAGCGAATACCTTCTTCAGGTTTTATATTTTATTTACACTATTTACTTTAATGGAACACAAAAAGACTTGCTCTTTTACTCAATTTCTATTTTCATTGTATATTATATTTTTTAGTAAGTTTTAAATTAAATTCTAACTATTTCCTACTTATTAGATTAAAATGTATTTTTTCCTAAAAAAATGCTACCTATTTGTAATTATCCATTATTCGCATTGTATAGAGCAACATGAAAAGAGGGTGAAGCTTACTACTTAATAAACCTTTCATGCAAACTATTAAAATATATATGTAGTAACGAGTTAAAGTTTAATGATCATTTAGTCTCTCCCTATTCACCAAAAAAATACACTTATTCACCAACAAAATTTGATCTCTCCCTAATAGAGTATTTCCGTTGATATAGTGCTAAGTAGTAATCTTCCCAAAATATAATCACAAACCAAAAACCAGATCCCTACTCACTAGCTATTATATCACTACTAATAATCACTAACTCTGAGGATTCTAAAAGCCACATTTCTACTTATTATATAAACTCTTTCATTCACACCCTACCTACACACTCTTAGTTTTATTCCTTCCTTTTATGTTGAGTTAGTGTTGTTAGAGTAATGAGTTTGTTTTTGTTGGTCTCTAAGTTTGATTCAATCCATCCTTCCAACATGTGATTGTTGGATATTGTTATTAGTTTGTTCGATGCTTCTCATTAGGAGTTAATTGTAGGTGATCAAATTAGTTGGAGGATTGATCTTCTTCAACATGTGATTATTGTATATTTTTCTTTATCAAATGTTTTTCATGGAGACTTCTATTATAGGTGATGAAAATTATAGACTTTTATAGGTTGTTTCTGTGAGTTACAAAAGCTCTTTGGGTTGTAGATTTCCGTGTGAGTTTGGAAAAACGTTGTTGGATCCATAGAAAAATTGTAATAAGGAGTTCCCTTGAATGTCTTTAGAAGATTTTAGTCATGTTTACATGGACTTCTAGATCTATTATCATTATGTAATAAGGCCCTAAGGATAAAAAAATATGACTACAAATTCTAATTATTGTATTATTTATTTTGTTTATTTGTATTCGACAAGTGATTTTGTTAAGTTGATGGGGTGACAACTAACTTTTTAGTCAACTTCTACTTTCATTTGTCAAATTTAAAATAAGTTATTATGAAAAATAAATAGTCATTACTTTAACTTTAATATGGAATGACTCTCCATATGTTCATTTGAATAGTACCATTTAAAGAATATAATATTATATTAAATTTTAAAGAGAGTGAATGTTATATAAATAATTTCACTCTCTTTGTGTATTACTAAATATTTCAGTGAAACGAATCCAAATGGTATTGATAGTGCCTTTTTTTGGTGAAAATTGGTTGTGCTCTCTGCTAGCTTATGTTTTTAATAAAAATCCATAGCCACTAATAACAATGTTATAATTTCATCATTCACTACTTTATCCTCTCTTTTATATGACAAATGCAATCTATCCTCTTGAAACAAGTCAAAAAAAACCAATAAATAAAAACCTAATAAATCCTCAAAATAAAACAATAAAACTAATAAAAAAAATTATATTATATTGATAGTAAGGAACCTAACTCACCAATTTGTTGTAACAAAAAAAATATTAATACCAATGAATAGTGAATCTTCATATTCCTAACAATATATTGCGACAATTATAATAATAAATTTAGCCTCCTCATGTTTTTTTTGACACAAATCCTCCCCATATTTGTAACAACAAATTCCCTAATTAATCTTTCTCTCTCTCTCTCTCTCTCTCTCTCTCTCTCTCTCTCTCTATATATATATATATATATATATATATATATATATATAATGAAAAAAAATTAAATTAAAAAAACCATTAAACAACTTTCAAAAAGTTGCATACAAAAAATCATAAACAATACACAAAATAATAAAAATAAATAATATTTTAATTATAATAAAGACACGTGATATCAGTTATTAACACTCTTTATACTCTTTCAGCTATTATATAATTAATAAAGACAAATGATGTCGAGTTATAGAAAAATAATAAGATGTCAAGTTTGATGACTAAGAGTATTCTTTTATTTATAAAAATAAAAACCACATGAAATATAACATTGAGTTCTACATTATTCCTAATCTAGACATCAAATCAAATGTTACCTTTTTATTTTTCCTATTTTCTTATTTTAATTCTCTTATGTATATTTTCTAAAAATGAAATAGAGAATTGGACCCGTGAATACATTTTCTTATCATGTTTATTCTTTTAACTAATCTAAAAGAAAATAATGAATTCTTTATTTATAAATTAAGCAAAATAAGTCGTGTGAAAAGGAAGATTTTGTAGTTGCCCCACCCATATGATGTGGTTGTTGAAATAGTAACATTAGATGGATAATGATGTAACCTAAATCGAGAGGTTGTTCAAATAGATTGGGTCTCTTCATATCATTATCTTATATGATTTATGTAACATGTCTTGATTGACTAAAGCTTATATATACTTTTTAGACAACATGGTTAAATTCGGTTAAAGTTATTTAAATATTTAGTCATTTATTGTTATTATATAGAAAACATGGATGTTCATTTTGTATATTTACTTTTAGGTTTTAGATATTTGGCCTAGGTGCTAAATGAAGTTTGTTCTTTTTTGGGTGAATTTAAGATTTAAACTAATATTTTATTCTTGCAAGAACTCCCCTCTTACGTTTTTAATTGAATATCTAACCTTTTTTTTTGTGTACTATATTATAGTGTTTAATGTGAATTTATATATAGTGTTTAATGTGATTTTTTTTTTACTATAATATCAAAATTTGTCTAAAACATTTTTCCATTAATGAATTACTATTGTTGTGGGCTTCTCTTGAAAAGTCTCCAATCCATATAGATTCAAGTAGTCCCAGGAAGGTAGCTCAGTTGGCGAGTTAAGGGATATGAAGGAGTTGCAATAATTGCAAGAATGAGGTCTCGGGTTCAAATCCCGGAAACTAACATTCCCCCACCCCCACTAACATTTGCCTATAAAAAAATGGATTCAAGTAAAAAATATGAAAAAATTACTTTATGTAAAAATAGTTGAGCTAAAAAATAATTATAAAATTTACTCTTATCATTTTATTATTTATATTCAATTATTTTTTTTTTTGACAAAAATTTATATTCAATTATTATCACTACCATTTTCATCTTTTTAACTTGCACATGTTCGACCATTGTTTCGGTTTTTAAACAAAAAAATAATGTGTAGTATTTTCTTTGAGATATTTCTTTAATTAAATTAAATTGAATGTCTGAATTTTACATTTATATTTCAATTATAGTTTTGATTTTAATTTATGAATTATTAATTGGATTTCAAAATAGTAAAGAGTGTTGAATTTCCATTTTCTATTGTTTATGTCTCACCAAACATATTCATTTGTCTCTATTATTAATAATTCATGCCCATAACTTTAATATATTAAATAGTATTAAAATTCTCTTTACTAAATATATATATATAATATACAATTAAAAGTATACTTCAAAACTCTTAAAAATAATTGAAAATATATTTAATTATTTTTTAACAATTAGTCTCATCTCAATTATTGACATTTTTTTATTAACATCGTGCAATATATAAGAATATTGTCCCAAATAAATAATTTTGTATAATATTACAACTAAATCTTTATATTATACTATATTTTTAATATACATAATTTATATTAAAAATTTAAATGTTTAAATATATTAACTACAAAAACTTTTTGTAAAAGTATATTATAACAACCCGTGCATCGCACGGGTATTCCCCCTAGTTGTAATAAAAGCTTGACTTGAATGAAATTATTTAAATAAAATTGTAGTTCCTGCAGTTAATAACTTTAAAGATTTGAAGAGCATAAAGACTTATCCATGAGAAAAATTTCTGCGAGACTAGACTTCTTAGAGAAATAACTTTCTCCATTTTTTTACTAGGATTATACTCTTGCAACATTTAGATTAATCTAGAGGCTGAGATTTACTGATGCAGAGTGAGAGGGTCCAAATCTATGATGCATCGACACACTTATACGAACACTGGATACGACAATAATACAGACACGTATTCACCTATAATAATTTGAGAAAATGTGAATAATTGAAGTCTCGGTGAGAGTGTATAACACGATTCAACGTGTAGTGTTTGTGCTAAAAAGGTCCACATTAGTTAATATAGGACTTGGATTATTTCCTTCACACCCTCTTTATATCTCCCTCTATCCTCTCTACTAGTGCGGTGACTCGTCTGATTGACGGGTCAATGCTTCAAGTTCTATGGAAAGAGGGGACAATGTTTTATGTTATATTAAAGACAAAGCTTAAGTGTCAAAGTTTGTAGAGTTTACAAAATCAAAAGAAAGAGCAAAAATGACAATAGTTGCTTTGAGGGCAAGATAGAGACTACACATTAAACCCTTAAAACATCAACAAAAATAGTAAGCGGTGAGCCCCTAATTTCCATGTTTAGAATATCACCTATCTTCAAATCTTGTTCTCAACACCCATCCGTTGGATGAGGACTCGTTAAATTAAGAATTTAAAATCGACATAGTAATAAATCAAACAATTAGATAAAAGGAAGTAATCGAGGAACATTGTTTAGAAAGTATTCCACAAACATTACATCAATAACAATTAGGTAAAACAAAGTAATCCACAAACATTGTATAGAGAGTAATCCACAAACATCAAAATAACATTGGTAAATCAATACTTCCTAATAACATCAATAAACACACAAACTTCCGACCAACTTTTCTGGGATCCATTAGCTCAACGGCAAGCCTAAAATTTGCTTTTCTATGTTGATGCTTCTGATGGTGTCAAACTTCCGAGCCATAGTATTCCGCCAAAGTTAAAAGTGAATTATACAACTTTTCAATCAAAGTCAATAATGGGAGGATAAAGTCCAGGGCAACAATGGGGTTAATACTAAAAGCTTTTTTGGTATTTCATTCTACAATCAAATTTAATGGAACACCTAATTAATACTTAAAAGGTTTCCAAAAAGCCAAAAAGAAGCATAAAGTTTTGGGGAATCGTTCATGGAAAAGGTCATATCTTTCCACTAAACCACAATCCTTGTCATCCTTTAGCAGCAAATTTTTAGTTAAGGTTAACCTCAACCCTTTTCATTTTCTAAACTCATTTCTATGTCAAGAAATTTAACATAATGCATAAAAGGAGGAGGAAGAGGGGAAATGGGGAAGATAAGCAGAGACAGAACTTGGAAAATAATTTTTCAAAAGCATAATTTCCATCAAACCAATAACAAATAAGCATCATTATAGCACTCAACACCTTCATGCATGACTAACACTTTCAACATCCACAATTTAATTAAAAAAATCTGCTACAAAATGAAAAGAAAAAACTTAATGAGTAATATTTTATAGATAGGGTAAACATGCTTAATGGAAATCATCTTGGAAGACAACTTGTTTAAGAATTCAAAAGCAACCAAGAGATCAAATCAAAAAATGTCTTTTGTAATGGACAATTCAGTGAAAATAGAAGAAATATAATAAGTATAGATAAGTTAGTTGTTTAGCCTGTAACAAATGGACAAAGGGAAAGAATGTTTAAAACAATAATTATCTATATACCTCTCAATCTTCTCAACATCAAGTCCCTTAGTTTTCTCAACATGTTGGTGTTGTACACATATAATTCGTGTGGCCATTACAATGTAATGCCTATTTAATCCTTTTAAGCAATTCTACCATCTACATATTTACAAAACCTTCATTCCAATTAAACACAAATCAGACTTTGACAATGATTATTATGCCTCAACAGGAGTAAGCAAAAGAAAAAATAAAAGAAAGTAAGACCCTCAGTAATACACTTGACAATTGAGCAATTTGGAAAGTTAGACACCATAAGAGAAATCAATGCTCAAAATTTCACAGGAATGTATATATCAATTAGCAGATCAACATGCAAAAAAGACAAAGATCATATTTTTTGAGGGATGCTCAAAACCTTGGATAGCTAAATGAGAAAAATCAGAATGTATGTACACCTTTTGATTGTGTGACCCATTTTAATCCCTACAAATCATGGTTCCCATTCTTCTTTTCACGTGACCATCATTTCTAACAAAAGAACAAATATTTAAAATGTATTTCTTACTTTTATCGTCCACAAACAAAGCCATTGATGGTGTTTTCCTGAAGAAACTGGTGGCTGCTGTCACATGAAGGAAGAGCAGTCATTTTCGCCTTCCTTATCCAGTTGTAGGAAGCCAATAAACAACTTTCTTTAACCTGCAGCAACTCTTTCAGTCCCCAATAAAAAGCCAAACAAAATAAACAGTCAACACACAAACATATTTGGATAATACACAACACAAGAAAACTATGCTACCCATCATAACATCTTACTTGTGAACTTCACTATTGTTTCTTCTCTTTGTCATATTCCAAATCAACCCATTATTAGATTCCAAAGCAGATTGTGAAATCTCCAACCCATGCTTTTGAACCAGTTTTAAGTATCTGCAATTGGAATTAGAAAGGCACTTTGAAACTTCCTAAAGAAAACCAAATCTAGAACTCCAAGAAACATATATAAAAATATGAAAATATCCAATAATACTAATACTCTTACTCTTATGTATTAAAATTGTCAACTCCCAAGTTTTCATTCTGCATGAGAATATACTCATATCAATTCGTAATGTCTGGATGCAGATATCTCTTGGCATACCACCTAAAAAGAGAAATAAACAACATACCCCTTTAAATTTGGTAAACAATGATAACAGAAAATGTCACAATGAAAATTTGTAAATCTAAAATTTAATAGAGCAGCAAGCAGATGATTTTTTTACCACTGCATTTGTTTGTGAACACTCACATGATAGCCTGTTTTGACAACTCATATATATCCCATTCAGTTGTTCGGCCATCATACTGAAATAGAAGGATTGTAAAGTCCTTTGAAAACTGTTCAAGTTACATATACATATCTAGTTTAAAGACACATACATACACAAGATTATATTACGCAGACAAATAGAAAAAGAGAACCTTATAGAAAATAGGTTTGAATTGCCTATCAAAGAATAAATAGGCTTGGATTAAGAAAGAGATATTCCATCATAAATTCTCACATATCAGATGATATCTTTTCTCCACATGAATTTTGGCATGAGTCAATGGTAGTTTATTCTCTGCAACAACAAAAAATTATACAAAAGATTGTCAAAATCCAAATGGGGCAAATCAGTGAAATCATAATAAGATGATTCACACAGTTTCGGAGCTATCCTTGTAAATGGAGTCAGTTTTTTGCCCTCAAGACTTGCTGCCACTGATTCACACAGTTTCGGAGCTAGCTATTTCTTCAGCCTATAAGCAATACAGAATATAAACAATATTAGATAGCTTTATAATAAGTTTCACGTTTGCAGATATAAACAAAAGGAAAATGGAAACAGGGAAGCAAATCATTACTAAATTTTACAAAGATTGAATTTTGAGCATGAAATCATCCTCAAAATTCTAACAATAAAAAACTCAAGATGCAAATTGATAATGGGGTGGCATCTAAGATTCTAAATAGCTCATTGCCAACCTTAACCACCAGACATATAACATAAAAGGTGATCAATATGAACACAACCATCCACCAAATTATTGAAATTGACCAAGACCAATATCACAAATCACAATTACCCCTTTTTCAATATGGGGCTACAATCTTTAAATCATTTGTTACAATATCAAAGTGCCATTCCCTGTAGAAAATGCATTTCCACAACCCATATAGCAGAAACATAATGACATAAGGGGTGAATATAAGAGGGGGGAAAGCAACAATTGGTAAGTCTTAGACCCAAGCTTAAGGTTAAATCCCTCCTTGAGCTTGATGGGGGATAATAGAGACCAAGCTCAAGATTGACTCTCAACCTACTATAGCAAGTCATCATTGTGTCTTAACCTGTTAGTGTAGGTTACTTTGCATTTAGTAAAGTTAGTGTTGTAATTAGGGTTAGTTCAGTTAGAATCCGTTATACTAGTTGGTTAGAATAACTGGGTTTGTTGTAGATCTATAACTGTATCAACAAACTCAGATTCAATGGTATATAAGCAACTCTCTGTTCAATCCATTGTAATACAATTTACATTCAATGAAAGATTCATTGTGCCCTTGATCTCGTTTATGGTATCAATTGCTAGGTTCGAAATCGTCTACGCTTTCGCTACAAATCACTTGAGCTTCATCAATGGCGGAAGATTCGCCCTAACAAGCTCTCACCGACGCCGGAAACCAAAACAACAACGTGTTCACCTTGAGCTCCAATCTCTCCGGTTAGAACCATGGTTTCACGGCAGCTCCCAAACTCTCGATAAATCTCGAAGATAAGAATTTCTTGCTATGGAACCAGCAAGTTGAAGGGATTATTACCTCCTACAAGTTGCATCGGTTCCTTGTCAATCCAACGATCCCTCAGCAACTTGCCAACGAGGAAGATCACCGATGAGTATGAACGGTGGCTTGTACAAGATCAGATGCTTTTCACATGGTTGATCTCTACCCTTAGTGAAGTTGTTCTTCCTCGTGTCCTCACGTGCAAACACACTCATCAGGTTTGGGATCGAATTCACCAACATTACTACTCTTATCTCAAAGCTTGAATCCGTCAACTACGATCAGAATTGAAGAACGCCAAGAAAGGTGAACGTTCCATCTCCGAGTATCTGATGCGCATCCACACTCTTGTTGATTCTTTGCTATCAATCGGAGAAAACATCTCCGATCAAGACAAAATAGATGTGGTTCTTGATGGCCTCCCTGAGGAATATAATCCATTTGTAATGACGATCTTCGGGAGACCTGGCACCAGCTCTCTTTCTGAAATTGAAGCTCTCCTCTTAGTTCAAGAAGCACAATTTGCAAAGCATCGTCAAGAACTCTCCAATACCACTGTTAGTGCTAACATTGCACATGCTTCATACAATCCTCGCTTCAACAATGGATCATCGCGTGGTCGTGGACGCAATAACAGAGGATGTGGCCGTGGTCAAGGTTCTAAAAAACGGTCTGTTACGCCGAAAACGGTTGCGACAAAACTGTCTCGGTAGTGACCGATACCGCGACAAAACGACCGCGACAAATAATTTTAGTTAAATTTTGTGATTAATTCACACCGCGACGAGCGCAACAGCCGAAATCGCGAAAGCCTTAACGCGACCGCGACGTTACCGCGACCGCTATTTAGAACCTTGGTCGTGGTCGCTCCAATGCCACCGCCACCACATCTCAACCATCAACCGGCAATCGCCCTACATGTCAACTATGTGGCAAATACAGCCACAGTGCTGCAATTTGCTGGCATCGCTTTGATGACTCCTTTGAAGGCACAACCTCTCAAGCAAAACAGTCAAAGACTGATTCTGGTACAAAGAAGCAAAGCACCAGTAACAACACTGAAGCATCACCACATGTGAGCTATGCTGCCACTGGCGAAGAGGTCAATGCCACTTCTCTTGAGGAGGATTGGTACAAAGACACAGGTGCATCTCACCATGTCACTCTTTACTTGCACAATTTAGACACAAGCATTCCCTATTGAGGCACTACTAAAGTCTCTATGGGCAATGGTCACAAGGTGTCGATCAAAGCAATTGGCACCAGTAGCTTTCCTTCACCTCTAAATCCTAGTGTTATTTTCAAATTGAACAAATTGCTTCATGTGCCATCTATTTCTAAAAACTTGCTTTATGTGTCTCGTTTTTCAAAGGATAACAAAGTTTACTTTGAGTTTTATTCTAACTGCCGCCTTGTTAAATCTCAGGGCACTAAGCAAACTCTCCTCAAAGGGATTAAAGGTCCTGATGGGCTGTATTCTTTTAAAAAATGCCCCTTTCAAGTTGTTGTTAGGCCTAGGCTTAAAGTCAAGTATTTACATAAAAATCATTGTAAATCCATAGTCTCTACAAATACTGTTTCTATTAAGCATGACTCTAGTTCTAGCAATGCCATTGATACATATAATCTTTGACACTCTAGGTTATTCCATGCTAATGTAAATATTGTTTCTTCAATTCTCAAATTGTATCAAATACCTATTCCTAATAAAAATGTTGTTTCTGTGTGTAAATCTTGTTGCATTGGCAAATCTCATAGATTATATACTCCTGCTTCGTCCACCATTCACACACAACCCTTTGAATTGATACATTCTAATTTGTGGGGGCCCTCCCCCTCTCCTTCTAAGTCTGGTTTTAGCTATTACATTGCATTTGTAGATGCATTCACTAAGTACACTTGGCTTTATTGCTTGAAAAACAAATCTGATGCCTTAAATGCTTTTACTAAGTTTCAAGCAATGGTGCACACACAATTCAATTGTGCTATTAAAGTTGTTCAAACAGATTTTGGTGGAGAGTTTAGACCTTTTACTGACCTACTTACCACCCAAGGCATCTAACATAGACTTACTTGCCCTCACACCTCACACCAAAATGGTACTGTAGAAAGGAAACATAGGCAAGTTGTAGAAAGTTGTAGAAATGGGACTCACTTTACTGTCACATACCTCTATACCTAAATGCTACTGGGATCATTCTTTCATCACAACCATTCACCTGATCAATAGACTTCCAACCTCAAGTCATACTCTTGTTGTTTCACCCTATGAGGCTCTACATCACAAACAGCCTGACTACAAGTCCTTCAAGGTTTTTGGATGCTCTTGTTTCCCTCATTTGCGCCCTTACAATAAACACAAACTAGAATTTCACAGCCATGAATGTGTCTACTTAGGTCCTTCCCCACAGCACAAAGGTCACAAATGTCTTAGTCCAACTGGGAGAATTTACATTTCCAAGGATGTTCAATTCAAAGAAAATACATTTCCTTTTCCTTCTCTGTTTCCATCCATCAACTCACCTGAAAACTCCTCCTCCACCAACACTTCAAATGACAGTTCACTCTCTTTGCTACCATCCCTACCTTCAAATACAAATTCTACTACACCAAACACTACTCTCCCAGAAACTCCTCCCACCACTACTGGTGTGTGGAAATGCCACATACACTTGAGTGCAAGTATACACTGTCCAAAAACAAGTAGTAAAAAGATCGAACCCACAGAGATTGAAAAACTCACTTTTAAAACAAATATAAAGTAATAAAGTGTAAAGTCACAAAGTAATAAAATAATTTTGGATTTTGTTTGATGATCACAACTAAGTTAGAAAGAAAGCAAAGTAAAAAATGTTGATAGTGTAAAAGAGAAAAGCTAGTTGGAATGTCTTCATCAAGTAATTTACTTATAAGTGTATGATGCAAGTTATGTGATGCAATGTGCTTTGAATCTTTGTTGCATTAGCTATGTGCCTTTCGGTCACTTTCTTGATATCATTACCAGCTCTTATGATCCTTGTTCTATGCGAGAAAGAAAGGGGTGTTAGTGCCAATCTTGCCTCCTAACAAGTATTCACTTTGCTTAAGTGAATTCACTCTTGTATTTTAAGTACCCACAATTATCCTATGGACTATACTATCCTATGTCTAGGACTTAGCATGGTTTTCACAAAGTTTTCTTTATGTAAAACACTCACCCATATTAGTTCTTGAGTTCTTAATTGTAAGCCATGTCGGTCATTTACAAATCTACTTATTCTAAGTGATCAAATTCAAAATAAGTTTTGAAAAGATTATCAAGCAAGAACTAAAGTACAAACATACATACATGCAACATACTTACTTAAAAGCTCATTAAATGATTAGAACATTCCAACTAAGAAAGGTTTAGCTAACAAGAGACATTGCAAGATATATATAAATTGAATAGACCATGTTTATATATATAGAAATCACAAAAAGAGAAACAACAAGAGTAAAGTTACAAATGTTGAAAACCTTTGTATGAAGTCTTCTAGCAATGCACTAGCATTACTCCTTAGCACTATACAAACACTATGAAAACGAGTAAAGGAGGATTTATGAATTCCTTCCTCTTCCTCTAAAAATATAAAAACTAACTATGTATATTGAAATTTTGATCTAACTTATGGATTGTGATATATTTCCAAATGAAGATGTGAGGTCCTTTTATAGCCTTCAAGTGAGGTGCTTCCTTCCTTCATGTTGAAGTCATCTTGAGTGGATGATAGCTGTAGTAACTTTCCAGCAGTTGTTTGCATGGATAAGATCTTTGACAAGTGTATAGGGAGGTCTCATGATGTATGAACATGTGTCCCTATGTTGATGACTCTTCAAAGCTACCCTATGGCTATGTGTGAATGGTAGGCGCCTACTATACAAGATTGGATGGCATCAGAGAACCAAGTAGGAGGTCATCACTTTGCATGTGGATGCATATGAAACAGGCTGCTTATTCACCAAGTAGTGCAGTTTTGATGCAGGATCGGTCTGAGAGCATTGATGCTGATAAACATTGAGGCTGACCGAACAAAACATCAAACATACCACAATATATCCAAAATGGCCTAATAATAACTATAACCATTCAAATCACTCAAGATATCATATATCACACTAAATACTATATAAACTCTTTATTATTACTTGAAAGAGAGCAAATACTAAGTTTAAACATATGAAATACTCTATATAAAATAGAGTTATCACACCCCCAAACTTAAACCATTGCTTGTCCGCAAGTAATGACAAAGACAAACTATAAAAGCTAAAATTCTAGAAGATAGATCAGCTTGATTTTTGGATTTTCATGAGAAGTTCCCTATGAACTTCATTTTTCAACAATCTTTCTTGTGCCTTTATTTCTTCAAAACTACCAAAGCTATTCAAACTCTTTTGTGTGTGTGTGAACCTACTGAGTTGAGATTGGTTCCAAGACTAAGTGAAAAATTTCTTCCTAGCCTTTGAAAGGATTGGTTCATCTTTGGTCACACCAAAATATTTTTCAAAAGAGAGTTTAGACTCACAAAATTTTCTCAAGTGTTGGGGAGTTTTTTAAAATCAAAGGGCTTGATTGAATCTTTCAAAGCTTTTGAGCCAATGCATTTTTCTATTTTTTTGTGTGGATCTTTTGAGCAGATGCAAATACTTCTTTGAAGTGTTTTTGTGCATTTGATTTTTTTTTTTTTTTTGCATTTTGCTTTTTTCTTCAGTGCAGTTTACATTGATGCAGCTGCACTGATAATGCTTTTCTTTTTCTAGCTCATATTACCTTCCTCACTGACCTCCAGATGCAAATGCACTTTGGCACAGGTCTTTGACCTCCAGATGCATATATTTTTTCTTTGCACTTTGCACGAGTTCGATTTATTGAACTATCCTCCGGATACATTTATTCTGCATGGCACAGTGTCTTTGACCTCGGATGCATTCATGTACTTAAGCACAGTATAGTTTCAAAAGATTCAGGATATGGCTTGTCCACTTTTTTGTATTCTTTTTCTACATTGTTTACTCTTATACTTTTGAAATTCAGCCTTTGTTTTTCATAAAACACCCCCAAACTTAATTCTTTAAGCTCTTCTTTCTTTTTAGTAAAGCTTTGTTTTGACCTAAGCTTACCAAAAATTCCTTGCATCAGATTGATCTTTTAAATAGCAAGGTTCTTTTCACAAAACTCGGTTTTGAAGTGTTGAAGTGAAAATAATTTTGGTTTTTCTAAGAAATAAGGCTTCTTTTTCTCTTTTTCATTATTGAAATTCCATCCATAGGGTTTTCACCATATTTTTGAAAAACTGATCTTTTCTACTAAAATATTTAGATACTACTTTGTTAAGTACATCTAATATTTAAACAAACTAAAAACTACTTTAAAACATATATATTTACTATATAAAACACACAACATACTAGATAAAAAACAAACATATTTAAACATAACATGCAAGATAAATCCCCCCCAAACTTAAGGGGTAGCAGATTGTCCTCACTGCTAAGTGTTCAGAAAAACACAAATCAAGTTTGTTAAAATAGGGAGAGGATTAAGAACAACAACCAGGGAAATAGTTTTAGATAGTAGAAACACAAACTATAGCGGTGAACATATGAAAACTTGTAAATGATACTCATCTCTTTGCTCCACTCCTTGTTGCGGTGCTCTGCCTGATAGGAGGAGTGTGTTTCACCTTCTGCTTCTTCTCTTTTGGTTGCTTCTTTGGTGTGTCTTCAATTGGTGCAGATGCACCTTCTCCCTCTGGTGTTGATGCAATAATTGATGCAGTAGCATCAGTAGGTTTTGCTGCAGAATGCTTCCTCTTTGATTTTTGAAATTTGAGTGCAGGGAACATTCTTTTCTTGATCTGCAGTGCACTTGATGCAGTTGCATTAGTATCCTGCATTCCTACAGAACACTTAAAAACATAAAATTGAACAAAAATACTTAAAAATGATGGGTTGCCTCCCATTAAGCGCTTGTTTTAAGAGTCTTGTCAGCCTGACTACCTCTTTTTGTTTAGAGATTTTTCAATTGAGTGGTGATTTTGTCTCTCACCACATGTGCTCCATAATACTGCTTCACTCTTTTACCATTAACTTTAAGTGTACAACCAGTGGTTTCATCAAACAATTCCACCTCCCATTAGGTGGTGAGGGTGGAAATATAGGCTCAGTTGGGTGGGGTTTTGTTTGGTGTGGTGGTGGGTGATTGGGAAGCCAGATTGTGGTGGGAATTTAGGTAAGAGAAATTTGTTTGTTTGTTGAGGACTACTCTAGGGTCTGGTTCGAGCTCAATCTCTTTAACACTCTCTTCTTTTTCTGGTTCATCTCTTCCTCCCCTCACTCTCTTTTAGAGCTCTCATGATGGGGAGGATCCTACTAGCAAAGAGATTCGGTTCATAAGTTCTAGCCCACACTTCCTTACAAGAGTTTTCTATTGATAGATTTTTCTTTTCTAGTATTTCTTCATCTAGTAATCTTTGTTGCATCTAATGTACGCATTAGCTAAATGATCATCTTGTTTATAAAATTGCTTTTCTACCAATTGATCTAGAGACACTAAGGATGAACACTCTTTACGTGTTTTCAGTGAGGATACTTCATTGCATTCATCACATTGAATTTTATCTCTTGATCATTGACTCTCATAGTGAGTTCACCTTTACGCACATCAATTAAGGTTTTGCGGTTGCTAAGAATGGTCTACCTAGGATAATAGGCACTTCCTTATCTGCATCAAAGTCAAGGGATAACAAAATCTCAGGGAATACAAATTTATCTACCTTGACTAGGATGTCTTCTATGATACCTTCAGGATAGGCTATTGATCTATCAGCTAATTGAAGTGTTACAGTGGTTGGTTTTGCATTTCCAATTTCTAACTGGTCAAAAATAGATTTAGGCATCAAGTTGATGCTTGCACCTAAATCACATAAAGCTTTACCAGTATAGGATTTTCCTATAGAAAATGGAATTGTAAAACTACTTGGATCCTTCAATTTCCTAGGAATCTTATTTTGCATAAGCAAACTACAATCTTCTGTCATGGCAACTGTTTCAAACTCTCCTAATCTTCTTCTCTTAGTAAGCACATTCTTCATAAACTTTGCATAGTTTGGCATTTGTTGGAGTGCTTCTACTAAGGGAACATTGATGTGTAATTGTTTTAGTACCTCTAAGAATTTACCAAACTGCTTCTCCTCATGTGCTTTTTAGGTCTTTGAGGATAAGGAGGAGGAGAGGTATTCAGTACTAACTTAGGTGTTGGAACTTGGGCTTCTTGTGATGCAGAGCATTAAATGCTTCGCATTGCTTTCTTTTGATTTTTGGCTTTTTCTCCCTTTTCTACACTTTCCATCTCAGTTGACTCTATAAGATCCTTACCACTTCTCAAAGAAATAGCCTTAACATGTTCCTTTCCTTGTCTTTGGGAAGGAGTAGCTTCTGTATTTGAAGGTAAGGCACCTTGTGGCCTTTGATACAAAGTTGTGGCTAATTGACCTACTTGATTCTCTAAATTCTTAATGGAAGCATCTTGAATTTGGATTGAGCTTTTTACATCACTCATAAATTCTCTTGTTTCACTCATAAATGCTTTCATTAGAGATTCCAAGGAGTTTTCCATTTCTGATGCAAATGGTCTTTGGACATGTTGAGAAGGAAATTCTGGTGGAGTAGATGGTGCAAAGTGGCATTTGGTGCAAAGAACATTGTTACTCCCCACCAAAAATCACAGGTGATTGTTCCAATTTGGATTATAAGTGTTGGAAAAAGGGTTGTTATTTCTATTATATCCTACATTTACAGAGATAGGGTTGCTAGAACACTCCTCATACAAGTGACCTCCTCCACAAGACACACAACTAGGAGTGCACGGAGGTACTTGTTCTCTCTAGCTCTTGGCGGTCTTTGTGCAGTGATCTGTTGCATTAGATGCGATAGCATTTGAAGTGAAGTTTTTCATCAAGTTAGCTAGAGTGGCTACTTGAGCAGATAGGGCTGATATATCATTGATTTCATGTACCCCTGATGGCTTCTTTTGGGCACTCACCCTCTCAGTAGGCCAACTAGAGCTATTAGCTACTATTCTATCTATCAATTCACATGCTTCATTATATGATGATTTAATAACACTCCACCGGATGATGCATCAAGAATTATTCGGTTTGAGGTTCTAAACCATGATAAAATGTTTCCATTTGAATAATAACAGTAAACCATGATGAGGACATTTTCTTAAAAGTTCCTTCCATCTTTCCCATGCTTCAAATAAAGATTCAAACTCTTTTTGTCTAAAAGATGTAATATCATTTCTTAACCTGGCATTTTTGATAGGTGGGAAATATTTTCCTAAAATTTTTTCAGCCATTTCATTCCATGAATGAATAGAGTTAGGCTCTAAAGAATTTAGCCAAGCCTTGGCTCTATCTTTCAAAGAATATGGAAATAACCTTAATCTAAATGCATTTTCACCGACACGTGTAAAATAAAATTACTACAGACTTCTAGAAATTGCCTTAAATGCAAATGAGGATCTTCATGAGGAGATCCTCCAAATTGACCAATAGTTTGAAGCATTTGAAACATCATAGGTTTAAATTCAAAATGCATGGCATCAATATGAGGTCTGTTTATGCTAGTTTGCATGTTTTGATGATCAAAGCGAGCATAATCCTCATAGGTCTATCTCTATCATTAATCATACCTATGTGATCCATGTGGATGAGATTTTCTCTATGAACTTCTTCTTGAGAGCATCTTTGTGATCCAGGGCCTCCTCTCACCGAGTGTGGCCTTGAGCTTTGTTCTTTCACCGAAAGACATGTTCTTTGGCTTGTTGATTCTGCTTTTTGGAGTCTTAGCAATCTCCCGAATTTTCTTTCTATTTCTAAATCTAAACTATATTCAGAGTTCTGCTTTTGCAGTTACGTACATATACTAAGTACCATGTCTTTGTTGTTGTGAAACTCTAAAAAGCAGAATTTATATACAACACTAAATTACTATATATCGAGAATTTTAAAAGAATTTACTTCAATCCGAAAGCAATGGCGCCAAAAACTTGGTGTGTGGAAATGCCACATACACTTGAGTGCAAGTATACACTTTGTCCAAAAACAAGTAGTAAAAGATCGAACCCACAGAGATTGAAAAACTCACTTTTAAAACAAATATAAAGTAATAAAGTGTAAAGTCACAAAGTAATAAAATAATTTTGGATTTTGTTTGATGATCACAACTAAGTTAGAAAGAAAGCAAAGTAAAAATGTTGATAGTGTAAAAGAGAAAAGCTAGTTGGAATGTCTTCATCAAGTAATTTACTTATAAGTGTATGATGCGGTATGTGATGCAAAATTTTGACCTTGAATCTTCATTGCATTAGCTATGTGCCTTTCGGTCACTTTCTCTTGAGTATCATTACCAGCTCTTATGATCCTTGTTCTATGCGAGAAAAGAAAGGGGTGTTAGTGCCAATCTTGCCTCCTAACAAGTATTCACTTTGCTTAAGTGAATTCACTCTTGTATTTTAAGTACCCACAATTATCCTATGGACTATACTATCCTATGTCTAGGACTTAGCATGGTTTTCACAAAGTTTTCTTTATGTAAAACACTCACCCATATTAGTTCTTGAGTTCTTAATTGTAAGCCATGTGCGGTCATTTACAAATCTACTTATTCTAAGTGATCAAATTCAAAATAAGTTTTGAAAAGATTATCAAGCAAGAACTAAAGTACAAACATACATACATGCAACATACTTACTTAAAAGCTCATTAAATGATTAGAACATTCCAACTAAGAAAGGTTTAGCTAACAAGAGACATTGCAAGATATATATAAACTGAATAGACCATGTTTATATATATAGAAATCACAAAAGAGAAACAACAAGAGTAAAGTTACAAATGTTGAAAACCTTTGTATGAAGTCTTCTAGCAATGCACTAGCATTACTCCTTAGCACTATACAAACACTATGAAAACGAGTAAAGGAGGATTTATGAATTCCTTCCTCTTCCTCTAAAAATATAAAAACTAACTATGTATATTGAAATTTTGATCTAACTTATGGATTGTGATATATTTCCAAATGAAGATGTGAGGTCCTTTTATAGCCTTCAAGTGAGGTGCTTCCTTCCTTCATGTTGAAGTCATCTTGAGTGGATGATAGTGTAGTAACTTTCAGTGATTGTTTGCATGGATAAGATCTTTGACAAGTGTATAGGGAGGTCTCATGATGTATGAACATGTGTCCCTATGTTGATGACTCTTCAAAGCTACCCTATGGCTATGTGTGAATGGTAGGCGCCTACTATACAAGATTGGATGGCATCAGAGAACCAAGTAGGAGGTCATCACTTTGCATGTGGATGCATATGAAACAGGCTGCTTATTCACCAAGTAGTGCAGTTTTGATGCAGGATCAGTGCAGGAGCATTGATGCAGACAGCATTGAGACTGCACTGAACAAAAACATCAAACATACCACAATATATCCAAAATGGCCTAATAATAACTATAACCATTCAAATCACTCAAGATATCATATATCACACTAAATACTATATAAACTCTTTATTATTACTTGAAAGAGAGCAAATACTAAGTTTAAACATATGAAATACTCTATATAAAATAGAGTTATCAACTACACCAAATACTACTCATCAACCAAACACTATAACTACCTCCCCACCACCTCAACCAGCCACTGTGCCACCTCCTACTACATCTCCTAGTCCACCTTCTATCCCACCTACCTCTTCCAATCATCCTATGGTCATTAGGTTCAGATCAGACAAACTTAAACCTAAGGTTTTACTCAATGTTACTGAACCTACATCAGTAAAACAAGCCTTGAGTGACCCTAAGTGGACTGAAGCAATGAAATCAGAATATGATACTTTGGTCAAGAATGGAACATGGACTCTCGCTACTCTGCAACCCCACAAGCAAGCTATTGGCTGCAAATGGGTGTTCAGAGCAAAACAGAACCCTGATGGATCTCTAAATAAGTGCAAAGCCCGTTTAGTGGCCAAAGGATTTCACCAAGTTCATGGTAGAGACTATATAGAAACCTTCTCACCAGTGGTCAAGCCAACTACCATTAGGATCATCCTTACTCTAGCCTTAACAAATAAATGGGATATGCAACAGGTTGACATAAACAATGTGTTTATTAATGGATTCCTCACTGAAGACATCTACATGAAACAACCCTCAGGCTTCATCAGCTTAGATAAAACTCAAGTTTGTAAACTCCGCAGGGCACTCTATGGCCTTAAACAGGCCCCAAGGGCCTGGTATGAAATATTGACAAAAGCTTTACTGACTTTTGGATTTAAATCCAGTAAATGTGATGCATTTCTATTTGTATATTCTCATCAAGGTGTCACTCTTTACTGTCTTGTGTATGTGGATGACATTATAATCACTGGTACTTCAAGCAAGCTTATATCCAACCTCATACATCAGCTCAACAGAATATTTGCTCTTAAAGAGCTTGGGAAACCAGAGTATTTTCTTGGCATTGAAGTCAAGATCCTTGTTGATGGCTCGTTACTCCTCACTCAAACTATGTACATCACTAATTTGCTACATAGGATGAATATGACAGAGTGCAATGCAATGCCTACACCAATGCTTGCCAACTTGAAATTGAGCAAAACAGGTGCTGATGTTCTGCCTGAACTGTTCCAATACAGATCTATGGTTGGCGCACTTCAATATATGACTCTCACCAGGCTTGAAATAGCCTTTATGTAACACCCCCTTTCTACTAGACTACTATTTAATTAATAAAATCAGAGTTTTCAAAAACTTTTCACACAATTGAAAGCGAGTGTCACATTTACTTCTAAACGAGCTAACATCAAATACATGCTCACATAGATAATGTCAATGATACATAGCACATAAAGTTGGGACGAGCCCTCAAATACACCTGTCTCAATACATCACAGCCATAATGAATATCTCGCAGCGGAATAACTCAAAATGATAATAATAACTCTTTTACATCCCAAAAATAACAAGTGAAATGACATCAAGTCAAATAAAACATAAACTAATACCCCCAGGTGCTACGTGTATCGAGCATGACTCTACTGGACTCCACTAGAAGGTAGGAGAACCTTCACTCGCTTATCACCACGCACGTTTGCCGAGCATGAGAAGCAACATAAAAGCAGTAGAGTGAGTCTCTTTACATAAATAATAGCAAATAGGATAAGCATTATACTAGGGAAGACAACTAGAAGCACCAATTCACAACAATATCAACATACATCGTTAAATTTACAATCTCCAAGAAACACCACTGAATGTATGATTAATGCATGAAATGCAACCCAACTCCACGGGCATATGCATGTGGATCCATCACCAAAATAAGCCTTGAGAGCACATCACCAATAAGGCCGAAGCCTTCTGCTCACCAATAAATGCACATGGTTTATGTGACGCCATGAACAATGCACCATACACACCATATTCACCACATTGAGCAATAAACATCATCACCAAAAATTAATAGTCTCACCATTGCTATTAATTAATTCACCATCACCCAAATAAGCCTTGAGGGCACATCACCAATAAGGCCGAAGCCTTCTGCTCACCAATAAATAATAATAAGGCCGAAGCCTACTCACCAATAATTAATTTCACCATTAAACACACCACCAATTATCACACCTCAAATTATAGTTCTAGGGCTAACAATTAACCTCCCAGTTACACCAACACAATTAATAGAATATTTAAGTCACCGACACGGAAAGTCAAAATAGGCAAACTGCACTTAGACACACCTACACCACTTCACCAACACACATAAACAACACAATAGTGGCACAATGCCTCAACTCCAATTTCAACACCAATTCACCAACACACCATCAATTAATAACTCTATGGCTAACACCAATACATCAATCAATAGCTCTATGGCTAACATCAACTCACCGGATACATCAACACCAAAAGTCATGGACTAAACTGACACTACAAGGACCAAACCGTCTCACAAGGACTAAACCGTCACTCCCAGGGACTAAACTGTCACTACAAGAACCAAACCGTCACACAAGGACTAAACTGTCACTCTGAGGACTAAAGCTGTCACATAAGATGGCGCTGGTGGCAACACGGTGCACCAAAGCGACCACACAAAGACAAGTCTTTGAATTCCTACAAATGAGTGCACCTACTTTGGCGAATTAATTAAAATAGCAAACAACATCGAATTTCAACAAAAGACCACTGATTGGAAAGCTCTCTGAGTGTAGTTTCTACCTATGATTTTAGTTTTTCAAAATAAGTATCCAGTTGGTACAGTTTTTCAAAACACTACACTGAGGTACCAAAATCGGACAAAACTCTTTACCCAACTTGTAACCAAATTTTCTTTCTCATCTTCGTGAAAACAGTGCCTATTTCGTAGAGAATTAAGTCTACTTTTCAATGAAATAAGAATCATTCAAAACGGAGTTCAATTGAGAACACAAAACCTGCAAAAACCGAACCTAGTCACAGTTTGATTCCAGAAATTTGACCTAACTTTGGAGACTCATAACTTGAGCTACACAACTCCAAATTTAACGAAACCAGAGCCAAAACGACCGACCTTAAGTCTATTTTCAAAAACAATCAGCCACATAATTTTTGGATCAACCAAACAGTACCAGTTTCAGAAAGACCGAAACAGCGTCCAGAAACGCACAGAAATCATAAGCAAGTAAAACTCATCATGATCAATCACCAAAACCAATTATAATCATCAGATACTTATGCATTTCATCAAACACCACATACGCATAGTAAATTCACCTTCAAAACTCATAGAGTAATATCATCAAACTTGTAGGCAACATATGTTCATAGTTCATTTCAAGTTCATCTTAACAACAAATAACATGGGTTCCTCAAATTGAGTTCAACACAACACCAACCAAGACAAATAACACATAAATCAATCAATTAACTATCCTAAAACCTAACCCACATAGAATACTCATCATATAACCTATTATGAATGAAAAGAGAGCCCCCTAACCTTAAGAATTGAAGAAACACAAGCACTCTCCCTTCCACAACTCCAATAACCACCAAATGCCCACTCAATCAAACCTTGAGCTTCAAACTCCTTCAATGGTAAAACAAATTTGAGAAGGAATGAGAACTTGAAACTTATATAAATGGAAAGAGGAAGAAAAATGAGAGAGAATGGGACAAAAATCCCCTTACCAAGAGCCAAAATGAATAAAATCTGCTTCCTCCCCTTCCCTATGGTTGCCATTGGTTCTCCTCCTTTCCTCCCTCTCTTCTTTTCTTTTCTTTTCTTAAAAAAAATGAAGGAGACCTTAACCCTAAGCTTATTTCATTGGATATGGGCCTACTAATGGGTCATGGGCCCTTTATTTGCACCACCTCACATACTTAAACACCTCCTGAATAAAATAAAACTCTAAATTAATTATTTAACTTACTAAAATGTTGTAAGCCTCAAATAACTTAATTAAATGAATAATTAAATTATTTTGGGGCGTTACACTTTACAGTAAACAAGTTATGTGAATTCCTTGCCTCTCCTTTACAATCTCACTGGCAGGCTGTTAAAAGACTCCTTCGATACCTACATGGCACCTTGTATCATGGTCTGCACCTGCAGGCAGCAACACCAGATCACAAAATGTCTCTCAGAATTTACTGTGATAGTGACTGGGGTGCTGATGTTGATGACAGGTGCTCAACTACTGGGTTATGCATGTTTCTGGGGCCAAATCTCATCTCATGGACAGCCAAGAAACAATCTCTAGTTGCTAGATCAAGCGTAGAAGCAGAGTATAGGGGCATTGCTCAAGCCACTGCAGAGCTTTTATGGATCCAATCCCTGCTGCTTGAACTCAAAGTTCCACATCAGTTACCTACTCTGCTTTGTGACAACATGTCTGTTGTTATGCTTGCACATAACCCAATTCTTCATTCCAGAACTAAGCACATTGAAATGAATCTCCATTTTGTCTGAGAAAAGGTTACTGTAGGAACCTTGATTATAAAACATGTATCTGCATCAGCTCAACTTGCAGATATCCTCACTAAACCGCTTGGTTCCGCAACATTCCTAAGTCTTAGACCCAAGCTCAAGGTTAAATCCCTCCTTGAACTTGATGGGGGGATAATAGAGACCAAGCTCAAGATTGACTCTCAACCTACTACAGCAGGTCATCATTGTGTCTTAACCTGTTAGTGTAGGTTACTTTGCATTTAGTAAAGTTAGTGTTGTAATTAAGGTTAGTTCAGTTAGAATCTGTTATACTAGTTGGTTAGAATAACTGGTTTGTTGTAGATCTATAACTGTATCAACAAACTCAGATTCAATGGTATATAAGCAACTCTCTGTTCAATCCATTGTAATACAATTTACATTCAACGAAAGATTCATTGTGCCCTTGATCTCATTTATGATGCAGTGAATTAAAATATAACAAAAGCTATACCTTTACACAATCATACCTTTCAAAAAATTATGCATCTGAAGATACTCAATTAACCTTCAAGCAAAAATTGTCAAAAATAGACTTGTCACATAACAAATAGCATAAATTAGTAATTTTGCTTTCAAACCTTCTTCTAGGAAATATATATAATCAACTTAGACAACAATAGAGAAGCATGAAAAAAGGGGAAACCAAAAAATTATAAAAGAGGTTGTATATATGATATTAGAAACTAATATTCAAATCCCTATAAATAGAAATATATGAAGCTTGATAAACATATACGAAACAACATATTAAAGGATCAAGATTCAATATACGAATACCAGTCCACCACCATCGGTTTCCTCTCTTTTCCCTCATCTCTCGCTATTCTCTACAAAATTTGAAGCAAAAATCAAATTCAAAATCAATATCAAAATCAAAATCAAAATAAGAAGATGAAGAAGGCCACAGGAAGAGGAAATATGTGCTACACCTGGGTTTTGAAATTTTCAATATGGGTTTCCTAAATGAAGAAGATAGCAAGAAGAAGAAAGGAATGAAATGGGTTTCCAAATTTGAAACCCTAGATTCCGAAAATGAAAAAGAAAAAAAGAGGAAGATGAAGAAGATGCATGGCACATTCAATATTGAACAATCGGATGATGAAAGGAGAAGGAAAGACAAGGAGCCATGGTTGGAAGAGAATGAGTTTTAGGGGTTGTTCTGGAATGGTTTTTGGTTTTTCAGAGAGAAAGGTGATGAGGGAAGGAAGAGAGGTTGCCGAGAGAGAAAGAGAGAGAGAGTGATGCAAGGCTACAACTTTTATGGTCACATTTTCCACTGATACACGTTTGCTCACATGGGGTAACAGAAGTACCTGACAAGTTCACATGGGGGAAGGGTGGGAACTTTAGCGCTAAAACCTACTGGATGATGACGTGGAGCCAACGTCAGGGGCGGATCTTTGTATGGGCTGGGGAGGGTCATGGCCCGCCCTAACATTTCACGTGAAATGTCATTAATATCCCTGTTTTTTCATAAGTAAATACAAATTAGAAATTGTTTTGCGAGCAAATAGGAAATAATATTATGCGGCGCATTGGCTAAGAGTTGCCGTCATTCCTTATTGGTTGCGTGTTCAACTCCCTGTGATGCTCACTCATATGTTTTTTTAACTAATTAAACGCACACAATACTCCTTGAGCAACTTGAATCGTTAACCCATCAAGCTATATTATTTTATCTTCTTTTTTTTTGAAGCAACTATGAATCAACAATTGATAGTTTTAAGAAAAATAATACTTTCAACATTCTATAATTAATGTAAATTTAATTTAAATTTATCTTTTTCAAACAGCTTCAATTGAGTCTCCATGTGAAATTAAAATTACTTTTATAGTTGTTTAATTTTTTGAGTTTCTATTAACTTCATATTGTCTGGTCAAAATTATATTTGTTTATTAGTAATAATTTTTAAAATTTATAATTGCTTTATTTTATTGAGAAAATTACTTAATTGCTCCGGCCCTCCCTACAATTAATGTCAAGATCCGCCACTGGCCAACGTGGCACACATGGCAGCAACTGACCGACGGCAAAATTGGAGGGAAATGGGGGATTTTGGTCGGAAGCTGAGTTGGCAGAGCTAATGTACATCAGGATGTATAGTCTTTGATCTCTCTTAATCTCTCTCTCTCTATCTGTTACCTCTTTATTTTTAATTAATTTCACTCTTTAGTCACTCTTCAATTTTGTGAGTGAGAGAAAAGTATGCAATGAAAGGAACTACTTTACCTTTATGACAGTGTTGAACAGATAATAAAGACCAGAGAAAAGTCTTAATTCATTATCGTCATTCACAACATTGGTGTGAGTGTGACTAGACATTGACACGTGGAAGAAGATCGTGGACCACGGATTGAATAATCATGTTATAATGATGAAGAAACAATTTGAAGCGAGTAATTCTCGCGTGTATTTATTGTCTGCCAAGCACAGAACAGAAGTATGGCAGTGCTGCAGTGATACGTTAATTTATTACCTACAGTAAAAATTTGACCAAAAAATTACTACTACTCAACAGAAAAGAAACACTTTCACTGTTTTCCTTGCCTAAGAGGGTTAATTATGTTAAGGCTTGTTTCCCTATCTAGTACTGCATCAATGCAAATTCGGCTTCTCTGCTCTTCTACGGCACTGTTTGCGTGTTTTTTCCTGAGTTTTGGACCAAGTTTTTCATGCCCAGACTATTAATTGATTAACATTTTTTATTTACTCTTCTAAGTAGCTTTCAGCATTATGTAATTAATTAAACTTGAGAGAATATGGAATAGGAATGGGATGAGTGACCGACTAGGGGTGCTCATGGTTAAACCATATCCATAATCAATTCAAAACCACATAAAAACCATTTATAATAACCGGATTCACTACAAAAAAAAACATTGGGTTTAGCGAGGGAAATATCGGTGGTAAAAGCGCCAATTCGTCATTAATTGTCATTTCAAAAGTAATTTTAAAGAGAGTTCTCACATCCAATCAGTGATTTGTATTTAATCTAATCAGAATGGTACACCACTGTGTGTAGAAGTGGTGTATTATTCTTATTGGATAGATTGAAATCAACGATTAGGGCGATGAAGAGAACTCTTTAAATTTATTCTTGAGTCAATGAACCTTTCTCTCTCTCTCTCTATATATATATATATATATATATATATATATATATATATATATATATATATATATATATATATATATATATATATATATATATATAATATGGTATGTTGACTCGGATCTCACAAGAGCTTGAATTGGAAGGACAAAATTTTCTCTCACACATCCAACTTTGTTGCTTTATGCCTTTCTTGTCTACCCTTTGTCTTTCTTAGCTCCTTTTACTTTTTTTGTTTTTCCTTTTTCCCGATCTCTTATTCTACAGCTCAAGCTCTTGTGATTTTAATAAACACTAAAACTATATATATTATTAATCAAAATGAGTAATTCTCAGAAAAGATATATACATCAAAATGATCGACCCAAGGTGAATTCCAAATCTACATTTGGCTTCTTGAGGCTTGATCCTGAAATCTTTGACCTAGAGTTTCCATCTGATTTTTTCTCCTTGCTTTCGAACTTTGGATCCTCTCCCTTATAAGTGAAACAAAATTCAAAATATAAAAAACAGCAAAATTATACTGCTAAAACAGGAAAAAAAAAATAAATAAAAACGAGAGCAATAACTTGAAGAAAATGTTGCACACACTTGCTTTGAGTAGGTTTAGGTTTTACCCTTCACATATATATTCACCTTATTAATCTAATCATCAATCTTTCTTTCAAATGGATCAGTAGGTTTAGCTAGGTTTCTAAGGTCTTTTCCAATAGGTCATTAATTATTGCTTAATGTACTTTTTTTCAATCAAAATTCTTTTTTAGCCTTGTAATTAGCAAATTTGTAAAAGGTAGGTCCACTAATTTGAATATGTGAAGGATAAAGCTTCTTTTTCAAAAGCATTTTCTTTCTCTAGTCTCTATAATAATGTGCATGGCTGGATGAAAAAGATGAAATGCATTTTCTCGTATACTACTTATATTCTTAATAACCTATTTCAAAGGCAGTCAACGATAACGTATATAGGAAGCAAAAGGCTAAATACAGTTGGTAAATAAAGGGACATTGTAACAATAATAATAATATTTACACACCTCAACAGAAGGCAAGTTTCCAACAGGATTGACCTTTGGCTTACCATGCGACCAAGCTTCCCTGTTACTACCAAAAACATGGACAGAATATTTCTCATTAATTACTAGAAGCCATATATATATATATATATGCAGAAGAAAAAGCATTCTGAGCAAAAGAAAGCAATCTTTTTACTGTCTTATTTATAGTCCCTTTTACTTATTCTGCTCATTTTGTTTGAAATAAAGTTGATGCCACCCCATGTGATGCCACATCTCTCTCTCTCTCTCTCTCTCTCTCTCATTTCCCACATTTTCCACATACTTCATCTTATATCTTTTATAAGCAAAAATTGTGAGGTGGGGAATGTTAATTTCCAGGACTCCTTCATATCACTTAACTCGTCAACTGAACTACCTTTCTTGAGACGGATGTTAAAAATGTTGAACCCAAATTATGAACGTTGTGATTTATAGTGTGGCCTACTCACTTTGGCATCAAGATTTGTAACGATGCATGCATGGTTGAAGAACTTAACTTTTAGACCAAGTTTCCCAATTGTGGGCCCCCACAGAATCCTAAAGAAAGAGATATCTCTCTAATTTTTAGGTGGATTTTGTTTGGCAAATATCAAAATCCATTGTTTTGAGATGAATATTGACTGATGAGTATATGAGTGTTTCTTTCTTTTTGTTGCCCACTAGCTAAGCTAGTTAGTTGTATAGATTAAATTATTACCCCATCATGGAGTAAAGTTTGGGTGCTCGTGAGTGTTTTGAGGACAGACAGAACAAAACAAAGCAAAACTTGAATTAATGATCACCCTTTTGTCTTGTGAATGGAGAAAGAGATGCTAGCTCAAATTATCAATTACACATGCATTAATTATTTGCTCTCATTATATTATATTATATTAGTATATATAATAATTAAAAAGTACTATTATATGACATGAATCATGATTAGCGCATAGAAAGATAAGATGAAATATAACAAATTAAGGGTACATATCTATGCATTAACTGTTTGGGTGAAACT
This sequence comes from Oxytropis ochrocephala, assembly GCA_020916435.1. Lineage (NCBI taxonomy): Eukaryota > Viridiplantae > Streptophyta > Magnoliopsida > Fabales > Fabaceae > Oxytropis > Oxytropis ochrocephala. The sequence goes on along the minus strand of CM037088.1, from coordinate 44,691,484 downwards.
ATTTTACACAATACCACCTTATAGTAGTACATAACTAATCATATTTATTAAATAATATAAAGTAAACAAATATATATTAATTGTATAGTACCATTACCTTGATGAGTTGCTCCAAAGGGGAGGATTTTCCTCATCTTGATTAGAACTAATTGGTCTGGCCAACTTTGAAGAATTAGTGTCAAACATGAATTCTTCAGAAGTATCTCCAGATGACCCATTATCATACATATCTGATTGCCCTATATATATATATATATATATATAGTCATGCATGTTTATAGAATAATAAGAACTAATTTAAACTATAGTAGCCCAAAATATATAGGGCTAGCTTAATCTACTAATTAAATAATTAAAGTTAATCAGTACTAACCTGATGATGCCCCTTCTCTATGATCTGTACTTTTCTCTGTCCGGTACATCTAATTTTAATTAAATATTGTGAATCAGATAAAAATTAATTATTTGTATGATGTGTTAATTTTTCATTGGTTGTCATTATAAAATGTGTATACTAGTAATTATTAATTAGTAAATCTAACAAAATATGCATGCACTCTAATGCAAGAATTAAAGTGATGATCAATATAGAATATTATAGAAGCTCTATGTATGTGTAGTACAGAAAAGTAAGTAGTAAATGTGAGAGTAGGTTGAAAGGATGGAAAAAAGTGAGTAACCATGGTTAAAGGTGATATGGTTACTACTCACATGGATGATTGAGAAATGATGGTGTTTGGTACTACACTACTTACCTGCTCACTCACTATTTTCTTGTGTATTATAATAAAATATTTCTGCAAAGCTAGAAAAAGGCTGAACAATGGCTAAGACTCATCTTGAATTTCTGGGACTTTGTCTTACTTGGTTTTAGAAATCTCTCTCTCTCTCCTTTAATTTAGGTGGTTCATTGTTCGAAGCAAAAAAGGTGTTTATTAGCTAGCAGAAGCAAAGGCAAAAAAGTGGTAAGGATATGAGAGACCCAGCTCTATAAGGAAACCATTGGAATTTGAAACACATACTACTAGTTTATATGGATAAATAAATTAACTTAACTACTCCCTCCCCCTATAACGTACAAATATCTATGTCTAACAAATTAAGCAGCATTCCATTAAAACACGTTATCAGAACTGTACCACCTTCAAGGTCACAAATCAATTAAAGGAATAATAACATTTAATCATTTATAGAGAAATTAATTAACACTAGGAATGAGATTCATTGAAGGAGTGGTAATAGAAAGATTAATTAGAAAATATGGATTAGTTCTATATATACCTGCAAATGAGATTTAACATGTGCTAAAGTGAGATCCTTTACATCCATAAGCTCAAGAACTGATTTAGGAGTAGCCCCTAATTATGAAAACAAAAAGTGAGAAAGAAGCAAGATTGTTGTGTTATGTAAGAATAAGAAGTAAACTGGAAAATGAAGAAAGTATTATAATATTACTTACTTAGATGGCCACCCAAAAGCTGAACAGCATGAAGAAAACGAGCATGAAGTGAGGTAGTCCAACGCATCCTAGGAGCTCTAATACTACTACTACTACGCTTTTGATGATGAAACCCTCTTGACCTATTATTCAAAGGTACTTGATGAGGAGAAGGAGAAGAAGAAGAAGGGTTTTGATTTTGATATTGTTGATATATTGGAATTCCTCTTATGGGTTTCAGAAAACCAAGCTCTTCACTCAGACTACTTTGATTGTTTTGAAGTTGTTGATGATGAAATGGTTGGACTTGGAATGGGTGGTGATGATGATGAGTGATGAGGTTGGGGTTTGAGAGGCAAAAATCAAAAGTAGTAGTAGTGCATGTGCATGTTTGCTCCAATGCTCTTCTATTCCAAAAACCCAAATTCTTCATCTCTTCTTCTTCTTCTTCTCTACTTCTTCTTCTACTACTACTACAACTTGTTGTTGATTGTGTGTTTGGAAGGCTAATTTGCAATGACAAATCTGGTTGTACTGGGAATAACTCCATCCAATCCAAACAAGGAATAAGAGATAGCACACACAATATTATCACAATTTTGAAGGATTGGAAATACTACTAGTAAGGTAAGACAAGCTTATTTATGAAGTTTGATGGGGTTTCAGAAGTCAACAATCTATTTCATGCAGTAGTTGAATCGCAGGGATCGATTTGAGATTTAGAGAGAGAGAGAGAGAATAAATCACAAGGTGTCTGTGTGTGAAAGAGAGAGAAATGAATGGTTTGTTGCTTTTGCGTGAGGTACTATATGTGAGAATTTAACACTTGAGGGAGGAGAGAGAGTGTTTGTTGTGTCTTTTGTGGAAGTAAGTTGGGAGGGTAGGGTACTAGGGTCAGAAAGGGAGAAAAAAGATTAGACAAAAGGAAAATTTAAATTAATTAATGAGAGAGGAGGAGGAGGAGGAGGAGGAGGAGGAGGAGGAAGGGAAAAAAAAGGTAAATAAGTTTATAACTTTTATTCCTTTTTATAAATCTACTCATCGTTGGTTGTATTCAGAATATAAGTGACATGGAGTGAAATCATAAAAAGTTCTGAAAGCTTGTACAACGATAAACCTCTACTAGAATTTCTCGTTTCCTCATGTCTGATATGGCTTCTGTAATCTCCCCCAATGGGGTATCTACCCCCTCCTCTAAAGAACTGGATAACCTGAAAAGAAGAAGAAGAAGAAGAAGAAGAAGAAGAAGAAGAAGAAGAAGAAAATGAAGGCAATTGAAACCCCAATCGCTACATGATAGAGGGAGATTTGCCCGAATTTGTATGGAGATTAACCTTGACAACCAGCTGCCCTGATCTCTAACAAAAGCATTTCCTTTCGTTCTCTTTTATATATGCAGGGAAAATAAGCAAATCCAAGCAATGCAACTTGATGATTAATTGTCTTGATCCTTTGGCGCGGAATAGAGATCAGTTTGATTTGTGTAGTTGGTGTGCACCTTCAGTACTGGATTTTGTCTCACTGTGTCTTAATGCATCCGTCAAAGATAGAGGCTCCAGCGCTGGGTGCGGTGGTCTTGCTCGTAACCACCTGGGTGATTTCCTCTTCGGTGATCTCGATGAAGCTTCAGGCCTATTCTACCTTGGAAGCTGAATTGCAGGCTATATATCTTTCACGAGCTCATCTCAACTTTGGGGAAAGGTATCTCGAGGATAATGGTGAAAAGTGATTCAATAATTGCAATTGATCTAATTGAAAGTGTTTCACCTACCGGTCACCCTCTCTCTCATATAACTGAAGGCATCAAATACTTAGTGGGTGTGGAGACATATGTGAAGTGGTCAAAGATTCCAAGAGACTTTAATAATGTTGCTGATAGTTTAGTAAGAAATAGTTTATTTTTTAATAGTAACTGTGTTATTCATGACACTATCCCTTCCTCTATCCTTTTGTTTATCCTTGAGGATAGAGAGGGTAATTAATTATCTTGTAATTGTGTCTGTTTTTTGGGGTTTTAAACCCATTGTTCTCACCAAAAAAAGGGAAAAAGTCTGTGACATGGATATATTTGAATTGAGTTTTAAAAAACTGTTTTGTGATTTTTAAAATTTAACCAAAAACAAATTTGTTCGTTTAAAATTTTAAAAAACTAAAATTATTTTTAAAAAGCGATTTTACACAAATACCTTTATTCTCTCCATCTCTCTCTTTTCTCTTACTCCAATTATACATCACATCTATTACTTCTCTCTTCTATTTCTTTCTCACTCATGGTGTAATCATTTTTGTTAGTTATATATAGGGTCCACTCGGTCAAAGAGTCTAATTAGTGTTAGTACAAAAAAACAAATAAAAAGTGAAAAGTGAAAAATTTACCATAACCATAACCATAACCATAACGTGTGCAATGCATTGTCTTTCTGCAACCCATATACTTTACTTTTTAACAAACACATACGTAAAGGAAAACCCCCCTTTTTTCACTGAGCTGAAACCAATGGCTTTGGTTCTTACTCTGTGGAATTTACATTCACGTGATTGCTCACAACAATTTTTCAGACTTTATGTTTATTCTTTTGTTGCTCCATCTAATTACAGAAACCACTCATTGTGGTCATGATTAAAATCCTAATCATTTATAAATCACATCATGCATTCTCCTTTGTGTGTGATGTTGGGCCCATATTCTTTTATGTTCTTGTCATTTTCTCTATTATAAACCAAGAAAACAAAGGTATATTTTGTGTGTGGCTACGGATATGTAGTATATATGGTTCTCCAATTTGTCGACAAAGTTGAAACATTCATGTGTGTATCGTGTGTCTTTTGTACTTTGTAGTTTGTACTGAACATTTTGGATACTTAAAGGGTATACTTGTCTTTTCACACATCAGAATCAACATTCATATCCGTATGCCAAACACACATAAAGGAGCACAAATGAAAACAGGTTTACCAACAAGTGTTGTATGTGGCAAAAATTCAATAGAGAGGGTGATTGATAAAGTAAATCATGAGAGAGAGAGAGAGAGAGAGAGAGGGAACGATTCATTAATTGTGAGAGAGAAATCAGTTTGTGATTCAGTTATATTGGAAATGAATCTGTTACAGCATAGATCAGTTCTATCTCTCAGTTATACTTTAAAAGGTAAATTACATTTGTATCATTTCTACTCTATTATTACCCCTCAAGCTCAAGGGGGTTGTTTGTGAACAACCTTGAGTTTGGTTCGCGGCTCCTTGAATGAAGTTGTTGGTAGCGGCTTGGTTAATGGATCAGCAATTTGTGCATGTGTTTGGACGTGTTGCACTGCGAGTTGCTTAGCTTCCACTTTTTCACTAACAAAAGTGGATGTCAAGTTCAAGGTGTTTAGTACGTCAATGGAGAACCGAGTTGTGTGCAAGGTGGACTGCACTAAGATTAATTATCACATAGGAGAGTGAGGCCCATTTTGGTAACATGAGGGTGTTTGCATTCAATGGTCCCATTTTGGTCTGAGGTATGAGATAAAGTGATGAAGCGGTGGAAGATTCCAAGGTTCGTTAAGTGTTTGGGTCAACGATTTGTATTCACCACCATTATCGGATTGAATGGCGCCCTTAAGGTTGGCATTGTATTGGGTTTTGATAAGTTGATGGAATTGGGTAAATGTTGTGATATACAATATCAAATTTGTGTTTGAGAAAGTAAATCCAAGTATATTTTTTGTAAAGGCATCCAACAACACTATCTTGACTTGAATTTCGGGTAAAAAAGGCAGTTTTGTGAAAGAAGAAAAGCATACAGATGGAACATTTATGCAATATTTTTAAAACCAGACCAGAGATTGATCGGAGAGATTTTCGGGTCATGGTTCAATCGATTCACTCGGCTCAACCATGATTGAACCGAATAGTAATAATTAAATAAAAAAATCATTATTAAACTTTGGAGAAAAAGTAAATCAAAAAATGCATTGGGCGGTTCAAAGCGGTTGAACCATAATTCAATTTGGTCCAACCTGATTCTGAACAGTTCAATTTGACTACGGTTCAAATGGGATTTGAACTAACCGCCAGGTTGTCCGCTTCTCGGTTGAACCGTCCTATTCGGTCAAAATCTTAGAACATTGTATTTATGAGATAGGATGATAATCCCACTTGTTGTTCGTTTGAACTCTATCGGAAATTTAATTTATTACAACTTTTGGTTTCTAAGGGATAGTCATAAAACACTCGCCAAGTATGACTCATCTCGTTTTTTTTGGTAAATAAAGAGAGCTTACGCTCGAAAACAAAAACTAACAACAACTTCTAATGTTCCGAGGCATAGGCGCCCGAGACATGTCGTTAATAATCTGACTAATAATGCTCTCAGGGGAGTCTTCTAGAAACATGGTCTCCATGGAGTCGAGTTGTAGGCTGTAGTTAGCAAGCCAATCTGCACAATTGTTCCCCTCTCTCCACGTATGAATGATCTTCACCTCCCAATCACTAGTAATGAGTCTTCTTATGCGCTTGATGATGGTGGTACCGATATCTCGGTTATGTTTGGATCTGGTAAGTGTCACAACCCAAATCCACCAGCCGTGATCGGCGCACATGCATGGATCTCTAGCCTGTTAAGCCTGATATAACTCTTGACTAACAAATGTATCTAAAAGAAAATGACATCTCTTTCATAAATCTATTGAAATTTAGACAGAGTCTCCTCTGTATTTCCAACATTCCCAAAATACCAATCAACCAGTTTACAACACCAATAAACATCGATCAGTTGTCAATTTTCAAAATACTAAAGCTCTGAGGATTTTAAAGGCAATATGCATCCCAACAAAAAGATTTCACTAAATTTTCCTATAGATGCAGAATATAACAAAATTAAAGGACCGCAAATGTAGCGCCACTAATCTAGGAGACCTACCAAAAGGTGAAATCTGAACACTTTTAGACCTGCTAGCAGCTTCTACTTAGCTGCTTAGGAATCTGAAGAAAAAAAATAAGGATAAAGAAAGGGTAAGTCATAAAGACTTAGTGAGGGAATAACAACCACCATCAGCTAGAAGGGAAAACACGCGAGACACGAGTGTTTCAACAAAAATCATAGAACTATGCTTAAGTAAATAATAATAGTAATTTCCAAAATTAGTAGAAAACTCAAAATATCAATCCAAGGAAATCACACGTGAAAGAATCAAGAGACGGCTCCATCTCGTTGATAGCCCTCTCCACCTAAGCGTGGCCTCCTCTTTGGGGCGGCTACATCTAACAGATAGCCCTTTCCTCTTCACTCACATCACATAACTATTACGGGGGCGGCTACATCTCGTTGATATCCCTCTCCCCTAAGGGTGGCCTCCCCTTAGGAGCGGCTCCATCTAATGAATAGCCCTCTCCACCCGAGGTCATATAACTAGGTGCACCTAGACCATTTCGTCTGTTACTAATTACATCTCAAAACCATTATCATGTCATTCACAAAAAATAACAAAGTTAAGTACCAATATCGATCAATATATTGTCAAAGAAACTAAAATAATTTTTCCGAGAGTGTGTTTCCCATAAATAAATAAATAAACGATAGCTTTAAAACATCAAAAGGGAATAAAATAGCGACATTTAAAAACAATTTTAAATATGTGACGATGGCCGTCATCCACTTATGACAGTTATGATAAGAACGATTTAGCTCTCGAATACCCTCCGGAGAAGCCAACGAGCAACGACGGGAAAATCTGAAAATCAATAATGTTTCCAAAGTTTTTAGAACCTTATCCTAGACCTCTACTAACTATGGAGAACCAACAAAATCCCTAAATATCCACCCTAAACTCCAAAACTAATTCTTCACAAAATTAATAAATGTTAAAGATGTAATATTGAATAATGAGTAATGGGTATACCTCAAAGAGCAACCTTGAAGATGTGGTTACTTTTCTCCTTTTTAAGAGCAAAAATCTTAACTCCAAAATACTATCCAATAACACCCAAGAGAGAAATGAGATGGCTTACTTAAAATATGGCTCAAAGGTGTAAGATTTAGTGTGAGATTGGGTCACTTGATAAGAAGAAAAAGATGAAGAGGAAGAAAAATGGAGGATGGAAGAAATGGGGGAAGAGGGAGAAAATGGGAGAAGGAGCCGTGGAGAGGAAAGAATGGGGAGTGGAGTGGGGTGAGGTTCAGTTTCCTTTTTAAAAGGTGGGGTGTGTTGTGTTGTATTTTTTTTAAACATTAGTGAAACAGTGTGTTTCAGTAAGCATATCCACCAAAACTTTAGAGTCACTGCCAAGCTGGCGGGCCATCTCAACGCCAATCCACATTCCCCACATCTCTGCTTGAAAAGCAGTGCAAGTGCCAAGTCTTCTCGCAAAGCCCTTGATCCATCTACCAACATCGTCCCTCAATATCCTCCACATCCATCTCGGTTGTCATTACCCTTACAAGCCCCATCCATATTCAGTTTTAGCCATCCATCATTGGGGTTGTGCCACCTTACCAATGTTGTGTCCATTCTGTAGTCAACATGATGTGTACGATAAGTATTTATGATGTCTTCCACATATTTGGTGATGGTTTCCTCGTTGTTGTGTTGTCTTTGGAACTCTTCTTCAAATATACTCTTGTTGCGTCATTACCATAGAAACCTAGTAGTAACCATGAATGTTGTTGGCCAAAGGTGGCCTTGCACTAAAGTCTCCTTTGATGATAGATTGTCAAATACCCAATCTCTGACTATGGCTTCAAAGAACTTGGGTATAAGGTGTGACGGGAGCACCCAAATCCAAAGGCGGGTAGCGAAGCTGCAGTCACGAAGTACATGCATTTGGGATTCCTCTTCCTGGGCGTATGCTTGACAAATTGGGGAGGTGGAGCTACTCCACTTGTGTCTTCTAGTATTCGTAAGAAGCCTTCCATGCATGACAAGGCAAATAAAAGTTTGAATGCGGTGAGGTCCTCTCCAGTTCCATATGAGCTTCCAATCTCTGTTAATAGCATCCTCATCCTTGCACAAAAGGACAAAGGCGCTCTTGGTTGTGAAGTCGATCTAGAGTTGGTGTGCCACTCCAACCAATGTAATTCGTCCCGCCAGCCTCCAAGGGTGCTGGGAATACCCTAATTTTGTTGATGATGTCCAAGAAGAGAGCTGATGTTCCAATTATCGACGTTACCGTCTGTTAGGTCATATAAAGAAAGAGTAGTGCTAATCACATGGCTGGTGTCATCAAAGGCCATTGGTCCCAGGTGTTATCCTGGAAGCCAAGTATCCAACCAAATTCTACCATTACCCACTCTCCAAGTGACATTATGCTTCAAGTTGTCCCATGTAGAGCGCATCACCTTCCATAAAGGGGAATCCACTGGCTTAGCCTCCATGTGTTCTAAGTTGTTATTTCTACAATATTTGCTGATCAACACTTGACAACATAGGTCTTGTGGTTTTTCAGGACGTTCCACAACAACTTCATAATAACAACTTGTTCATTTGTCTGGACCTCTTAATACCAAGGCCGCCAATGCTCCTAGGGAGACAACAGAAAAAAGAAGATAAAAAAATGAAGTAATATAAAAGAAGGGAAAAACAAAAAACATAGAAGCAAAAAAGTAAAAAAAAAAAAAAAACCTTTAGCGCGCTCAATGCCAAGGCGCATATATGTTTTAAGGAGAAATGCTAGAGTCACTCACTCTACCACTCTCTTTTAAACACTCTCTTTTTTATTGAGCCACGTCACTCATTCTTTTAAATGAGTCACTCGGTAACCGTAGAGCTGTCAAAACGGGCTACCCAGCCCGCAATGGGCCGGCCCATGTTGGGCTCGGGCTTTTACGAGCTGGGCTAAAAGGCCCGGGTTGAAAAGTAAGAATAAAACAAAAGATAAGTTGTCGCAACCTTACTTTCAATTCACTAAACCTTTAAGAAGCTAAACGTACAGAGACCCACCGATAACATTTTCATAAGCAATTTTTCCTCTGCTTTTCATCAATGATGTCGCATGATCGACTTCAATCAAGGACGTGGTGGACTAGGAGTTATGTGTTATGTCTAGTTTAGCAAGTTGTTTCTCTGTTGCATAAGTTATCCTTGTGAGAGCCAACAGAGCATCACCATTGGACATGTGACTGAACTATGATCGCTGTAAAGATCTCAGAAGGAGGTGAAATTCTTTTGAATCTAGTTCCATCGGAGAGATGGATATACCCAAATGGTGCCTTCGAACAAGTTTAAGAGACACCCACGACAACTCCGCCATCACCGGTCTGTCGCCGCTTCACTATTGTCGACCGCTCAAAAGCACAAGGTTGTAGAAGTTTGTGCCAACTGCAAGTGACCCACATACATTAAAGAACCACCGCCATTGTGTTGTTGGTGATGGAGATGGAGATAATGTTCAGTTATGGATTTAAAAGGATTGAATTTGTGCGGGTTAAAGTGAACAACGTTAATTAATAAAAAAAACAGTGAACACTTCATTATATGTCAAGAAAACAAGAAATAAAGCGATTCGTAAAATTTATCGATATATGTAGCATTATTCATTTTTTATAGCATGACAGCATCCTATTTGTGTTTAAGATTTTTTTGGTTTGGGTTACTAACTTTGGGCAATTGACAGTAATGCACCCTATTTCTTCTTAATTTGTGGGCTTACGGGCTACCCATGGGCCGATCGGGCTATCCCGGAACGCGCCCGGGTTTTTTCGGACTGGGCTAAAAAGCCCGGATATAAAAATGGGCTAAACTTCTTCGGCCCTAGCCCTATGTTTTTCGGGCTAGCCAGGCCCAGTGGGCCCGCCCCATTTTGCTGGCTCTAGGTAACCGGCTCCCCAAATTAATTAGGAAATACCTTTTTTTTAATTATTTTTCTATGGGTATGCCAAACGTCTTCTATCTTGCCCGCCAAAACACTCACACAGTAGAAGAAGCAAACCCGTGAGAAGAAGCAAAACACTCACACAGTAGATCTTAACCACCAGCACCCGCCGCCGCCACTACTGCCATAAAAAAGGACGTTGGCCGCCACCACCATTGATGGAGCTTGTCGATGTCGCTGTAAGAAATGAACGCTTAGGTGAGTGGCTGAGTGCACAGTAAAAGAGGAATCTGAAACGTTTGATAATAAAAAAAAATTAAAAAAGTGTTTTCAGTTGAATGACTGGAATAGCCGGTTGTCAAGTAAGCTACTTAAAAAGTGGGGTGATGTGGTCCAATAAAAAAGAGAGTGGTTAAAAGAGAGTGATAGAGTGAGTGACCATAGCATTTCTCTGTTTTAAGATATATTATTGCAATTACGACTTTAATTCTATTTGTTTAGTTTGCCGAATTATTATTGCAAAATGTCTTGTTTGTGGAATCACATATGAGCACGACAGCCAGCTACACATGAGATTTTGATTTAGGAATTGACATTTAGGGATTCAATTTTGGTGCTGTGGTGGTGGTGTGGCGGTGGAGGAGAGGGTGGCAGTGGATTGAGGAGGAGAGGGTGGTGGTGGCTCGCGCGGAGAAGAAGAGGATGAAGATTGGGAGTGATTTTTTTATATTTGTGTGTTTTTGTCAATTTGGTCCCTCATGTTTTTGTTAAGTTTTATTTTGGTCCCTTCTATGCCACATCATATAAAAATTCCAAGTCAGCAGTGACAAGTAAGACGCCACCACATCAGCAGTTAACTGCCAACATGGCGTCCGTTAAGAAAAACTAACAGCGGAGACCAAAATGAAACGAAAATGAAAGATGAGTGACCAAAACAAAACAAAAAAATAAATGACCAAAGTGAAACCTAAAGCAAAGATAAATGACTAAAAGTGACATTTATCCTGAAGGATATAAGTACTTTAGTCATTTTATATGGGGAGGGGGTGCTAATTAAATGATGGAGGTTCTTTCAACAATGTCATTTACTTTTTTTTTTTGGTCGAGACAATGTCATTTAATTAAGGGTTTTTTTGTACCCCCACCCAATCCCCATATACCTCCACCCAAACTAAAAACCCCAAAATGCCCTTCTGAAAACGTAATTTTTTTTAAAAAATTTTGGCGAGTCGTATATACACCTGCGGGGTGTATATACGACCCTATTTTTTGCCCATCGTATATACACCCCCAAGGCGTATATACGATTGGCACACCCCCACCATAATCGTATATACGCCTTGGGGGGTGTATATACGATGGACAAAAAATAGGGTCGTATATATATCCCCCCAGGTGTATATACGATCCCTATGGTAATTTTTTAATTTTAAGTCAAATAAAAATTAATTAAGTTCTGAAAATAGGTTGTGTGTGTAGTTCGTTAAAACGCGACGATGTTATACGTCGAACGAATAATTTAGGCTAAAAAATCGGTTTTCGGGCAACATACTCCGATCGTAATGAAACCACAGCTCTTAAATCCGAAAAAGAATCAAGAATCAAGACTCCTCTAGAAGGGACTTCTTACAGGTCTACGGCCTCAAAATCCCAAATTCCATCGTTTACTATTTTTTACGATTTTTTTTAATTTTTCATAGTCTCCAAAAAATCTAAAAAAAATTGTATAGCCTTATTTTGGTTTTGTTAGATTTTTAGTGGTGGTTTTATAATTTTTTAGAGTAGTTTTGACTATTTAACGAATTTTTAGTAGCCTTTTAGTAATAAAAATTAAAACAAATCGTATATATGTCATTTTGGACATATATACGATGTCTACTTTTAACACATCGTATATATGTCCTTCAGACGTATATACGATTGCATCTTACACGGCTAATCGTATATACGTCTTAAGGACATATATACGATGGGTTAAATTTGACCATCGTATATATGTCCAAAATAACATATATACGATTGGCCTTTTTTAAAAAAAAAAAATAGATTGCAAAGGGCATTTTGGAGTTTCACTTTTGGGTGGGGGTATATGTGGAATGGGTGGGGGTATGGAAAAAACATCCATTTAATTAATGATATCTTCCAATTGACCCAAAAAAAAGAGCAAATAGACATATGGGTTACCCCACATGTAACATTATTTTAGCTGTACGTTATTTACCAATCCCTATTTCATCTTCAGACCTCCTATTAAACTTTAGAAAGACAAAAATACCCATACCCCCAAAAACCAATTTACTAAAAATATAATTAAAAACGACAATAATATATTTAAATAAATAAAAAAATTATACATTTCATAATTCTCCTCTACGTGATTTCATATTCTGAAATTGTTGAATAATAAGTTCAGAGTCAATTTTATTGAATACATCACTCTCAATGTACGTCACCAAACAATCGTTCATCCATGTATCCCACATCCGATCACGCAACCTTTCTTCACAATATTCATAGCAGAGAAGTTATTTCTACAGTTACGGTTGCAACAGGAAAAACTAGTGTCAGCTTCAAAGAAGACTTTATCAGGTTCAACTTGCGTTGCACTAGACCAATACAAATTAAATAGCACAAATTAGTTCCTAAATACAAATTAAATAGCACTAAAAAATCAATATTGCCGCTCCCCTTCCAACTGAGTTTTTGTCACACCCAAAATCCGAACCTGAGACATTGCGATGGGATCCAAGTTACCACTCAAATCAACTGTTGTTGGTAAAAAATTCAAATTAAATAGCACTAACACAAAATACAAACTAAATAATACTAACATATTCAAAATTAGGATAATAAGAACAAGAATGGATCCAAGGAGATAGAGAGACAAAAACTTTTTTAAAATAAAATTTAGTAAGATTGTGAGTGATTGTGTGAGTGTGGTGCATTAGAGTGGTGCAAAATTAGGAACTTTGGTGCAAAACATAAGAACTTGGGTGCAAAACATATTTTTCAGGGGATGCAAAAACATTTTCCCTAAACTATCAGTGCTAATTTTATTATTTGAGGGGGTTCACTTGAACCCCCTCAAATATATGTAGGTCCGCCACTGGATGTATTGCTTATCTAAAAAAACATCTAGAGATGTATTTAGTTCTCACACCCCTTTTGCAAATGGACATGTGAGACAAGTTCATGAGAGATTTCATAAAATCATTATTGAAAATCCATTTTTTAAAAAGGGCACACAACTAGAGAAAGGAAGGATGGACGACACTGTAAAAGACAACAAACGAAAGACAGCTTGGGAGGGGAGGATAGGGATGACAAAGCGGGTTGGTCCACCTCGCTTTGTTGTGAGCCCGCCTAAAACGTGGGAGGAGGGTTGGCGGGCTAGCTCGCTCGTAAAATAAGTGTACATAAAAAGTAATAAAAAAGAAAATTTAGACTAAAAAGTGACGGGTTGGCTCACCACAAACAGGGTATAAATGACGATTTAATTTGACACAACTCCCCAAATCTACATTAGATTTATACAAATAAATCACATCTGAAAATACCAATAGAGACATTTGGCAAACATGCCACTTGGCTTTTTAAAGGCTATTTTCGCCACTAAATTTTTGACCCACGACACACTGCTCAAAATTCTGATCCATCGGTCAAAAGTCACTCTCTCTCTCTTCAACCGTCCCCTCTTCCTTCTCTCATCATCTTTCTTTGCAAAAATTCAAAAACCCAAATCTGAAACCCCCAACTCTTCCTCTATCTTCCTCTTCAAACCATGCCTGATCTCTTCTCCCTCATTCCATTCTTTGATTGTTCCATCACCAAAATTCAATATCCTATCTCTTCCTCCTCTTATTTCCAAGTTCACACCTCTCCATCTCCATTCAGTTCTCTCATTTCTCTTCCTCTCGCGATTCTCTCTTCCTCCCACTCTCAAAACTCTCTTCTTCTCTTACTTCTCTCAATTTCGATTATCTCACTTTTACACAAAAAATTTATCAGGAATCCAACCAAACCCTAACCCCTCATCTTCTACATCAATAATTGCAGCAATGGAACCCAACCCTAAACCCCTCATCCTCAATTTTTCCAAACCCTAAACCCAACATCAGAGGGAGAAGTGACAGAAAAATAATCGATCACAACAGGTATTCTTTTGGTGTTCATACGTTTTGTGGTTTCCTCTACACATCAGGTATTTCCCTGGATGACTCTTCAATCATTTTAAGAATCTTACCTTTTATTTTTAACAATTGGTTCTCTTTCATTTTGGTCTTCATAAGTATTTTGGTTTTGTTATGTTTCCTTTTGTTCTTTGTTTATCTGTTCTACCAAACCTAATCCCTTCAAATTTTGTTTTTGTTTTTCGATTCATAGTTTTTTTGTCTCTTATGGTTTATATTTGATACATTAATGTTAAGTGAATGTATATTTGAATCAGAATTTAATGATCTCATCATTATTTCTTTTTCATTTACATGAACTGTTTTGCTACTTCAGTTTTCTTATCAAACTAAATGGTTTGCCAACTTTTGAATTCATTATAAAGTGGTAAAGGGCTCAACAATGTTGTAATTGCAAAACCCCCTTTCATTATATATCGATACTGGGGGAAAATACTTCATATTGCATATCTGAAGAAGTTAACTTAGAAGCTTCGGTAACATATAATTAATAATTAATATACTTGGTTTAGCTTATATAGTTTCATAGTTTATAAATTTTTGTTTTACTCTACTTCATTATTAGATGATGATCATGTTTGTGTTCATTAATAAGAATATGATTCTTTTATTGCATCCATTTTATTGATAGCATTTGACAATTACTTGACTATTTATATACTCAATTGGTGTTTGCCTTTTTGTTGGCACTCTCAGTATTCATGGTGAGTGAATGTTGCGTATACAAAAAAAAGTTTATAGAGGTAGAAGCTGTTCCAATCTAAATAGTTTTTGTACTAGAATCTTTGCAATTGTCTATTCATAGAAAGGTATAGTTCCCTCCCTCAAAAGTATTGTTCTCTTTCAAGATTTGCTTAACTTTTGTCCTTTTTTTGGACATATATGTGTAAGAGTGTATCAGCTAACTGAAAATCATTCATTATAATGCATTTTTAATGCTTTTTGTTAATTTCTTATATTTTTATTTGGTTGAAGTTGTGTAAGAACTAAAGGTGTGATGTATTGGTTTTGCTCTTTCCCATTTCCTTTCATTAGTGGTTTTGCTTTATTTGTTATTTAAGAGTTGCAAGTTTTATCACTTAAGAGAACAAGGTTTTTTCTTTAACTAAGATGGTACTTAAAACTCTCTCTACATTTCTTCTATTCTTTCCAGTGTGAAATGAAAATCACTTTTAACATATTTCGATGTATTTCTTTTACATGCTTTGTGATTAGAAAACCGGATGGGGACATAATAACTAATTGTTTGACTTAAATGGTGAGGAAGGAACTCAGTTACATTTGGAAAGGATCCAAAACAGATGGGCAAAGGAAATTTGTCTGATAGATTTCAAATAATAGTGATTCAAATAATACCTCATATTATTTTATTAATCTTATTATGTTTGATATTTGATAGATTTCTAAATGATTTATATGATAGATTTTAAAATCAAGATTGAGACGACAGGGGACGACGATAGGAAGTGGCAACAGAAAATGGCAACACATGGGCTCATATTTTTGATGGATCAATGTGGATCAAACATATTTATCTGCCTCATGGTTCATGTCTCTACTGCTAATCTAGAAGAAAAGGTGCCAAGTCGTTTAATATTTCTGCAGCTTTTCAAACTCTTATAAATCTGTTAATTTCTTTTGTTTACCTTCAATGTCTTTTTTCTTTGTTTTTGCATATTTTGATCAATGATTTTGGATGTTTATTTTACCTACTAAAAATGTTTTCTTTAACTGTGACAACAATGCAAAAAAGAGTTAACCATATGAACTTAGAACTTCATTGGTTAGAGGTTTTACAACTTGGTCCATATACGTAAGCTTGCTGCCAAAGAGACCACCAGGAGACATGAACATTCTCCCAACAAACTAGATGCGTTGTTTTAGAGGTAACACAAAACTCATACTCATACCTTTAGAGGTAACCTTATAATGACTAACATATATGGTTTCCACTTTGTGAAATATTGAAATGAGTTCATGACATTCTGTTGATATATTGATATATAGCTTAAAACCTCTTTCTAAATTCTAAATCAATATGTTGTTGTTTTAATTAAAGAGCGTGACATGTTATTTTTGTCAGCTGAAATTTCATTGAACATTTATTGCATGTTTGCTGTATGAATTTTCATTAAGCTTTGGCTATGAATGGGATTTTCAGAATTTGCAGGCCTAATATGTTTTTGTAGCCAAGACAAACAACCAAACCAATTTTCCAGCACTATTCAATCCCTTTAGTGTTTTCTATGTACCTTTTGTGCTACCTTTTTGGATTTTTGAATGAGCTTGGATTTGAATACGCAGTTTTATTCATTTCTTGCTACGAGATTAACTTAAAAGATGCTTTCCAGACTTAAAATTAGATTGTTTTCATTTGTCATTTTGACTTTTGCTAATGGAGTGAAGTTGGGTTTGCTTCCCATCGCTACGAATGGTGATATCCATATTTCCTCCATGTTTCTGTTGCTTTTATATCTTAAATCTTACAATGTCTTTACCTCTTTAAGTAATTTCAGGTGCAAAAATATTGAGATAGATGTTGTGTCCAACTTTAGATATCTATAGTATAGTAATAGATATCTGTAGTAAGTGTTTAGCTCCTTTAGCTCCTATTGATTTGCTCTTAATTATAGCTCTTTTTTTTTCCTTATGGATCCTTAAACTCATTTGGAATAGCTTGACTAAAAGGTGGAAATAGTGTTGCTCTTTAGTAAATATTTGTATGTACACTTTAGAAATCCTCCATGTCTCCTAGGCTCTCATAAGAACATGCTACGGTTCTTTATGTTATAGATAAAATCTACAAATGTGGTCCATGATTTCTTTTGCCTTGACCCCGACATTGGGTGTCTTTTGATAGACTACCGTTACATATTCTGTCATTATTAGATATTATTAGATATAATTAGTCATAATTGTATAGTTGACTACCGTTACAAAATACTTGTATATATTCTATTCAGATTAATGAGAATAGCAAGCATTCCATTATCTTACATGGTATCAGCCCTAAACACGATCCCTCTCTAAAACACCGAACCCCGCGCCGCACACGAGCCCTTGCCGTCTTTGCCCGCACCGTTCCGATCGCCATTCCCCTCCGATCGTTGAACCCTCTCCGGTGTTCCCTTGCGCCGCGTCCCTCCAAGCGCCGCAACCTTTCTCCTCCTCGCCTTCTCCCCTTCCGCCATCATGTCAGACTCACAAACCTCCTCCCCTACCTCGGTTTCTTCCTCTTCCAAGAAAACTGAGTTTCATCCCGCCCTTGCAGTCTCCAACATTAAGAACAACATTCCTATCATCCTTGAAATGGAAAAAGATCAATACGGAACATGGGCCGAGCTTTTCCGCATCCATGCTCGCTCTCATCGTGTCTTGCATCACATCGTTCCCTCCATTGAAAAACCACCGCCGGCTCCTACCGGTAGCGGGACTACGAACAATGGGTCACTCTTGATGCCATTTGTTCTTGGTGGATCTATTCCACCATCTCCATCGATCCATTGTCGACCATTCTGGAACCTGACTCCACTGCCGCAGCAGCTTGGAACCGTCTGGCAGACATATTTCAGGACAACCAGAATGCTTGTGCTGTCACTCTAGAGCAAGAATTCTCCACCACTCGTATGGAGGATTTTCCCAATGTTTCTGCCTACTGTCAGCGCCTCAAGATGCTCTCGGACCAGTTGAGAAATGTCGGCTCTCCTGTCAACAACCACCGTCTGGTACTTCAACTGATCTCTGGTCTTCCAGAAGCTTACCGCAGCGTTGCTACCTTGATTCGACAGAGTAATCCTCTTCCGGCCTTCTATCAGGCTCGCTCTATGCTCACTTTGGAAGAAGCCGGTATGGCTAAAATGACCAGCACCGCCTCTCATACTGTCTTGCACACAGCTCAACAGCAGCCCTCTCTCGACACTTCTCAGCAGAACAATCGTCGCTCTGGCAATCGCTCTCGTCCTCGTGGCAACCAAGGCCGCGGAGGTGGGCGTGGTAACCGCAGTGCATCTCGGTCTGGGGCTTCCAATGCTCCTCCATCATGGTCTCCTCCTCCTTGGCAAAGAATAAAAAAGCAGATATCACCACGCAACAATGGGGTTGGGCCCCACCACCATGGACCATGCCTCCGTGCCCGTATCCCACAGCTCCGTGGACACGCCCAACTGGTCCTCCCAAGCAGTCAGGCATCCTAGGACAGCGTCCTCAGGCATATACTACTACTACCTCTCAGACACCGACAGACATCGAGGCTGCTATGCACACCATGTCTCTCAACACTCCTCGAGGACCGTGGAACATGGACCTTCGGCGCATCCACTCACACTTCACAAGATCACAAGGTAATCTCTCGTCTTATTTTCCTTTAAGTAATTCAAATCGAGAAAATCATTGTTGGTAATGGCCACGGTATCCCAATTCACACGACGCAGGACACACACAAATAGCCACCCCTCACAAAACCACTACACTTAAACAATGTCCTACATGCCCCGAACATTATTAAAAATTTGATTTACGTTAGGCGACTCACCACCGACAACAATGTTTTGTTTCCTTTGACCCTTTTGGTTTTACTATATCGATTTTTGAGACGGGGATGCCTCTCATGAGATGTGAGTGATCTTGGCGACCTATATCCAGTCACCACTTCCCCAAGTTTTGTTGGTCTTACGTCTAGTCTCTGGCACGGTCGCCTTGGCCACCCTGGCGCCCATGTTTTCAATTCTCTTCGCAATAATAAATTCATATGTTGTGAACCTTTTAATCCTTCTGTTATTTGTGACTCTTGTGTTTTAGGCAAGCAAGTTAAATTGCCATTTCTTAATTCTCAAACAATAACTTTGATGCCTTTCGATAAATATTATGTCCTTTTCTTGGATGATTTTACAAATTTCCTGTGGACTTTTCCTATTAGTAGAAAATCTCAAGTTTTTGCAATATTTCAGTCACTTACTAATCTTATTCACACACAATTCTCACTAAGAGTCAAATCCTTTCAATGTGACAATGGCGGTGAATATAATAAGGAGCTATTCCAACAATATTGCGCAAACCATGGTCTTGTTTTTCGCTTCTCTTGTCCTCACACATCCTCACAAAATGGGAAAGCAGAACGAAAAATAAGAACCATTAATAATATGATGCGCACCATGCTAGCTCATTCTTCTGTTCCCCAATCTTTTTGGCATCATGCTCTTCACATGGCAACTTACTTGCTAAATATTCTTCCCTGCAAAATACTTCAAGACAAGTCACCTACACAACTTCTATACAATCGTGACCCCACCTACACACACTTACGAGTTTTTGGTTGCTTGTGTTATCCGTTGTTCCCCTCGTCTACAATCCACAAATTACAACCACGCTCTACACCATGTGTCTTTTTGGGTTATCCTTCCAATCATAGAGGTTACAAATGTTTTGACTTGTCAAACAGAAAATTAATAATTTCGAGGCATGTTATCTTTGATGAAACCCAATTTCCCTTCACCAAGATACACTCACCCTCACCCCACTCTTATCACTTCCTCAACGATGACCCACACCCCTATCTTATACACCAATGGCAAAATCAAACACCCCACCACCCACACATAACCAATCACCATCACCAACCATCACGGACCAACCATCCTCATCAACAAACCAACAATCAGCGCCACCTGCCTCTCCAGTCAATCCACCCACTACAATCCCGACTAACTCTCCCCCACCAATCCAACCACCACCTACACGTACTATCACCACCCGTAGTATGAAAGGCATTACCAAACCCCGTAAACTATTCAACTTATCAATTTCTCACTCAAACCACCCCATCTTTCCCTTACCCAAAAATCACAAAAAAATAGCCCTATCGGACCCAATTGGACATCCGCAATGAAATCGAATTTGATGCTCTTATTAGAAATAAGACGTGGGATTTAGTTCCTCATCCTTGTGATGCCAATCTTATTCGATGCATGTGGATTTTCAAACATAAGAAAAATTCTGATGGCTCTTTTGAGCGCTATAAGGCTCGCCTTGTTTGTGATGGCAGTCACACAGTTGTAGGTGTGGATTGTGATGAGACTTTCAGCCGGTGGTCAAACCGGCTACTATTAGAAACGAGACTCACCATTGCTCTTTCTAAATCTGGCCCATTCACCAACCGGATGTCCGTAACGCATTTCTACATGGTGATCTTCATGAGAGCGCTTTATATGCATCAACCATTGGGTTTCGTGATCCTCATCATCCGATTATGTTTGTCGCTTGAAGAAATCTCTCTATGGTGCAAGCAAGCACCCGAGCATGGTACCAACGCCACGACTATGTAACTACCATTGGGTTTCGACATAGCACATCGATCATTCTCTCTTCATATATCGACAACAATCGACATGGCATACATTCTCCTCTATGTGGACGACATCATCCTTATTACTTCTACTCATGTGCTTCGCAAATCAATTATGTCATTATTGGGCTCTTGAGTTTGCAATGAAAGATCTTGGTCCGTTGAGTTACTTTACGGGTATCGCGTCTCTCGCCACGGGCGCCTATTTCTCGATCAAAGCACTTATGCTTCGAAATCCTTGAACGCGCGTCTTGGCATGGCGTCCCGCAAACCGATCGCCACACTGCCGACACCAAATGAAACTCAAAGACGTCATCGGGCACCGCCTATGAGGATTCCTCTCTCTATCGCGATCTTGCGCAGAGCTTTACAAGATCTCACTTTCACTAGAGACGACATCTCATATGCGATTCAAAGAAGTCTGTCTCCACATGCATGCACCCAAGGCAGAACATATGTTGGCTCTCAAACGCATCCTTCGATATGTCCAGGGCACCATACACTTTGGTCTTCATTTATCTCCTTCCTCATCACGAAGCTCATCTCCTACAATCGTGGCCGATTGGGGTGGATGTCCCGACACCCGACGCTCCACATCCGGGTACTTGTGTTTTCTAGGTGACAACCTCATATCGTGGTCTTCAAAAGATGCCCCACTCTCTCTCGCTCGCAAAGTCACGAAGCCGAATACAGAGGTGTTGCTAATGTTGTATCTGAGTCATGTTGGCTTCGTAATCTCTTACTGGAACTCCATTTTCCTATTCCTCAGGCCACTTTGGTGTATTGCGACAATGTCAGTGCCATTTATCTCTCTGGTAATCCTGTACAACATCAGCGCACCAAGCACATTGAAATGGACATTCATTTTGTACGGGAAAAAGTAGCTCGTGGTCCAGCAACCGCGTACTTCATGTTCCTCTCGCCATCAGATTGCAGATATCTTCACCAAAGGCCTCCCTCGCATCCTCTTCGATGATTTTCGGACCAGTCTCAGCGTCCGTGAACCTCCCGCTTCGACTGCGGGGGTGTGATAGACTACCGTTACATATTCTGTCATTATTAGATATTATTAGATATAATTAGTCATAATTGTATAGTTGACTACCGTTACAAAATACTTGTATATATTCTATTCAGATTAATGAGAATAGCAAGCATTCCATTATCTTACATCTTTGTGTTTGCAATGTAAACTGAGGAAAATTATACTAAGGTTAACAAGAGAATACTATGACTAAAAATGCAGTAACGTAATATTGGTTTAGGAACAAATTCAATTCATAGTTGGTACAATATGTATCATTGTAGCTATCAACTTGCAATGCGTGTATTTGTCACTAATGGCTTATAAAAGCAATGATTTTTTTTTTAATAATTACTGTTTAAAGGTTTTAGTGTATGTGAATCAACCAACCAGAGTGATATTTGTCTATATGTTTTTAAATATCTTCAGTTTTGAATGACAATCATTATACATGCATCCTTCAAAACTCTTACCGGGTGTGTAACACCCCCTTCTACTACTTATTATTTATTTAATAAAAATCAGAGTTTTTTCAAAATTTGTCCACGCACCTCAAAGAGGGTGGTACATTTAACAGAACATCATTCAAAACATATTTAAAAAAATTCAAACGCATCAAGTGTACGAAAAACATCTCATAGTCACGTGGGTTAAGACCCTCAAATACCTGTTTTAATGTTTACAATAATCCAGAAAATAGTTTGTAACGCAGCGGAAATAAACTGAGTTCAACATACTCAAGACATAATCCAAACAGTTTAGTACATAGCATAAAAATGAAGATAACTAGAGCCCCATCCCCGGTGTTACTATCAGAGCTGACTCAATAAACCCAAGAGGCATGGCACCTTCACTCAGAATCACTTGTTTGTCGCCACGAGAGCAGGCAACATAAAAATGCTAGGGTGAGTCTCTTTACATAAATAATAACAAGTAAGATATGCATTATATTCGGAAAACATCTAGTAACAGCAAGTCATAGCAATTAAGCATTTACCATTCAATTAGAACATCAATAAGTCACAACAGAGGGTTAATTAAGCATCAATGAGAATCCAAGGAATGCATTATGATATGCATGTGTGCAATATGCATGTGGATCCATCATCACCTCAAAAACCCCCGTCGGGTACCCACCACATGTGGCCAAGCCTCCGTCGCAAATTGGCGAAGCCCCCGCCTCGTAATGCATATGATTCATGTGACACTATGACAAATGCATCACAACACAACAATCACATCACATCAATTTCAACCACCATATCATCAATTATCACCCACCACATTATCAATTATTAATCACCACCACATCATTTATTGACCACCACTTGATCAATGATTAACCACCTCTTGATCATTTATTAACCACCACATGATCAATTATTAATCACCACCACATCATTTATTAACCACCACATGATCAATTATTAAGTTGATTCTTACCTAAAAAAAGAACAACCACTTCACAAGGACCCTCTTCACACTTAAGGACTATTTTGACCCACCCAAGATTAATTTAACACTCAAGGGTTTATTTTGGCACATTGTGATTAATTTAGTATTTAGGGACTTATGTTAACCTATTAAGATTAATTAGGTACTAAGGGGTTATTTTGTCACGCCAAAGATTAATTTAATTCTTAGGGACTAATTAGTCACGCCAAGAATTAATTTAATGCTTAGGGACTATTTTGTCACACCAAGAATTAATTTAATGCTTAGGGACTATTTTTGTCACACCCAACCGAAACACACACACTTCCACCCCACTCTAATTCAAGCAAATCATCCAACACCTAATAATTACATACTTTCCCTATTTAATTATATTAATTAACATCTAATCATCTCCATATTATTTAACAATTCACACTCACTTTAACAACACTCACTTAGGCATTTAATCAACACCATTAAATCACATATTCACATATTTCTTCACATTGAAGCATTTTATCAAACATATGGCATGCACATTTAACAACTCATATTTTTCCAACATCAAACAACATGATATCACCAAATTAAGTATCAAATACAACAACCAACATATAATTAGCACAAAATGCACACAATCAATCAACCTAATGCTATTCCACACACAATACATATCATACTAATTATTATAGACATAAATGAGACTCCCCTAACCTTCAAATTGCAACCCCCAAGAAGTCACCTCCACTAACAACCCAAGAATCACCAAAAATAGCTTCCCCAACAACTTGAGCTCCAAAACCCCATCCATGGTAAAATAAGAATGAAAGGGAATTAGTGTAGGAAACTTGTACTAATTGATAGAGGAAGAAAAATGAGGAAGAAAGGTGCTAAATACACTTACCCAAGGCAAACCAATGAAATTTCTCTCCTCCCCCAAGCTTGAACAGCAGCCACGGTTCTACCACATTTCCCTCTCCTATTTTTTTTCTTTCCTGCGTCCCTTTTCTTCCTTCAGCCGTAATCCCCTTCTTTTCTTTCAATTCCACCCCTTTTGATTTCTCATTTATCCCTAGGCCCAATCAATTTGGGCCTTATTACTTACACCCCCCTTTATTTTACTACCACCACTCCTAATACTTAAACACCTCCTAACTAATAGAAATAAATCCTAACTTAATTATTCCACTTAATTAAATTAGACCCCTCATTTATTTACTACACCTCACTCTTTAAATAAATTGATTACCTTATTATTATTTAAATATAGCCAACTAACATATTACTTAATTAAATTAGTCATAATCACTTAATTAAGTAAATTAAATAATCACCTAAATAAATTAGTTAAATACTCACCTAATTAATTTTGGGGTGTTACAACTCTCCCCCACTTAGAATATTTTCGTCCTAAAATCACGCTAATCTCAACAACAAGATGAATCTAGTTCGCACTTAATCTCTTCGAAAACTTACACGATTTAAATCCTAGTGTTAACCCCGGTACATCCACCTACAACCCTTTCAAAGTTCTATTCTTTGGTCTGTGAAACACTAACGTATGCGTCTACTTCTCCTCATGGATCTCAACCTAATATATTGACTCCACCGCTTAGGTTACATAAATGTGTACTTTCATTCTAAGCATAAATCGCCACTACAGGTTCAAGAATGACACACAATTCCCGCAGAGCTGCGTCTCCCCACTTGGCTCTTTGCCCGAATTCTCCGCTCCTCGCACTATCTTATATGAACGATTGCTATCCCCCTCGAAAATCTACGCTAAACTCATGAAATCAACATTCACTCTTCTTATCTCCGCTAACAGTTATCATCTGAGTCCTATCGTACACGCAACAGATCACACACTCTTCCCTACGCTCTTACTCCCCAATTAGGTATTCTAACCTGTAGGTTGTCAAAATCCTACCCGACCACCCAACACAAAAGACAACAACAATTATGGCCAGGGGCCCAACAACCCTAACAACCGTAATTAACACAACAATACCAATCCCAACAAGTTATCGTATCTCTAACATCATTCACATCAACAATTAACACGATCATAATAACAAAATTCAAGTTCGACCTATTCTACAATTGATCATTTCATTCCACGTTCTAATTATTCTTTTTAAACTCAGGTGCAGAAAATTCTGCAACTATGTGTCTACTTTGGCGAATCAATTAAAATAGTAAACGACCTCGGATTTCGACAAATAAATACTTGTTGGAAATCCACGGATGTGTAGTTTCTGAATATGTCATTAAAGTTTCAAAACGATGAGCCAATTAGTACAGTTTTTAGAAGCAACCCGAACAGTTCCTAGACTTGACAGATTCTGTCCTCCTACTTCATTTCACGTTAAACTGACTTAAACTTGACCAAATGGGACAAAACTTTAGCCCGAATAAAGACACTTTGAGTGTAGTTTCTAATGGAAAAAGAATCGTTCAAAACGGAGTTCGTTTGGAGGCATAAAACTTGCAAGCACCGAACCTACCCACAGATTGACTCAAAAAATTGGCTCGACTTTGGAGGTTCATAACTGGAGCTACACAACTCCGAATTTGATGAAACTAGTGCCAAAACGACCGGCTTTAAGTCTATTTCCGAAAACACTCAGCCACATAATTTTTGACTCAACCAAACAGTACCAGTTTTCAAAAGACTGAAACAGTGTCCAGATTGTTTTCCAGAAGTTTAACCAAACTTGTTTCACCTATAACTTGAGTTCTATAACTCCAAATTCAACCCAATTAGCGGTAAATTAACAAGCATTCAATCAAGTTTTCGAAATGACAAACCACATAATTTTTCAATTAACCAAATAATACCAGTTTCTAAAAGTCTGTAACAGCATCTAGTAACGCACCGAAATCATACGCAAATAAACTCACCATTATAAATCACCAAAACCGATTATAGTTATCACACACTCATGCATTTCATTCAAACACCAAATAAGCATAACCAGTCATGCAAATAATTTAAACACACAATTCGAAAAGATTAAACATTTAGGCATCTTCTTGGTTTTCTCTATGCCTAGGGATTGGCTAGCATGTAATTTTTACATCTTCCTAGAAAATATTATGGGTGCATAATTCCACCAAATTGAATTGACTTTATATCACAAATAATACAACCAACATATGTTTCATAATACAATTGTTTTGGTTCAAGATTTGAAATTAGTTTAAACAAATGAAGTTACATACTCGTCAATTCTTAGCAAGGAAAGACTAATCAAATACTAGAAGTGCACAAAAGTCTCATTGCACAGTTTTTCATTGTTAGATTTATGAGCCACGTAAAACAATTTCAAGAAGTGACAAATCATAATAGTATTAGCAACAACAAAGACCACAGTTAAGCCATAAATCGAACAAAATTTTCACCATTGTAGTTCCTTTGTTAGAAGATACTCAAAATTGTATATATTTGTTTCTAAAACTTGACACTTGAAATTGGACTCACATTCTCATAACATAAGGACTTTAACTCACCTAATCATGCAATTAGTGTAATATCCCATAATCTCAAACAACACCTAACCACAACCTAATTGGTGCAAAAGTCGAAATCATGTCTCATTTTGAAATAAAATCTTAGAATAATTTGGAAACAAAATTTCAACACTAATTTGACATCCCCTTCATTTTCCAATATAAATTTGTCCAAGTACCATTTTTCGAAAACCTTGGAACTCACATTTTGTTCAAAAAGGAAATTGTATGCAAAACCCAAATCTCACTATCACATGAACATGCACCCACATAAACAACTACTTATTAGTTCAAAATTTAATTTCCGACATAGACACTAACGGTAAGGAAAATTAATCATTTAATTTTGACAAATCACATCATGCTCACGTCACACGTCAAATTGAAACACCGAAAGTGTCAAAACTTCAAGTTATGCAACCTTAATTGAATGAATGAAAATATATCCCTACACAACATTTCATTTTAGCACACTAACTTCGAAACAATTAAGCACAAACCAATTTAGTTCATATGCGTCACAAAAACAATCAACTTATGTCAAGGACGTCAATCAAGTGCAATAATATTGAACAAGCAATCCTTCAAATATTGCCTAGTGTATAATTTACCAAGATTAGGTCACATAAAAGTACTCTCCATATCCTAATAAGCTACTCGAGCAATCAATTAAATTAAAATTAGTGCATGCATCCCAATTTAATAATAGCTACGAGTTATTGTCGCCTCTCTCTCGGTGGTGATGAGTGATTGGGGTGATCAGTCCCTCCTACTCACACAACCAACTAATTAAGGTCACAAAACTACTTCCTTTCAAATTTATAACTTATCACATTAAAAGATTTTTAACGTGATCGAGTGCGCGGCGTCGTCACGACTTTCACTCCTTTGACGTCGTTAAAACTCTTTTAATCACACCTATCTTGATGATACAAACAACAGTCACAAATAATCAAAATCAATGATACAATCAACAGTCACATATTTCAATCACACCTACCTCCATAAATCAATATAATCTTTCAATCGCTATCCATCAAATAAATTGCAAGGCATGTCAAGGAAGAACAAACCAACAAAGGCAATGATAATAAACAAAGAACATAATTATGATTTAGAACGAGTACTAAGACTCGAGGGTTAACAGACTCGAAAACTTGGCCGGACGGACCGAACTGCTCTGATACCACTAATGTAACACCCCCTTCTACTACTTATTATTTATTTAATAAAAATCAGAGTTTTTTCAAAATTTGTCCACGCACCTCAAAGAGGGTGGTACATTTAACAGAACATCATTCAAAACATATTTAAAAAAATTCAAACGCATCAAGTGTACGAAAAACATCTCATAGTCACGTGGGTTAAGACCCTCAAATACCTGTTTTAATGTTTACAATAATCCAGAAAATAGTTTGTAACGCAGCGGAAATAAACTGAGTTCAACATACTCAAGACATAATCCAAACAGTTTAGTACATAGCATAAAAATGAAGATAACTAGAGCCCCATCCCCGGTGTTACTATATCGAAGTGACTCAATAAACCCAAGAGGCATGGCACCTTCACTCAGAATCACTGTTTGTCGCCACGAGAGAGTAAGCAACATAAAAATGCTAGGGTGAGTCTCTTTACATAAATAATAACAAGTAAGATATGCATTATATTCGGAAAACATCTAGTAACAGCAAGTCATAGCAATTAAGCATTTACCATTCAATTAGAACATCAATAAGTCACAACAGAGGGTTAATTAAGCATCAATGAGAATCCAAGGAATGCATTATGATATGCATGTGTGCAATATGCATGTGGATCCATCATCACCTCAAAAAAAACCCCGTCGGGTACCCACCACATGTGGCCGAAGCCTCCCGTCGCAAATTGGCCGAAGCCCCCGTCTCGTAATGCATATGATTCATGTGACACTATGACAAATGCATCACAACACAACAATCACATCACATCAATTTCAACCACCATATCATCAATTATCACCCACCACATTATCAATTATTAATCACCACCACATCATTTATTGACCACCACTTGATCAATGATTAACCACCTCTTGATCATTTATTAACCACCACATGATCAATTATTAATCACCACCACATCATTTATTAACCACCACATGATCAATTATTAAGTTGATTCTTACCTAAAAAAGAACAACCACTTCACAAGGACCCTCTTCACACTTAAGGACTATTTTGACCCACCCAAGATTAATTTAACACTCAAGGGTTTATTTTGGCACATTGTGATTAATTTAGTATTTAGGGACTTATGTTAACCTATTAAGATTAATTAGGTACTAAGGGGGTTATTTTGTCACGCCAAGGATTAATTTAATTCTTAGGGGACAAGAATTAATTTAATGTAGGGACTATTTTTGTCACACC
This sequence comes from Oxytropis ochrocephala, assembly GCA_020916435.1. NCBI lineage: Eukaryota > Viridiplantae > Streptophyta > Magnoliopsida > Fabales > Fabaceae > Oxytropis > Oxytropis ochrocephala. Next base: position 44,662,344 of record CM037088.1, on the reverse strand, counting down.
AAGAATTAATTTAATGCTTAGGGACTATTTTTGTCACACCCAACCGAAACACACACACTTCCACCCCACTCTAATTCAAGCAAATCATCCAACACCTAATAATTACATACTTTCCCCTATTTAATTATATTAATTAACATCTAATCATCTCCATATTATTTAACAATTCACACTCACTTTAACAACACTCACTTAGGCATTTAATCAACACCATTAAATCACATATTCACATATTTCTTCACATTGAAGCATTTTATCAAACATATGGCATGCACATTTAACAACTCATATTTTTCCAACATCAAACAACATGATATCACCAAATTAAGTATCAAATACAACAACCAACATATAATTAGCACAAAATGCACACAATCAATCAACCTAATGCTATTCCACACACAATACATATCATACTAATTATTATAGACATAAATGAGACTCCCCTAACCTTCAAATTGCAACCCCCAAGAAGTCACCTCCACTAACAACCCAAGAATCACCAAAAATAGCTTCCCCAACAACTTGAGCTCCAAAACCCCATCCATGGTAAAATAAGAATGAAAGGGAATTAGTGTAGGAAACTTGTACTAATTGATAGAGGAAGAAAAATGAGGAAGAAAGGTGCTAAATACACTTACCCAAGGCAAACCAATGAAATTTCTCTCCTCCCCCAAGCTTGAACAAAGACCACGGTTCTACCACATTTCCCTCTCCTATTTTTTTTCTTTCCTGCGTCCCTTTTCTTCCTTCAGCCGTAATCCCCTTCTTTTCTTTCAATTCCACCCCTTTTGATTTCTCATTTATCCCTAGGCCCAATCAATTTGGGCCTTATTACTTACACCCCCCTTTATTTTACTACCACCACTCCTAATACTTAAACACCTCCTAACTAATAGAAATAAATCCTAACTTAATTATTCCACTTAATTAAATTAGACCCCTCATTTATTTACTACACCTCACTCTTTAAATAAATTGATTACCTTATTATTATTTAAATATAGCCAACTAACATATTACTTAATTAAATTAGTCATAATCACTTAATTAAGTAAATTAAATAATCACCTAAATAAATTAGTTAAATACTCACCTAATTAATTTTGGGGTGTTACAGGGTGCTTGCCAGAAGCACTAATCATAGTTCTTTTTTGTATGTGATTATAAGTTTGTAGTATTATAAATGTTATAATTTGGGATATATTGATTGAGATTTTCAAAACAAGTATTATAAATGTTTCTGCATCATAACTTGAAGGAATTAATTGGGCTTCACAAATGAGTGTTAACTTCATAACAAAATCAATTGTCTTATCTTTGTTTTTAATTTTACGACATGAAGTCATAACATGATTCCATTTTTTTGAACTTAAAGCTCAGTTTCGATTTTCTGACTATGTGCAGCAAATTGGATTGGGAGTGCTTTCGTAAATGACTGGGGTGGATCCAAATTACGACACAAAATTGGACTAAGGGCCAATTTAAAGGTTCTGATTGATGCTTTAATGGTGCATTTGATGAAGACAGGAGCTAGAAATACAACTCAAAAACCAGAATTTTGCATTTTTTTTCTTTAAAGGTTTTGTCATTTTAATGGTGCTAATTTTGGGGGAAGTGAAATTGGGAATGATATTTTCTGTGTGAATTTTGCTAATTTAGCTAACAAACTATTGGATAACATTTTTTTAGTTGCACAACTACAATAATCACATTTCTTTTTCAAATAATTCCTTATCAAACTAATTCAATAGAGTGATTGGAAAATATTACATATATTCATTATAATTTTCCCACAGCTCAACAATTTGCTTTTTTAGCTTTTTTAACATATCATTTGAAATCAAACACATTCGCACGTTGTTAAAGAAATTATCACTTAAATTTTATCGTCAGTGTCTCCTTTTCATATTGATATAGCCCATTAGTCTTCTTTAATCTAGACAATGCCTTTTACTTATAACATTTTGATAGATTAAGTTGTTTGCTTCTCAAATGCAAATGTTATTTGTTTTGCTATTTGAAACACTCATTTTTACAACTTTGATGACTGGGTAAAATCTTTATATTTTACAACCAATATTACTTGAATGTTTGTTTCAATTTTTTTTTACTTGAATGCCATTTTAAATTTTTATTTTTGTTTCAGTATAATCATGCCACATAACGCGATCAGCCCGTGCGGATGCACGGGTAATGTACTAGTATACATAAAAACAATTTAAAAATTATTTTAATATGCATGCAAGACATTGTATTTCATTGGTGTATTTTGTTGTTGCTTTGGAAATAGGGCGACAAACACCCGATGTAAACTCACGAGTGTAAAGTGGAATGGAGATCTTGCCAAGTAATCATCGGAAAATGTCCGGCCCACAAACATTAGATTTGTCAATTGGGCTAAACCATCCAGAAACCTCAAAGAGAGATCTCTACATTAGGCTAATAATAAACATATAGGTTGTTACTTTTACCACACCCCCTCCTACTCCAAACACACCCCCTCACCCTACACATTTACCAAACTAACCCCACTTACAATTCTATTTCCCTCTCTATCCCTCTCCCTCTTCTTCTCCAACACCCAAAAACACTCCCTCTCCAACACCAAAACCTCCCCTCTCTCCACTCCAAAACCCACCCATCCTCACCTTCATCATTCACTCCCATTCAACTACCCATCATTGGCAACTAGCTCAAGGTAATAACCCTACCAAACATTTTTCATTTTGGTTCTGTTTTGAGTTTTTTACGCCATTTTTTTTTTCTGCAAACGCGCTCGGTTGAGCAGGTCGTTCGAACACGTTCGCATGAACGTGTTCGAACAAGTGTTACCGGGTGTGAATTTGATTTGTTCGAATAGCCTCATTCGAACATGTTCGCATGAGAAGCCGTTCGAATAGGCGTATGGCAAAGAATCGATAAGTTGCGGCTTCGTGCGTGTTTTTTGGTTTAATGGATGAAAATGAGGGTGCATCCGAGCGATTGAGTTGTCAATCTGTAGAAAGCCGAGATGTCAATCGTCGCGATTGACATCTCAACCGACGTCGTTGAATCCCAAGACTTTACTAGTTCCTTCCAAACCGATACGGTAAGAATGAATTAGTTGTTTTAATTTTAGCTAACTATTCAATCGATCGAATCGATCGATGGAGGAGCGAGAGGTTTCGCAAGCAATCGATCGAATCGATCGATGGAGGAGCTTAACCAATACAATGACTTCTACACTGATCGTATGGTGGTATTGGTAAGGTCACATTTTTGATGAAGTCGTTGTTGAGGGCACATCATGGGAACAATGTTGAAGATAATTGGATGACTATACCGGAAATGGGGTATCTGATCAGTAACAAGTACAAAGTTGTCCTGAGTTGTTGGTCACCTAATTGTTGTTACACAATTTTTCCCTTCAATGTTGCGCCATTCAGAAGTGCCCGACAGTTCAACATCCTTTTCGTACCAGAACACAAACACTTTGTATGCAGTAACGCGTTCTATTTAGATTCGGTGTAGTCATTCCAAAACATTACATAACATTATGTTTTTTGTTGTCTTTTTGAAGATCTTTATGAAGCCTGGAAGTCCAATGCCCCTGCCGATTTGATGTGGATGACTAATAGGGCACCCATAGCAAAGGGTTGGGACTCGCTTTTTATTAGCCGAATGCAAAAGTGGAAGTGTTTGCTCATACAATCACAAACCCCCATCCCCTTCCTTGTGTAGATTTAAGTAAAGATCTCGATGGTAGTCAATGTTAAATTAGATTTATACTTTTGGTACACAGCGTTGTATATGAATATTGGTAGGCAATTTTGAAATCAAAAAAGCGTGTTTCTGTTTTAAATCGAAATCACCCACAATCGTGTTTGATTTTATTAAGTTTTGTTTTTCGCATAACAATAGTTCGAATGATACCATTCAACGCTGTTCAACGCAACCCCCGAACAGTTCGAATAAAGCCAATCGAGGCAATCAAAACACACCTCACACCATCGGTTGGCAATAATATTCCTTTAACATGCGAACGATGTCGTTCGAAACATGAACATTCGAACGATGTCGCTCGAACATCATAAATTCCTTAACACGGACAAGGTCGTTCGAACTCATTCGCACAACGTCGTTCGAACGATCACTTACTTAAACCACGCAACACGAGCGTTCCACGCGAGGTCATTTTTGGAAAAAAAATATTTAGGGGCGTGCATAAAGTAGGAGGGGGTGTGGGAAAAGTAAAAGCCAACATATAAGTATATTAACCAACAAGACTTGGTCCACGTGGTAACTGGACTTGGATTGGATCCCATCCAAAGGTCTCGAATTAGAATCTTGGGTATGATAAAAACTCTGTTGGGAGAGAACCACACGGGCCGGCAAAGCCGGTACTCTTGGTTAGCCAGGTTCCCCGACGTAGATTAGTCATCGACAAAGTCGGTGGAAACTGCGCACCAAAAACATGGTAAAAAAATGCTTAAATATCATTTTGATCCTTGCAAAATGAACAAAAATCCATTTTAGTCCCGACAAAAATATTTTTTATTAAAAAGGTCCCTGCAAAATGTTTTTAAATTTATTTTGGTCCCTACCTTGATTTTTAAGTTGATTTGGCACATTTTGACACCACTGGCAATATTGACGTGAATATTTTGGCGCACGTGGACTGCCATGTGACTTAAGATAAGTGTTAAACTCCTATTATGCCCTAAATTGAAGTTATCTCAAATTGAAGTTGGATGGGTATAATAGGAATTTAACATTTGTTTTAAGTGACATAGAAGTTCATGGGTGCTAAAACATTCACGTCAATGTTGCCAACTGTGTTAAAATGTGCGAAGTCAGCTTAAAAATCAAGGTAGGGACCAAAATGAATTAAAAATATATTTTGTAGGGACTTTTTTAAAAAAATATTTTTGCAGGGACTAAAATAGGTTTTCGCTCATTTTGTCGGGATCAAAATGATATTTAAGCCAAAAAAAATCATATAAGTATATCAGACACTGTATTTTCACTCAAAACATTACGATATTATATATTTAGATCCCTTCACTTATACCGTTATACGTCTCTCAACATCTCTATTTCCATTCAATTTAGGATTTTTTTTTGAATCCCCCACATCCTCCCTCCCACCCCCATAAACCCCAAAACTTCCAAAAATACCCTTCCAGAAATCCTCCCTCTTGAGCACTATGAGCACGAGGATCAAGATGATCATGATCGGGATGATGAGGATCAGAATGATGGTCAGGAGGATTAGGTCAAGAGGATCGGGATCACCCTATGCAGCTAGACGATCAAGCTGCTCCAGATCAGGATGACGATCAGGCAGCCGAGCATCCGCGCGTATTTGTACTCGTATTTCGTAACACTTTCGTATGTTATATATTTAGCGTATTTCATTATCGTTATCGTTAATCGTATTTTTACATCGTTATCATTTAATCAAATTAAAATTTAAAAATAAAATAATAAAAAAAAATGGATTCTCGGAAATACCTTATAGGTAGGTAAATTCGGTTCGCAAAATACGAACCGGAAATATCTAGCTATGAGGTATTTTTGGGAATCCCCAATGTTAAGTTTTTTTAAAATACGAACCGGTAATACCATTATTTGAGATATTTCCGAGAATTTTTTTTAAAAGTTTTTTTTATATGAGGGGTATTTCTGGAATAAAATGGTTTATGGGGATGGGAGGGAGGTATAAGGGGGTATAAAAAAGAGTAATGATATTTGGACAAAACATTTAAGACAAATGTAGTCAAAAACCAATTCACAACATCAATTAACTAAGTTTTTTGGACTATTAACCAATTAACCAATTAACCAAGTTTTTAGTTAATAGCTTAAAAAACTCTGAAAAGACAGATTGGTTAATAACCTAAACAACTTGGTTAATTAGTGTTGTGAATTGGTGTTTGCTACATTTGTCCAAAACTTTTTGTCTATATAAGATTGCTCATAAAAAAATGAGTTAATAGCCAATTAGGTCCCTGACATTTCGAGAATGTTCAATTTAGTCCCTGACTTTTCACCAGTATCAATTTAGTCCCTAAAATTTTCAAATCAGTATCAATTTAGTCCCTCCGTTAATACCAGTTAGTGACGATGCTGACGTGGTTGTTAAATGTCAACGTGACAAATGTCAGGGACCGAATTGGTACTCAAAAAAAAATCCAACTCTGATTTAAGGAAAAAATGAAACGTTTTGTTTCTTCTCTCTTCAAAAGAGACACTTCATTCATCCGCCGTGACAGTTCTGATCGCGCCGTCATGACGTCGCCTTCATCAACGCACCATCATCATCTGCCATTGCGCCGTTACCCTTTTTCTCAGGTTTTCGTTTTTTCCCCTTGAAAAAAATCAGATCTTTGTTGCGATTTTCATCTTCTCTTACTCATTCTTGCTTCCATTAGGCCAAAGATTGTGATTTTAGGGTTTATTTTGTTTCAATACTTGAGTTTAGCTTGTTAGAAAAACTGATTTTAGGGCTTTTTTAGTAATGTGTTTTTTTGTTCCATTTTTGCTTTCACTTGTCCTATTTTGGGTTCTGGTTTGAAGTTGTTAAAGTTGTATGTAGGTGGTTTGTTTGGTTTAGTTTGTTTTGAAGTTGTTGAAGGTGTACCATTTATGGTTTGAAGTTGACGTGAATTGATACTAACCGGTAGTTTGAAGTTGGATTGTTGAAGGAAAAAATCAAACGTTTTGTCAAAAAAAATCCATTTATGGCTTTGAAGTTGTTGAAGGTGTAACATTTTCACCAGAACTTGTTGAATTTTTGTTTGTAGTTTTGGATTGAAATTGAAACTGATGGAGAGTGTTGTTACTAATTGCTTGTCCTCAATATGATTATTTCTGCATTTACTTGTCCTATTTGTTTTTCCAACAAATATATTGATTTGGTTGTTTATTTAAATCTTTTTTTCAGAATGAGTTCACTCATTATCGATGATGAGCCTATTTTGTTGATTCCAAGTAGCCAAGAGGTGCCCGATGATGAATCAAGTGATAGTGATCATAGTTGGAAGTCTGAAGAAATGAAAGAACCGATAAGCAGTGACGATGAATCAAGTGACACGTCAAAGTTCCCACAATTTAATGAAGCTGCCAAGTTTTGCAATGTTAGTTTGCAATTGGGGATGGAGTTCAACAATTTAGAATCATTCAAGGAGGCTGTGAAGGACTATACCATCAACTCTGGGAGGCCCATAAGGTGGGATAAAAATGATTCAATTTGGGTAAGAGCAAAGTGCCAAGAAGAAGAGTGTAAGTGGGAGAGTTTTTCTAGTGAGAACAATGGGAGAGGAAGCTACCAATTGAAGACTTTTAATGCTAAGAACACTTGTTGTAGGACCAATAGGTTACCTCAGGCCGACAAAAAGTGGGTGGTTCATAAGTTAGAGGCAAAGCTTCGTGATCAGCCCAAGATTGCACACATTGAGGTGTTTGAGTTTTTTAAAAAGGAGTTTAAGGTTATCATCGATCAGACTATGATTTTCAGGGCTCTTAAGGAGGCAAGGGAGATAGTGGAGGGCAGTGAGCGAGAGCAATATGCTAAGATGTGGGATTATGCCCATGAGTTGATAAGGAGCAACCCCGAATCCTTAATTAAGATGGACACAATTCCACAACCAGTTCTGGGCCTCAATTTCAGAGGTTTTTTGTGTGCTTAGATGCATGTAAGAGGGGTTTCAAAGCTAGTTGTAGGCCTTTTATAGGTTTGAATGGTTGTTTTTTGAAGGGTTATTTTGGAGGACAGTTGTTGTCAGCTGTTGGACAAGATGCTAACAAGCACAATTTTGTAATAGCTTACGGTATTGTGGATGTTGAAAACAACGAAAATTGGAAATGGTTTTTGACCCTGCTACATGGAGAGATAGGTGACTACGTGCAACATGGATGGATTTTCATGTCGGACATGCAAAAGGTATATTACTTTATTAGGATATATTTATTATAGAACGAATAATAATGTTGATAGCAATTCATAACAACCCAAATTGGAATAAAATGAAAATGCAGGGTTGATTCATTTTCCATCCCTTTGTGTTTAATGGTTGATTCTTTACAAAATTAAGTTTCTATTCTTTCTTATATTACTGACATGATAACCTTCGTGTAGGGTTTAATCCAAGTTGTTCAAGAGGTTATGCCTGATGCGCCTCACAGGTTTTGTGCTATGCACTTATGGAGGAATTTCATAAAACGGTTTAAAGAGAAGGAATTGAGAGAAGTGGTTTGGGAGTGTTCCAAAGCCACAACTCCGGCACAGTTTAATATGGTGATGGATAGGGTCAAGAGGTTGAACGAGAAAGCATGGGATTATCTAAACAAATGGCCTAGAGAGGCATGGACAAAGGCTTATTTTGACGAGCACTGCAAAGTGGACAATATCACAAACAACACGTGAGGTTTTTAATTCTGCCATTTTGCCTTACCGTGGTAAGCCTATTCTAACTATGGTTGAAGAGGTTAGAAGTTATGTTATGAGAACCATGGGTTCCAATAAGTTGAAGCTTGAGGGGAGGTTGGGACCGTTATGTCCTGTCCAACAGAGTAGACTTGATAAACAGAAGATAGAAAGTAACTACTGGACCCCGACATGGTCAGGTGATACTCCCTATTTGCGGTATCAAGTTGAAGATCATCATTCACATAGGGTGGATGTTGATTTGAGTGCACATACTTGCACATGCAGATTCTGGCAAATAACAGGTAAATTTGTATTTTTAGGTAATTTTATATTATGTAAATGAAGAACCTATTAGGGGATCCTAAATATCTTGTCATTTTGTAGGGATGCCTTGTATGCATGCTTGTGCTGCAATGGCACACAAAGGTTATAAGCCAGAAGACTATTGTCATGCTTGGTTAACAATAGGCAACTTATGAGTTCTTTGTGCAGCCTACACAATTTGATCACTATTGGACACCCACTGAGTATGAAAGGCCTCTCCCACCTAAGATCTTGAGGAAGGCGGGAAGACCAAAGAAACAAAGGAGGAAGGATGGCAATGAAGAACCTATTAGTGGTAACTTGTTAAATACACATTTGTTTAAATTCATATGGCTATACACTGTGAATGACACATTGAAGATGGTAACTTGTTAAATACACATTTGTTTAAATTTGGTGTAGGGAAGGGGAAGGAGGTATGGGATAAGAGGGCCTGTTGTGCCTTCTACATTGAGGATGAAGGAAGCTCCAATAAGGGGACCAACTCCAATTAATCCGGCAATGCCTTCTAACCAATCACCACCACCACCACCATCATACATGATGCCAACTCCACAAATACCAATGATGCAATTCATTCCAACACCGGGTCTTCACCAAATGCGTCCAAGACAACCATGATAGCGTGGTGTCTTATATTATTTTTCTTTTATCGTTTGGCTTTTTTGGATTAAGGAATTTATGGTTTATGTAATGGATTAAGTCACTTTATGGTTTAGCTTTTTTGAACTAAGTATTTCACGTAGCCAATTTGAACTTTGTTATGCACGCTATTTTCCTCAATTTGAACTTTGATTTATTTATGGATGATCGTATCGTACTCAATTTGAACTTTAGTTTATTTATGAATGTAGAAATAGAATCATAAACAGGGTTGAATGTAGAAATAGAACCATAAATATGGTTGAATATTGAAGAATTACTGTATAAGACTTAAAAAAAAGTAGTAGCAATTTGGTCCTTAATTTTTCTTACTAAATATCAATTAGGTCCCTGACTTATATAACTTAGTATCAATATGATCCCTGACTTATATAACATAGGAAAACTATTTTTTTTTAAAAAGTATCAATTTAGTCCCTAACATTTGTGTGACGTGGCATGTTGACATGGATTTTTTTTAAGTATCAATTTGGTCCCTGACATTTGCCACGTTGGCACTTAACAGCCACGTCAGCACCGTCACTAACTGGTGTTAACGGAGGGAGTAAATTGATACTGATTTGAAAATATTAAGGACTAAATTGATACTGGTGAAAAATTAGGAACTAAATTGAACATTCTCGAAATGTCAGGACCTAATCGGCTATTCCTTCAATTTAAGCCCTTCTTACTCACAAATGATAATCATGGATGACTTAAACATATTTTATGCGACCTTTATTCAGTAATTTTGAAGAGAGAAAAAAAGCCTTATGCCTAAGTTGCAGAGCACCGCCTTACAGTACCTTAACGTGTTGTTGTGGGGCTGCCATCATCATAGATAACTTTGTACAAAACTGGAATAAAATTGTAAATTGAACATAACCTACACCCTTAGAGCTAAAATCGATTTCACTTCCCCGCAGAAGCTAGGAATTCCAGCTTCGGACAGAATCGATTTTGAGCAGCAAAATTGATTCTCACAATGCAATCCAAACAAGCTACAAAAGAGCAAAATCACGAAAGGTAACACCAAAATCACTTCTACACTCTCCCACCGCCAAACCAAACAACCACTAATTCTCGAATTTCATCGTTATTATTCATGTAATTGAACTTTCCTCTTCTGTGATTCTAAATTCCGTCCGTGCTCACCATTGCAGCTTAAGAGGCACTACTTATCATTGTTGCTAGAGATAGATCATCAATTCCGAATCAGTTCTATCCGTGAAGCTGCCATATACGTCGTTCCTGTTCATAAAACTTGATAGATTTCCATTACAAAGCTCTCATTCCATGTAAGTCGCTCGATTTCCATTATCTTCTGTTGTTTATTTTCATTTTCAGTTATCAAAATATCACCCTACGGCCTTTCATACTTTAAATCTCTTGAATCTCAACATTGATTGAAAGAACGCATTAAATGAACATCATAAGGCATTTCAAACTTGATATGAAGCTACTAATATGGTTTTAAACACCATGGCAACTTCTAATTAAACTTAGTTTTCATGATGTTAAGAGTTAGGGAAAATGATGTTAAGGTGTTTGATAATATTAAAATGTTTTAAAGCATAGTCTTCAAGAAATTTTAATTATTCATAATTAAGGAGATTGGTAGAATTTAAGCATTTCTCAAGGAATGTAAGTGTAATTCACCTCATTTGTTGTAAAATTGTGTTGGCTAAAACTCTATTGGCAACTGAAATTGGAGCTCAGATTGCTTCTTATAGCTTTAGTGCAAAGGTTAGAATTTTATCATGTAACTTGAGGGATACTAATATAACTCATTGAGTCACCCTTGTTAGTGATTCTTTAGTAATTTAGCTGATGTATGTCTGATCCTTCACTGCTGCAAATCTGTTTTTTCAGTTTCTAAATGGAAACTTGGCGATGTATTCAACTCTGCATGTACTTGTTAGCATCGAGTTCATTTATATGGTCACCTGGAAGCTGTTTGCTTGGTGATTCAGTGTCAAGTCAGGTTAGTAAAATATTTGTTTATGGATTATTCTGCTCTATCTTTGATAGTAACCCCGGTATTCAGTTACAAGATAAATGGGAATGTGTAGATCCTTGGAATGCCAAACTAGAATTCTTCTCCACAAGAACAATTGCAATGCTAGTTGAAACGACTTCCTTCAAAATGAGCATAGGACTAGCGCCATACCCAATGCACAATTCATGTTGATCACCAATTGTCATAATAATAAGTCATGGAGAATTTAGTGTTTGGAAAGATTGAAAGGACACTCCTCACACAATTCATGGCTGTGGTGGGGAAATAGACTCAAGGGAAAAGTATAAGAAGTGAGCATAATGTTAGTGTCCATGCCTATGCAAAAAAACAAGAAAATGTCGATGTGCATAAGTTTAAAGCCAGCAAAAGATGAGCCTAATTTGCTTCCCCAACCTGCTATCTATTTCTAAAGCCGTAGTTTTACTCATGACCTTTTTTTACTGCCAGTTCTTTTCTCTGTTGTGATCAATTCAGAATACATAAAAGGTACCTAAAAATTGAAGATAATAAGCAGCATGTTACATTATATACTGATTGTGCATATTTGGTTTGATATTGTCATCTATAAGCTAGTTGGGACTTGGGAATAGTAACTAAATTATCATTTCAGATATGAACAAAAGGTTGGACATCTTTGCAGCATTATCCATTTTGCTTCGTTTTCTTGCTTTTGGGGAGTATTCTATTGTTTTAGTTTTTCTCTTTTACCTAATAATTACTTTTCCTATTAAAAGGGAAAATAATCAGCTTTACCTAATAATTACTTTTCCTATTTTCTTTTGTCTGGATGAACATTTGCACGCAGATGCTCGTTAATGTTTATCTTTGCATCATATTGCCTAATTGTAGCCTTAAAAATATCATGCTTAATTTGATCTTATATTATCTTTCAATTTCAGGTGGTGGATTCCCCAAATCCTATCTCCAATAGCAGAAATGCTAAAGCTTTTTCTCCCATCAAGAGATTTCTGATGCAGTCTTATTATGAAAGATATACAAGTTTACATGATTCAGATTTTGAAAATTTCATGTCTCAAGAACTCACTTCTGGTTTGTGTGAAGTGCTTCCGGAAACCCATAATTTCATGTTAAGATTGTCGGTTCTAAAACGCGATCTTATTGGTGAGGGTTCTCACCGTTCTTTGTCGACATTAATGATATTTCAAACCCAAACATCCCACTCTTTGTCTGACATTCTAAGCTGCTCATGTGAACTTATAATTATTGAAAGACTGCCTTCTGGAGTTTTTGCCGATCCATTTGAGTTACAACATCTTGCTCAGCGTGGTGGTAATTACTCTTTACCTGCTTTTCAGTATTAAACAAACAATGGAAAAAGGGGTTCGATATTTTTGCTTTCAGGAATATCTTCTCAAATATACTTCTTGTTGCAGTGTTCAATAGTATAGATGTCTTTGGTGATACAAATCTGGAACTGCCGTCATTCTTGTCCAATCGTTCTGCTGTTGAAATCCACTTAGATGTTGACCCAAATACATTGCTAGAGCCCACTGACATCAGCATTGAGCTTCCTTTGCACGCGCGATATCAAGTAAGGCTATTATGGTTCTAATTTAATCTTCGTGCCACTTTTATCTGGTCTTGCCCTTCATATTTATAGCTCCTCTAAAACTAATTACAGTGATAAAATAAATAAGATTTTTAAAAAGAAACGTTATCCCAGAGAGAGAGAGAGAAAGAGATTAAGAGACTCAGAGAGCAGAGCCAAATTTCTTAGTGATTTTCAATCAAAATCATTAGACCAAAAAGTAAAAAGTAAGACCAGTGAGGAGCTTTGCGAGACATGAATTGTTAACTGGTTATACATAGAAATACAATTTTGATAGAATGACAACAACAAAATCATACAACATTTTCAAATTATGAAAATACAGAGATAACAATTGTAATTTGAAGGAACTTAGATATTGTCTATTTTGTAAAAATTTATACTATTTTATCCTATAAAACAATTATAGACTATTTTCTTGTCTCCTCTAAAGAAAATTACTGTATCTACCACAGGCAACATGCACCATTTTAATTACTTCAAGTATCCATTAGTGATATATGTTGAGATTATATATACTAGCAAAAGTATTACTACAGTATTGCCTCAGTTCCTTATTTCCCCTCCTCTTTTGCAGCCTCTGAATGAAAGTGGCTACTCGTTAGTTGAATTTGGTGCACCCGATATGTTCATGCGCTGCAGCACCAAGGAAAAGGTAGAAAATCCCAATTGCTTGTTCAAATTGAAAAATGATGATGCTACCAATCTGGATGGTGCTGGTATTGTTTGGAGAGTACCATCAGGAAGAAAGGCGCATTCTGATATTGTTTCTGCCGCAACATTCATTGCAGCTTTGTTTTCAACTCTTGTAATTGTTGTCATATCATTACATTCTTCTAACAACAGACTAAGAAAAGATTTGAAACAATCGTAAAGGTTTTTGTTAACTCATTTTTTTCTTCAGTGATACTAGACACTCAATATGTGATGTTTAGCAATTAAAGGCTACTCATGGAATTGGCTTCTTGCTAGGTTGAAGTTTAGTTGATGTCTTTTCTATGAATGCTGTTGGTTCTATGGCGTATGCTATTTTTGGTCAAGGGGTGCCCTTAAAACCTCGTGTTTTCTGGCTCTATTTTGACGATGCTTGTGTATGATTCTAATGGTTGTAATGGGTATTTGAGTACCCTAACACTCAATATTAATAAAACTTTTAACTTTTTAAAAATATATAAATTTTTTGTAGAATAATTTAATAAATACATATAAAAATAAAAACATATAGATAATGATGACATATTGAATTTATAAATAAAATTAGATATGTGTAAACTCAATTTGATTCTGAGTCAGTTAACTTTCAAAATTTAAAATTAATGTTTTAATTACAATTTTTAAATTATATAGAATCTAATGATGTCTTTGATGAAGGATTCGAGGGGGAAGAGAGTATGAAAGGGAAGGGGGAAGTTTTTTAACAACTTTAAAAAAATGGAAAGGAGAAGAGAAAAAAGTTTCTCACTAATGATGGTTTATTTTTTTTCCACTAGATTAAACCCCCTTAATTGGGGAAACTTAACAAATAAATTAGAAAAAAAAAACAACGAAGAGTTTTGCATGGTTATTTTTATCCATATTCAATAAATTACTAGAAATAAGTCTCCCCATTCCCTCTAAAGTCTAAACTCCTGGGAGACATGGAACACCAAGGAGTAACAAGAAAGTGTCCTAAGGAATGTTCTAACTGTTATCATAATATCACTGCATGGAAACAATAATACTACCTCTAATTCTAAATATAAACAATCAATTTGGAGCAATTATTTCTTAGAGCAAAAATTATGTTAGCTCTTTCTTTTTTTTCCTCAAAATCTTAGAGTATACTATGAGAAAAGCCAATGGAGCAACTCACTCTCTAGCAAGCACGACCTTTATGGCTAATCCTCAAGTTTTTGATGCATCTTCAATTTATATTCAACATATTATTATTATTATTATTATTATTATTATTATTATTATTATTATTATTATTATTATTATTATTATTATTATTATTATTATTATTATTATTATTAACGAAATGACCCCATTTTTCAGTCAAAAAAGTAGCAAATCGGGTTGTTTTCTTAATCCTAAATAGAAGAAACAAAATCTTACTTTCAATCACATTAATCGCTTAATTTCATATATACCCTTAATTATTATGAAGTATTTTTGAGCCATTTAACTCAACTTATTGTATGAAATTGAACGTGTATACCCTTTGATTGTATGGTATTAGTCGGTTATACACGTTCAATTACATATAGGTTGAGTTAGGTTGATTGGTTTTACATTCTTCATAATCAACACCCAACTACATTGGGTTTGCTTATCAAAACCAATCCAAATTTGGATATTACTTTTTCTACACTCCCTCCTACTCAAACACACCCCATAAAACCTTTAAACCCAAAAATACCCTTAATTAAAAACACATTTCCTCTCTCCCAAACCCCTCACACCCCCTCCTCCTCTCACCCAAACACTCAACCGAAACCTCTTCCTCTCCCTCACCCTCTTCGAATCTCCTCTCTGAAACCCACTTCAATCTTCAATTTCAACTTCAAAAATCGTTTTTGGAACATAAGGTACACAATTACTAACCCTCTTTTACTTGCATTTCGATTGTTTTGCTGTTTTTTAGCGTAATTTAGTTTCTGCAAATCACGAAGCATTCGGTTGAGGGCAACCGAATGCTCCTGGGAACGAAGGCCAATATGAAGCCATTCGATTGAGCATAACTGAATCCATTCGAATAGTGCGAATTTGAAATTGAATCTGCAACATTTGGTTGGGGTCAACCGAATAGGACTGTCATTTTTTAAATAGTTTTATTTCAATTTCTAAATTTGTTTATAATGTGTTGTGGTTATTTTTTTCAGTTATGGCAAAGTGTAGAGGTGGTAATTCTCGCACACACCGAGGATCGGGCCGCCAGCCACCCATGTAGCGGTTTCAAACCAGTAAACGAAAGGAGGGCGCATGTCTTTGCTGCTGGATGATGGGGCCTAGCAGAGGTGGGGTAGGGGTAGGCATGCTCGGCCATGCACCCGCCCCAATTGTGCGAAGGATGACATTGAAAGCGGGACATTGAGAGAGATGCTTACCATCCCGCGGTGACTGGGTGGTCCTCGCCGAGGACTTGAGTCGGTGGTGATCATGCGAGGAGGCGCGCTACGCCCACGATCCTTCTACTTCTACTGATGTTGTTGCTGCTCCTCGTGCCACATTTCTTTTTCATGGTGGCCCGGAGGATAGTTCAGTGTTACCGACTTACGAGGCTCACATTGCTAGAGCCATATGGGATGGCAATGTAAGTAACTTACTTTTTTCTGTAAATAATTTAATCATTAAATTGTTTGTAACTGTTTACTTAATATAGCATTCGATATTGCAGGATCGTGGCCCGTTGAGGCTTATTACACATGGAGTCCCACAGATAGGGGACCTTCATCCAAACATTCTACGATTCCTACAGACTTCTAAATTGCTACCGCTGAAGGACATTGGATTCCCAACAATCATTGGCGGGCTGGTCAATGAATTTGTTGAGTGGTGGCATTCAGACACATCATCATTTCACCTACCTATAGGTGAGATGACCATCACTCTAGATGATGTCTCTGCATTGCTCCACATCCCCATGAAGGGAAATTTTGATTGATTTTCCAGACTACACCAAGTATCAGGAAGAGGCTTTAAATACTCTTACTAGGGATGTTGTTCGAGTATCTCTGGATAGGCTACACCCTGATGAGGTCACCTGGCAGCCATACACTGCCCATAGAGCTACCTGGCCGTTTGAGCTCATCAGCCTATTTAGAGGCCACTTGCGGAGTGTTGGTTGTATGGTACCGTACATGCCAGATTGTGTCATGAGATAGTTTGGCAATGTCCAGGGGATACCAGAGGACCCAAAACCCAGAACTAGAGCTGTAGTTACAAGAGAGTTGGCTGACGAGAGGTGGGCCAATTTTGACCAGTGGTTGGTGGAGAGGGGGGCCTATATTACCCAGGGTGCACCAGACACCATACTAGGGTACGCTTATTGGTTTGGGAGGGTCTCACACCCTTTTATTGAGAAGGCTAATTATGTGCCGCTGGAGGATGAGCCGAATTGTAGACAGGTACATGTCTTTCAAACATTCCTTTTAAATTTGTTACTTATTTAAAATTTGTAACTTAATTAAAATTGGTTGTTACACGGGCCATGCAAGATGTGGTTCAGATGGTGAATGATATGGAGTGAGTGATGGAGGGTACCGTTCCAAAAGACACACAACCATGACGAGTACTTGAGGGCTTCAAACTCCTAGTAAGGCCATTCCGTAGGGTTAGAAAGTATGGTTGTGTGTATAGTAGGAGGAGGAACCGCACCACTAAGTAGTTACTATATGACATTTATGGACTTAATTATCTATTTGGTGAATGTATTGTACGAATTTTATTTTGTGGACTTATGTATGACATTTATGTTTACTTAGTTATCTATATTTTGGTTGTTCCAGCTTTAATTTTTTAAGTTAATAACGCAAGTTTAGTTTGTTAAGTATTTTTCATTAAATTTTAACAAAATAACATTTATTCGGTTGCCCTGACCCGAATCTATTCGAATGGGGTCAACCGAATACCCAAAAAATGAAAAGAGGTGTGTGTGCCAATAAAATTGCCCTTCAGTTGTGCTTACCGAATAGTTTCCGTTGCCCTTAACCGATTCGGTGAAAAATCACATTTCATTAATGGCCTTTTGGTCTTTTCCCACATTTATGGGGTGTGTTTTGAGTAAGAGGGGGAGTGGGAAAAGCAATATCCCCAAATTTTGTTTGTGGGTCCATTCCTACCCGTGCCCACACCTATGCAGAGATCACATACTCGATGAATTTCAACATCTTTGGCTTGATTACTTCCCCAATATAACTCTTCTTTTAATTTTCTAGGTACTAATCAACGTTGGCTGGGATTAATTTTACCAGTGAATAAGAGCAAGTGCCAATTAACATAAAACACGAAATCTTAGTTCCAGAACCAATAGCACATTTCCAGCCCTCCTTTTCAGATATAAACAGACACATGAACACGTTAAGTTCACTCAGCATGAAAGTATAATTACGAACTAATGCTGTTCAGAAGATTATTAAATACATCTATTTTTCGCCATAGAGTCAAGCAAAACAGAAGCTTTCAGTTTTGGAAAAGAACACCACTAAAAAGAAAACAGATTACCATAAATCACGATCTTGCTGAAGAGGATTCAGCACTGACACTTTCGGCATTGAATTTACAAGTTAAGGGAAATCAAAGAATTAATATATTTTTTTATGTTATAGAAACAAGAGAACTTACAGCACAAGTCACCACACATCCTTAAAACCCCAAACACCATAAGAGAGAACATAACAAACACCCCACAACAAAATCACGATATACTTATGGGAATTCCTACATCATGCATGAAATCAATAGCGTCAAACTCCAGCCCATGAAGACCCGGTAAAACACCACCACATAAGTGACATCATCGGCAAGGGAGATTCTATCTGCTGCTCTCCGTATTATATACGTTAGCACCGTAATGGAACTGAGACAACCTTTGACTAAGCAGCAAGAACTATGATCACGATGAGAAGCACAATCCCAAATATCACCAAAAGCAAGCATGCCTTAAAAACAAACACAAAAGCACATAATTAACAGAAGAAAATATACAAATTTTAATCGAATAAAAGGGAAAAATGTAACCAAATATCAAGATGGTGAACAACAACAACCACCAAGCCTTTTTCCAGAAGGTGGTGCTGGCTACATTGATCAAACAATGTAGCCACATCGATCAAACAATGTTAGAATAAAATAACGAGAGGGTAGACAATCTGCAATAACTCCTGTAAGTACGAAATTACAGAAAGTAATAGTCACATAATATGCAAACTCACAATAGCCACCTATACCCAAGAAAATGTGTTAAGTTAATCCTCTCAGACCAACTTAGGAGGTCCCAAATACACAAATTCATGTCGCGGAAGCAGGCTCAGATTGCGAAAAATAATACAATTGCGATAAGAATTATATATTACCAAAGAAGAATTTGATCTTTGTGTTTTCGAAGCTTTTGCAAGTTGAGTTTTTGCTTGTGCAGTCGCTGCATGGGAGCTCTCGATGTTGGAACCAATATCATCTACAAAATGAAATATGTGACATCAGATAACATAAACGAGTAAAAAAACATAAATGAATAAAGCAACACGAAGATGCATGCATGTAACCGAAAAAAGAAAAGATATAAGTTACCAATCATGGCTCCTTGCTCATGGACAAGCACAGCAAGATCTTTGAAAATCTCATTAACTTCACCAATTTGCTGTTGTATTTCATGAATGCCTTGCTCCCTTTCCTCAATGATAGCCTCGTTGAAAGCAATCTCATTATCTAAGAATAAAACCTCCTGCCTGTAGCATGAACAATCAAATTGCTGAGGTACTAAAATAATGCAGTTTGTTGAATTGAAAAGTATCATTTTCCGATTACACAAATGAAAGTTCAGTTATTCATCATCTACTCTAATTAGTAATGCCTAGGAGAATCCTGTCATTGATTGTGTCACCAACTCCGTTGCACCGCAAAATATATATCAAAAAAGAAAAGAGAGCTTTTGGTATCAATTTTTACAGTAAATAGGCCAGGGAATGTAACAGGTTAGATTTGAGGGAAAACCTCATCTGATAAATCACTGACACCAGTTTTCCATCAAAGTTAACAAAAAAAATCAAGGATCGATACATGTTGCAAGTTGCAACTCCTTTGAACTTTCAAAAACGGAAGAAAGGCGGTTTCGGCATCGATGTTTTTTCAACTCCATATAAATTTTCAGATGAATCATACTAAAATTACATCTCATAGTGCAGTTTCCCTCACCTTATATCATATTCATTTTTTAATGTATCCAACTTTAATTATTGGGGGATTGGGTGGGGGAAGAATCTCTTATCTCTTATCAGAAAGCAATAGTCGTAAGAAAGAGAATCTGTGAATCGCTGTTTATCATAAAAAATACATGAGAAATCACCTCCTGGATTCCACAAGAAGGGCACGCTGTTCTGGAGTCTTATCAGAACCAACATCCATTTCACTAGCTGTATAGCTGCAAACAAAAAGAAAAGCCCATGTTGTAACCATTGTATGCAGAAGTAATCAAAACTAATAGGTAATTAAAATAAAGCACCAAGTGCGACTAAAGAAGCATAATTGGTCATTATAAAACCAAGTGCAGACAAATTAGATGAAGTATTGTTAAAGTAAGCTATTTTTCATTGCACAGTCTTGCCCTTTCACTTTAAGAACTCCAATCATAATTGATTAACCACCTCGAAGGAAGAACTGCCTGTGGAACAAAAGGAGTGTAAGCTGTTTCCCTCTCAGCTGCAAGACGTTGTGCCTTCTGAAACTCTTTCAACACTGCCTGAAAATCTTTTGCAAGTTTAGCATCTGCTATCTTCTTGCTTGCCTGCAAGAAAACACAAGAAATTAAGGTAAACGATGTTAAGCATGGCACCTTAAAATACAACATACAATGCATTATATAACTGAAGCAATTTTCTGCAGTATTCAACAAAAAATGATGCAAGATGATTATGGGATTACATATTCGGTATAGAGACAGCAGGAATTTCAGTAAAATAAATCAAGAGCTCGTGGAGACAGCTTATGACACGTCCAAAAGTTGTTTTCGGCTTATTATGATAAGCTATCCAAGATAGTTTATGAAAACAGCTTGACTATAGTTTCTCTTTGATTATAGAAATAGCCAATGCATAAGCGCTTATTAACTAAGTTGTTTATCCAAATAGGGCATAAATATCTGTCTATAGGCATGTCTGTGCAGTGAGTGTGTGTGTGTTTCATGCATTTTAGAATTTGATCAATAAATTTTTTGAGACAATAGAAACTGCTATGCATATGCAGATGAAGTACAACAATAAATAAAGGTCCAAACTTACATTAACTTCAGCATGGTGATCGATATCACTGGCTTGCTTAAGCTTAGCCGATGTGTCTTTCACCAATTGCCCAATATGTAGTCTTGTCTTGTGACTGCAAGTTGAAAAAGCTTAACATGGTAAGAGCCTACAAGTAAAACTTGCATGAGGATATTCTTGAAGACGGTATTTAGACTTTAGAGTAACCCGCTAAATTAGAATCTAAATTACAAGGGGATCTGGAGCAGTTTGTAAGGCCAAAAAATGTTCAGTTTCTCAACAATTCCCAGCTTCTCTATCTGATTTAATACCATTGGAAGCTAGTTTCATTTTATAATGGTAAAAGTTAAAAATGCTTGAGATTATACGTAAAGGGAACAATCCCCATATTCTCTATAACAAAACATGTCCTGTTCCTGATATGAAAATTTAGGTTATCACTACTATAGTTTAATCCCAACTGAAGAAACAATCAGAGGAAAGAGGGCTTCAGTCGAAGTTTAATTTTAGCAATAGAAATACTGATAATTTTTCCAGCCAATTGGTAATCGACTCAGAAGTGGAAGCACAGTGGCACACAGAACAAAATGTTAAAAAAGAATATGACTGACAATTGAAAATAAAGGTAGCAGCTCCAAATTGCTAAGCAAGTAAACACAAAACATGGACTTTCTTAAATAAGGTAATTGCATATCCCACGGTCCCACCCACCCCCCACATACACCAAAAAACCCATTCGCGTGCAATGCTAAGAAGCATTGTTAACCAGAGTCCCTTTCTGTCCTCCTACTTATACATTACACAAATGGAAAAACACCTGCGATTTGCATAAAATAAGAAGGCCCAACACATGTCAATTTACATACATAAAATGTTACTCTAAATTAGCCCAAAAAGAGAAAACCCGTCCTCTCGGCTCTCGCACTGTTTACATTAACACCATTGGTAAATTCAAGTCCTAGGCCTTTTCAAAAAAAGAGAAAACCCCTCCTATTGCACTATTTACATTAACACCATTGGTAAATTCAAGTCCTAGACCTTTTCAAAGAAAGAGAAAACCCCTCCTCTCGCACTGTTTACATTATCACCATTGGTAAATTCAAGTCCCAAGCCTTTTCAAACAGTTACAGTGAACCAAACCTCACAAAATTTAAAAAGCCAAACCATTTCACCAACTTATTAAGTTGAACGAGATTCTCTAAACAGTCTAGTAACCTAACTGCTAAGAATCCAATTTCAAACCTATATCCTAGCCCAAAACCAAAACATTTGCTAACTATGACTCCTAAAATCACATTCAGAAATCCCAACTCATCTCTAATTCTCTACTGCCACTGTTTATGCTAAATCCCACTTTCAATCTGAATCCATTGCGCAATTCCTTCCATCTATCACCTAATCCCCTCTTCACTCCTCATCCATTACGCAATTCTCTCTCTCTCTCTCTCTCCTAAACCCATAAAGTAAATTCCAGACACATTACACTCTTCAAAGTAAAAATAAAATTAAGAAAAAAAGGAAGAAAACACCATAGTAATGAACCGATGCAGATGTATATTTATGGTTCAAATTCAAAATCAACAACCCTTCCCTATAAACAACGGTGAATTATCAAAATCAGCATCTTTTAGCAAAATATACCTAAATCCCAAGAACAATAGAGCTAAATCCACAACAGAATTTTATATAATTTTTAAAACAAAAAAGTCAATTCAATTAATACGAGCCAATAATTCAACAATCACAACAAAAGGAATCAAAAGAAACTCAGCGATAACGAATAACTAACAGCTTCTCACGGAGCTCGGGGGTATCTTTAGGGGTTCCAAGGGTATTAACGAGTCTCTGAAACGTCGATACGGCGGTGTTGATCTGAAAAATTCCGGCAGCCACCGCTTGCGTAGGGTCTTGTTTTCCATTAATCAATCCACGTCTTGAACCGAAAGGCCGGCCAGCTTCAATATCCTGGAAGCTCATAATTCTCTGATTTTAATTTTCTCGTTTATGCGATGATCGTAACTTTCTCGAGAAAATTAGGGAGAATTTTCCTGAGAAAGGGGATGTTGTGGTGATTATTGGGATCTGTATGATTTGGGAATTAGGGTAGGAAGGAAGAGAAAGAGGATGGAGGATTTGGAATGTGGGATTCGGTGAGGTGAGGTGGTTTCTTCCTTCCTTGTGTCTCTATGCGTTTTTCTTGGTGGGTATTACCCCTTCCGCTACGGTGACGTGGATCTTTATGGACACGTGGCGGGTATTTACAGGGTGGATAATCGGTGTTCTGTTTGGATACATGGCGTCAATTTAGTTAAATTAAATTAATTAACTAATCGGTAATTATTGGTGTTTTTTTTGTTTGATTTTAAATTGTGGTGGGAGGTAGCTCTCAGGAGTTTTGGAGTGCAGTAACGACTCCATCTAAAGCGCGGGTGGCTAAACCAGCTCGAGTTCCTGGATGGAACAAATTGGAGCCAGACTTTACTTACTTCTTGGTCGAACTCCGGATTATTCAGAGCCCTTTCCCCTGGACACCGGAGTGGTGGGGTCAAAGACCCCTAGACCAAAAAATTGTGGTGGGAGGGAGGAGGACGGCGATGTGGAAGCAGGGGAAAGAAAGAGCTGCGCGTGGGGTACTTTAAAAAAAGGAATTAAAATTTTATTGCCGGTTTGTTGTTTGTATCGTGGGTGAGTGTGGTGTTTGTGGAAGGGGACAAAAATAGGATATATTTTCTCTCACCATTGATTTATTTGGTTTGGGTTAAGATTTCAAATTAGATCTCAAGTTCAACGTTTAATTAAATCCATATTTATTTAAATAAATAAAAATAAAATTAGGTTGATCTAAAACATATGTAAATAACCCAAGAGCACTTGGATGAGATGGTAAGAGTCTCTTCCAGCTTAACCAAAGTCCTGAGATCAAATCCAGCATTGGGCATGCAGCAGTGTTAAATCTCTTGAGGGAGAGCTTTGCCGCCAATTGTGTGTCTCTACCCTACTGAGGATTAGTCTCTCGTGATTCTTGTATGAGAGGACCCGCTTATACCAAAAAAAACATATGTAAATAACGTTTTATGCTTGTAATAATCTTAATCTTAATAATATAAAACTATGAATCTTACACATCATCTATGCACATCACTAAACCAAATAAAATACGTCATTGATGACAAAATACCATGCCATCCTTCATTGTACACATGACAGCCACGTAATTCAGTAATAAACTCAAAACCGAAATTAATCCCACTACGAATAAAAACCGTCTGAAACTAATACCAGGCTCACAACATGAATGTGTTGATTACTCTGAAACCTTCTCTCTGCTAGTTAAAATTACCACGGTGAGACTGGTATTAACACTTGCAGCAACTTGCAATTGGCATTTACATCAGTTGGATGTTAATAATGTCTTCCTTCATGGCGACTTCCATGAAGAGTCTATATGTGGGTTCCTCAAGGGTTTGAAACTTCTGCACCTAATAAAGTTTGCAAACTTCACAAATCCCTTTATGGGTTGAAACGGGCCAGTAGGCAATGGAACTTCAAACTGGTTTCTTTTGTCACCTCCCTCGAATTTATACAATCCAAGTTAGATTACTCCCTTATGGAGTTATGGTCAAAACCAATGGAATTCAAAAGTCACTGTGTTCCTCATATATGTTGACGACATCATTCTCACAGGGAACAACTTAACTGAAATCAAGTCTGTAAAAAATTCATTATCAAGGAATTAAGTTATCATCAGACTGTTTAATTTTTTTTTTCAAATATCCTCAGTTAATTTACTAAAATTAAGGAATCAAGTTATCTAACTCCAAATTTATTTAAGAGTAAATCGCCAAACTAGTCTCTAAGTATACCCGCCATTACCTATTTGAGTACTAAAGTATACAAAAATAACAAGTAGTCCGTAAAAATATGTGATCTGTAAAATTACTTCCTAAAGTTCTATAAATTGTCTCTTACGGAGATTAATAAGACAAATTTATTAAAAATTGGGTGCAAATTTAATAATACTAGTGCAAATTTAAAATTTCAGAAGATTCAAAAAGACTTTATATAGGGGTACTAGTACTAATATTTTTTTTCCAGGGGATTCTGCGATGGTGGTGGAGCAAATAAACATGAGTGGCGTTGGAGGTTATGAAAGATGGAAGTTGCTAAAGAAAATTCACGAGTTGATTCGTGATACTGGATGGGAGGTGCAAGTTTCTCATATCTATAGAGAAGCTAACAAGTGTGCATATGCGTTGGCAGATATGGCTTGTGATCAACAAACGTCTCTGGTGTTTTATGCTAGTGCTCCAGATAAGTTAATTAATGTTATTGCTGATGATTTGAGTGGAGTTCTTACTCCACGTGTTGTTACCGTGAAGTTTGTTTTTTCGGGCTTACGCCCTCTATTTATTAAAAAAAAAACTTCTTGATGTAAATGTTGCTATTATCCATTTACCCCCTGCAAAAAAGTTTAAAAAACACTTTGCAAAATACAACATTATCCAGTTACCCCTGCAAAAATATAAAATTATTCATTTACCCCCTGAAAAGAGGGGGTAACTGGATAATTTTATATTGCAGGGGGTAAATGGATAATGACAACATTTACAGGGGGTAACATATATTTAAACTAAAATTATTTTATTTGGGGGCCTATAAAGCCCTAGCTTTACCCTTTTGGCCTTTGGGGCTGGCCCTAACGCCTCTATCTGTAGGGTATGAGTTATGAGAAACTTTAGTATGTAATTACACATAGGACAAAAAGATTACCATTTATTAGATAATAACCCACTAAAGATAAATACACAGAGGCAACATGACTCAGCTTTTTTGTTGAGGCAAGATCCCTTAAGAGTGTTTTGATAAACTTCTAATGAGTGCTTTTGAGTGTTTTATAAGACAGGTACAATTCCATTACATCAAGAACAATACATGCTAGATATGGTAAGAATTGAGTGAATAGTGCCCCTGTTTGGTGAGTGATTTATTCTACTTCTGCTCCTATAGTTAAACTTGAACTTAGGTAGAAACTTAGTGAATTAGAGATGATCTGAAACTAGGCTAGTGCTGGTAGACCTAGGAACTGCAAAATTTCTACTAAAAACTTAGGGCAGCATAAGAAACTAAGTTTGGGGGGTTCTCTGAGATATATTAAGGAAAAGCATGAAAGAATGCAGTGCAGCAACCATTGCTGCAGCAATGCTGGGCATGTTCACATAGTTTTAGGATGTTTAAATTTAACTCTGAATGTAGGTGCAAAGCACCAAGGTCTGTAAATATGTAATGTGCTGCAATTGCCCAGTCAATCAAGTAAAAAAAAAGCGAAAAAGCAAAAATGCTATCAAAAACACAATCAAATAAGGGCATTGCAGTACAAATTAAATCAAAAGTCTGTACATAGAAGTTGTTATGAGTCTAAAATGTTGCAGCAACTATTGCTGCAGCAATGTCAAAGTATATTACAATAAGTGCTCTGATCTAAAAGTTCTGGATTGCTACACCAAAGCCCTTAATCATGCTCAACCCCCCTTTCTGAGCTTGAATTGTTAGTCTGCCCTTCCTTTTGAAAGATCTTTAGCATTCCCAAAAGAAAACCTCTCTAAGTCTTAGCTAAGTGAAATCTTGAACCTTGTTTTGGTCTGAACTGAGTTAAGTGTCACACACACACTATTGAGCAGGAGTAGGTTAGAGAACTCATTATTCAGAAGGTATGCCATTGAGTGATAATCTGAAAGTTGATGCTCAACTTGATTCTTCTTATGCTGTATAATTGAATTGTTTCATTGATTGTGATTGCTTGTTAACAGTTGTGCTTGTCTGTGTCAAGTGTCATTGCTTGAGGACAAGCAACGGTTCAAGTTTCGGGGTGTGATAACTATCATTTATGATGGTTAATACTTGATTTCTAAGCTTGATTTTAGGTGAATTAATAAGCATGTTGTGTGAATTATCTTGTAATTAAGTGTCTAGGTTAGAAATAATGGTGCAGGACTGAATTGGTTTGAATTGGGCATTTTTATGCCCTTTCTGCGTTTAATTGCGTTTTGTTTAAGTGCTGCAGCAACAGGTGCGTGCGCAATTGTGAAAATGCGCTAGATGAGAGAGAAAGCTCATGGAAACGCGGAAAACACGGAAAGGACAAGTGTCAGAGCTGGAGGACACGGAAAGATATGACCTAATGAGGATTTCTCATAAATGCCCTTTAACCTAGGACGTGCACCTCAATGAGATCATTTTAGGGTTGTGTGCAAGGAGACACTATATAAGGAAGTTTCCCATTCTTCATTTGCATGCTCTACCGTCAGAAGGTGTTGCGCCCGAAAAAGTCCCTGAGGGGTTTTTCCTCGTTTACAACCTTTTAGAACAATGAAGTCGCCACCAATATTTTTTATAAGGAAAATATTGAAGAAAAACTTTTTTGGAAGGCGGATGACCTTTTGGAAAACCGGAAGATTTAGGTTCGGGGGTCGGTTAGGCATGGGGAAGGTATTAGCACCCCACACCTCCTTTCTACTGAAAGGGAACCTTTAATTAAACGTGTGATTTTAAGTGTTGATTTGGAAAAATACTTAAATTTGCCTCTTGATTGAAAAGAACTTAATGAAAATATTTATTTTCGGCGCTTGACGAGAGTTAGCCGCTTTGGTTTTTTTGGAAAGGAAAAGTGTTTTTGGTTCGTTGTGCTTGACGGAGGGGATCCGCTCCTACGTATCTCCCGGTGCGATGGAGAATTCAAAGCTACGTAGTTCTGAGTTTTTGGTTTTTTATTTTGTTTAATTGTGAAAACTGAGCTTTCATGATGATCAATTGAGCGAAGGCTCCAAGTGACCACCATTAGCACCCCATTGTTAATAATCATGCAAGCAAAGGCTTCGCAGGACCACTAACAAAGTTTTTTTGATTCAATGAAAAGTTTTTTAGGAAAATTAGGCGTTCATGATGATCAATTGAGCAAAGGCTCCAAGTGATCACCACTAGTTCCTCATTGTTAATGATTATGCAAGCAGAGG
The DNA here is from genome assembly GCA_020916435.1 of Oxytropis ochrocephala. Taxonomy (NCBI): domain Eukaryota; kingdom Viridiplantae; phylum Streptophyta; class Magnoliopsida; order Fabales; family Fabaceae; genus Oxytropis; species Oxytropis ochrocephala. The sequence continues at coordinate 44,634,410 of CM037088.1, read as the reverse complement.
CTTCGCAAAACCATTAACAAAGTTTTTTTCGATTTATTGAGAGTCCCTCGAAAAATTAGACGTTCATGATGATCAATTGAGCAAAGGCTCCAAGTGATCATCACTAGGTCCTCCTTGTTGTTGATCATGCAAGCATAGGCTTCGCATGACCGCTAACAAAGTTTGATTTAATGAGAAATTATTTGGGTTGAAAAAAAATTAAAAAAACGAGAAAAAGGTGAAAATTGAAAAATGGGGGTGCAAATAATTACAGGGGCTATACTATCAAACAGGGGGTGTGAAAATTAAAGGCCCAATGTCATTTTTTGGGTACCAGGGGCGCTGCAACAAAAAAATGAATGGGCTCTTGAGGGGAGGGGCTATGCTGTAACAAGGGTGGTGCAAGTAGCATGCTGAATTTTAAAAATAAACAAAAAAAGGATAAAGCCCAAACCCTAAAAAAAACTGAGAACGTGTTTCCCCTTTTCCCCTTTCTTAGCTGCGCTGCAGCAGTCCTTTCGGAGAGAGAGAGCTTCCTGGCGAGAATCTCGCCGGCGCTTGCGGAGGGAGATGGATCGGAGAGAGAGAGAGAGAGAGAGATAGGTAGCGAAATGAGAGAGTGGCGACGCGAAGAGGAACGCGAAGGGTGAGGAAGCAGAACCGTGACGTTCGGCCGTCCTTTAGCCGGCGTCGTTTCGGTGATGGTGGAGGACCGGCGAAGGTGGTTTTCGCCACAGGTTCGTTTTTCGTTTTCTTTCCCGATTTCTTTTCCGATTTCTTTTCCGATTCTCCTCCCTTCTTTCGATTTTCTTTTGGGTTTTTGTTTCTGGATCTGTTGCTGGGCTGTTTTGGATGGTTGGTGGAGCTGCTGGTTTCGTGATTGTGGGAGGGGGGAGAGGACGGTTTACGACGGTGGTGATTCGGTGGTTGTTGGAAAGGGGGGGTTTGGTTTTGTGATGGTTTCAGGTGGGGTTTGGTGCTTTGGTGGTGGTGATTTGGTGGTCGTTGGAAAGGGTAGGGGTGGTTCAGTGGGGATAGAGATGGTGGCCGAAGGTGGAAGAGAGAGGTAGCTCATGGCTGAGAGAGGGAGGGTACGGTTTGTAGTGGTGGTGGTGGCTACATTTTTCTGAATCTGTGTTGTTTGGCTGATTAGGGTCTCACAGTGAGACCCTAATTTCTGTGCAGTCGTTTTCTTTGAAAATTTTTTTGTCCCTTTGACTGACTATTGACAGTGTTTTTATATTAAAAAATTAGGTCAGGCATTTAATCACGTTTGACTGGGTTTTGACTCTTTTCAGGTCTGGATCCAAGCCCAATGACTTGGAGAAGCATTCTTTGAAACCAGTTCTTCTTCACGCGTTGTTTATTTTTTTATGTAATTTTTGGATTTATTTATTTTTGTATATATTTTTTTGTTATTATTTTTTTGTATTTTTGGACATTTGGACATTTAAACACTTCTAATTTGTAATAACAATTAAATAGATTTTTTTTTGACATTTTTGGATTATATAACGCTTTTAAATTGTAAATAACACTAACTAGGATTTTTTGGCATTTTTAGACTATACATATATACTCAAAATAGATTAACTGCACAAGATTAGATTAATAAGAAAAAGAGTCGGGTCAAACACAAAGATTAGAACGGGTCCGACTAGACAAACACGCTAAAACGAGACCCAAGTAGAAAAAATGAGCTCATTAACTAAAAACACTACTTATGTACGACTAAACCCAAATACGAAGATTAAATTGAAGAACGCACGAAAAGATTGATCATTCGCGTGCCTGCTTAATTTAAACAACGGTATTTCGATTTAGTTGAGTTCGATGATTGGAATTGGCTTAAGTTAAGGGACGGACAAAATTAGGGTATTACAGCTGCCCCTCTTTATTTCACATTTCGCCAAAAAAATATGAATTGGCCTTTTCATATTCGTTGGTGAAATGGAAATAAAGATATAGAAATAATACTAATTTTGTCCGTTTCAGAAAAAACTCAAATCTTTTGTTATTTATTTTTTGAGGGGTTAACACTGGTCGCATTAACGAGAAAGCAATAAATTGGAAAAAAACAGTAAATTGGGAAAAGCGGTAAATTGGGAATTCGGAGGTTGCCTAAAACCTTTTAACGGACTCTTGTCGAGTCCGAGCTCTGGGGGTGGCCTTTTCGAGCGGCCGATCAATATCAGGTCCGGAACTGATTTGATCAATGGATTTACGCTGTGCCTTAGGCTGACACAACTAATCCGAAGGACTTAACGAAGTTCGATGGATCCATCGCGCGTGCGCGTACGATGTTGTGATCTGTGGAAGGAGTTCACTAACTCTGTGGGAGTTCACTAACTCTGGGTTGATGGAGTTTACGAACTCTGGTTTGATGGAGTTTACGAACTCTGGGTTGATGGAGTTTATGAACTCTGGTTTGATGGAGTTTACGAACTCTGTGCTGATGGAGTTTACGAACTCTGTGATGATGGTGATTTTCTAAAAATGGGATTTTTGGGACTCTCGGGTCCGAAGTAACTTTTCTCTTGAATGGTGCGTGAAATGCATGCACTTAGGTATTTGAGTGCATATGAATGCAATGATTGATTTTGGTGGGATGCTTCTTCTGTTTGATTTTTCATTCTCTTCTTTTTTGTTATTCTTTCGCTCTTCTGAGATGCGAACTTGAAAGCGTAATGTACTATTTGATGCCATGGGGTGATGAATGGTATGGATGATATGAGAACGATGAATGATATGAAGATGTTGTGTTCTTTTGTGTTTGCTTCTTCTTTGTAGTTTATGAGATGCAAATATCAACATAATGCTTTGATGTTTGAATGCAAGTGTATGCGGTGATTGATGCTTTGATGAATGGAATGCTCCTATTCTAACTTCTGTTTGTTTCTTTTTTGCTTCTTCTATGAAATGCAGACCTTAATATGATGCAATGCTCTGATGTTTGATGCAATGATTTTTTCTTTTTCTTTTATGGAAATGCTAGCATTAATGTGATGCCAATGCAATGAAAAGATTTCTGCTTTTTCTTCTTTACTATTTTTTTCTATGAAATGCAAGTATTAGTATGATGCAACTGACGTGGACCGTTTTTTTGCTTTTTGCTATGTGATGAATGCACAAAATGTGAAGATGCAAATGTAATGCTTTGATGCATATGCCATAATGAATAGATTGAAATGCCTAGATGCATGAGGTGTACATTTTTGTGATGATGAGATGTGAGACTTTGGATGCAAGGAATTGAGATGATTATTGACCATTCTCGTTGAAAAATTGCATTTGATTCAAACTCGTGTTCTCAAGGTTTTTATTTACAAACAATCTCACTTGTTTTCTCTTTCTTTCCATGATGACTGAATTTTAGATATCACGTAAACAACTTGTGTTCTCTCTTCTTGAAGCATCGTCTAGTAAGCATGCATAGGAGTGCAAATGTGAATGAATGAGTCAGCTAGCTTGGCATTGGTTTAGGGCATGGACATTTATGGCAAGTGAAGGAATGACATACATGGTTATTGCCGAAGCTCATGAGGGATCAATAGATACAATATTGCCCCAATTCAGGTCTTTGATGAGTGAATAGCTTGCCCCTGTCTAGTGGTGACAACAATTAGGGGTGTAGAAGATGATGAATTGGGAATGCTTCGGCTTTTGAAATGAAGGGTGGAGCAGAAGAGATTTTGTCTCGACCCATAAAGTTTGATGTTGCCCCAGTCATAACAAGGACAAAGCTGCCCCAATTAGAATGACAATGCCTCGTTTAGGATAATGAGTTGAGAAATTGCCCCGGTGAGGTTTTATAGGAATGAATGAGGTGAAGGAATGGGAACGCACTTGCCCCACTCTCGAATGACATTTCAAACGGTTTCTTTGAATGAGGTTGTGAAAGGCGACAGAGTTATGGTGATGGTTATGAACTGAGGGTGATATATGAGTGGGGTGGGCAATGAACAAACTTCCCCAAAGTTGAGTGGAGTGAGAGGTGAAGAGAATGCCCCCTAGTACACACTTTTGGTTCTCTTTAAGAACAACTCAAATGTAATGAAAGTTTTGACTTTTTAGTATGAGGGGAGGCTCCACTTGGTGACCACTAAACCTTGTTTTAATGCAACATGAATGCATCTTGGAGTGCAAGTCCTTCTTTGATTGTTTTTTTTTTTTGAGCAGCTTTCTTTTTTCTGCTTGTTTGTTTTTTCCTTTTGAGCAAACACGTCGTAAATGGATAAACATATTTGTCCTAAGATTAAAACTTGAGAAAACAAAAGCAATCAGTCATTGATCGGAATGGACTTTTTAGGGTTGTGATGTGGAGAAGGGGATGATTGAGCTTAATGAATTGTTTGGGGTTGATGGGGAGAATGGGTCTTGTTTGGTTTTGGCCGATGGTCAATGGTTTATGAAGGAAATGGTTATTAGGTTTGATGAGGTGTTTGAAGGTTTTATGAAAGAAAATATGGTTAAACCCAATGAATTGCGGGTTTTTTTTTATTTTTATTTTTTATGGAAGGGGAAATGATTGAACCCATTGAATTGAGGGCCTTTTTGGAAGGGGAGCTCTTATGCTTCATGACAAAATGTTTTGACTCTTAATTTATACTCCCTTTGTCTTCCTTTCTTTGTTTTGGGATTTCTCCTTTTTGAAACTTTGTTATTCCCCTCCTTTTGTGAATTTTCTTTCCTTTCGTCTAGGGTGAAAATGATATACCATCTTTGATGTGGAATTAACCCTCGTCTAGGGTGATGGAGATATCTTGGGTTTTTCTTGGCTTAAGATGGGTAACAAAGGGTATTTTTGTGATTTGGAATCTTTGGCTTAAGAGGGGTAGGAAATGGACTTTTTTTTTTTTTTGGGTTTTAGGTTTTTGAGGGTATGGAGAGGTGACCAAACTTCATTTCAAATCCCGATTGCTTATTTCTGTAAGACTTAACTTTAGGACAATAATTTATCTACCTTCACGTGCTTGCTCTTTTCTTTTCCCCCCCTTTTTTTGTGCCCTAATTTTGTCTGGACCGCTCTTTGCGAGTTTTCAATCCACCGGGCGCTCTTTTCTGCCTAGGCCGCCATTTGCGGGTTTTCAACCTAGGAAGCTCATTTTATTTTTTTTATTTATTATGTATAACCCTTTTTTTTTTTAGAAAGACTTGCACTAAAGGAATATGATACTGAAAATTAGTGATCACAGAATTGCCCCAGCATGGAGGACTTAAAGTGTGAACCAAAAAGTCAAGTATGCACTGATGGGAGAGAATATGCGCTTTATGGGTGGATAGAGCGGGATTAGACTTGGATGGGGAATGATGATAAATGAAGGAAATTGACTGACTCAAACCAAAGAAACTGCACGTGGCATGCATACTTACTAAAAGAACGCTTCATAGAGAGTTAACATTGGTTAAAACATGATATCAAAACCTTTTTGATGAACTGTTTCAGTCTTTTATCATGGAATGGATGAGATGCAATGCCTTTTTTTTGAAGGAAATACAAATGAGGTATTGATGTGAAAAACTGAGGGCCTTGGAACACCTTGAGTTTGCAAATGAGTAAGGGTAAACTTTTCCAAAAAAGAAAGATTACTTTGCAAGAACATCTCGTCTCTCATCACAACATTTTTGTTGTATGCAATGCATGGATGAAAACATTATGATGCATACATGATGAAAATGAAATGCATGAAAGCGTGTTCACTTGAAAAGTGTGATTATTCTAAAAGTTTTTTTTTTTTGATGTTTTCTTTTTATGCAAGACGAAATATGAAATGTCAATGCATTTTTGGATGATGAATGATGCAAGAACGATGCTTCTTTCAAAATGATTTTTATAGAGGCTAGACAAGATATGAAATGCCGATGCCTTTTTGGATGATGAATGATGCAAGAATGATGTTTCTTTTGAGAATGATTTTTATAGAGGCAAGACAAGATATGAAATGCCGATGCCCCCTTTTCTTTTGAATGATAAGAGGTGCAGGGATGATGCTTTTTTCCTAAATGATGATTTTTTAGAGGCAAGGCAAAGTATGAAATGCCAACGCCCCTTCCCTTTTCTTTTGAATGATGAAAGATGCAAGAATGGTGATATGAGGCAACTGATTGTCGTTACCCTGAGTAACCTGCATGAAACATTGAGTGGATCCTGACCCAATACTTCACACAATATATCAAACGTTTCGACAATTAGTTGACTCAACTTAATTTCCTACTTGAAAATAAAACACGTGTGTGATCGGGTCAAAGTGCCCTGATATCGTAGAGTAACATCTCAAATTTGTAGTCGACAAACAAATTTGAGATATTACCCTTCGTCGTTCAAAGGTGCACTTCTACCCATTAAGCCATCACATGAGGAAATTTTTCTTTGTTTCGAAAGGATGCATGCAGGGAGAAATGATGTATTCGAACAAAGTGATGAGGATAATGAAATGATGCATGAATGCTATATTTTGAATGAATTTGATGATGATTTTTGTTCATGATTATGAATGAGATGCTTATGCAATGCGGATGATGATTGCTTATGGTTTTCATTTTTCTTATGTAATGAAAATGAAATGTGTGATGCTTACAATTACTTTCCTAATGTATGAGAGATATTGAATGGAGATGCGTATGAAATGAGGCGTTAATGTTTATTTTTTCATGATGCGTGAAAAAGAAAAACAATAATGCATGAGACGCGCCCCTAATAAGACACAAACCTTAATGATATAGAGAAAAATGCATGTATGAATTTTATCGAGTTTTTGTTTTATGCAATGCAAATGATGATGTATGCATGATGATGATGCTCTATGCAAGATAAATGAAAGAGGTTTTATTGGCAATGATTCAAGTTTTTTTTTGAAAGATGCGGGTCGTACGTGGCTTCATATGGACCTAGTAAGGGAAAGGCTACAACGGCAGCTCTTTTCTCTTTTTTTGAAAAGGGTGAACCACATGTTGCCCCGTGACGGACCGTAAGAAAAGAAAGGCTGCAACGATGACTCTTTTCTATTTTTTCTTCTTTTTTTAAAAATCTCCTTCTCCTTTTTGAAAACATGCCTAGATTACAATGCAACACACAATTTGGTATGCCCCTTGTGTCCTACGAAGGGTGGGAATCCTAGGGTCTAAAGTCGATTTAAAAGGGTAATCCTCCCATGTAGGTTCTAATCACTTCCTCACAATGGCAACCAAGAGCTAAAGTCTCTCTCATGATGACACCCACAATCGTAGAAAGCTACCGAGTGTGAGGCATCATGACAAAGCGCACTCTTGGGCGGAACTTTCATGAGAGCCATACAGACAAAGGTCTACGAATGGCGATCACTAATCGCTCCCACTCTCCTAGGTTTTGTTCGGACTTGGGTTTTAGGCCCCACTCAATGCTCACGAGTATAGGGTGTGAAGTGTGTGTTGAGGGCACGATACCTAGAAATAACTACCCTTCCCCACCTGCAAATGAAAACCCAGAATAGTCCAGACAAAAGCAAACAATAACATGTTGTCTACCCTAGGGTTCAATATCAAGTAAGCTAGCTTAGGGTTTCAACAACAATCAAATGCATTGCTTACCTCAAGAAAGGGAGCTGAGAAGAGGGGATCATGATAGAATTGGGGAGAAATGCATGAGCTTACATTGAAGAAAGGGAGCAAAGAAGAAGGGAACATGATTGGAATTGGGGAAATGCATGAGGGTACTAAGAACATAAGCAAAAAGGAGGGAGGAAAAACAAACCTGGAAGAAGAGAAAACAAATGCACCTGCATACAACATGATAAGAAAGAAAAGGAAACCGAAAGAGATAGAGGCAGATAAGGTATCCAAATCAAATCACAAACCACACATTTAATTAATTAGGCTTAACCCATTAAAAAGGAAAAGTCCCCAGTGAAGTCGCCAGCTGTTGCGCCCGAAAAAGTCCCTGAGGGGTTTTTCCTCGTTTACAACCTTTTAGAACAATGAAGTCGCCACCAATATTTTTTATAAGGAAAATATTGAAGAAAAACCTTTTTGGAAGGCGGATGACCTTTTGGAAAACCGGAAGATTTGGGTTCGGGGGTCGGTTAGGCATGGGGAAGGTATTAGCACCCCACATCTCCTTTCTACTGAAAGGGAACCTTTAATTAAACGTGTGATTTTAAGTGTTGATTTGGAAAAATACTTAAATTTGCCTCTTGATTGAAAAGAACTTAATGAAAATATTTATTTTCGGCGCTTGACGAGAGTTAGCCGCTTTGGTTTTTTTGGAAAGGAAAAGTGTTTTTGGTTCGTTGTGCTTGACGGAGGGGATCCGCTCCTACGTATCTCCCGGTGCGATGGAGAATTCAAAGCTACGTAGTTCTGAGTTTTTGGTTTTTTATTTTGTTTAATTGTGAAAACTGAGCTTTCATGATGATCAATTGAGCGAAGGCTCCAAGTGACCACCATTAGCTGCGCTGCAGCAGTCCTTTCGGAGAGAGAGAGAGAGCTTCCTGGCGAGAATCTCGCCGGCGCTTGCGGAGGGAGATGGATCGGAGAGAGAGAGAGAGAGATAGGTAGCGAAATGAGAGAGTGGCGACGCGAAGAGGAACGCGAAGGGTGAGGAAGCAGAATCGTGACGTCCGGCCGTCCTTTAGCCGGCGTCGTTTCGGTGATGGTGGAGGACCGACGAAGGTGGTTTTCGCCACAGGTTCGTTTTTCGTTTTCTTTCCCGATTTCTTTTCCGATTTCTTTTCCGATTCTCCTCCCTTCTTTTGATTTTCTTTTGGGTTTTGTTTTCGGATCCATTCTTTGAATTTGTTTTGGGTGGTTGGTGGATTTCTTTGGTTTCGTGATTGTGGGGGAGGAGAGGACGGTTTACGGCGGTGGTGATTCGGTGGTTGTTGGAAAGGGGGGGTTCGGTTTTGTGATGGTTTCAGGTGGGGTTTGGTGCTTTGGTGGTGGTGATTTGGTGGTCGTTGGAAAGGGTAGGGGTGGTTTAGTGGGGATAGAGATGGTGACCGAAGGTGGAAGAGAGAGGTAGCTCATGGCTGAGAGAGGGAGGGTACGGTTTGTAGTGGTGGTGGTGGCTACATTTTTCTGAATCTGTGTTGTTTGGCTGATTAGGGTACAGTGAGACCCTAATTTTTGTGCAGTCGTTTTCTTTGAAATTTTTTTTGTCCCTTTGACTGACTATTGACAGTGTTTTTATATTAAAAAATTAGGTCAGGCATTTAATCACGTTTGACTGGTTTTGACTCTTTTCAGTGCGGATCCAAGCTCAATGACTTGGAGAGCATTCTTTGAACCCAGATTTCTTCTTCGCTGCCGTTGTTTATTTTTTTATGTAATTTTTGGATTTATTTATTTTTGTATATATTTTTTTGTTATTATTTTTTTGTATTTTTGGACATTTGGACATTTAAACACTTCTAATTTGTAATAACAATTAAATAGATTTTTTTTTGACATTTTTGGATTATATAACGCTTTTAAATTGTAAATAACACTAACTAGGATTTTTTGGCATTTTTAGACTATACATATATACTCAAAATAGATTAACTGCACAAGATTAGATTAATAAGAAAAAGAGTCGGGTCAAACACAAAGATTAGAACGGGTCCGACTAGACAAACACGCTAAAACGAGACCCAAGTAGAAAAAATGAGCTCATTAACTAAAAACACTACTTATGTACGACTAAACCCAAATACGAAGATTAAATTGAAGAACGCACGAAAAGATTGATCATTCGCGTGCCTGCTTAATTTAAACAACGGTATTTCGATTTAGTTGAGTTCGATGATTGGAATTGGCTTAAGTTAAGGGACGGACAAAATTAGGGTATTACAGAAGGAAGTTTAGAGATAGCTCCTTCTTAGCGTGCAAGCTCACCTTTACATTACCAAATATTTTCATTGTTGAGACTATTGCTGCAGCATCACTTGAATTGCATCTTTCTTGGAGATTTCTACTTAGAAGTGCTGGATCAAACCTCCATTGTCGCCATTGGAGTTTATTGTTCTCTCTTAGTAGTATCTATTTCTACCTTGAAACTTGTAATATGACTTATACTATTTCGTTTAAGTTGTTTGCCATGTTTTGCAAGCTCAATATGAGCTAAATACTCATAGTTGAGATGTTGGATCTGATGTAGCTAGATTTTCTATGTGATTAATGAAGTATGTTTAATGTTGTGCATTTTACTTTGTGTATGATAATATTTCCATTTTAGAGTACGATTGGCCGTCTATTCTAAATAGCATTTATAAATTCAGAGATGGTTTGTAAATTAATCTCACAAGGTAAAATGGGTAGTGATCATTAATGAGAGATCTTGATGTTCCTTGATTAAACCCTAAAGATAGGAGGGCATAACCCATAAGGTGAATATTGTCGGTGCTCAAGCAGCCTAGGAGGTACTTCTTTAGGGTTTAGAGATAAACTCTTGCAAGGAAAACCTAGTGTGAAGTATTCGAGAGAATAACGTATTATTGCTGCAGAACCTAATGCTGCAGCATTGAACATACCCTTAATTGCATTTTAATGAAGCTACTGAAGTGAATGCATCTCAGCTTGTACTCATCACTAATTTCCATTACTCTTTACTTTTTACTACTGTTTATGGTACCCAAAACTTGTGTGTCATTTACTTTCTTCACTAATTTGTTAATCAAATTAAACTCTCAAAATTAAGCATAATTCCTCGTGGGAACGATCTCACTTACTCTTTATTACTTGTTGACAGTGTACACTTGCACTATCACGTTTTTCTCACAACAAGTTTTTGGCGCCGTTGTCGGGGAATTATAGTTTAATAGACTATTTAATTAGTTAGCAACTTAGTGTCTTTTGTTACTAATTCTGTTTGTGTTGCTTCTGTTGCTACAACATTAGATGCTTTGCAACATCCATTTGTCGCAAAGAAATGCATGAGCCTGAGACGCAATACACCAGAATTCCAGTTGCACCCAGAGATAGAAAGACATTTTAGAAGTAGATTGAGAAGAGTTCACAGTACTCCAGGACTTATTGAATTAGTAAGAGTTGATGCTATGGCTAGTCGTCACAATTCTGAGCATGGTGATCCTACTCCACCACCTCCTACAATTCAAGGTGATGGAGACTATAGAAGACAAGTTCTTGAAATGGGCGTTATAGGCATGGCTAATGATAGGGATAGACCTATTAGGGACTATGCAGTCTTTGACCCTCAAACTATGCAAACAGGCATAGTGAGGCCAGAAATTGCTACAACTCACTTTGAATTTAAGCCTATGATGTTCCAAATGCTTCAAACAATTGGGCAATTTGGTGGTGGTCTCTTAGAAGACCCACATTTGCATTTGAAACAATTTGTTGAGGTTTGCAGTAATTTCATTCTCCCTGGTGTTACAGATGATAGTTTTAAGCAGAAATTGTTCCCTTATTCCTTGAAGGATAGAGCTAAGGCCTGGCTTAACTCCTTAGAGCCTAACTCTATTGTTACTCTGAATGAGATGGCTGAAAAATTTATGACAAAATATTTTCCTCCAATCAAGAATGCCAGGATGATAAATGAAATTACCTCTTTCAAGCAAACTGAATTTGAAACCTTGTTTGAAGCATTGGAAAGATACAAAGAACTTTTGAGAAAATGTCCTCACCATGGTATTCCTATCATTATCCAAATGGAGACATTCTACAATGGATTGGAACCTCAAACTAGGCTCATGCTTGATGCCTCATCTAGAGGAGTTCTGCTGAATGGTTCTTACAATGATGCTTACAACTTGATTGAAGATATTGCTGCAAATAGCTACCAATGGCCTACTGCTAGGTCAAGTGTTCAAAAGAAGGTGGCTTCCCTCTCCAACCAAATCAAAAATATGACTGCACCTAGTGCAAGTAAGAAGAACAATCGCTGCAAAGAATCAAGCAACCAGAGAGCAGTTAGCATAGAGCCTACTCCATGTGGTTCCTCTCCAAAGTTGTATTTACTGTGGAGGAGGTCATCTTTATGAGGAGTGTTCTGCAAATCCTATCTCAGTCAATTATGTTGGGTACAACAAGGGTAATAATCCATACTCAAATACTTACATTCCTGGGTGGAAGAATCATCCTAATTTCAGGTGGAGCAACAATGCGACAGCAACACCTGCTGCAGCATCTACTCTAGCACCTGCTGTGCCACCAGGATTCCCTGCTCAATCAAAGCAAGATGCTCCTGCAACTGATAACTCTATGGAGGCCATGCTTAAGGCTTTCATGAATGAAGCAAAGTTTTGAACAATTGACCTATAAATAAGTCATTGAGTGCCTCAGAAAGTTTTGAAGAGAAACTGCACGAAATTGGTCAAGATATCAGAAGCTTCTCAGCAATTTCTGAGTAAGTCTATACTCTCTCCATCACACACTCACTACATATCAACATATTTGGGACTTTGTTGAGTGTGTTCATAGCTTGGTGTCAATAGCCAAATGTATTTTACTTAAGCTATTTTTAATCCCAGTTCAAAAAAAACTTATTTTTGTATGTGTGTACCTTCTAAACAATAAGCAAGGGTTGTTGTATTGTTAGGGAAGAGGTCTAAGAGGATTCCTAAGAGGTTAAGTTACTAGACTTGGAAAAAACTAGTGGGACAGTTGTTAGAACTATGTTAAGAAAACTATCAAAGTGTAGTCAATATTGGTTGGCTTGTAAAACTATATGGAAAATAGTGGAAAATCTCATTAGATGTGGGGAGTGGATGTAGCCCTTGACGAGTTGGGTAAACCATTATAAATATCTGTGTGATATTTACTGCTTTCCTTGTTGTTTTTCATCACTTACTATTTTCTGAAGTTAAAGCAACTTAAACAAATTCTTTAGGAAACAAATTATTCTTTCTAAACAATACATATCTTACAAAGTCATCTTTCATTTAACCAAATTAACAAGCTTCTAAAAGAATTTGTGTCTATAAAAAGATTTTTAAATGTGTCACAACAATTCAATCCCCCCCTTTCTTGTGACTTATATTTGACTTCATTTTTCCTAACTAATTGTAAAGCTTTCTAGGAAGAAACAGGTGTGGAACACGCTTAGCCAGAAAGATTAGCACTGCAGACTTGGAACGAGAAAGATTATGGGATGGGAATGTATTTTTTTTGGATGGGCCGTAGCCTTGCCCATACAAAGCTTCACCACTGATCAATGTTAGACAAACCCTCCCAAATGATGGTTTATTCCACGACACCATCCTATGTATGAATAGAGACCTTATGCGAGTCATCTTCAACACCATAAGCATGGTAAATGTATCTACACAATGCCTTAGCTTGAATATCCACTTGCAGTGGTTGCTCGCGATCTCATCAAAAACACATCTTGTGGCTACACCATATTTTCCGCATAACACAAAGTGCTAGGGCACCATGAACATTGCCAAACTCACATAGCTGGTGCATAAAATTGTCTCCCGTTTCAGGAAATTTCCGCACTCCAGGGAAGCAAGTGCTCCAAACATTTAAAGACCTATTACATGCAAAAAACAAATAGTGAAGTATGGTTTCATCTGGATCATCATATAAAGGGCACCCGGTATTAAGATTGATCCCACTTGTTGCCAACACATGGAATAGCTAAGTCATACAAATAATGCCATGGAAAAAGTTGGATATTTAAAGGAATATTCAATTTCCAAATCCAACCCAATCTAGGCTTTTAAAGAAGAATTTTACTTATGACATCACTGGCAATCATTGCAAACAACTTTGCCAAGTTTCATTGACCATTTTGATGATTATCCTCTAGTTTAAGATGAGTGTCTGTCATGTATATCCACAGCCCACGCAACATCACAGAGGCGGTATTAGTCACCCAAGGCTCATACCAAAATAAAATCGCGATCTAGATGTTGATCACATATGCACTGAAGGAACTGTTGGATCTGCATTCCATACGACAGTATTGATTTCAAATTCGTATTAGTAAGCGCAAGCCTTCCTGGCTTGTTAAGCAAACTTCTTTTCCATGATGAAAGCTTGGATGTTACCCTATCCATCACCTCACCAAAATTTGCTTTTGTAATAATATGTGATAAATAAATGTTAGCGTCACACACTGTCAACTATTTTGAACACACTCTCTTATATTGGTTGATATTCATATGATTTTCATCAAATTTACATGAGACTCACATGATTTAGTATGACTCATTTGAAATTCAACCAGTGTTGTGTGTGTGTTATTTTTTTTTACAGTTTTTGATTGGTTTGGATCAATAATTTTGTTTGTATTGGTTCATATTTTTACACCCTTAATATTACACACGCATAATGTCCCGCTTTGAAAGTGTTGTCATCAAACTCTTACGGCCTAGCCGTGGGATCGGCCAGGGGTTTGGACAAATCTTTAATTCCTCTGTTCTTCAAGCAATTGCGCCGAGGAGGGAACTCTGCTCTCGACTGTGGGTTTCCTGACTCCTCTAAAAAGGGTCAGGTTGGGTGAATGGGACACGAGAGTTAGATTATTCTACTGACCTAATGCATTAAATAAAGACAAAGTAAAGGTGCGGTAAAGAAAGATAAACTTAAAGGAAAAAAATTTGGATTGTTGTATTGATGTGCCTCTGTATAATTGTTTTTTCCATATTTATATACATAGGCCCTCGTCAGCCACTACCCTAGCCAACATTTGTCTACCGTTGGATCCACTAAAGATCAACACCTATCATTGCTCCCGAGCCCTAAAGAGGCGGAGCCACCACCCACGTTCCCACTAGCACGGTTAGTGGGTTAAACTTCTTCGCGCCACTCTCCAAGGCCTCGCTCATTCGTTTGATCTTCAGCTGGTCCCACGTGCAATCCTAGTGCTCCCTCTTCCTTGCCTCTTCCAACTAAGACTGCCTTACCTCGGTCATTTGGTCCCTCGGCTGCCCTTTGCTCCTCGGGCAGCATCATGAACTGAGGCACCCGAGCCATCAAGGCCGAGGCACTCTATAGACTGAGGCTTTACTCTCCCTCGGTCTCGGGGGTGTCTTGTAATCTACCCCGAGGGCCTTTCTTGAGTTCATTTCCTCAGCAATTATCTCCTATATTTTTGTCTGGTGGTCTGCCTCGACACCCTAATGTTTTCCTCTTTTCCCCTCAGCCCTCGGCCTACGACTTAATTAATTTTTTGGGTGTTAACAAATTGTAAAAGTTAGAGACCAAACAGTCATTAGGAACTTGAGGGAACTGAATAACGTTTGAACATAAACTGATTATTAATATTATTAATAGGCTTAAATATCATTTACCCCCCCGCAAATATCACCATAATCCATTTACCCCCCTGTAAAAATAAAAGTTTTAAAATGTCCCTTACAAATATAAACTGTTTACAGTTACCCCCCTACTGTTAGATTATGTTGACAGCGTTAAGTGTATAATGGGTATAATCCGCTTTGATGTTACCCCTCGCAAAATATAAATTGTTTGATTTACCCCACTGTAGGGGTAACTAGAAACACTTATTATTTGCAAGGGGCTTTTTAAAATTTTTGTTTTTACAGGGGGTAAATGGATTATACTGATATTTGCAGGAGGGTAAATGATATTTAAGCCTTATTAATATTATTAATATCAGAGACTAAACTGAATTTTATGTATTTCTAATTATTAACTAGCACATTACCCATGCATCTGCATTGGTCGACCGCGTTTTGTGGCATGATTATAGTCATTTCATAATGAACTTGTTGTTGTCTATTGAAAGTAGTCTGAAGATCAATATCTACAACATTTTTGACTTTAGGCAACAGCAGAAAACCGTGGCTAGAAGTCAAAAAATCGTGGCCTAACTTTAAGCCACGGTTTTTTAGGCGCTGTCTAGGTGGCCGTCGCCTATTCTTTCAGGCCACATTTTGACACATTAGGCCACGAAATATCAAAACCGTGGCCAGATGTATTCAAATAAGCCACGGTTTATTAGTATAGTTTTGGCCACGGTTTTCAATTGGTCACACACAAATAACCGTGGCCTATAGGTTTAAGTCACGGTTTTCAATTGGCCACACATAAATAACCGTGGCCTATAAATTGAAGTCCATTTTTTTAAATATCAATATTAGTCTCCATGAAATAGAAGCAAGCCACAAAAATAGAAATGGACAAACTACAACAATTAAAATTTCTAAGTGAAATAAGGCTTAATGTTAATGTATAAATTATACATCATTCATGGATAAAGTCATCATCATTTGAAAGTACAAAGCATATTCATGGATAAAATGTCCAAGCTTCTGACAATTTCAGAAGCAAAGGATTCCTTTGTCAGGTGTATAGAAGTCGATAATTCTGAAAGTGTGTCTAAGGCTCTATCATCATCTTCTTTGGATCCATAGCTGATGGTCAGATTGTCATTGAAATTGCCAAAGTAAAAGAGTGATCTCTGACGACATGCGGCAATGGTCTTACGGAAAAAAATTAGGGATTAAGGGCTGAAAGGGCCAACAAATAATCTCACAAGATATAAACCATGAAGCCTGTTGTTATAATCTCACAATATATAAACCATGAAGGATAAATGCCATGAATGACATAATCAGTTAACATTTCTCATTGTATGAGTTTTTGTGACAGTCGTAAGTATGACTGGAAATATAGAGTAAGAATGAGAAACTGATAATTAACCTTTAAATAAACATTACACATAATAGCAGAAAGTATGGTACCATGCCAATGAACTGAGAAGTCAAAACATATTGGAAAAACTATATGCTTACAAAATAAGATCCAAATGCTAAAGCCATGCTGCTGCTGGTAAGGGTAAATTCACTTATTCCTAACCATTCAAGATCTGCAGTATCATCAAAGAAACATATAAAATAAAATGATATAAAATCCTTATGTGTTAATGTTGAAAATAGGAAAGAAATCCAACATATCTGCATTTCTATGAAGTAAAGATGGTATCCAAATATGTCCATCAAACTAGCATAAATACCCTTACTGAGATTTATCAATTGAGTTTAGTTTTTCTTTCTTTCTAATCAATCAATAATTAAAATAACACCACTTTGAAATACCAAACTACTCTAATCAATAAACAGCAAGATTTGTGCTCTATGCATGAAGGGCAATATGTTACAAACCACAAAAACAGAAATAGGACGACACAAACTGTAATCATCAGTTTCTATCTCCAGTTCAGTTCTCAACACACACACAACCTGAGAATCTATCTATCGCCAATGACCTATCCTCCTTACATTCCCTTTGTACTCTAGTATATGATTGGAAGAGTCTATGCTGCAGGCATGGGATGAATACATAACACATAGATCTCAAAGCGAACGGAACAATGATGAAAAATATTTCGAAGTATAGTCAAACCAGTAATACAAAGTAGGGACTTAGGGACTTACAAAGTGAAGGAAATTCAGGGTCAACTAACTTGAGATGTATAAGTACAATTGGAGGTTGCTTGTTCTGCACCAGTGGCTTCACACAACTAGTCAGTATGGCATTTTCTGAGAAGTTAGCCTAATTGGGTCATATGAAACAGATCAGACATTAATTAACTGAATAAGAAATATTTGAAGTGGGCCTATGCTTACCACAAGCACAACTCAAACAATTTTTGCAAGTGAACAATACTCCAAGAAAATTTGGCAGATCAACTATATTCATTGTTGACTAAATACTAAGCAGAATACTTAGAATTACAAAAAATTCTACATGTTATCTTTTGGTAAAACTCAAGCAACCCAAACAGGAGCAAAAAGAAAAATAAGGCCAAGACAATGAAAAGTGGCATTGTTGAGTAATGAAGTATCCAAGGAAGTTGCAAGAAAACTTAAAGTAAGAAATATATCCCTAGTTTTTAGTTTTTAAAAAAGATATGGCCGGTTTAATTTTAGTACAAGGGACTGACTATCCAAATCCAAATAAGTTTAACAAGTGTATATGTTAAAAGGATTTAAGACTTACTTGAGATGTTCAATTTTTATGCATAGGTGGGTTATATATTTGGTCCATTAGCTGTAGTCCTATTATACTCATTGAACTAAAAGAACAACTCCTGCATAATCGGTTCTTTCCAGCTGCTGTTGGTTTATGCATAATGATAATGCTAAAGCCAGGGTGACATGGTATAGGCAGAATAACTAGAAGCTAGCAATTATACAATACATCTTAATAATAATTATACAATATATCATGATTATAACATCAACAAAAACCAAAAAGCTTTGTACAGTAACCAATCGCTAAGAACCAAAGCCAAAGAATGCATTCAAGTACAGAATCAACCATTCTCCAGGTCTCCAAAATCCAAATTCCCCAAAGAACTTTCAGTTATTTCAGTTACAAATATCACTTTGAAACAAAAGATACCTTCGCCATTTTAAAGAGTAAAAAAAACTCACAGAAAGGGGAAAAAAAGTAAATCACACTGAGGTTGAAGCTTGTTCATGAAAATTAGAGAAAATAAAAAATGTACGAAAATCTGAGTTGCAAAAAAGTGAACCTACCTAACACCCTTTGAGAAGCTTCGATAGGGTTTCTGTGTTTGCTTGAATGAAATGTTTGCTTTCGAGCTTCTTCTTTGGCTTTCTTCTCTTTCTGAACTTTCAATCTCGCTTTCCCCTTCCTCTCTTTTGCGTTAGGGTTTCTGTGTTAGGGTTTCTAGCTGAGATGGAGAGAAACGATAGAAAGGAACGATGGAACAGAGATGAAAAGGAATGATAGAAAGGAACGATGGAAGAGGAACGGTAGGGTTTCTGCGTTTGAGTTCTCTGTGCTTAGTTTCTCTGGATTTTTGCATAAACGATGAAGAGAGGAACGATGGAAGAGGAACGGTTGGGTTGTGCGATGGAAATTTCTGCGATGGAAGAGTTTCTGCGTTTGGAAGAGGAATGTTTGCGTTTTTGCGTGAACGAGATGAATGCTGCGTTTGGAAGAGGAAAGTTTGGCTAATTTGTTTTCTTTTTTTACAAAAGCTCCTAATTCCGCATAATTTTTTAACAAGTGCGCCTAATTCCGTGGACTAAAGGGTAAAATAAAACTTCTTATAGTCCACGGTTTTTATAAATCGCATTTTAGTTTTAGTCCACGGTTATAATTGTGGTCTCTAAATAAAAACTGTTTAGTCCACGATTTTACATGTTTTAGAATAAAAATTTTAAGACAACGACTAGACAAATGTGGTCTTAGGTATCCACACTTGTTTAATCGTAGTCTATCGCTTTTAAATCAGAATTTAACAAAGCAAAGTTAATGAAACCGTGGCTTAACGTCTATCTCATGTTCACATTTGTAAAAGTGTGGCTTATTCTCGTTCGTAGCCAGTTTTTTTTTTAATTACAGAAAGACGGGCGTGGCTTAAAAGTCAAAAATGTTATCTTTACAACAATTTTTCATAGTTATTTCTCAGGGTTCACATCAATAATTTTTTTCATTGGTCTTGCCATGTTAAAAGGATACCAGACACCAGTTTTTACCAAATTACACAAATGATTATTAACTTGTTGAAAACACAACCACTGATGATCAGCCACATTGTAATAAACTTTTGTGAAGAAAGGAGAAATCTAATACTAGTAATTAATCTTTGAGAATAGGAAAATATATTCCAAAATTCTATTTTGAGGCAAAGTCAGAAGTCTTATACTAATATCAGAATTGTTGATTGTATGTCAAGAGAAATCTCCAACTCAGAATAGTTAAAAGCCATAGAAAATGAAGCATTGAGTTGCAGCCACTATCACAGTTTAAGCTTGTAATGTTGTGACAACTAAGGATGGCAAAACGGGACGGCTCGCCAACCCGCCAAAAGAAGTCGGGTTGGGATATTGGGCCCGCTGATCCCGCCCCACCAAAAGGAAAAACCCACAACGGGGACAGGTCGGGTTGGCCCACAAGCCACTTTTTAAAAAAAAAATAGATAAAACATAAGCCCTTTAATTTGTCGTAAAAAAAGACCATCATCAGCCCATTTTGTTAAAACAAATTAAAAAAACAGCCCAAACCCAATCCATTTGTTCTCTGAGTGGATTAACAACAATAACATTAGGGTTTCAGTTTTAACTTCTCTTCTCGGAGTGTATTCACTCTTCATTTTTGTATTGTCATAATGCTTTACTTATTAGGAACCAAAAGGATTATGATTTATAGTAACATAAGCTAGTGAACTTTTAGTAATTTTTTTTTTTGGGTTCATGACGGAGCGACAACCACTAGAAAAAAACTCACGCACACAATTATGAGGTCTCGGGTTCAAACTCGGGACATGGTATCCGGCCTAACAATTTCGGCATTTGCCAGTTGAGTTAGGTCTTACGGATTATAGTAACTTAGTGTAACTTATAGTATTCTGATTTAATGAGTTAGTGAACTTATAGTAACTATAGTCGTATTATGATTTATAGTAACTTAAGTATTCTGATCTTTATTATTCTGATTCTGATTTATATTTGTCATACCGGTTTCATTTAAATTTTTTTATGTTATTATTGTATTGTCATTATTTTAGGAAATTAGAGTGGGTAGACAACAATCTGCTACTGCTAAAACTGGACAAAGTCAGCTTGACATGTATTTTGAAGAGCCGACGTTGAATCTTGATTACACAGAACATTTGGATGTACTACAATGGTGGAAGAACGATAGACAAAATAATGGCTCGAGACTTGTTAAGCATTCCTATTACACTCGTTGCATCAAAATCTTCTTTAGCATTGGTTCTAGAGTGCTTAATAAGTATAGAAATTGCCGATTGTTTGAAAATGTGGAAGTATTGATATGTTTTCGCAATTGGTTGAATGTCTTTGATGATGGTAATTTATTTAATGTGAATATGGTTAACTATTATTTATTTATTTATATATATATATATATATATATATATATATATATATATATATATATATTACCAACCATATTGATTTCATTATTTTATAATGTAGATGGAAATGATGATGACAATGAAGATGAAAAAGAGGGTCCAAGTGATTCTAAGAGTGCATCTAATGTTATTGACTTTAAAGATTAGAATTTAGATGCCTCAACTCGGGTTTTGTTAGACAATGTTATGTTTTGTTAGACAATATAATATTATGTAATTTGAATCTCTAGACTTTAGCGTTGTACTTACTATGGTTTTTTTGGTTCTTAAAAATATTTATTTTGGTTGCTTGATGGTTAATCCCTAGTCATCAAGCAATCAAAATACTTATTTTAGTTGCTTGAAGGTCAATACTTGAATTATGGTTTTGGACCTTTTGGTTGATGGTTGTAGGTGAATTTTCTTGATGGTTTTAGTTGCTATATAGTTAATTCTAGTAATTTCAATGTTATTATAGTTTTATACTTTTACTTTGAATATATGCAAGAGGTTTTAAAGTAAAAATTTGTTAAAAAATGCTTTATAAAAAACAATTTTAAAAAATAGGTGAAAAATTTAATTGAAATGTCAAAAATAGGTGAAAAACCTGTTCAAAAAAATTGAAAAAAAAAACTAGGCGGGCTAGCCCGCCAGCCCATCATTTGGCAGGGCGAGCCAGTATTTTAAACTTGCGGTTAGTTGGTGGGCCAACTCGCCCTGCCCCTATTTTAACAGGCTTTAAGCAAGGCGGGCCGGACCGGGCCCTAGTGATAGGTGGCAAAAATCAGTTTTGGCACATATATGTGCAAGTATACACAATCGTAACAAGTAATAAAGTGAAATAGAGTATCGTTCCCACGGGGATTGAATTAATTTACAAGTTTAGAATCAATAGTAAACTAGTGAAAGGTAACCAATAAACAATTTATGATGAGAGTGCAAGAATGTAAACAAACAAAAAATAAACAAGCAAATAAAAGATGTATGAAGTCAGTGGAGACTGATAGTTGAGATGTCTTCACCAAATAAGTCACTTTTAAGAGTTTTGTGTTATATGTGGTGTAGGTGCACTGGATGCAGCTGCACCAGTATGTGCCTTTCAGTCACTTTCTGCAGAGTTTCATTACAAGCTCTTAAAACATTGTCTTGAAGTAAAGATAGAAGTTGTCAATTCCTTTCTCGCCTTCTTACAATTCTTGTCTAAGATGCTAAATATGTTCACTCTTGTATTTGTATCATCTAAGGACTATGTTATCCTATGTCTAGGTTTTAGCATGGAATTAACAAAGTTTCCTTTATTAAACACTTATCCCTATTAGTTCTTGAGTTCTAATCATAAATTATGTCTGTATTTATGATTTGCATTCACTTTTAGTTGGCCAATTCTAAAGATGAATATGAAATAGTTATCATACAAGAACTAAAATGCAAACATCACATATGAACACAATAACTTACTTAAAAGATCATTATAAGGTTAGAACATCTCAACCAAAAGAGTGTAGTTCATGCTAGACGTCACAAGGCTTATATAAATAGAACAAGTCATATTCATATAATTGAAATAAATAAAGGAAACAATAAGATAGAAGTTACACGGTTGGAGTTCCCTTTGCATAAAATTGTCAAGTGATACAGGTGCACTAACTTCACGTGGTTGTTGTTAAAGTAAAGGAAGAAGTCGTCAATTCCTTCCTTGCCTCCTTACAAGAGAAAATAAAACTAACTAACCTAAACTATTCTATGAAATTGAAATACAAGATATGATATGAAGTGAGAAGTGATTTGGATGATCTTCAAGTGAGAAATGGAAGCCTTTATATAGCCTTGGAGCTTTCCTTCAAGTGAGAGTCCTTAGAGTTTATGTTAACCTAGAGAGGTTAACTATGGTTACTTTTCAGAACTTTGATAAAGGAATTTGATCTTCACACTCAATCACATGGGGAGGTCCAATTATGGATGGCCAAGTGTCCCATCAAAAAGTGGTCTTCTATTGTGGGCTATGGTAGGCGCCTACTATTTGCAAGTGGGCATGTGCCTCCATGTGAATTGTGACTAAGCATGATGTCATTGAGGCTCTAAAGCTTTGGTGAAGATTGAGGTGCTTCCATTGTCGCTCCATATGTCTTGGTGCAGGAAGGTGTAGAAGCACCGAACAAATTCCTTTAGTGCAGAAGCACTAGATCCTGGTGTAGAAGCACTAACTGTAGATGCATTGAACAAACACATCAAACATACCAATATACATGCAAAATGCTAAGTTATGAATATCATTCATCTAAAAACCATAAATGTTGTTATCTTATTTATACTACTATATTTAACACACATTATACTTGAAAATAAGCAATTAAAGTTTAAATGTATAATAACTCTATATAAAATAGACTTATCAATATACAGATTAGGTACAAAGCCCATAAACTTAAGTGCATTAATTCACTTCAAGAGGGTAAAATCACTTCAAAAGGTGCATTAGCCATAATACTATGTCTATATTAGTTCAAGTAGTAGAGGAAGTAAAGAAACTTAAAAGCAACATAACTTCTTAGAAATACTAATTACTTGCATGTTATGAAATCAAGAATAAGAAATAATTCAGCACACACAAAACGCTCATTTTGCCACTTGCTTTCAAAATTCTGATAGAAATAATTCAATTAAATAATGGTATAGGGACTAATCAAAAAGTGCAGTTGCTTTCATAAAATGTGTTGATATCAAAAAGAATTTAGGGACTAATCAAAAGGTACTGGTTTAACATCGTTATTCAAATTAGTGAAAAATAAATTATCCATTTATGCGTAAACAAACAATAAAAACATTGAATGTAAACTAAATACTTTGGGTTTACAAAACAAACACTTCATACCTGTAATGAACAGTTAGGGTGTTGTTGTTGAATCTCTGCTCACATTTGTGTCTTCAACAAAAAACAAACCTAATAACAGCAAAACAAAACCAAAAATCAGAGGAAGAGTTGCAAATAGAATTTGTTAGAAGTGAGAGAGGAAACCACAAAACCTATGAACATCAAAACTAAACCAAAATCAATTGAAGAGGAACAGAGGAACGGAGGAAGCGAAATACCTGTTGTGAACGATTTTTTAGTCATTTCTCACTCTAATGTCGGGTTTAGGGTTCTCAAAAACTGAGGATGAGGATTTGGGGTTGGGTTCGATTGCTGCAGTATTGGTGTAGAAGATGAGGGTTTTAGGGTTTGAGATTGAAGTGCAAAGAACAAAGAAAATTGCAGGGAAACACTAAGCCAACAATTGCTGGGGTCATAGTGGAAAATTGAAAATGGCGAGTGTATCTCGGTATGGCATGGTCCGTGGTTAAAAGGAGGGAACAATGATTTTGTCCAGTCACCTATTGCTGCAGGCACCGAAAATCTCAAGGTAAGTTAAAGACTTATGGTTGCCAAATACTCATGAGTGGAATATGAATTTGATACAGCAACTATTTACCCCTCTTGAGGCTAAGAGTTATTGCAATGTCAATTCTAAATGAAGAGGAAGAGGATAAACTCATATGGTGGAGGAGTAGATGTGGTTCTTACTATGTGAGATCAATGTATTTTACAATTATGGAGGAGTTGGTGGAGAGCTCTTGTAACACCCCGAAATTATTTAGGTGATTATTTAACTAAATTAATTAGGTGATTATTTAACTAATTTAATTAAGTAGTATTTTAGTTGGCCATATTTAAATAATGGTAGGTTAATTAATTTAATTAAGGAGTAGGTGTAGTAATTATAATGGGAGTAGTTTAGTTAAATGGGGAGTATTTAATTAATTTGGGATGATGTGTGTAAATCTTAAGGGGTGTAAATAAAGTCTCTGCCCACTAAATGACTCCAAACAAAAGAAATAACTTTGGAGGGTGTAGGGTTTCCTTCCCAAAGAAAAGGAGAGGGAGAAAGCTTGAGAGTGCGACGGCAGTGAATGGAGGGGAGAGAACAAGTTCATCTTGCAATTGGTTACTTCTTCCATCATGTGCAAATAGTGAAAAGCCATCACCTTTTTCTTTTAGTGAGTAAATCCACGCCACCTAGTTTCATGGGATAGCTCATGGGATAGCTTCATGGGATTAATTGGAAGCATGGGTTTGTTATTGCAAGTGGGGGAAAGCCTTTATTCATTAATAAATGGGAGATGGAAGGAAGCCTACGGCCAGCACTTTTGTTTAGAATTTGTTGAGCTTTTGGTTGGTGACTTTGAGGAATTGCTAGGAGCTTAGTTGTTCTCTTCAATTACCAAATAGCAGGGATTCTCATTTATGTCTATAATAATTAGTATGATATGTATTGTGTGTGGAATAGCATTAGGTTGATTGATTGTGTGCATTTTGTGCTAATTATATGTTGGTTGTTGTATTTGATACTTAATTTGGTGATATCATGTTGTTTGATGTTGGAAAAATATGAGTTGTTGATTGTGCATGTCAAGTGGTTGTTTAAATGCTTCAATGAGAGAAATTATGAGATTGGGTGAATTAAATGATGATGAGTAATTGTCTAGATGAGTGTTGGTAATTGGATAATTGATTTGTTGAATTAAAATGTAGTTGGGTTGTTTGAATAGGTGTGTTCAAGAGGGCGCCATTTGCCTAGCAAAATGGCGCCAGGGCACCGTTGATTCTTCGGCCGTGTGTTTTGTACAGGGGTGGGGCGCCAAATGCTAGGCATTTTGGCGCCTGGTGTGGAGTCTGGCCTGTGATGGTTCGGCCTGTGCAGGGAAGGGCGCCAGTTCGCTGGGAACTTGGCGCCCAGTGTGTGTGTGTGCTGCAGGTAAGTGACGTGCGTGCAAGGGAAGGGTCAGGTGCAGGGGGCGCCAGTTTGCTAGAAACTTGGCGCCCTGTGCTAGTGTGTGTGTGTGTCTCACTCTTGTGCGTGCGTGAAATTTTGTTGGTGTCAAAGTATGGGCGCAATTTTGGTCGCCCTTGGCGCCTTAGTGCCCAAAATATGTCTAAGTGATGGTTTAGTCCCTAAGAATTAGTTTAATCCTTGGTGTGACAAAATAGTCCCTAAGAATTAAATTAATCCTTGGCGTGACAAAATAATCCCTTAGTGTCTAATTAGTCCTAATATGTCACATAAGTCCCTAAATACTAAATTAATCATAATGTGTTAAAATAACCCTTGGGTACTAAATTAAACTGTTATGGGTCAAAATGGTCCTTAGGTGGGTTTTAGTCCATGGGTGAGATTTAATTTAGGGTTTTTTTTTTAATACCCCCACCCCATCCCCTCCCACCCCCACCCATTACTGTTATTCCAATTTTACCCCTGCCATAATTCCAATTTTGACTTTCATTAATTTCACTCTGACCGGGACCCACAAGTTAACGCATCATATATACCTCCATGGAAGGTATATACGATTACATTAATTAATCAACGCTGACCTGGAAAACTACTCATCGTATATATGTCCTTCAAGACATATATACGATTGCACTATTTAATGCTTCGTTGACTAACCATCGTATATATGTCCTTTAAGACATATATACGATTGCATTATTAAATGCTTCGTTGACTACCCATCGTATATAGGTTATATACGAGTGGGCTTTGAAGATCCAATCGTATATACATATCGGGCCATGTATATACGATGTGAAAAAATACCCATCGTATATACATGGTTGAGAGGAGTATATATACGATCGGGCTATTTTTTTTTTTTTTATTGAGTTGCTATCTGTTTTGTTGGAACAGATATTGACCCGCCTACAGCAGCAGATGCCGACTCTCAGTTGGCTCCTGTTGATATTGATACTACATTGACTTTCACGACGGATACGGTATATTTTTGTTACTCAAGTTTGGTAAATGGAATTAATTTACTTAAGTACTTAGTAAGTTATATATTTTGTAGATATTTTCTACACGACAGTTGTGGAGAGTGGGCCAAATTTGTTGGTAGAACTATCGGTGTAGTTGTTGTTATTGTGAGATCTGAGAAAGCAGCTGGAAAGAGTGGAAGGCGAGATAAGATTGTTTTTGGCTGCGAGAAACATGGCGAGTTTACTAATGATTCAAGGGTTTTCGGTTCTAAAAGGAGAGGCTGTCCTTTTAGATTGAAGGCTACTTGCACTATTAGCCGTGGGGGTTGGTGTGTGAGAGTTAAATGTGGTAGACACACGCACGAGTTGCTCAAAACTTCCATTGGTACTTGTTTTTTGGGCGCCTGTCTAAGCGCGCAAAAGGATCCGTTAACCAAACATGCGGATCTTGATGTCGGACCAAAAGCTACTATTATCGCTTTGAAGAAGCTAGATCAGGAGAATGTGACTAGTCTTCGTCAAGTTTATAGGCATGCACAAACACCGGTCTACAAAGAGGGTCCTAGAACGGACATTCGGGAGGTGTTGAGATTGATTGAATCCCATAATTATCTATGTTGGTCTAGAAAGATTCCGCAATCTGATGTCGTCAAGTGATATCATGTGGGCTCATCCCACTTCTATAAAGTTGCTCAAAGTTGTTTCCCAAAGTTCTCATTCTTGACTCAACCTACAAGACCAACAGATATAATTTGCCTCTTCTACAGATTGTGGGAGTCACAAACACCGAGATAAGCTTCCACGTTGCATTTGCTTATATTGGGCGGGAGCTTGCTATTCATTTTTCTTGGGTATTGGAGCAATTGCGAGGTATATGTGAGTTGCATTCTATTCATCCTCGAGTTTTCTTGATGAGACAGAGATCTCATTTGTATGTCCGCTATTCTTGATGTCTTTTCCTTTGCTACAAATTTATTGTGTCATTGGCATGTTACAAAAATGTCAAAGCCAAGATTAAGGAGTTGGTTCACAAGGATAGACGGGAGGAGGTCGAATCTCTCGGCTATGGATTATTGATTCTCGTTGATGAGTCACACTATCTATCTAATCGAAGTTTTTGAGGTCGCTTGCTCGATAAACCCGCTCTCATTAAATACGTGCACGACACATGGTTGACACCGCATAAGGAGCGATTTATCTCAAAGATGGACTAACCGGATCCCACACTTGGGGAATTGCACGACCAACAGGTATTTCTATCCGTTACTTGATTTTTTTTGACACGTGGACATATTTTTTTTCATCGATTAAATTTCTTTGACACTTGTTTATTATTTATATCCGTTACTTGATTTTTTTTGACACGTGGACATATTTTTTTTCGTCAATTAAATTTCTTTGACACTTGTTTATTATTTATATCCGTTACTTGATTTTTTTTGACACGTGGACATATTTTTTTTCGTCGATTAAATTTCTTTGACACTTGTTTATTATTTATATCCGTTACTTGATTTTTTTTGACACGTGGACATATTTGTTTTCGTCAATTAAATTTCTTTGACACTTGTTTATTATTTATATCCGTTACTTGATTTTTTTGACACGTGGACATATTTTTTTTCGTCGATTAAATTTCTTTGACACTTGTTTATTATTTATATCCGTTACTTGATTTTTTTTGACACGTGGACATATTTTTTTTCGTCGATTAAATTTCTTTAACACTTGTTTATTATTTCTATCCGTTACTCGATTTTTTTTGACACGTGGACATATTTTTTTTCGTCGATTAAATTTCTTTAACACTTGTTTATTATTTCTATCCGTTACTCGATTTTTTTGACACGTGGACATATTTTTTTAAATCGATTAAATTTCTTTAACACTTGTTTATTATTTCTATCCGTTACTCGATTTTTTTTGACACTTGTTTATTATTTCAGAGCGGAATCCTTGCATTGGTCTTTGAAAAGACAGTTGAAGACTTCAAAGGGTGATTTATCAAAATGTTTGGTATCTATTGATGACATGCTGACAATACATTTTGATCAAATTATCGGGTCTTTTCAACGAAGTATCAACAGAATTGAAGTCAAGTCCAA
Organism: Oxytropis ochrocephala; assembly: GCA_020916435.1. NCBI lineage: Eukaryota > Viridiplantae > Streptophyta > Magnoliopsida > Fabales > Fabaceae > Oxytropis > Oxytropis ochrocephala. The sequence goes on along the minus strand of CM037088.1, from coordinate 44,605,750 downwards.
TATTCCACTGTTTAAAAATCTTCAAGGACTTGTTTCTTTATCCGCACCTTTGAGACACATGGTTAAGGAGTTTGAAAGATCGAAATGCGGGGTTGGATATGACAAAGGCGGCGATGCGGTGCATTCAAAGGAAGACACATCTACTTCCTTGTGCTTGTGAGATAGGTATTTTTCATGCTTCCGGTAATTCTATTCCGCTCAATGTTGTTGATGATCACTTTGGAAACATTTGAGCTTGGATGCGATGAGATGATAAATCCACTCGGGATAAATCATCTACTTGTGATATTTCTTACGATTCGATGCTATCGGGCGATTTGATAAAGTGAGTGAGGAGGAGAAATTTCTTATCAAGAGGCAAATTGAATGAGATAGCTTTCCTTCTACTTCTTCTATGGTTGCACCTAAATCAAAAGTCGAACGAAAGGTGCACCAAAGAAGAAAAAGGGAAATTTTTGATGCTAAGCGTGATCCTTACGGGTGGGAGCACGTGGATGAGAGGTAAAGCAGATCAAGAAACCGGGGCTTCCAAAATTCCTACACACGGTCAACCAAATTATCTCAAGGTGCTTCTAGAGTATTATCACAGACGGTGAGACTAAAATCCACTTACCGTTTCTTCCAAAGACACGCGTGCGCAACTATGTTGAAAAAATTGTTGATGTTGAAGGTGACAGAATCGCGGTTTTAGAGCGATCGAGGTTGGACTTGACATGGGTGAGGACTCTCGGCCTCACGATTAGGCAAGCTTTGATTCAGAAACAAAGGACGGGGAAACCTTGTATTCGGACATGTTTGGGAAGAACCGATCGTTAGAGCTTCGCAAAGCTTTAACTATTGAGTCATACTGACGTCACCGAGTCAAAGTGGTTTGATTTGCTCCGAGATGGGGTATATGGTTGCAACCAGGTATAATGTTGCATTGATTGATTTTCTTTATCTATGAATTTCACTTATACGCGCTTTGAGAGGCACGCATAGTTCATCTAAGTTGAAAATCATATACATTTCGAACGAGCAAAATGTACTTTGGTTGAATCTTTCAATCTCTCCCACTTGTCCATTGCCTCCTATTGCCCCACAGTGGTACCAAAGACTACTTACCGGAGTCTCGCTTCATGGTTGCATCCCATGCCTGGACGTTTTACCCTATGGCGATCTATGTGTCCTCCGTGCGCGACCTCTCACTCCACACCGATGCGTCTAGATGTATAGATTTAGCCGATGATTCTATTGATGACTTGTAGATAGATTCACACATTTTTGTATTACACGTGTATATATGATTATAGCGCGTTTTTGTAATTATACGCGTTTATTTTATCCAATATATGTACGCGTTTATTCAAATCACAAGACTGTAAATTATAACTGTTAATAAAATGTAAGCTATTAATAAAAAAAAAAGCTCATCGTATATATCTCGTTTGGGGCATATATCGACGATGTGCATTTTTAACGATCGTAAATAGGTTCCTCCGCGTATAACGATTGACTTAAACGCATCAATCGTATATACGCCCAATGAACATATCTACGATGTCAAAATTGTACCCATCGTATATAGGCCCCAAAAAAGATATATACGATGGGTGTAATTTAGTGAAAAAAACAGATTTTTTGAAGGGAATTTTGGGAATTACAGTGTGGGTGGGGGTGGGAAGGGATGGGGTGGGGGTACAAAAAAAAAACCCTTTAATTTAAGCAATAAGTTGTGTTGGTGAAGTGACAACAAAGTGGTGAGTTAATGTTGAGGTGTTGAATTAATAAATGATGTGGGCTTCGGCCAAAGCGATGGGTTAATAAGCGAAGGGGGCTTCGGCCAAAAGCGACGGGTTGTGTTGTGGTGATGTTTTAAGTGATGTGACAATGAATGTGGTGGTAATGTATTGTGTATGGTGCATTGTCATAGTGTCGCATAAAGCATATGCATAAAGCGAAGGGGGCTTCGGCCAAAAAGCGAAGGGGGCTTCGGCCAAAGCGAAGGGTGCCCATTGGGCTAAAAGCGAAGGTGATGGATCCACATGCATATTGCACACATGCATAAACTCATACATTCATAGATTGTCTGCTGATGCTTAATTAATTGGTGATTGTTGTTCGTAGCATTATAATTGAACGGTAAATGTCTTAATTGTGAAGGGTTAATGTTGCTAGATGCTTTCTGCTTATAATGCTTATCTTACTTGTTATTATTTATGTAAAGAGACTCACCCTAGCATTTTATGTTGCCTGCTCTCGTGGCGACATGCAGGTGATTCTGAGTGAAGATGTCTAGGCTTCATTGGGATTTTGTGTGTCATTTCTCGATCTAGTAACACAGGGGATTTGGGTTTTAGCATTGTTATCTTATGTTATGGATTAAACTGATTTAAATTATGTATTGAGTGTGTGAACTCAATTTTATTTTTCCGCTGCTGTGAACTGTTGTTGGATTATTGTAAACATTAAACAGGTTTTAGGGTTTTATCCCACGTGACTATGATGCATTTCACGCACTAGATGCGTTTGGAATTTTAATTATACCTTGATGAGGTTTTTATTAAATGTAGTATTTTTATTTGAGGTGCGTGGAAAATGTTTTGAAAAACTCTGATTTTTATTGAGTAAATAGTGCTAATAGAAGGGGGTGTTACATTAGTGGTATCTGAGCAGTTCGGTCCGTCCGGCCAAGTTGTCGAGTCTGTTAACCCTTAGTACTCGTTTTGAATCATAATTATGTTGATATTGATTACTGTGACTTTTGTTGGTTTGTTCATTCATTGACGTGCCTTGTGATTTATTTGTTGGATTACGATTGAAAGTTATACTGCGTTATTAATGTATATGTGACTGAACTGCGTAACTGGTGATTGTAGCATTGATTTTGTCTGTTCGTGACTGTTGTCTGTATCATTCGGTATGTGTGATTAAAAGAGTTCTAACGACGTCAAAGGAGTGAAAGCCGTGACGACGCCTTCGCACTCCGGACTGCGTTAGAAATCTTTTAATGTGGTAGTTATAAATTGAAAGGGAAGTAGTTTTTGTGACCTTGATTGGTTGGTTGCATGAGTAGGAGGGATTGATCACCCCAATCACTCATCACCACTGAAAGAGACGACAATAACTCATGGTTGTTATTAAATTAGGATGCATGCACTAAGTTTAATTTGGTTGATTGTTTGAGTAGCTTGTTAGAATATAGAAAGTAATTTTTATATGACCTAAATGTGGTAAGTATACACTGGACAATATTTGAATGATTGCTTGTTGAATATTGTTGCCTCCATTATGAATTGATTGCTCCTATGATGTAAATGAATGTAAGTTTGATTGTGCTTAATTGTCTCGAAGTGAGTATGCTAAAATGAACCGTTGTGTAAGGCTATATTTTCATTAACTCAATTAAGATTGCATAACTAGAAGTTCTGACATTTTCATGTTTCAATTTGGCTCGTTTCGTGAGCATAATGTGATTTGTCAAAAACCAAATGATTAACTTCTCTTACCTCTGGGTTTATGTTGGAAATCAAATTTCGAACTAATAAGTAGTAAGATTTGGGGTTTGCATATAGTTTCTCGTTTCGGACAAAACTGTAAGTCCTATGATTTTCAAAAGGAACGGTACTTGGAAAATTTTATGCTTTTGGAAAACGAATGGGATGTCAAATTAGTGTTGAATTTTGTCTCCAAGTTGTTCTAAGATTTTATTTCAAAATGTGACCTGACTTCGGTCCTTGGATCGATTAGGTTATAATTTGATGTTGTTTGAAAATGAGGGAGTTTTACACTAATAGCAAGGTTAGTTAAGATAGAATTTTTATGATATGAGGAGGTGAGTTCAAAAATGACTGTCAAGATTTTAGAACACAAACATGGCTAATTTTAAGTGCCTTCTGAGTGTGAATTACAATTGTGCTTTATGATTTAACTGTGACCTTGTTGTTGATGTTAGTATTGTGTGCCATTTATTGGAGATTGTTTTACGAAGCTTATAAATATGATGATGAAAATTGTGCAATGAGACTTTTGTGTACTTCCATGCCTTGAATTGTTTTTCCTTGCTAAGTATTAACAAGGGTAATTAATTTCATTTGATTAAATTAATATCAAGTCTTGAGTCAAAGCAATTGTTTTATGATGCATGTGTTGGTTATATTCTTTGTGATATGAAATCGGTTCAATTTGGTAGGATTACATGTCCCATGATATTTTCTAGGGAAATTGTAAAATCACATGTTAGCCAATCCCTAGGAATAGAGAAAATCGAAGAATATGCCTATATGTTAACCTTTTCGGGATTGTGTGTTTAAATTGGTTGCATGATTGGTTATGCTTGTTTGGCGTTTGATGAAATGCAAAAGTATGTGATGATTATAATTGGTTTGGTAATTGATCATGATGAGTTTTACTTGTGTATGATTTCTGTGCGTTACTGGATGCTGTTTCAGTCTTTTAAGAACTGGTATTGTTTGGTCAATTGAAAAATTATGTGGTTTGTTATTTCGAAAACTTGATTGAATGCTTGTTAATTTGCCACTGATTGGGTTGGATTCGGAGTTGTAGAACTCAAGATATAGGTGAAACAAGTTAGATTAAAATTCTGGAAAACAATCTGGACACTGTTCAGTCTTTTGAAAACTGGTACTGTTTGGTTGAGTCAAAAATTATGGGGCTGAGTGTTTTTGAAAATAGACTTAGAGCCGGTCGTTTTGGCACTAGTTTCATTAAATTCGGAGTTGTGTAGCTCCAGTTATGAATCTCCAAAGTCGAGTCAAATTTCTAGGATCAACCTGTGAGTAGGTTCAGTTTTTGCGAGTTTTATGTCCACAAACGAACTCCGTTTTGAACGATTCTTTTTCCATTAGAAACTATACTCAAAATGTTTTTATTCGGGCCGAAGTTTTGTCTCATTCGGTCAAGTTTAAGTTAGTTTAACGTGAAATGAAATAGGAGGGCAGAATCTGTCAAGACTGAAAACTGTTTGGGTTGTTTCTAAAAACTGTACTAATTGGCTCATTGTTTTGAAACTTTAATGATATATTCAGAAACTACACATCTGTGGCTTTCCAACAAGTATTTATTTGTCGAAATCCGAGGTCGTTTACTATTTTAATTAAGTCGCCAAAGTAGGCGCAAAGTTGCAGAATTTTCTGCACCTGAGTTTAGAAAGAATAATTTGAACGTTGAGTAAAATGATTAATTGTGCAATAGGTTGAACTTGAATTTTGTTGTTATGATTGTGTTAATTGTTGATGAGAATAATATGAGATATATGATAATTGTTGAGACTGGTATTGTTGTGTTAATTACGGTTGTTAGGTTGTTGGGCCTCTGGCCCTAATTGTTGTTATCTCTTGTGTTGGGTAGTCGAGTAGGATTTTGACAACCTACAGATTAGAATACCAAATTGGGGGAGTAGGAATATAGAGAAGAGTGTTTGATCTGTTGTGCATACGATAGGACTTGGAGGAGGACGGTTAGAGGGATAAGAGGAGTGGATGTTGATTCGTGAGTTTAGCGTAGATCTTCGAGGAGGATAGCAATCGTTCGTACAAGATAGTGAAGGAGAAGAGGAGTTCTCGGTTTAGTGGGAAGCCTATGATGTGTCAGGTGGTAAGGGCAAGAGAGAGGAGAGTTGGGCAAGGAGCCAAGTGGGGGAGACGCCACTGCGGGGATTGTGTATCATGAAGTGTGGTAAGGAAGGTCATGTAGCGGTTAGGGTGAGAAGGAGGATGTGGTCTGCTACAACTGTGGGGAATTGGGATACATTAGTGCCAAGCGTCAAAAGCCGAAGGAGGAGAAGTCTATCGGAGGGATGATGGTTACCTTTAGGGGTACGAGTTCCATTCAGGATGTTTTGCTAGGGATTGATGTTTGTTGTAGTAAGGGTTTAAGTTGGCATGTTCATGATAGTTAGATTTTCGAGGACGAAAATGTTATAAGTGGGGGAGAGTTGTAACACCCCGAAATTATTTAGGTGATTATTTAACTAAATTAATTAGGTGATTATTTAACTAAATTAATTAAGTGAGTACTTGACTAATTTAATTAAGTAGTATTTTAGTTGGCCATATTTAAATAATGGTAGGTTAATTAATTTAATTAAGGAGTAGGTGTAGTAATTATAATGGGAGTAGTTTAGTTAAATGGGGAGTATTTAATTAATTTGGGAGGATGTGTGTAAGTACTTAAGGGGTGTAAATAAGGGTCCCAAGCCCACTAAATAGGCCCAAACTAAAGAAATAACTTTGGAGGGTGTATGGTTTCCTTCCCATTTGGAAGGAAAAGAAAGAAAAGGAGAGGGAGAAAGCTTGAGAGTGCGACGGCAGTGAATGGAGGGGAGAGAACAAGTTCATCTTGCAATTGGTTACTTCTTCCATCATGTGCAAATAGTGAAAAGCCATCACCTTTTTCTTTTAGTGAGTAAATCCACGCCACCTAGTTTCATGGGATAGCTCATGGGATAGCTTCATGGGATTAATTGGAAGCATGGGTTTGTTATTGCAAGTGGGGGAAAGCCTTTATTCATTAATAAATGGGAGATGGAAGGAAGCCTACGGCCAGCACTTTTGTTTAGAATTTGTTGAGCTTTTGGTTGGTGACTTTGAGGAATTGCTAGGAGCTTAGTTGTTCTCTTCAATTACCAAAGGTTAGGGGATTCTCATTTATGTCTATAATAATTAGTATGATATGTATTGTGTGTGGAATAGCATTAGGTTGATTGATTGTGTGCATTTTGTGCTAATTATATGTTGGTTGTTGTATTTGATACTTAATTTGGTGATATCATGTTGTTTGATGTTGGAAAAATATGAGTTGTTGATTGTGCATGTCAAGTGGTTGTTTAAATGCTTCAATGAGAGAAATTATGAGATTGGGTGAATTAAATGATGATGAGTAATTGTCTAGATGAGTGTTGGTAATTGGATAATTGATTTGTTGAATTAAAATGTAGTTGGGTTGTTTGAATAGGTGTGTTCAAGGAGGGGGCGCCATTTGCCTAGCAAAATGGCGCCAGGGGCACTGTTGATTGCTGGCTGTGTGTTTTGTACAGGGGTGGGGGGCGCCAAATGCTAGGCATTTTGGCGCTGGTGTGGTCCGCCCGTGATGGTTCGGCTGTGTAGAAGGAAAGGCGCCGGTTGGCTGGGAACTTGGCGCCAGCGTGTGTGTGTGTCTTTGCGAGTAAGTGACGTGCGTGCAAGGGAAGGGTCAGGTGCAGGGGGCGCCAGTTTGCTAGAAACTTGGCGCCCTGTGCTAGTGTGTGTGTGTCTCACTCTTGTGCGTGCGTGGGGGCTGTTGGTGTCAAAGTATGGGGCGCAATTTTGGCTGCCCCTTGGCGCCTTAGTGCCCAAAATATGTCTAAGTGATGGTTTAGTCCTTAAGAATTAGTTTAATCCTTGGTGTGACAAAATAGTCCCTAAGAATTAAATTAACCCTTGGCGTGACAAAATAATCCCTTAGTGTCTAATTAGTCCTAATATGTCACATAAGTCCCTAAATACTAAATTAATCATAATGTGTTAAAATAACCCTTGGGTACTAAATTAAATTGTTATGGGTCAAAATGGTCCTTAGGTGGGTTTTAGTCCATGGGTGAGATTTAATTTAAGCAATAAGTTGTGTTGGTGAAGTGACAACAAAGTGGTGAGTTAATGTTGAGGTGTTGAATTAATAAATGATGTGGGCTTCGGCCAAAGCGATGGGTTAATAAGCGAAGGGGGCTTCGGCCAAAAGCGACGGGTTGTGTTGTGGTGATGTTTTAAGTGATGTGACAATGAATGTGGTGGTAATGTATTGTGTATGGTGCATTGTCATAGTGTCGCATAAAGCATATGCATAAAGCGAAGGGGCTTCGCCAAAAAGCGGCGAGGGCTTCTACTAAAGCGAAGGGTGCCCATTGGGCTAAAAGCGAAGGTGATGGATCCACATGCATATTGCACACATGCATAAACTCATACATTCATAGATTGCCTGCTGATGCTTAATTAATTGGTGATTGTTGTTCGTAGCATTATAATTGAACGGTAAATGTCTTAATTGTGAAGGGTTAATGTTGCTAGATGCTTTCTGCTTATAATGCTTATCTTACTTGTTATTATTTATGTAAAGAGACTCACCCTAGCATTTTATGTTTTGCGCTCTCGTGGCGACATGCAGTGATTCTCGAGTGAAGATGTCTAGGCTTCATTGGGATTTTGTGTCGGCTCTGATCTAGTAACACCGGAGATTTGGGTTTTAGCATTGTTATCTTATGTTATGGATTAAACTGATTTAAAGTATGTATTGAGTGTGTGAACTCAATTTTATTTTTCCGCTGCTGTGAACTGTTGTTGGATTATTGTAAACATTAAACAGGTTTTAGGGTTTTATCCCACGTGACTATTGTAGAAATGAAAATCTCTTTCCATGTTTTGATGATACAAACTTAAAGGAATAAATTGAGTTTTCCAAAACACTTATTATATTATAACAAGTTTCATCAAGTGTATGAAAGAACAGAAATAGAATCATAGCAAAGATCTTGGCATTACAAAATAAACTAAGTGATATTTCAAGTCCAAACATGCCAAAAGAAGGTTACCTACAAAAGGGTACCTTACAGAAGGTTGAATACAGAAGGTTAAAACCATCAGAAGGTTGACTGCAGAAGCTTAAAAGTTAAAGTAACTTCCTTAAGGTTGATGAAAGTCAACGGTAAGGTTGACTAAAAGTCAACACAAGGTTGACCAATAGTCAACAGAAAGTTTGATTGAAGTCAACGAAGGTTGATTTACTTCTTAAAGAAATTCGTAAGGTTAAAGTTCAAGAAGGTTAAAAGTGGATTGAAGATTTCAAGCTTCGCTTTACGGAAAATGCAGATTCATTCTCAAATCCTAATGAAATGGATCAAATGAAGTTCAAGGAATTTAAGTTTCGTAAATATTATCTTAAATGATAAAGAACTCCTTGATTTTTGTTTGTAAATTAAAAGCATGTTTGTTCATGTTAAAGGAGCTTGAAGCTTCAAAATTAAAGTATGTAAAATCAGATAAAGTACATGAACAGAAATGTAGTGATAGAAAGGAAGAAAAGCAAGTAGAATGCTGACATGAAGTGACCTTATGGAAAGATAAAGCACCAAGGTTGCTTTAGAAGGTTAAAAAGGCTACAACTAAAGCATACATAACATCATTGCCTACCTACAAGTCTACAAACAATTCCAACAGCTCTTTCTCCATTCCAACAGCTATATTTTCAGATTGGGAGTCTATATAAATGCTGCTCAATTCAAATACAAATCATGAGTTGATATTGGAACCTTCAAGTCAAGCTTCTAAACGAAATCCAACCTTCTCATCCACACTTCAAGCTACTACAAAATTCAGAATTGGGAATACTTTCTTGAGTGTGTGCAAGCTTGTTACATTCTTAGAAATACATTGTATTCATCTATAAACAAGCTCCTAAATCATCCCATAACCCAAACCCCTTATTGTAAGGAATATTGTGCTTGTTTCTCAACAGACTACCTAGATTAAAGGTGAGTGGTGTTGATGATTCTAAGTTGTAATTCTCACAACAAACTACCTAGTGAAAGGTGAGTGTTGTTGGTGAGTCTAAGTTGTAGGTATCTCAACAAACTACCTAGTAAGAGGTGAGTGTTGTTGGTGATTCGGTTTGAAGGTTTCACAACAAACTACCTAGTGAGAGGTGAGAGGTTGTTGGTGATTCGGATTCAAAAGTTTCTCAACAAGCTACCTAGTGAAAAGTGAGGGTTGTTGGTGATTCTACTGTGGAAGTTAGCACTTGTCTTTTGTGTGTGATCAAAAGAGAGTGAAGGTGAAAGTCTTTAGCAAGTGAAGCTAAAGCAAGTGTAAAATCTATTTGGAAAATAGTGGAAACTCTCACGAGGACGTGGGAGAGGAGTAGCCACAGTTTGGTGAACCTCTATAACTCTCGTGTGTTATTTTCTCGCTTTACTTACCATTTGCTTTAACCTGTCTAACAATCACCAAAGTTTTCAAAATACTTTAGAAGGTTAAATACACCAACCTTCAAGTCAAAATCTTAATTTTAAATAAGCTAAACTTTGATTATCTTTTGAAAACTACACTCTTTGCTAAAAGAACAGACATCTAAAAATCATCAAAGTTAATTATCTTTTACTACTATCACATTTGCTTATTGTTTGTGCAACTAACATTCAACCTTCCGATATCCAAGTTATCTTGAGAAACCATACGTAAGGTTGCAGGAATTAAAACGAAAAAGATAGCACAATTCAATCCCCCTTTCTTGTGCAAACTAGTCACTTCAATTGGCATCGAGCTCACCTCTAGGGGGTGAGCACACTTTGCAAAGGTGTGAGAGGAAAGATCTCGGAAGAAGTGATGAGTCATCATTCCAACTCAGTAATGTTCCTTCCCCGAAGGAGCTTCAAGAAATAGACCACCAGATTCACCGGTGAACATTACTATTATTGGAAAGATCAAATGAGATTGTTCCTAGAATCTCAAGACACCGACATTCGGGGGAATTGTTGAAGATGGTCCTTTTGAACCTACTACAACTCTTGATGATGGGACCACTATGAGCAAACCCGAAACACTGGACACCGAAGATAAACGCATGGTACTTTCTAAACTCTAAAGCTAAATTTTATCTAACATGTGCTTTAGGTAGAAGTGAATATGATAAAGTTCTTTGGGAAAGAAACCGCCAAAGAAATCGGGATACATTGAAGATCGCCCATGAAGGAACAGGACTCAAGTCAAAGAAGCAAAAATCAACCTTCTTATTCATAAATTTGAAACATTCAAAATGGAGGAGCAAGAAACAATTTCTCAAATGTTTAGCGATTCACAACAATAACAAATGATTTGAACTCCCGGGAAATACCTACTCAAATCAAGCTAAAGTAAGAAAACTCCTAAGATGCCTTCCAAAGGTATGGAGACCTAAAGTGACTGCTATAACAGAAGCTAAAGATCTCTCTATTCTCAAAATAGAGGATCTACTTGGATCCCTAAAAGTGCATGAACAAGAAATCATGGATGAACTTCAACCCAAGAAGGTTAAAACCATTGCACTCAAAGCTTCTCAAAAACTTCACAACCTTCTAAAGCTATGGCACATAAAGCTCAAGAGGATACTCAAGAAGAAAGTGAAGATGATGAAAATGACATTGATGATGAGGATGAAATGGCTCTAATCACTGAAGGTTGAGAAGATGGGCATTTAGAAAGAAAAATAATGTAAAACCCTTCTTCAAGAAAGATCAACCTAAAGGTGAAGGAACCAAGCAAAATTGATCCCGTGTGTGCTATGAATGTAACAAACCCGACATTTCGAAGTGAATGTCCAAAGTTGAAAGGAAGCAACAGAAAGTTCACACCTAAGAAAAAGGCTCTACTTGCAACATGGGATGACTCGAGAAGATACCAACTCGGACCATGATGAAGAAAGCGCAAACTTTTGTTTCATGGCCGACTGAGGAACCTTCTCAAATACTTCCTACTTCAAGTACGGAATCAATCAACTCATGCTTCAGAGGAGAATCTTGATCTAGAAGAGGTAAGCACTTCTAAATCACAAACTTGTGCTTCATGCAAAGATACTCGAACATGCTTTTGAAAACCTATTACATGATTCAAACACTTTGGCTCAAAATGTGTCTTTGTTCAAAAATCAACTTTTGAATGCAAAAAGGGAGAATGAAGAGCTTCAAAAACAAAATGAATATTTGATAAAAACAGTTCAAACTCTTCAACATTCTCACTTTAAACTTTCTGAACAACACAAACTTTTGAAAGATAAGGTCTCAGAACAACCAAATCTTATACTCTCTGACCTTGAAAATCAAAACAACCTTCTCAAAGATAAAGTTTCTGTTTTAACTAAAGAACTAGCTATGTCCATACAGAAAACTTTTGAACTACCTGTAGAAAAACAAAATGAGAAGAAATCTAGGACTAGAAAGTCTAAGACAAAGTGCACATATTGCAAACATTTTGGTCATGATATTTCTGTATGCTATAAACTGAAAAGAAGCTTCTATAGGAAGAGGACTAACCATGAAGGACCCAAAAGATATTGGGTACCTAAATCATTACTAACATCTGAAACAGGAATGCCTCTTAGCATCCAAGAAAAAGCTGTGGTTCTTAGACAAAGTGGATGTTCGAGGCACATGACAGTGAGGAAAGAGATAAATTTCTCTCAATGGAGAGAATAGATGGAGGCTATGTCATCTTTGGCAATGATGATAAAGCTTGCATCAAAGGTATAGGTACTATAGGTAATTCTAACTCCCTAAAATTAAGAATGTTCAATATGTAGAAGGTTTAAAGCATAATTTGTTAAGTATCAGTCAAATGTGTGATAGTGGTCATAAAGTCTCTTTTAAATCGATAAGTGTTTTATTAAAGAAATCTCCTCCTGTAAGGTCTTGTTTATTGCATCTAGAAATAAAAATCTATATAGCCTATGTCTTGATGAACTATCTCAAGAAACTTGTCTTATGTCTTATGAAAATGACAAATGGATTTGGCATAGAAGAACTCGCCACATAAGCATGCAAACTATTTCAAAACTTTCCAAAAAGGAACTAGTCGAGAGGTTACCAAAAATCAATTTTGAAAAAGATAGAGTGTGTGAAGCATGTGTTCATGGTAAACATGTGAAATCTAGTTTCAAACCTAAGAACATGATCACATCCCAAAGGTCACTAGAACTACTTCACATAGACTTATTTGGTCCTACCAAACCGCTGCTAGTCTTAATGGAAAAGATATGGTTTTGTAATTGTTGATGATTTCTCTAGATTCACTGGGTGCTATTTTTGAAAAACAAAGATGAGGCTTTTGAAGCCTTCAAAGTGTTTCTAAAGAAAGTTCAAAATGAAAAAGGAACAAATGTTATTTCGTAAGAAGTGATCATGGGGAGAATTTGAAAACTTTTCTTTTCAAAACTTTTTGATGAAAATGGAATTACTCACAATTTCTCATGTCCTAGAACTCCACAACAAAATGGAGTTGTAGAAAGAAAAATAGAACTTTGCAAGAAATGGCAAGAACACTCTTAGAAGATTCAAAAATTGAAAAATACTTTTGGGCGTAAGTCGTAAAACACACTGCTATATTTTGAATAGAGTGTCTATTAGAAAAATTGTTGAGAAAACCCCTATGAAATTTGGAAAAATAGAAAACCAACCATTGCATACTTTTCGTGTATTTGGTTGCACTTGTTTCATTTTGAATAACAAAGACAATCTAGGAAAATTTGATTCTAAATCGATAAAGGAATTTTTCTAGGATATTCAACATCTTCAAAGGCTTATAGGGTATATAACCTTAGGACTCAAACTGTAGAAGAAAGCATGCATATTGTATTTAATGAAACTAACAGTTCAAGTGAAGTAATTGATGTTGATGAGACCAATCAAGAAGGTACAGAACATGAAAGCAGATTGGAGAAGGATGAACCGTAAGCTTCGCTCAACCTTCTAAACAATCAAATGAAGCTACTCAAGCTTCGATGAACCTTCTCAATTACCAAGAAGTTGGAGAATGGTGGTACATCATCCACAAGATCAAATTATTGGTAGCACTTCAGATCTCGTTAGAACTAGAACTTCATTTAGAGACAATGTCTTTGGAATGGTCTTAATCTCTCAAATAGAACCTAAGTCAATCAATGAGGCCATACAAGATCAATCATGGATAGAAGCAATGACTGAAGAACTCTCTCAATTTGAAAAGAATGAGGTATGGAACTTAGTGATACCTCCAAAAATCATCTATTATAGGAACCAAATGGGTGTTGAAACAAGCTAGATGAAAATGGTAAGGTGGTGAGAAACAAGGCAAGACTTGTTGCTCAAGGGTATAACCAACAGGAAGGTATTGACTATGATGAAACTTTTGCTCCTCAGAGCAAGGTTAGAAGCTATTAGAATCTTACTTGCATTTCTTTGCACACAAAAATTTCAAATTATTTCAAATGGATGTTAAAAGTGCTTTTCTAAATGGTTTTTAAATGAGGAAGTTTATGTCAATCAACCTCCTGGTTTTGTTGATCAAAAGAAACCAAACCATGTTTTTAAACTCACCAAAGCTCTATATGGGCTTAAGCAAGCTCCTAGAGCTTGGTATGAAAGGTTAAGTAACTTTTTGATCAAAAACAAATTTACAAGAGGAAAAATTGATACTACATTATTTAAGAAAACTCTTGATAAAGATTTGTTGATTGTTCAAATTTATGTTGATGATATCATTTTGGATCAACAAATGAAAAATTATGCAAAGATTTTGGGAAACTTATGAAAAGTGAATTTGAAATGAGTATGATGGGAGAATTAAGTTTCTTTCTAGGGCTTCAAATTAAACAACTTGATGAAGGTATCTTTATTAGTCAAGAAAAATACATCAAAGATCTTCTCAAGAAATATAAGATGAATGAAGCTAAAGCCATGGCAACTCCTATGCATCCTTCTGTACAAATTGAGAAGGATGAAGAAGGAAAACCAATTTCTGAAAAAGAATACAGGGGTATGATAGGTTCACTGTTATATTTAATCGCTAGCGACTCGACATTGTGTTTTCGGTTGGCCTATGTGCTAGATTTCAAGTTTCTCCAAAAGAATCTCATCTCTCATGCGATAAAAGAATATTCAGATACTTAGTGGGAACAACTAATCTTGGTCTATGGTATAAAAAGAATACTCATTTTGACCTAATTAGCTACTGTGATGCTGACTATGCTGGTGATAGAATTGACAGAAAAAGTACTAGTGGATCATGTCAAATTTTGGGGGAATCCTTAATCTCTTGGTCTTGTAGAAAACAGAATTCAATTGCATTATCAACTACTGAAGCAGAATATGTATCTGCTGCTGGTTGTTGTTCTCAAATTCTATGGATCAAGAATCAATTGGAGGACTACTCTATAAGGTACACATGCACTCCCATTTATTGTGACAATACTAGTGCTATCAATTTATCAAAAAATCCCATCCAACACTCTAGGTCTAAACACATTGATATTAAACATCATTTTATCAGAGATCATGTTCAAAAGAAGGATGTGGAACTTATTTTTATTGACACCAAGCATCAATTAGCTGATATATTTACCAAGCCTTTGTTAGAAGAAAGTTTTAATTTTATTAAAAAGGCTTTGCACATTTTAAAATGTCCTTAGGAGAAAAATATGTCAAAAACCCCAACCTTCTGAAGTCTTCAGAAGGTTCGCTTGGAGAGAATCAAATTCAGAAGGTTGAATTTGAGAAGGATAAATTAAAGTCAATTGGGGACGGTTATTAAAGCAACTAAAAATCGACTTCTATGACACGCTTATGTCCTCGTCATAATCGCAACCATCAAGTCACAACGGCTAGTCTCTCTCTCTTTCACTTTCTTCCACGCACGCCCAAAACAAACCGAACTCATTCTCTCTCAAACCGATTTTCTTCTTCTCTTCCTTCCTTTTCGCTGAAGAAATTTTTTTTTTTCTCAAAAATGGTGAGAACAAAAATCCCATGTGTGAAGAAAGCCAAGACTCCCACAACCCATGACCTTCCACCTGCATTATTGAATGCTTCTAAACCTACACCTACCTGCATTGATCCTCCATCGTAACAAAACCTTCCAAATCATCACCCACTCCTCACGAAGGTCTACAAGAATCGAACAAGTTCTCTCAAGGAAATACAGGTCCTGGAACAAGAAGGAGTCAACCAATCACTCTTGATGATGATGATTCTACTCATGCGAAATGATGGCGAATCAAACCGAACCGAAAAGGAAAGCCTCTCTTCAACCCCAATCTTCTTCCAAAAGACCAAAATTTAAGATAAAGTTTGGAGGAAGTAAAGGAAAGGAAAAGGTGGATGAAGAAATGTAAACTTGATCAAGCTTCAAGTTGAAAAACAAGCCCTTCTTCTGTACAAGTGTTTGATAAGGAAAAATGGGGAAAGAGGAATGTTCTTATTGGTAGAATTTATCTCATTGGAGGAACTTAAAGCTTCAGGTTGGAATCTACAGAACACATTGAGTATCAAGGTTGGCAAAACATTCTCGTCCCAAGGAGAAACTATTTATCCCAACCTCATAAAAGAATTCTATGGATACATGAATGTGAGTGAAACCAAATCCTCTTTACTACTCAAGTAAAAGGAACCACCATTGTGGTAACACCAACCATAATAGCCAATGCCCGAAAATTCCCGAGAATGAAGTGTGTTTGTATGGAAAAGATTGGTATGATCAAACCGAAGTTACACAGAGGAAGTTCTCAAGCTTCGATGAAGAAACCTAGTGAAAAGCTCAAATCATCAAGACTAAAGGATGAAGCACGTATCATGCACAATATGGTAGTCCACTCTCTCGATTCCTAGAGCGGGAAGTTTTGAGTGTAAAACCTATTGATCTACTCTTAGTCTATCACATGATCACTAGAAATAAGATTAACCTTCCATACATTATCTTTCATTATATGATAGACATGTGCAAAACCATTAAGTGATTTCATCCCTACCCTATGGTATGTTCTTGACCAAATTATTCAGATTTAAGAAAATCTCTCGTGGCTAGGAAGAATCAATACATGAAAAAACAACCTTCTGGTCCAAGAGTGCTAAACAGATGGGACTGAAACTTTTAGCAAGGAAATAGAAGGTTTTTCCAGAAACAAAACCTGTTCAAGATAAACCAATCCTAGAACCAAGTCCTACTGAAAATGCACCTATGTCAACTCCTCAGGGGGAGTCACTAGAACCGTAAACCGTTATTGGAATTGAGCCCATAAATTTAGCCCCACCAAATCCCACAATTGAGAATTTAGTTGAGACAGAACCCTCTCAAGAATGGAGAGAAATTTTTGAAAATCCTTTAGACTTGAATGACACTCCAACTGAAAAAGAACAACCTGAACAAATGGAAAAAGAAGCTTCTGATGAGAACCTTAGAACAGACCTTGAAAAACCTGAAAATCAAGCTTCTGAAACCATTCCTTCTGTTGTAGAATCTCTACCTTCTGATAGAGCCATCTATTACCCATTCTCTCAAGGAATCATTTATTTGCCATATACCACTTCTCATGAGGGTCTAGCTCAGGGGGAGCTACAAGAAAATCAATCCCATAAGAATGAGGAACAGAAAAATGAACAAACACAACCACTATCTCCTATCACTCAAGCTGTTCATGAGGTAATTAGGGATATTGAGGACCAAGTTACACCTGAAAACCCTCAGAATCAAGCCACTAGCCCTGAAATAATGGCTTCTATTGCTCTCACTGAATTACTCCACACTCCCGATCCTCAATTGGTCCAAATACACAATCAACTCCCGCTCCTCTTCATCATGACATTCGGGATCTAATGAACAAGTAGCAAATTTATTTTCCCAATGGCGTGAAAATCCTAGAACTTCACTGGCAATACTCTTGCTTCAAAATATTCACGATTTATGTTCTCTCCTATGTATGACTCCTCCGCACTAAAGGTACACGAAGGTTCAGGACCTTCTAAACTACCTTACGACCGCCAAGACAATTTGGATCTCTAGGATCCTTCTTCACAAACTATGAATGCACCTCTATCATCATCATCGACAAGCACACACAGTAGCAAAGAAACCTTCAGAGAACAAGGAAGATTCATTTACCTATGCAGACAAGAAAGAAGTCTGGAGGCAATGAAGAAGATGAGAGCACACCATGAGAAACAAATGAAGAAGATGAGGTACAGAACAACAAGCTTCGATGAGCATTGGAATACTTCAAACAGAAAACAGATGGAAGCTCACGTAAACTATGCCTATCAACAATGGGTAATGGAAAACATAGTGCCTACTATGGTTCCTAATGTTGCGCTTCGACTTCCCTCCTCCTCAACCCTTCCGGGACATTCTCACCGCTTCATCATCAAATTCTTCAGATGATTCCTCTCCAACCAAGTAGCAAGCTAATTTCCTTTTCTTCCCTCCTTTGTTTGTTGACAAAGGGGAGAATGGAGATTATTAGCTACTTAGTTTTAAGTGATATATTTTGGGGTTTCTGTTGACATTTTAATTATCTTTTGGACATGTTTAGTTTGTGCTATGTTATGGTTTGTAATTGATAATTATCAAAACTATGTATGTGTGGTATGTGTCTTTGTTTTCTTGATCTGTTATTCTTTGCACTTATACATGATAATTATCCCTTTGCTATGAATGTGTTAAATACATTTATTTTGGATTGAAATATCTATTCTCGAGAAACAGAAAACTTAAAATATATTCTCAAGTTTGTCATCACCAAAAGGGGGAGATTGTAGAAATGAAAATCTCTTTCCATGTTTTGATGATACAAACTTAAAGGAATAAATTGAGTTTTCCAAAACACTTATTATATTATAACAAGTTTTCTCATCAAGTGTATGAAAGAACAGAAATAGAATCATAGCAAAGATCTTGGCATTACAAAATAAACTAAGTGATATTTCAAGTCCAAACATGCCAAAAGAAGGTTACCTACAAAAGGGTACCTTATGAAGGTTGAATACTGAAGGTTAAAACCATCGGAAGGTTGATCGCGAAGGCTTAAAAGTTAAAGTAACTTCTTCTTGAAGAAGGTTGATGAAAGTCAAGCGAAGGTTGACTAAAAGTCAACACAAGGTTGACCAATAGTCAACAGAAAGTTTGATTGAAGTCAACGAAGGTTGATTTACTTCTTAAAGAAATTCGGAAGGTTAAAGTTCAAGAAGGTTAAAAGTGGATTGAAGATTTCAAGCTTCATTTTCGAAAAATGATTCATTCTCGAAATCCTAATCTGAAATGGATCAAATGAAGTTCAAGGAATTTAAGTTTGTAAATATTATCTTAAATGATAAAGAACTCCTTGATTTTTGTTTGTAAATTAAAAGCATGTTTGTTCATGTTAAAG
Organism: Oxytropis ochrocephala; assembly: GCA_020916435.1. Classification (NCBI taxonomy): domain Eukaryota; kingdom Viridiplantae; phylum Streptophyta; class Magnoliopsida; order Fabales; family Fabaceae; genus Oxytropis; species Oxytropis ochrocephala. The sequence continues at coordinate 44,586,862 of CM037088.1, read as the reverse complement.
GAGCTTGAAGCTTCAAAATTAAAGTATGTAAAATCGTATAAAGTACATGAACAGAAAGTATGATAGAAAGGAAGAAAAGCAAGTAGAATGTTGACATGAAGTGACCTTATGGAAAGATAAAGCACCAAGGTTGCTTTAGAAGGTTAAAAAGGCTACAACTAAAGCATACATAACATCATTGCCTACCTACAAGTCTACAAACAATTCCAACAAACTCTTTCTCCATTCCAATGGCTATATTTTCAGATTGGGAGTCTATATAAATGTTGCTCAATTCAAATACAAATCATGAGTTGATATTGGAACCTTCAAGTCAAGCTTCTAAACGAAATCCAACCTTCTCATCCACACTTCAAGCTACTACAAAATTCAGAATTGGGAATACTTTCTTGAGTGTGTGCAAGCTTGTTACATTCTTAGAAATACATTGTATTCATCTATAAACAAGCTCCTAAATCATCCCATAACCCAAACCCCCTTATTGTAAGGAATATTGTGCTTGTTTCTCAACAGACTACCTAGATTAAAGGTGAGTGGTGTTGATGATTCTAAGTTGTAATTCTCACAACAAACTACCTAGTGAAAGGTGAGTGTTGTTGGTGAGTCTAAGTTGTAGGTATCTCAACAAACTACCTAGTAAGAGGTGAGTGTTGTTGGTGATTCGGTTTGAAGGTTTCACAACAAACTACCTAGTGAGAGGTGAGGGTTGTTGGTGATTCATTCAAAAGTTTCTCAACAAGCTACCTAGTGAAAAGTGAGGGTTGTTGGTGATTCTACTGTGGAAGTTAGCACTTGTCTTTTGTGTGTGATCAAAAGAGAGTGAAGGTGAAAGTCTTTAGCAAGTGAAGCTAAAGCAAGTGTAAAATCTATTTGGAAAATAGTGGAAACTCTCACGAGGACGTGGGGAGAGGAGTAGCCACAGTTTGGTGAACCTCTATAACTCTACTGTGTTATTTTCTGCTTTACTTACCATTTGCTTTAACTGTCTAACAATCACCAAAGTTTTCAAAATACTTTAGAAGGTTAAATACACCAACCTTCTGAAGTCAAAATCTTAATTTTAAATAAGCTAAACTTTGATTATCTTTTGAAAACTACACTCTTTGCTAAAAGAACAGACATCTAAAAATCATCAAAGTTAATTATCTTTTACTACTATCACATTTGCTTATTGTTTGTGCAACTAACATTCAACCTTCTGATATCCAAGTTATCTTGAGAAACCATACAGAAGGTTGCAGGAATTAAAAACGAAAAAGATAGCACAATTCAATCCCCCCCCTTTCTTGTGCAAACTAGTCACTTCAATTGGCATCAGAGCTCACCTCTAGGGGCTGAGCACACTTTGCAGTGTGAGAGGAAAGATCCTGGAAGAAGTGATGAGTCATCATTCCAACTCTGTAATGTTCCTTCCTGAAGGAGCTTCAAGAAATAGACCACCAGATTCACCGTGAACATTACTATTATTGGAAAGATCAAATGAGATTGTTCCTAGAATCTCAAGACACTGACATTTGGGGAATTGTTGAAGATGGTCCTTTTGAACCTACTACAACTCTTGATGATGGGACCACTATGAGCAAACCCAGAAACACCTGGACACCTGAAGATAAACGCATGGTACTTCTAAACTCTAAAGCTAAATTTTATCTAACATGTGCTTTAGGTAGAAGTGAATATGATAAAGTTGCTGGGAAAGAAACTGCCAAAGAAATCTGGGATACATTGAAGACTGCCCATGAAGGAACAGACCAAGTCAAAGAAGCAAAAATCAACCTTCTTATTCATAAATTTGAAACATTCAAAATGGAGGAGCAAGAAACAATTTCTGAAATGTTTAGCAGATTCACAACAATAACAAATGATTTGAACTCCCTGGGAAATACCTACTCAAATCAAGCTAAAGTAAGAAAACTCCTAAGATGCCTTCCAAAGGTATGGAGACCTAAAGTGATGCTATATAACAGAAGCTAAAGATCTCTCTATTCTCAAAATAGAGGATCTACTTGGATCCCTAAAAGTGCATGAACAAGAAATCATGGATGAACTTCAACCCAAGAAGGTTAAAACCATTGCACTCAAAGCTTCTCAAAAACTTCACAACCTTCTAAAGCTATGGCACATAAAGCTCAAGAGGATACTCAAGAAGAAAGTGAAGATGATGAAAATGACATTGATGATGAGGATGAAATGGCTCTAATCACGTAAGGTTGAGAAGATGGGCATTTAGAAAGAAAAATAACAGAAAACCCTTCTTCAAGAAAGATCAACCTAAAGGTGAAGGAACCAAACAAAATTGATCTTGTGTGCTATGAATGTAACAAACCTGGACATTTCAGAAGTGAATGTCCAAAGTTGAAAGGAAGCAACAGAAAGTTCACACCTAAGAAAAAGGCTCTACTTGCAACATGGGATGACTCAGAAGATACCAACTCAGACCATGATGAAGAAACTGCAAACTTTTGTTTCATGGTCGACTCGAGGAACCTTCTCAAATACTTCCTACTTCAAGTACGGAATCAATCAACTCATGCTTCAGAGGAGATACTTGATCTAGAAGAGGTAAGCACTTCTAAATCACAAACTTGTGCTTCATGCAAAGATACTGAACATGCTTTTGAAAACCTATTACATGATTCAAACACTTTGGCTCAAAAATGTGTGCTGTTCAAAAATCAACTTTTGAATGCAAAAAGGGAGAATGAAGAGCTTCAAAAACAAAATGAATATTTGATAAAAGCAGTTCAAACTCTTCAACATTCTCACTTTAAACTTTCTGAACAACACAAACTTTTGAAAGATAAAGTCTCAGAACAACCAAATCTTATACTCTCTGACCTTGAAAATCAAAACAACCTTCTCAAAGATAAAGTTTCTGTTTTAACTAAAGAACTAGCTATGTCCATACAGAAAACTTTTGAACTACTGTAGAAAAACAAAATGAGAAGAAATCTAGGACTAGAAAGTCTAAGACAAAGTGCACATATTGCAAACATTTTGGTAATGATATTTCGTATGCTATAAAGCGAAAAAAGAAGCTTCTATAGGAAGAGGACTAACCATGAAGGACCCAAAAGATATTGGGTACCTAAATCATTACTAACATCTCGAAGCAGGAATGCCTCTTAGCATCCAAGAAAAAGTCGTGGTTCTTAGACAAAGTGGATGTTCGAGGCACATGACAGGGGAAAGAGATAAATTTCTCTCAATGGGAGAGAATAGATGGAGGCTATGTCATCTTTGGCAATGATGATAAAGCTTGCATCAAAGGTATAGGTACTATAGGTAATTCTAACTCCCTAAAATTAAGAATGTTCAATATGTAGAAGGTTTAAAGCATAATTTGTTAAGTATCGATCAACTGTGTGATAGTGGTCATAAAGTCTCTTTTAAATCGATAAGTGTTTTATTAAAGAAATCTCCTCTGGTAAGGTCTTGTTTATCATGCATCTAGAAATAAAAATCTATATAGCCTATGTCTTGATGAACTATCTCAAGAAACTTGTCTTATGTCTTATGAAAATGACAAATGGATTTGGCATAGAAGAACTGGCCACATAAGCATGCAAACTATTTCAAAACTTTCCAAAAAGGAACTAGTCAGAGGTGTTACCAAAAATCAATTTTGAAAAAGATAGAGTGTGTGAAGCATGTGTTCATGGTAAACATGTGAAATCTAGTTTCAAACCTAAGAACATGATCACATCCCAAAGGTCACTAGAACTACTTCACATAGACTTATTTGGTCCTACCAAATCTGCTAGTCTTAATGGAAAAAGATATGGTTTTGTAATTGTTGATGATTTCTCTAGATTCACCTGGGTGCTATTTTTGAAAAACAAAGATGAGGCTTTTGAAGCCTTCAAAGTGTTTCTAAAGAAAGTTCAAAATGAAAAAGGAACAAATGTTATTTCGTAAGAAGTGATCATGGGGAGAATTTGAAAACTTTTCTTTTCAAAACTTTTTGATGAAAATGGAATTACTCACAATTTCTCATGTCCTAGAACTCCACAACAAAATGGAGTTGTAGAAAGAAAAATAGAACTTTGCAAGAAATGGCAAGAACACTCTTAGAAGATTCAAAAATTGAAAAATACTTTTTTTGGGGCGTAAGTCGTAAAACATGACTGCTATATTTTGAATAGAGTGTCTATTAGAAAAATTGTTGAGAAAACCCCTATGAAATTTGAAAAATAGAAAACCAACCATTGCATACTTTCGTGTATTTGGTTGCACTTGTTTCATTTTGAATAACAAAGACAATCTAGGAAAATTTGATTCTAAATCGATAAAGGAATTTTTAGGATATTCAACATCTTCAAAGGCTTATAGGGTATATAACCTTAGGACTCAAACTGTAGAAGAAAGCATGCATATTGTATTTAATGAAACTAACAGTTCAAGTGAAGTAATTGATGTTGATGAGACCAATCAAGAAGGTGTACAGAACATGAAAAGCAGTTGGAGAAGGATGAACCGAAGCTTCGCTCAACCTTCTAAACAATCAAATGAAGCTACTCAAGCTTCTGATGAACCTTCTCAATTACCAAGAAGTTGGAGAATGGTGGTACATCATCCACAAGATCAAATTATTGGTAGCACTTCAGATCCTGTTAGAACTAGAACTTCATTTAGAGACAATGTTCTTTGGAATGGTCTTAATCTCTCGAAATAGAACCTAAGTCAATCAATGAGGCCATACAAGATCAATCATGGATAGAAGCAATGAGTGAAGAACTCTCTCAATTTGAAAAGAATGAGGTATGGAACTTAGTGATACCTCCAAAAATCATCTATTATAGGAACCAAATGGGTGTTGAAACAAGCTAGATGAAAATGGTAAGGTGGTGAGAAACAAGGCAAGACTTGTTGCTCAAGGGTATAACCAACAGGAAGGTATTGACTATGATGAAACTTTTGCTCCTGTAGCAAGGTTAGAAGCTATTAGAATCTTACTTGCATTTCTTTGCACACAAAAATTTCAAATTATTTCAAATGGATGTTAAAAGTGCTTTTCTAAATGGTTTTTAAATGAGGAAGTTTATGTCAATCAACCTCCTGGTTTTGTTGATCAAAAGAAACCAAACCATGTTTTTAAACTCACCAAAGCTCTATATGGGCTTAAGCAAGCTCCTAGAGCTTGGTATGAAAGGTTAAGTAACTTTTGATCAAAAACAAATTTACAAGAGGAAAAATTGATACTACATTATTTAAGAAAACTCTTGATAAAGATTTGTTGATTGTTCAAATTTATGTTGATGATATCATTTTTGGATCAACAAATGAAAAATTATGCAAAGATTTTGGGAAACTTATGAAAAGTGAATTTGAAATGAGTATGATGGGAGAATTAAGTTTCTTTCTAGGGCTTCAAATTAAACAACTTGATGAAGGTATCTTTATTAGTCAAGAAAAATACATCAAAGATCTTCTCAAGAAATATAAGATGAATGAAGCTAAAGCCATGGCAACTCCTATGCATCCTTCTGTACAAATTGAGAAGGATGAAGAAGGAAAACCAATTTCGAAAAAAGAATACGAGGGGTATGATAGGTTCATCTGTTATATTTAAGCGCTAGTGAGACGACATTGTGTTTTCGGTTGGCCTATGTGCTAGATTTCAAGTTTCTCCAAAAGAATCTCATCTCACTTCTTGATCAAAAGAATATTCGGATACTTAGTGGGAACAACTAATCTTGGTCTATGGTATAAAAAGAATACTCATTTTGACCTAATTAGCTCTTGTGATCCGATTATATTTGGTGATAGAATTGTGAGAAAAAGTACTAGTGGATCATGTCAAATTTTGGGGAATCCTTAATCTCTTGGTCTTGTAGAAAATGAATTCAATTGCATTATCAATCATCAAGCGGAATATGTATCTGCTTGCTGGTTGTTGTTCTCAAATTCTATGGATCAAGAATCAATTGGAGGACTACTCTATAAGGTACACATGCACTCCCATTTATTGTGACAATACTAGTGCTATCAATTTATCAAAAAATCCCATCCAACACTCTAGGTCTAAACACATTGATATTAAACATCATTTTATCAGAGATCATGTTCAAAAGAAGGATGTGGAACTTATTTTTATTGACACCAAGCATCAATTAGCTGATATATTTACCAAGCCTTTGTTAGAAGAAAGTTTTAATTTTATTAAAAAGGCTTTGCACATTTTAAAATGTCCTTAGGAGAAAAATATGTCAAAAACCCCAACCTTCTGAAGTCTTCAGAAGGTTCGCTTGGAGAGAATCAAATTCAGAAGGTTGAATTTGAGAAGGATAAATTAAAGTCAATTGGGGACGGTTATTAAAGCAACTAAAAACTGACTTCTATGACAGTTATGTCCTGTCATAACTGCAACCATCAAGTCACAACGGCTAGTCTCTCTCTCTCTTTCACTTTCTTCCACGCACGCCCAAAACAAACTGAACTCATTCTCTCTCAAACCGATTTTCTTCTTCTTCTCTTCCTTTTCGCGAAGAAATTTTTTTCTTTTCTCCAAAAATGGTGAGAACAAAAATCCCATGTGTGAAGAAAGCCAGCACTCCCACAACCCATGACCTTCCACCTGCATTATTGAATGCTTCTAAACCTACACCTACCCAGATTGATCCTCCATCAGAACAAAAACCTTCCAAATCATCACCCACTCCCTCACGAAGGTCTACAAGAATCAGAACAAGTTCTCTCAAGGAAATACAGGGTCCTGGAACAAGAAGGAGTCAACCAATCACTCTTGATGATGATGATTCTACTCTGTCTGAAATGATGGCAGAATCAAAACTGGAACTGAAAAGGAAAGCCTCTCTTCAACCCCAATCTTCTTCCAAAAGACCAAAATTTAAGATAAAGTTTGGAGGAAGTAAAGGAAAGGAAAAGGTGGATGAAGAATGCGAAACTTGATCAAGCTTCAAGTTGAAAAACAAGCCCTTCCTGCACAAGTGTTTGATAAGGAAAAATGGGAAAGAGGAATGTTCTTATTGGTAGAATTTATCTCATTGGAGGAACTTAAAGCTTAGGTTGGAATCTCTGAGAACACATTGAGTATCAAGGTTGGCAAAACATTACATCCCAAGGAGAAACTATTTATCCCAACCTCATAAAAGAATTCTATGGATACATGAATGTGAGTGAAACCAAATCCTCTTTTACTACTCAAGTAAAAGGAACCACCATTGTGGTAACACCAACCATAATAGCCAATGCCCCAAAAATTCCCGAGAATGAAGTGTGTTTGTATGGAAAAGATTGGTATGATCAAACCGAAGTTACACAGAGGAAGTTCTCAAGCTTACGATGAAGAAACCTAGTGAAAAGCTCAAATCATCAAGACTAAAGGATGAAGCACGTATCATGCACAATATGGTAGTCCACTCTCCGATTCCTAGAGCGGGAAGTTTTGAGCGCAGTAAAACCTATTGATCTACTCTTAGTCTATCACATGATCACTAGAAATAAGATTAACCTTCCATACATTATCTTTCATTATATGATAGACATGTGCAAAACCATTAGCGATTTCATCCCTACCCTATGGTATGTTCTTGACCAAATTATTCAGATTTAAGAAAATCTCTCGTGGCTGGGAAGAATCAATACATGAAAAAACAACCTTACGGTCCAAGAGTGCTAAAGCAGATGGGATTTGAAACCTTTTAGCAAGAAACTAGAAGTCTTTCCAGAAACAAAACCTGATCAAGATAAACCAATCCTAGAACCAAGTCCTACTGAAAATGCACCTATGTCAACTCCTCGGGAGTCACTAGAAACTAAACCGTTATTGGAATTGAGCCCATAAATTTAGCCCCACCAAATCCCACAATTGAGAATTTAGTTGAGACAGAACCCTCTCAAGAATGGAGAGAAATTTTTGAAAATCCTTTAGACTTGAATGACACTCCAACTGAAAAAGAACAACTCGAACAAATGGAAAAAGAAGCACGATGAGAACCTTAGAATGGACCTTGAAAAACACGAAAATCAAGCTTCGAAACCATTCCTTACATTTGTAGAATCTCTACCTTCCGATAGAGCCATCTATTACCCATTCTCTCAAGGAATCATTTATTTGCCATATACCACTTCTCATGAGGTCTAGCTGGGGAGCTACAAGAAAATCAATCCCATAAGAATGAGGAGCAGAAAAATGAACAAACACAACCACTATCTCCTATCACTCAAGCCGTTCATGAGGTAATTAGGGATATTGAGGACCAAGTTACACTGAAAACCCTCGAATCAAGCCACTAGCCACGAAATAATGGCTTCTATTGCTCTCACCGAATTACTCCACACTCCCGATCCTCAATTGGTCCAAATACACAATCAACTCATGCTCCTCTTCATCATGACATTCGGGGATCTATTGAACAAGTAGCAAATTTATTTTCCCAATGGCGTGAAAATCCTAGAACTTCACCGCAATACTCTTGCTTCGAAAATATTCACGCATTTATGTTCTCTCCTATGTATGACTCCTCTGCACCAAAGGTACACGAAGGTTCAGGACCTTCTAAACTACCTTCGATCCGCCAAGACAATTTGGATCTCTAGGATCCTTCACAAACTATGAATGCACCTCTATCATCATCATCGGACAAGGCACTGGTAGCAAAGAAACCTTCAGAGAACAAGGAAGATTCATTTACCTATGCGCAGACAAGAAAAAGAAATCTGGAGGCAATGAAGAAGATGAGAGCACACCATGAGAAACAAATGAAGAAGATGAAGTGCAGAACAACAAGCTTCGATGAGCATTGGAATACTTGCAGAAAACAGAGTGGAAGCTCACGTAAACTATGCCTATCAACAATGGGTAATGGAAAACATAGTGCCTACTATGGTTCCTAATGTTGCGATTCGACTTCCTCCTCCTCAACCCTTCCAGACATTCTCGGCTGCTTCATCATCAAATTCTTGAGATGATTCCTCTCCAACCAAGTAGCAAGCTAATTTCCCTTTTCTTCCCTCTCTTTTTCTTTGTTGACAAAGGGGAGAATGGAGATTATTAGCTACTTAGTTTTAAGTGATATATTTTGGGGGTTTCATTGACATTTTAATTATCTTTTGGACATGTTTAGTTTGTGCTATGTTATGGTTTGTAATTGATAATTATCAAAACTATGTATGTGTGGTATGTGTCTTTGTTTCGCCACGTGATCTGTTATTATTTGCACTTATACATGATAATTATCCCTTTGCTATGAATGTGTTAAATACATTTATTTTGGATTGAAATATCTATTCTCGAGAAAGCAGAAAACTTAAAATATATTCTCAAGTTTGTCATCACCAAAAAGGGGGAGATTGTAGAAATGAAAATCTCTTTCCATGTTTTGATGATACAAACTTAAAGGAATAAATTGAGTTTTCCAAAACACTTATTATATTATAACAAGTTTTTCATCAAGTGTATGAAAGAACAGAAATAGAATCATAGCAAAGATCTTGGCATTACAAAATAAACTAAGTGATATTTCAAGTCCAAACATGCCAAAAGAAGGTTACCTACAAAAGGGTACCTTACATGAAGGTTGAATACGAGAAGGTTAAAACCATCGGAAGGTTGATCTGAAGCTTAAAAGTTAAAGTAACTTCCTTCGAAGGTTGGTGAAAGTCAAGCGAGAAGGTTGACTAAAAGTCAACACAAGGTTGACCAATAGTCAACAGAAAGTTTGATTGAAGTCAACAGATGGTTGATTTACTTCTTAAAGAAATTCGGAAGGTTAAAGTTCAAGAAGGTTAAAAGTGGATTGAAGATTTCAAGCTTCGCTTCGGAAAATGATTCATTCTCGAAATCCTAATCTGAAATGGATCAAATGAAGTTCAAGGAATTTAAGTTTTGAAATATTATCTTAAATGATAAAGAACTCCTTGATTTTTGTTTGTAAATTAAAAGCATGTTTGTTCATGTTAAAGGAGCTTGAAGCTTCAAAATTAAAGTATGTAAAATCAGTATAAAGTACATGAACAGAAGCAGTGATAGAAAGGAAGAAAAGCAAGTAGAATGTTTGACATGAAGTGACCTTATGGAAAGATAAAGCACCAAGGTTGCTTTAGAAGGTTAAAAGGCTACAACTAAAGCATACATAACATCATTGCCTACCTACAAGTCTACAAACAATTCCAACAACTCTTTCTCCATTCCCATGACTATATTTTCAGATTGGGAGTCTATATAAATGTCTTGCTCAATTCAAATACAAATCATGAGTTGATATTGGAACCTTCAAGTCAAGCTTCTAAACGAAATCCAACCTTCTCATCCACACTTCAAGCTACTACAAAATTCAGAATTGGGAATACTTTCTTGAGTGTGTGCAAGCTTATTACATTCTTAGAAATACATTGTATTCATCTATAAACAAGCTCCTAAATCATCCCATAACCCAAACCCCTTATTGTAAGGAATATTGTGCTTGTTTCTCAATGGACTACCTAGATTAAAGGTGAGTGGTGTTGGTGATTCTAAGTTGTAATTCTCACAACAAACTACCTAGTGAAAGGTGAGTGTTGTTGGTGAGTCTAAGTTGTAGGTATCTCAACAAACTACCTAGTAAGAGGTGAGTGTTGTTGGTGATTCGGTTTGAAGGTTTCACAACAAACTACCTAGTGAGAGGTGAGGTTGTTGGTGATTCGATTCAAAAGTTTCTCAACAAGCTACCTAGTGAAAAGTGAGGGTTGTTGGTGATTCTCTTGTGGAAGTTAGCACTTGTCTTTTGTGTGTGATCAAAAGAGAGTGAAGGTGAAAGTCTTTAGCAAGTGAAGCTAAAGCAAGTGTAAAATCTATTTGGAAAATAGTGGAAACTCTCACGAGGACGTGGGGGAGAGGAGTAGCCACGGTTTGTGAACCTCTATAACTCTCTTGTGTTATTTTCTCGCTTTACTTACCATTTGCTTTAAGCTGTCTAACAATCACCAAAGTTTTCAAAATACTTTAGAAGGTTAAATACACCAACCTTACAAGTCAAAATCTTAATTTTAAATAAGCTAAACTTTGATTATCTTTTGAAAACTACACTCTTTGCTAAAAGAACAGACATCTAAAAATCATCAAAGTTAATTATCTTTTACTACTATCACATTTGCTTATTGTTTGTGCAACTAACATTCAACCTTCTGATATCCAAGTTATCTTGAGAAACCATACAGAAGGTTGCAGGAATTAAAAACGAAAAAGATAGCACAATTCAATCCCCCCCTTTCTTGTGCAAACTAGTCACTTCAACTATGATGCATTTCACGCACTAGATGCGTTTGGAATTTTAATTATACCTTGATGAGGTTTTTATTAAATGTAGTATTTTTATTTGAGGTGCGTGGAAAATGTTTTGAAAAACTCTGATTTTTATTGAGTAAATAGTGCTAATAGAAGGGGGTGTTACAGCTCTCATTTGAGGATCCAAGGCCAATGGATGTCAATTTGGAAGCTTAAGTTTCCTCAAAAGATTAAGTTGCTGTTATGGCGAGCTGCTAGAGGCTGTCTCCCTACCAGAGGCACTTTACAAAGGAAACATGTTTCGTGTGAAGGTCATTGTCCAATGTGTGAAGGGAACCCATAAAATGAATGGCATATCTTTTTTGAGTGTGATCAAGCTGAAGGGGTCTGGAGTGTTTATGGATTAACACATCAAATCCATTATGCGATGGCTAATGCAAAATGTTTCCGCGAATGTTTGTTTAGCCTACTGCAGACGCTGGCTGAACCGTTGAGGAAGACTCTAACTATGATGTGCTGGGCTATTTGGAAGCGAAAGAATGATAAAGTTTGGGAGGGCGTAGTGCAACCTGTGGTGCTGTCAGTTCGTAAAGCGATGGACTCACTTCATGATTGGGTTGTTGCGTGTTCTAGGCCGAGTGTAGCTGAGCAACAAGTTACAAACTCACCATCGGGAGAGATTTTGTGGCAGAAACCTTCAATTGGAACATACAAATGCAATGTAGGTGCATCTATGTTTAACTCGGAGAACAAGTATTGAATAGGAATGGTGATCCGAACTGACTCGTGGGATTTTATCGCGAAAAGACCATGTGGTTTCATGGCATACCAACACCACAAGAAGTAGAGGCAATGAGACTTTGACATGCTTTACTTTGGTTGTGGGACTTGGGACTACCGAGTATCTCTATAGAGCTGGACTCTTCACTAGTAGTTAATGGAGTGCAGTAAGACCCCAATACCAATTCAGAGTTTGGGACGCAGGTTTCTTATAGTAGGAATTTGTTGGCTCGTTTTCAAAGCTTTAAGATTAGCTATGTCAAGAGACAAGCTAATTGTGTCACTCATTCTTTAGCAAGGGCATCACAATTTTACGCTAGCTCCAATATTCATGATTTGATTCCAATCTATATTGAAACTCTTATTGGTATCGAAACGATCTGAGTTTATTATTGTCAAAAAAAAAATCACATTCACTAATAACTCGTTTTTATTTGGATCCTTCATAGATAGATGAGTTATTAATTCGAGATCTTAGTGAAATCACAACCTCTAATTAAAAAAAGAATGAAAGGGTGAACGGTTGGATCTTTAAACATGCCTCATGTGAATTTAACTCAAAAACACGAGAGGATCCAAACCCTTCATTCATATAGTATTTTTAATTTTTAATAATAACCCTCTTCTCGAAAGTCCAAGACCCATCCAAGTCTTGATCACGTTCAGGTATTCAATTTCAATCACACTCACGCGGTTCACCCTGTTCTACTCCACGTCCCCGCCTCCACGGTACTTGCACGTGCGACAGGAATCCCGCACGCGTTTCCAAGTCCTCCCTCACTCACAATGATAAAAATCTAGTCGTGGTGGCTGCACCGTTACTTCCATTTCTTCTCTTCTCTTCTCTCCTTTTCTCTCTCGAAGCGCTCAGTTTCGCCGCCGTTACTGTTCACCGGAAATGTCGGTAAGTTCTTGTCCTTCCCACGGATCATATCATATTCGTATTTTATGAAATCTCGTATGCTAGCTATATTAATTAAACATTGCTATCCCCAAAGTGTGAGATTTATCGTATATATATATGGATTATTTTTATTACCTACCTCGATTGTAGTTTAGTTTAGTTTAATTTGGAGATGGAAGACTAGATCCATTTTACTCTTCTTTTTTTTTTCCTTGGTTTGTAGGTTTTATTTCCATGCAGTTTCCAGTGATATTTAATTTCGTTTTGTTATCTTGTATGTGTGGTATTTCAATTTGGGAAAATCTTATTAACTTCTTTAGATTGCCAAAGATTGTTTAGCTGTAGGTGTTTAATGACATGATATATAGTTTGAAGACCAGTGACTATTATGTTACATAACTTATTTCATAATTTTCATAATTTGTAATCCTGATATCAAACTGCAAGCAATACAATACAATACAATACAAGAAGAGTCTTTCTTTACTGCATTTTAGGTCAATGGAAGAAATAACTATCTATGTGTCCCCTCAACTACATCTTGACATGTGTTGTGTTATTTGAATACATTACAACCTAAATGGAGCAATTAGAATCGACATGCATGCTGTAGTTTTTTTTTTTTGACTAAAAGAGATATTCGTTGATTCAAATTGGTAGAATAAAAATGCATGTTGTAGTTGTATAGTAGTTTTCTTTTAGAGTTTACATTAATTGATTTAAGCTAATATCACTGCATAGTCAGGGAAGGCTTATCTTGAATATTTTGTTTGAGATAAAGATTTTCATCTACCAAACTTCCCTTTCTCCCCCCATAGAGTGGGTTGTTGAATAGCATCCGAAGATAATTAAAAGGGAAGATGTTGGATTATACATAGTTCCATCTTTTCATCCATAACTTAGCTGGTAATTATCTTCAAATAACTTAGTTTGGTTGGGGAAGACATAAACACTTATTACTTGTCCAGTTATCCTTTTCAATGGGGCACCCCAAATGTATGATATTAACAAAATGCATATCACTGTGTTGGCTGATCAAGCTATGTTTAGTTGTGAGAGATAGCGAATTATTTCAAATCATAATATGTTTAAGTTTGTTGTTTTCATCATCCTGCTTTTGGGTTAAGTTTTCTGGCTTTCTTGCCTCCTTAGTCATTTATTGCTTAAATTACTTCATTTCTCAATATTATTGTATTCTATTTTTAATCTCACATCCCCTCTTTTCTGATATTTTCCACAAGATTGCATTTAAAATGATTAGTAGTTACAAGGAGAAATTAATACACCAAATAAACGGGAGTAGATCGACAGCTTGACATAAATTATAATATTTACTTATTTAGTAATTTAAAACTAATTTCTTCTTATATCGTTCATTACTGATAGTCATCATTTAAATATCATTACCACAAGGGGAGCTCCCATTCTTAGCAAGTATGGATCATTATTTATATACTTTGATTTGGGCCTTAAGTGTTAAATTTAGAAATATTTGTGTGTATGCAGAGGCGTGTTCGCCACAAGGTTTTAACATGTGTTTTCTGTGCAGATCAAAACTATAAAAGTTAGTAATGTTTCCTTAGGAGCATCTGAACGAGACATTCAGGAGTTCTTTTCCTTTTCTGGGGATATCGAATATGTTGAAATGAAGAGGTCAGTAAGTTGATGTGTTTGGTGTTCGACCCCTTTTAGAGTACTTTCATTCTTTAGTTTTATCATACAATTGGTATGTTTATATGTTGATGCAGTCACGACGAAAAATCTCAAATTGCCTATGTTAGTTTCAAGGATCCACAAGGTGCTGAGACTGCAGTGCTACTATCGGTAATCTTCCTGTCATTGATTATCAGTTTGTATATATTTGTATCATCAAACATAGTTCTTTATAAAATAGTATGTCAACTACCAAACCAATGTTTGTCAATGGAAGTTCAGGGCTTAAAACTACGGGGTTGTTTGTCATTGTCCAAAAGGTTTTGGTGCCTACCGATACTGATGTGAATGTTAGTTTATACTGAACATCCACTGTTTCAATTTGTCAACATGTTTCGTAGTAAACCTCTTTCTTATGATATATATTCCCTGATCTGAAGTTCTGAGCTTTCCTTTACCTTGAAAGTAAACGTAAGGTTTGTAGCCAGTTTGGAGCTTTACAATAAGAAGCAAGAACTGGCATTATTATTTGTCACAAACTAACTATCCCAAACATGAATTATTATATATCTAAGATACTACCTTTGCCCGCTCGCGCAAGAGCCCTTTGGACTGGAAGCATGGATAGTGGATAGGCCCACCCACTTTGTGCTAAAACTTAACTCTTATTGAGAAGAATGGGGACAACAAAGACCAAACTCTAGACCACCCTTACGTAGTGTGTTATGAGTAACAACCTCAAATTTAAGAATTGAAGAATAGGATGAACAATAGAACTTACAATGATTAATCCGTTACTGAAGAATGAAATCAGAACAGATAAAGGAGAGAATTATCCTCCAAGGGTTTCCCCTTCCAACTAAGGGTTTCCCCTTCCAACTAAGGGTTTCCCCTTGTATACAACTTTCCAAGTCTCTATACGCCCCTTTCTATTCTTATTTTCCCTATTCATCTAATCTATATCCCTTAACTATCTAACTAACTACCTAACTAGCTGACTATTTTAACTGTTCCTAACTGATATACTACTTAACTGAACTCTCTGAGTGTTCTCTTCCCTCTTTTGAATAAAGGTTCTAATGTCTTGTTGTGAATCGTCTAGCCCAAAAGCTTAATTTATTTAAAGAAGACTCTAATATGAAAGAGTTTATGTAAGCTTACTTATGCAAATCTGAGCTTGGGTTGCCTGCAGTGCAGTCCTAGACAGTGTCTACTAGACACTAGCTGTCTTATTTCTGGGTGGTTTTGTGTAACAATCGAAAAGAACAACCATTAAAAGTGTGATATGTCTCGTGTACTTTGGGACGTGTTTGATTTATCATTTTATTTTGCTACTATATCTAATTTTATAAACTTGCTATATTTGTAAATGCTATTTGGTCCAAATACACGAAAATCCCACTGCTCCTCATATATTTCTGTAACATCAAATTTCTCTTTTATTATAACATTGATCCCCAAAATGATATCAAATAGATCCTGGAAGGATGAAAGTGGTGGTATTAGTTTTCTTTAAAGGACCAATTTGATATCACTGATAAAATGGAGAAGCAATGTGATCTCATGTATATTTTGGGGGAACTAAATTAAGTGTTTACCTCTTCCTTTAATATAGAAATTTATCCAGCCAACTATTGCTATCAAAATTTAACTGAGTTTTAATATATCAGGGAGCAACAATAGTTGACTTGTCAGTTAGCATAACTCTGGATCCAGATTACCGACTTCCACCTGCTGTCCTGGCATCAATTGTAAGCCTTGCAAAGACCCTGTACTTATTGTGCTTAAGTAACTAGTTGTTTTTTCTTAATAGTTATGCAATATTTTTCAGGCATCAGAGGGTAAAACTCCTGGTGGTGCTGATTCTGCTTTAAAGAAAGCTGAGGATGTGGTCACCAGTATGCTTGCCAAGGGGTTTATCTTAGGGAAAGATGCCGTCAACAAAGCAAAGGGTTTTGATGAGAAGCACCAGTTAACTTCAACAGCCTCAGCAAAAGTTACATCTTTTGACCAAAAACTTGGGCTTAGTGAGAAAATAAGTACTGGTGCTTCAGTTGTGAGTGAAAAAGTTCGAGAAGTAGATCAAAAGTTTCAGGTTTCGGAAAAGACCAAATCAGCATTTGCAGTTGCAGAACAGAAAGTCAGTACTGCAGGGTCCGCAATAATGAAAAATCGCTATGTTCTCACTGGTGCTTCTTGGGTAACAGGTGCTTTTAATAAGGTTGCTAAGGCAGCTGGAGATGTAGGACAGAAGACAAAAGAGAAAGTAGAAAATGCAGAAGAGGAACAGAAGAGAAAAGTAGAAGACCAGTATGCAGAGGTCCTTTCTGAATCCCCAAAAGCAACAGCAACAAGTGAATTGCGCTCTTCCAAGCCTGCTCCTGCTCAGGGTTTGATTCTTTGATTTACTTCTTGTATAGACCTTCTTTGAAACTCCTGCAAATTGTTTCCATGCGAGCACAGCTTTGATAGATTTTACTAATTACTTGGACAAGTTTGCAGTTATTTGATTTACTTCTATAATCAAAGAGATTCTTTTTTTTTGACAAAGATAATCAAAGAGATTCTAAATTTACCAGGTCTGAGATGATTTGTTTCTGTTATCTTCTCCCATTCCCCCTATTTGTTTGGTGGTAGCCGTAGCTCTTACCCATGAAGTGCATCTTGTGTACTTCTGTATTTTTGGGTGGACTCATGGAGAAATAGACAAGGGAATGGAAGTTTTTCATTATACTTACCCCTTTTGGTTCCTCAAAAATTTGTGAATATTCTATATATTCTTTCAAGTACTTTTAGTCCCTGATTTATTTTCCGCCGTCAAATTTTGACGCTACTGTTAACTGCTGATGGTGCTCTCAACAACACACATTGAGCAAGGCAGCATGGATAAGCAGGCGTGTCAAAATGATTCATTTATCCATCGGGTCCGTCCATAATAAAATTCATCCAATTCGTTCGTTAATTTTTTTTTTAATGGATGATTTTGTGGATGGTTGTGATCCATCCATTATAATTTTTAAATAATAACAATAACTAAAAAATAAAAATTCATTGGACTATTATAAAAAAATATTTTGTTTACAAAAAAGTATTTTTGAAAATACATTCCAGTTTTTCTTAAAAAATTCCAGAAAACTTTTTTTTTTTTAAAAATATTCAGAAACTAATATATATTTATAAACTATAAATATAAAAAATTAAATTTTTGCAGTAATATTTTTAAAAAAATTATGACTAAATTTTTTTTTGACTCATAAAAATACTTTTTTATTAAAAGATTTTTTATGTTTAAATTTTTTTGTGGATGGATTGAATTTCCATCCATAAAATATTGCTAATGAATGGTTTGGATGGATGGACTTTTTTTGTAAATGAATGAATTAGATTGATTTATTTAATATAATTTTAATAGATATAAATGGATGAACCATGCTTTCCCTCCCCCCTACACCTCACACACCCCCTGACCCTATGAATTTACCAAAATAACTTTACCAATCTAAAATATTTTCTTCCTATCATTTATCCCTCTCCTTCTCCTCCAACACCACGCACTCCCGTCAAACACCCCACATCTCCCATCTCTCCACTCCCAACTCTATTCACCATACTTACTTCACTAACCTTCTAATCATCTTTTCAACATTGCCAACCATTATAAGGTTTTATCCCTACCAATCGTTTTACATTTTGGTTGCTGTTTGTTACTGCATTCGTGTTTTTTTTCTTTCTGAAATCGCGCTTGATTCGGTTGGGGGTAACTGAACCAGTTCGGTTGCCAGCAACAGTACCCATTAAATGTGTAAAGGGGTGTGTTTGTTAATTTGGGGTTCGGCTGAAGGCAACTGAACCGGTTCGGGCCCTCCTAGTTGTACCTGCGCAGCACGTCAACACCCCATTTTCCAATTTTACAATGTCTGATTGACAGTTTTCGAACTGGTTCGGTGGGAGGCAACCGAACATCTGGAAAATATGTCGTTCATGAGCATTGCACGTGAGGGTAAAATTGAAATATTTGAGGTTTGGGGGTGTGTGGTGAGTAGGGGGGAGTTGGGAAAAGCATGGGCCTAAATGGTCTGTCTTCACTCTATCCATTATAATCTGAATCTAAATTCAATCTATCTATTTTGACACCCTGTGGACAAGTAATAGGAAGGTGGCTGCCATCTTGTCTTCCATTTGCAAATTGAATTTAATTATTAGTTTTACTTATTAAAATGTCGATTTTATTTATTACTACTAAACAAAAATCAAAATCTAAGAAAATCAGAAACATAGAGCCTGTTTGAATTGAGTTTTAAAAACAGTTTTTTCGTTTTAAAAATTTAACAAAAAAATTTATTCATTAAAAATTTTAAAAACTAAACTATTTTTAAAAAAGGATTTCAAACAGGCTCTTAGTAAGCCAACATCGTTGATCCAATGGCTTAATCTATCCTGGGATATGGGGGGTTGACCTAGTATTCTTGGGTTCGATCTCTCCGCAATGGACAAAGTTAGCGTTGGTCAGTACAAAATTTGATTCTAAGCACGAACGGTTAGTCTTTCATTGAAAGTGTTGATATATTCTGTGAGTAGCCAACAATGGTAAAAAAAAAAAAAAGGGATCTTAGTAATCTATCCTCTTGACGTTTTTAGATCAAACTATGATGTAAATTAGTTATGGGTGTTATCATGACTACGATAAACTTGGCCAATTGCGGCGGTTAGAAAAGCTTATTGTGGTGGTTTGAAATGCTGCCAAATACTTCTCGCAGGATTTCTATTGCCCTTGTGGTTATCACTGCCGCAAGGGTATTTGGCAGCGGTTTAGATCAACCGCTGAAACAACCCGTGACATGCGGTGGTTGACGCAACGGTTTGGATTTCATGGCAGTTTGTAATGGATGCTACAAAACTAAAAGCCAATTTCTTTTTTTTTTAAGATAGGCAAAAGCCAATTTCTTTTTTGCTGGGGAAACAATGACTATAATACGTAACTATGACAGATGCTGGAAAGTGATGGTGATATAAGCTCTTCATCCAAATAATTTCTTTTTTTTTTTTCGTTTTAGTTCACTTTGTATAATCTGTTCAGCTTCCTTATGGGGAATGAATTGTGAAACATTTGTATGTAGTTTTTGGTTCAAAGAACTAGTTTTTTTTTAGCTCTCTTCAGAGTAGTTTTATTCCAGGGAGAGGCACGAGAGAAAATACTATTATTTTGCAGGAATTTGTTCATCAAATGAGCAAGAAGAGATCGAAGATGGGTGACATGATCTTAAAGCTAGACTTGGAAAAAGCTTATGATCGTGTTGATTGGCTCTTCCTCTAGGATACTCTCAGTATGTTTAGTTTTCCATCCAGGATTATCAGTTTGATTATGCATGGCATTACGCATTCTTCTATTTCCTTACTCTGGAATGGTAGCCGTACAGATAGTTTCTCCCCAAAGAGGGGACTTGGACGGGGGGCCCCTGCTCCCCATATTTGTTTGTGTTGTGCATGGAGTGGTTCGGGGAATTGATCTCTACAGTTGTCAGGCATAATATGTGGAAGCCTCTTCAGTTGACAAAAAATGGTGCAGGTATTTCTCATTTATTTTTTGCTGATGACGTGCTCTTGTTTGAGAAGGCACAAATTGCTCAGGCTAAAGTGATCAAGCGGGTCCTGGATTTTTTCTCTTCAATGTCCGGCCTAAAGGTCAGCTTGTCAAAATCTACTATCTTCGCTTCTAAAGGCGTCCCTGACACGAAGAAGGTGAAGATTAGTAATATTCTTGATATTAATTTCACATCGTCCATTGGTAAGTATCTGGGTTTCAAGATTTTCCAAGGAAGAGTCAAGAAAGAAGACTTCCATGGTGTTTTGGATCGAATCAATTCTAAGCTAGCATCTTGGAAAGGAAGACTTCTTATTAAGGCTGGCAGGCTGACTTTGTGTAACTCTGTGCTCACCTCAATTCTCTCTTATGGAATGCAGTTGCAATGGCTTCCTCAATCAGTTTGCACTCAAGTGGCTGACTTTGTGTAACTCTGTGCTCACCTCAATTCACGTTAAGTCATCTTAGCAATTTCTTTTAGAAGATAACAACAACATTGTTACCACTCAAAACTTAAGTGGTTATGGCAATTGAATATTCCTGCCAACGTTCAATTTTTTGTTTGGCAACTTGGACATAATTTGCTGTCAACAAAGTCTATCCTGCAGAGGCATCATGTATTGGATTCGGCTATGTGCACCATCTGCCAAAATCACGATGAAACTATCCACCATTGTTTATTCGGCTGCAAGCACGCTAAGGAGGTCTGGAAAGTTTGTTTTCCTACAGGTTTCTCGCCGCCTGACAGTGACTTTAGTTCCTTATCTTGGCTGCAGGAGTTGGTCCGCAATACAAGTGTGTTCCCTACTATTTTATTGTGGAAGATTTGGTGCGCCAGAAATTTGTTGTTGTTTGAGAACAAGCCTTTTAGACCTCACGAAGTGGCGGCTTAGGCCTTCGGTTCTGGGAATGCAGAGGCAAGAAAGAGCTCCAGTTTGGTAGTTTCCTGGCAGGCCCCTTCGCATGGCTGGGTGGCGCTTAACATTGATGGTAGTGCGCAGCTGATGCCACCAGCAGCGGCCTATGGCGGTATTATTCGTGACAGTGAGGACAGGTTTATCCGTGCTTTTTATGGATCTTTAGGTAACTCTACTATCATGCATGCGTAGTCGCGAGCTCT
Organism: Oxytropis ochrocephala; assembly: GCA_020916435.1. Classification (NCBI taxonomy): domain Eukaryota; kingdom Viridiplantae; phylum Streptophyta; class Magnoliopsida; order Fabales; family Fabaceae; genus Oxytropis; species Oxytropis ochrocephala. The sequence continues at coordinate 44,565,597 of CM037088.1, read as the reverse complement.
CCTCCACGGTTTGGAGTTGTGTTGGGACCTCAGATTCAGGAAAGTTGTTTGTTACTCCGACTCTCTGAATACTTTGAGACTTATTGGTATTATGATTTCTATAATTACCTCAAGGACGGGTTCATATCAGAGTGCGCCACTCGTGGTCAGAGGAGAGCCTGGAGGAGACCGACGATTTGTGATCTTGGGATATTTCCTTTTTTACAGGAGGTCCCTCAAGGGGTAAGCGCTCTTCCTTATACTTAATAGGAAGAAGGAGTGCACATTGTTGAACAAGCTCATTCAAGAGGCAAGAACTCCCTATAAAAAGCGTACCTTCAAAGGCATGATTGCTGTGATCAGGAGCAACATCATTGAGAACAGGAGATCAGAAGATTTGGTGGAGGATAAGATAAAAAAGTGAACCAACACTGGGATCTGATCATAGCCGCAGTGAGGATGCAAAGGCGATGGTTTTTCGATTCCTTAAGTCCTAGTAGCGCATTTAACACCTCGAAGCTGAATTACCGACCAATTCGTTTGCTTAGCAAAATTACAATGATTTCGCTTCCCAGGAATAAAGGAACCTAGCTATTTTGATTTGTCTTATCCGCTTTGTCGGGTGCGCTCTTTCCTCTATCTCTTATAGGCTGGCGGTGGATCGAGGGGAGTGATAAGACATACAAGCATACCAAGGTCTTAGCAACTCTATCAAGTAAGAAGATCCTTACAGGTTAGAAGATAACCTCAACATCAACATGCTAACTGGGTGAAAGGAGAAGCGAGAGAAGCTGGGCACTCTCTAATGTCGGGAGTTTCAAGTTCAAGAAGCGGAGCTTTAGCAAGGCCTCAGCGATTGAGAAGAAAAAAGATCATTAAATAAATTTTCTGGCCTTTATTCCAATCCTTCGAGGTCCTTTCAAAGAAGTTTGATTAAAGATACGATAAAGCGTTTGATAAGCCAATAAGTCGGTCCCCAGAGATAAGTCGGGAAGGGTATGGGTAAGGCAAGTGAAAACCATTGAGTCATTCCCCGCCTTGTATCTGTAAGCCATTGAGTCTAGCTCCTAGAGAACGGGTCAAAAGGAATAATAAGTAAGAAGTAGTGTCAATCGGCGACTTTCCCTCCGGCGTGAAAGACGAAGCATAGAAATTCTTTGATTCGTTCGAGCGACGACCGCTAACGAAGAGCCGCTTTCATTTAGTAACTGGGGTAAATCACATTTAAGGCTTCTTACACGTATGTTCCGCTATTAAAGAAGAAGCCTGTCTACTACAAGATTAGGATTAGGAAGAAAAACCTTGCTTTTGGCAGATTTCTTACTACTAGACTAGGTTGGATCTACTTCTCAGTCTCATCTATAGAGAATAGGAGAAGCATTCGAGTTCTCGCTTTTCTTTCCTAGCAATCTCGCGTGAGTGAAGAAATCGTAACCTATATATACTACCTATATCTCTCGTCAAACTTCAACCGGAATCGAAGAGCGCGTCACACTTCCTTCTTTTCAGTTGATAAGACTGATTGGGATCAGTTGGACGTCTATGAGGTCCTTTCCAGATAGAATGAGGAGTCAAAATAAGCTCTCTTAGGTGTGTGATTAACCTAATAGCAGGCGAAAGGGGCTAGGGAAGGCCATCTATCCTTCAATTAGCCTTAAGGTGATAGACCCCCTTCTGAAAGGGACTTTATTTCCTATAGCTATTGTTTAGAATAGTACTCCCGCTTACTTCTCTCTTTCTTTCCATAGGTAAGGTATCTTAATCACTCTATACTCATATCCCTTTCGCCCCTTGTCTTTCCTCGCTGGGATAAGAGAGCCTTACGCTCGGGGGGCTCCCTTTTTGTGGATTCTTTCCCAGTTCTCTCTTTGATATCTTAATATCTTATCAGGATGGCATAGATAGCAGCCAAGGGTAGGATAGGATGAGCAGTGAGAACGGATCAGGAAAGGGAATCTCCGATTTTCATTTGAAGTTGGCAAGAGAGAAGAGGAACAAGGCCTTATTAGTGTCGTCATGGCCTTCTCAGCTGTTGGGGAAAGAATCCACAAATATTACTGTAATAGGCTCTTCTTTGCTCGATCTCACCATAGCCTGATAGTAGGTCTAGGTAAGAGCCTCCTCAATATTCAAGATGGTGTCCTTCTTCTTACGTTAATAGAGATTTAGTAAAAAGTCTTCCCACGAAAGAGGGCGGTGGCCGTCCCTAGTCACATAGGACTCGGATTGAATACTAGATAGAGGAGAGTTTTCTAGAATGTCATTTTTTTTTTCTATTTCTATATATGGGCTATATATAGAATCTAAGGAGAGAAACTTCCTTCTTTCCTCTAAATTAATCTATCTCCTATTGGCGCTAAAACGGGGATAGTTCTGAGAGTAGTTCCAACGCCTGTGGATCCGGTCCCGGGTTCAACCATACTGCGAATTCTCAAATTATGGGTAAAGAGGAGAGCCCCACGCCGCTCTCACCATCTTGTTTGTTCTCTTTGCGCGCTTCACTTAAGTAAGAGAATGAATTTACTTTATTCGCAGATTTCGAGCCCCTTAGCTACATTTGTAAAGACTTTTTTTTATTCATCAAGCAAGAACTCAAATCCACAGCTCTCTGGCTACATCTCCCAGGCAATCCAATCTGATTATTAATCGAGTGCGTCTGATGCGCGTCTAAGCCTTATTTTCCAATGTCTAGCTCTGAGGACCAAGCCCCCCTCTCCTGCCTATCGAACTGGAAAAGCGGTGCTAAACTGGCCTCTTTCCGCCTATTTCGGCCCCATCTCTAAGACCTTCATTTGACTACCCACCAAGAAAACGAATGCACTAACGCTATACGGCTTTCGCGCTAGCGAGCTCGCCCGTTGCTTGTTGCTAACACGCCCTTTCATAGTCAAATTATTTAGCGCCGCTGCTTGTTCTTTCGCGGTCCAAAGTAAAGTCTCATAGGCTACCTAGCTTTTCTACTGGGGTAGAGGTGCCCTATCATTATCTTCAGGCCCTGGTAATGTGTGCTAAAATATACGTAGTGTTTGATGTGCTAGTACATCATATGGTCTCAGAGAGGTCAGTTGCGTGATGTCTAGTCAGACTTCGTCTTCCCGAGGGTACAGAGAAAGCATCACGCAACTGATCCCTGTCAGATGTTTAGAAAGCATTTGATCTTTATGGTGATACAAAGAGCCATTTCAGTATCGTGCTAGTAAGGTAAGAGCAGCTACCGATTCTGGTAGCATTCCAAGTAATGGATTGGTCCATTCGTTAAGCATTGGAATCGCTTTGCCCGCTATTCCTTCTCTTTCTGTCTATCGTTTATCTTTTTATTTTTTGTGAGTGAAGTTCCTCTCCTTTTAGATGTGCATTCCCGATCTTTATAGTCTCTTGAATATTCGATTTCGAGTTAAGAGGCCACTAACCAACTCCTTAAAGAAATACAAGAGCTTCTCCCTAGAAGTACTCATCGATCGAGCAATTGGTTGCTAAGAAAGGTTTCTTTCTGGGCTAAATCCAAAACCAGGAAAGCAAGCTATATCGAAGCCTAATGCCAAGCAAAGCCTTGGACTACAAGTGAAGAAATTGGGTTCCATTAAGCGCCCTTAACCCGACACAAGATGGGACCCTATTAGGTAGGATAGTGGGCTTAGTCAGTGATAACTCTATTTTATATAGAGTATTTCATATGTTTAAACTTAGTAAATTGCTCTCTTTCAAGTAATAATAAAGAGTTTATATAGTATTTTGTGTGATATATGATAACTTGAGTGATTGACATGGTTATAGTTGTTATTAGGCCATTTTGGATATATTGTGGTATGTTTGATGTTTTTGTTCAGTGCAGTCTACAGATCCTGCATCAATGCTCCTTGCATCAATGCTCCTGCATTGATCCTGCATTGAATCTGCACTACTTGGTGAATGAGCAGCTAGCTACATGTGCATCCACTTGCATTGCTGACCTCATGCTTGGTCCCCTAAAGCAGAACCACTTTATATAGTAGACGCCTACCATTCACACATAGCCATAGGGATAGCTTTGAAGAGTCATAAACATAGGGACACATGTTCATACCTCATGGACCTCCCTATACACTTGTCGAAGACCTTATCCCATGCAAGCAACTGCTGGAAAGTAACTACAGCTCAATCCACTCAAGATTACTTCAACATGAAGAAAGGAAGCACCTCTCTTGAAGGCTATAAAAGGACCTCACATCTTCATTTGGAAATATATCACGATCCATAAGTTAGATTCAATTTTCAATATACATAGTTAGTTTCTATTTTGTAAGAGGGAGAGGAAGATATATTCAGATCCTCCTTACTTCGTTTCATAGTATTTGCATAGTGCTGAGGAGTAATGCTAGTGCATTGCAAGAAGAATTCATGCAAAGGGCTTCAACTTGTGTAATCTCTATCTTGTTGTTTCTCTTTTGTGAGTTCAGTTATATAAACATGTTCTTTTCAGTTTATATATATCTTGCAATGTCTATTAGTAGCTAAATCTTTCTTAGTTGGAATGTTCTAATCATTTAATGAGCTTTTAAGTAAGTATGATGCATGTATGTAATGTTTGCACTTTAGTTCTTGTTTGATAATGTTTTCAACACTTATTTTGGGATTGATCACTTAGAATAAGTAGATTTGTAAGAGCATACATGGCTTACAATTAAGAACTCAAGAACTAATATGGGTAAGTGTTTATTTTACATAAAGGAAACTTTGTGAAAACCATGCTAAGACCTAGACATAGGATAGCATAGTCCATAGGGTGAAACTGTGGGTACTTAAGATACAAGAGTGAACTTATTTAAAGCATGCCTAGACATATGAAGCTTATAATGAAACTCTGAAGAAAGTGACTGAAAGGCACATAGCTAATGCAACAGCATTCAGTGCAACTGCATCACATACTGTATCAAACACTTATAAGTAAATTACTTGATGAAGACATTCCAACTAACTTTCTCAATTGCACAACAAATACTTGCACTTTTATTTTATACTAACTTGATTGTGATCTCACCAACTTCACTATAAATTGTTATTTAGTTACCTTACACTTTATTACTTTGTATTAGATTTTAAAAGTGAGTTTTTCAATCTCTGTGGGTTCGATCTTTTATACTACTTGTTTTGGACTGTGTATACTTGCACATTGCATGTGTTTTTCCAACACCAGTCAGCCCTACATAGGTTGTCCACCAAAAAGGGGAAGTTCCCGTGATTTAAGGTTTATGGATATCCTACCCTACGACGAGAGGGTTAGGCTTAGAACAAGACCCATCGGTGAATAAGATCACATCTTTATAACAAAAGGTGTACACGTGCGGCCTCACTCAAGGTAATGGGCCAAACAAATTGGATCTTATTGTATGACAAAATTGGTAATTTTTTTATTTTATTTCCTCAAGCAATAGGGTTTTACCAGTCCCAGCAGAGCCTGTGATGAACACTGATTTGCCCTAAGGGATGGCAGACAAAATATGCTTCTGCTCGTTTCCCCATTCTATGGGAGTGGAGTGAAGGTTAGCCCAATGCCCAATGTTAGCATTCAGATCCATTTTCAGCCCTGGCCCGGAAATGCAACCTTTCCAAACAAAGCCCATCGAAGTCCAGTACATCTAATCATTTTATTCCCATTCCAAGACGGCCCAGTCCGCTATCCGAGTGCAATCGGAAAAAACAAGTTTACCTTACTTATCTAAATAACATAATTCGTTCTGCTGCCAAAAGTAGGGGAAAGTGTCTGATCCTTTCAATCAAGCGATAGAGGAAGAGGATTGACTTCTTTCGCCTACGCTAGACCGAAGTTCTTTGTCGAGTGATGATTGGCCGAGGGGAGTTCCATCATGAAGTGGGTACAAATAAGCCGAGTAAAAGACAAGTTGAAGCCTGTGAAAAGAGGAGTTGTCAAGGTACGACGAAGCACGCGCTGAATGCGTGGCGAATACGGATAACGTGGGTTTGTACTGATCCGCTTTCGAGCTGTAGAGTGAGGATTGCTCCATCTATTAAGAAAGGACGCGGAGGGACTTGTTTATTTATTTAGAAATGGAGTACTCTCTTCTCTGATGTGCGTTCTATTATTTCCTCCTATTCCTGAGGGAGTTAGAGGGATTAAGCCGCGTGGCGATACCCATGAAAAAACTAAGGATTTTATTTTTTTCTTAATGGACCCCCGCGCCTATAAATAGGACGCTTATTTCTTTATTTGGCAAAGCAAAGGGAGATGGATCCAGCAACTGCTGAAAGACTTTCCCAAGTAGATCAAGAAATTCAAAACATCGATATCGAGAAGGCCCAACGATAGCAAACCCTGCCTGCCTTTTGGGAGCACTTGCTTCCCATCGATCTAGCGCTTGTGGTTGCAGCCATGCAACGGATCCTAGACCGCATTCGCGGTCTGGAAGAAAGGAGGAGAGCCCTCCTCCAAGAACAACGAGACCTCATTGTGAGGGGGCCCCTCCGCAGCTGCAGGGGACCTTTGGACAACCTTCAGAGGGCTTTGCTCCTCGAGCGACAAGAACTAGTTGTCGCAGCAATCCTCCATGGAGGAAATGGGGACAACTAGAGGACTCTACTATTTTCTATTTCTATGTTGTGTTAGTACGTTGTGTGGCTGGTCTATGTGTGTGTAAGCTTCCCATAGGATGTACTCCCATGTAAAAAATGCTTGTAGTGCTATGGAATAAATAAAATCTGCTTTGTTCTAGTTCATTATCTTTCCCTGTTTTGTGTAGAAAAATTTATGAGTTGAATTCTTTTTATAATATCATTTTTTTCTTGTTAATTTCTCATATATACAATCTAAAACTATAGCCAACAGGGTGGTGTGTTTACAGTATAAAATCAATCCTCTAATAGCATAACAGATAGCTTCCATGCCTCGCTATCCTATCTTTAAAACCGCCACTACGGTGTCGTTAAAGCGCAGTAATGTTAATAAGATACACGAGACTAACCTAACGATTTCAAGTAGCCGTAGAATAGAACGGAGATCGTAGAGCACTGAAGGCTACACTTGCTCGAACATCCAACTCAAAACCAGCCCAACCTCTTCATGGTCACATCCTCTTATCCGACGCTTTTCATGTTGTTGCATGTGCCTTATGGTATCCAGATCCAGTCCTCTCTCCTTCCTATGATTGAAGTGAAGATCCGCAATGTCTGCTTTCCTGACTCTAACAAGTAAGCAAGTCAACTACCTTGGTAAGAAAGAAAAACAAATAGGATTTCATAATAGAACTGGGGACTAGAGGCCTCTCCGATTGAGAGGATAAAGTCTGTGATTCAAAAACCAAACCAATTTTTAGAGTTGGGTCGGATAGGCAATCAACATGATTGGTCCCGTCCCAGTTTAAGTAGTTGGATGTTCGACAAGCTAGTGTTAAGCATATTACTCATAAGCTAGTGACTGAGATTTGAATTCCGTCATTTGGGAATTTTTTCTTTCTACTTGAAAGAGTCTGACAGCTAAGGGAACCTAGACTGTCAACCCGATCTTGCTAGTTCGACTTCGAAAGTTCCCTTTCACTCATACTCTTCGTGCCCACTCATAGTCATTTCGAACAAAGATGCTCAGCCATCTAAATAAAAGTACCCTACACAAAAGGGCCCCCTTAACCACACGGCCTAGACTCCGTTGGTGAATCACTTGAGCCTTGAACCAAAATCATACCCATCTCTTGGGTGCCTCTTTCAACGGATGATGGACGAAAAGAAGGCATCAAATTAGAGAAAGAGAAAAGCTGGTTCTCCTCTTACTATTTACACTCCTTCATCTGAACCAAAACACTACCTTTACAATTCGATTCTTAAAGGATCACATATGTCTGTGTAAACAACACGGAGAAGATGTTTAGACCTTAATTTTAAATCTGTCTTGAACATCTTCCTAGGTTGTTTACCCAATAGACAAGTAACACACACTATTAGGTTTCTCAATCTAAGGTAAACCTAACACTAGGCCCTTTTCACTAAGATTTAGAAGACTCTTATAGTTTAGGTGTCCTAGTCTCCTATGCCATAGAACACTTTCAAGATCAGTAGTAGCACTAAGGCATTCTGCCTCTATAGTGCTAATACTAGTCTTAAAAGTCCTGTTCTTAGCTAGTTGAGATGTTAGGATCAATTTATCCTTTTTATCAAAAATCTTGAGTTTTAAATCCTTCATAATGACTGAAAAAAACCCCTCTATAAGTTGTCCTAAGCTAATAAGATTACAACTCATACCTAGGACATAGTAGACATTATGAATGGTTACAACCTGACCATCTTTCTTCTTAAGCAAAATGTTACCTATACCAGTAGCTTGTAGTGAACTATTGGAGCGTTTGATATACACACAAATGTGCAAGTATACACAATCGTATCAAGTAATAAAGTGAAAGTAGAGTATCGTTCCCACGAGGATTGGATTAATTTACAAGTTTAGAATCAATAGTTAACTAGTGAAAGGTAACCACTATCCTACTCACAAATAGGTGATGATGATAAACAAACAGAATGTAAATAAGCAATAAAAGATGTAAGGAATCAGTGGAAAATGATAGTTGAGATGTCTTCACCAAATAAGTCACTTTTAAAAGTTTTGTGTTATATGTGGTGCAGGTACACTGGATGCAGCTGCATCAGTATGTGCCTTTCGGTCACTTTCTTTAGAGTTTCATTACAAGCTCTTATGATCTTTGTTTTTTGCAGTAAATAAAAGAGTTGTCAATTCCTCTCTTGCCTCCTAACAATGATCCAAGTTGCTAAATAAGTTCACTCTTGTATTTACATCATCCTAAGGACTATGCTATCCTATGTCTAGGTTTTAGCATGTAATTAACAAAGTTTCCTTTATTAAACAATTATCCCTATTAGTTCTTGAGTTCTAATCATAAACCATGTCTGTATTTATAATTTGCATTCACTTTTAGTTGGCCAATTCTAAAGATGAATATGAAAGTGTTATCATACAAGAACTAAAATGCAAACATCACATATGAACACAATAACTTACTTAAAAGATCATTATAAGGTTAGAACATCACAACTAATGGAATTTAGCTCATATTACTCATTATATAATAGAGAGAATCTGTAAGGAACATGATAAAATGAGTAATATTACAAAAGAACTCAAATAGATAGAGATTACTCAAGTAGGAGATCTTTTGCATGAGATTCCAAGTTGAAGTATTACACCAATTCCTTGCATAAGTTTCCTCCAAGTAGAAGTGAAGGAAGAAGGCGTCAAGTCCTTCCTTACCTTCTTACAATTCAGAAACTAAAATAAAAACTAAACCTAAATTACAAATATAAGGAAGATATGTGATCCTTAGATGCTTGGATCCTTGGATGATCTTTAAGTGAGGAGAAGTGGTCCTTTATATAGGCGATAAGTTTTGCTTCTATGGAGGGTTTGCTTGGGAGACAAGATTTAACTAATATCAGCTAACCATAGTTACTTTGGAGACCTCCCATCAAGCAAGTTGCTCTTCACATGAAGTTCACATGGGGTGGTCCAATAAAGAAGTGCCACATGTCCTTGAGTGAGTGACCTTCTCAACTTGTCTCCAATAGTAGGTGCCCGAAATATGCAAGTGGATCTGCTCCACATGACTAAGCATGACGTCAAATATCAAGTGTTGAAGAATCAATTTGGTCCTTGGATGTTTTGGTACATAGTGCTGGTGTAGCAGGTGTAGGCAGTGTAGGCACACCAAGTGCAGGCAGTGTAGGTACACCAAGTGCAGCTGCACTAAACAAATACATCAAACATACCAAAATATATGCAACATGCTTAGTTCTTTGCTTAACCCTTCTTGATACTTTGAATTTTGTTCTTTATTTATAAAACCATATTTAACACTTTAATTTACTTGAATTTAAGCAATTATCTAAGTTTAAATGCATGAATAACTCTATATAAAATAGAGTTATCAAATATCATTAGCACATCTTATTGTTGTCCTTTTTTTTGGATTGAAGTCCACTAGCCAGTCTTTATTACCTATAAGGTGATTAGATCAAGCAGAATCCAAAAACCATATTTCTGTGATGGTACTACCATCACTATCTGTAACTACTAAAGCTATATAATCATTGTGTTCTTTTATATCAATAGTAGTTATGTAGGTTTCTATCCTAGTTTTAGTTTCAGATTTATCATTAAACATAGCACTAAAAAGTACAGGACTATCTGCGTCAGAGTCCTCTTTAGCCACATTGGCTTCAACTTCTGACCCTTTAGGTCTAGATGTGTTTCTAGTAGGGAACTCAGTAGCATAGTGTCCGTACTTGTCACATCTGTAACACTGGACTTTAGATTTATCCTTTCTCTTAGAGTCATTCTTACCTTTACCTTTACCTTTAGGTGGATTACGTTTAGAAGACTTACTGCTGTTACCTCCTTTTGAACCTTTTTTTACCTTTGCCTTTGGCTAGCATGGCCTGATCATCATCACTGTCATCATTGTAGAGATCTATCCTGATCTCCTTGGCCTCTAACCTACTCTGCAACTGTTCAACCTTGAGGTATTCAATCTTCGCTGTATCTTCTAAACTGTTAACACAGTAGCAAAAAAATTTAGTTAATGATCTTAGGATTTTTCTACATATATCCTCATCAGTTAATGTGGCACCATTCAATAACATTGCATTAGTTATTTTTTTAACTCGGCCACAATAGGTGACCACATCCTCATCAGACTTCATTTTCAAAGCTTCATATTGAGCTTTGAGAGACTGCAGCTTTTCTTTTTTAACTTCTGCAGCTCCATTATAATAAGAATCTAGGGTATCCCAAGCCTTATTGGCATTCTTAATACCCCTGACTCTATCAAAATTTGAGTCATCCAAACCAGTGTGAATTAGGTGGAGTGCTTTCCAATCCTTCTGCTCCTCCTCTTCATACTTGGCCTGATCTTCAGCAGTAGCATTTGCTGGAAATTCTTTCAGCCCTTTTTTTGACAACCTTTAGGCACCTTTGGCACCCAAAGACAGCCTTCATTTGATGGCTCCACCTATCCCAATTCTTCCCTGTTAGGGTTGGGATGTGTGTTCCAAAACTGGGATTTGATTTGAACTCTTTCTGTGCCATCACAGAAAGTTAGTAACACAAATACTTCTGCAAAAAGAACTATTAGGTAGAGATAGATTGAGATGAGAAACTTTAAAGAAAATTAAAGAAATATAGAAGTAGAGTTTAGAAATTTGCCCTGGATCTTTAATAAGCTCTGTTTATACCATGTTGGATTTTTACACTAATGATACTTTTGTTTTACTTGCAGGGGTGTGTAACACACAAATACAGAGGGTGATGCAAGTAAACCCAAGCTTCACCATCCCAACCCAAGTCCAATTTGAGCCCACAGTTGCCAAACAAAAAATAATACTCAACCGGGTTCTGCGGAACCCAAACCCGGATGAAATGGATACACGCGGATCCTTTGCTGACCCGACGTATATATTATTTTTTCTTCACTCACTTCACGAGAAACTCAAGATTCACTCTTCACTCTTCTTGTAGCTCTGTTCTTCTTCTCCCTTCTCTCTCTCTCACACAAACGCAACTAGGGTTTGTTGGCTCTCACCTACAATGGTGATTGAAGCCTCAAACTGGTTTGTTTCTTTGTCTATGATGATCGATGTTGATGATGAAACAAAACCATAGTGGTTTTGTTCTGAAACACAAGATCTGAGACCTTCGATTTGTCTTCTCAACAATCACTGTGTAAAAATCTTCTAACCCTCTTATTTCTTTTTCATGCAAGGTACAACCTCTTTGTTGACAATCTTGCAGAAATCCAGAAGTTTCACGGTGTAGAAGGAGCAAACGGAACTTAGCGTAGAACTTAGGAAATTTTTAACTTGTAAAATGACTTGTATTAGAAAATGTAAACTGGACTGTACAAATTGCATGCTATTTAAATCTTTCTCTGGTATACTAGCTAGTAGACCAAGTTTGTTGCTAGCCAACAAACTTAGTTTGTTATTCAACAGACTAGACGTTAGTTATTGAAACTAACATTTGATAGTTGAATAAACAGACTTCCAACGGTACTATTTTAAAATAGCCGTTAGAAGTTAGTTTTTAATTAGTTTAGGGTATTTTGAATACATTTCCAACATTTATTTGATGAAATTTAACGAATCAATTCAGACTTTCTTAAATGTTATATTGTGATGAGATTAAATCACATTTAGAACAACTTTCAAACAATATAACTAGACGGTCATCATGTAATGATATGGAGTCGGAGAATAGACGCTACTCATCAAATACCAACAAAGTTGATTTTAGAACAACTTTGTCTCTTTTAGAGTTGTGTTAATTAATTTAATTACTTTTGATGAGAGGTGTTCATTGATCAGGTTGTGTCAGGGAGCCTGACAGCATCACAAGTTTTAGATGGCTTGGTTCTCAGCTTTTACATTTTTACTCGCGCGTGTGTGTATTATTGAAATGCTCCAAATGGATCTTATTTTATATAGTGGGGTGCAGGTAAAGTTGAGGGAGATGAAACCTGGCATGTTATCACACGAATTGAAAGAAGCTCTTGGTATGCCTGAAGGTGCACCTCCTCCTTGGCTTATTAATATGCAGGTAATATTAGTGTCTTGTGCATTGTTGATTGATTTTACCATTTGTATTTGAAACTCCCATACCCTCTGGAGCTAAGCGTCCTGTTGATGAAGTATGTGTTTTATATATTCACGTCTCTTTTTACCATTTGTATTTGAAACTCCCACTTTATCTCACTGACAAGTTTAATTGTCTTCATCTATACAGTATGGGCGTCCACTGTACGGGGAGGTTTTTGGTGTTCACCAACAAGAACAACCTAACTATGAGGTTTGGTTTTTTTAAAAGTTCTACCATGTAATTAGAATGGTGACTTATTTTCAATTTTATTTTACAATGTTGCCCCTTTTCACAACTTGAGTGCCCGACAATCTTCTCAAGTAAATGTTTCTGAAGCTTATAAAATTCTCTCTTGCTTATGTACACTTTTATTTTTGTTTTCTTATCTTGTGTTTTAATATGGCAAACTTTTTAGAAATGAAAATGAGTGAAATGAAAGCCAATGTTCTCTTGATGCGTTCCTTTCATTGAAGAGAAAAAATTGCTTTAGGTAAAAAATGATTTTTTTTAGACTTAGGATTGGTCTACTCAAAAGAGCTCATTGAATATCAACTTCAAAATGTTTTGTTGTAAATATATAATTTCACAATCGGTTTTTAGGACTTGTTTTAATAACACCTCAGTTGTGAGGTTAGTTTAGTCCTTTTGCTTTTATCAAGGGATATAAAGCCCTCTCGGTGTAACCGCATTAACCAACTTTCAATAATATTTTGTGTTACGTTTTGGCGCGCTTCGTAGTTCTTGCGTTCTCGACTAGTGTATTTCGACTAAGTCCTCGTCGTCTTCTCATCTCGTTTTAGCATCAATGATAGTGATGATGCATTGACATGGTATCTAGAGCTGCGTTAAGAGGGATCTTGGGGAAACACGAGTGAAGTGATTCTTCGGTGAGGTGTGTGCATTCGATCTTGTTCTTGTAATTCACATCGGATTGCAAATCAAGATCAAACGAAATCGTCTTTCTTGATTTCGTGGGTTAGGGAAACACGAGAGATTGAGTGATCAGAGTGAAAGAGAAGATGAACGGCGGTAACGGTGGCTTGAACACGAAGCTTCCTGTGTTCGACGGGAAAAATTGGAATCGGTGGTCGATTCAAATGAAAGTTCTTTTTGGCGCGCAAGATGTGTGCGGCCCGGTGGAAGACGGCTACACACCGGTAGGTGAAGGTGCAACGGAGGCACAAATGAAATGCGCAGCAAAGGAGACGAGGAAGAAAGATCGGAAGGCCTTGTTCTACATTCATCAATGCGTAGATCACAAGGTGTTTGAAAAATCTCAGAGGCAACCACGGCGAAGGTGCGTGGGATATTCTTGTTGAAGTTATGGTGGAGATGCTCTTTGTGAAAGAAGTGAAAGCGCAATCACTACGGAAACAATACGGTAAAAATCGAACATGAAGAGTGATGAAAGAATTGCGGACTATATCACGCGTGTGGGTTACGATTACCAACGAAATGAAGCGAGCGGTGAAACGATGGCGAAGAAATGATCGTGAAAAAGGTACTTCGTTCCTTAACTCCAAAATTTGATATTATCATGGTAGCAATCAAAGCAATCTAAGAACACTAGTGTAATGAAGTTAGATGAATTACAAAGTAGTTTAGAAGCACATGAAACACTTGTAATTGATAGGGATGTTCAAGTAGAAATCGAACAAAAGGCAATCGCAAGCACAAGTCTTTAATAAAGGTGGTGGAAACAAATCGAATTGGAAGGAGAATAAGTGGAAACAAAAGAAACAAGAGTGGCTTGCTAAGAACAATAAGAAAGAAAGCGGTAGTAGTAGTAATAATAATAGTGATAAGGGAGGACCACCGGAAAGAACTCTAAGAATCCAAACAAGAAAGGAAATTTCGACAAAAGAAAGGTTCGATGTTTCAATTGTGATAAATTCGCCACTTTGCCGATGAGTCTTTGGTCGAATAAAGAGAAAAAGAAGGAAGAAGCTAACATAGCGCAAGGGGATTCTGATGAGGAACCCGTGATCTTGATGGTGACAACAAATGAAGAAGGGGTGATTACAGACATGTGGTACCTCGACACAGGCTGCTCAAATCATTTGACTGGAAATAAGAGGTGGTTGATCAATTTTGATGGCAGCAAGAGAACAAAGATCAGATGTGCTGATGGTGAGTACTTGACAGCAGAAGGTATGGGTGACATTCTGGTACAAATGAGTGATGGCTCAAAGGTGTTGATTGAGGATGTGTGGTATGTACCAGGGGTGAAAAACAACTTGATGAGTGTTGGCCAACTGCTAGAAAAGGGGTATTCAGTGAATATGGAGGACAATGTGATGACCTTGTTTGATAAAAATAAGAAAATGATCTTCAAGGCTCCACTTGAGAAGAACAGAACCTTCAAAGTGAAGATTGAAGCTGGTGAAGCTCAGTGCTTGAGTGTTACAAAGGCTGAGGATGAGAGTGCATTGTGGCACAAGAGGTATGGTCACCTCAATTATGCGAGTTTGAGTCAATTGCAATCCAAAGGACTTGTACTCGGCATTCCAAAGGTAACTGCTAGTAGTGTAGCTTGTGAAGTGTGCATGAAGAGTAAACAATCCAGATTACCCTTTGCATCAGAATTACCTCCAAGAGCAACACTTGCCTTGGGTGTGGTACATTCCGATGTGTGTGGACCTTTTGAGGTTCCCTCTTTGGGAGGAAACAAATATTTTGTGACCTTCATTGATGAGTTTACAAGAATGATCTGGGTGTATTTGATTAAACAGAAAAGTGAAGTATTTGATCAGTTTAAAAGGTTCAAGGCATATACAGAAAAATAGAGTGGCTGCAAGGTGAAAGTATTAAGGAGTGATGGTGGTGGAGAGTACAGCTCCACCGAGTTCAAAAGGTTTTGTGACGAGCAGGGCATAGAACATGAGGTCACGCCACCCTATACACCCCAACACAATGGAGTAGCTGAGAGGAGGAATAGGATGATACTTGATATGGTAAGATGCATGCTTAAGCAGATGCAACTACCAAACACTCTATGGGGTGAGGTTGTGTGGCAGCTGCAGTATACATCTTGAACCGATGTCCGACAAGGAGGTTGAAGAATAAGGTGCCTTTGGAGATGTGGAGTGGTGAGAAACCCGATGTAAGTCACTTGAAGGTATTCACCCTATGCTACAAGCATATACTGGGATGCTAGGAGAAGAAAGTTAGATGACAAGAGTGCTCCAATGATATTTGTGGGATATCATTCAACAGGTGGCTACAAATTGTATTGCCCTACAACCAACAAGGTTGAAGTTAGTAGAGATGTGATTGTAAAAGAACAAGAAAGGTGGAATTGGAATTCAAATGGAGCAACATCGGTTGACATTGTGGTGCAATACTTGAAGAAGATCATGGTGAAGTACCGATGATGAGGAGAGGTACAGTCCGCATGAAGTTGAACAACAAGGAATGATTTCGACGACTGGTCCGATGATGAAGTTCCGGACGTGAGGCGTGCCACGAGAGGCAGAGAAATTTACCACCTCGGCTCGCGATTATGAGCTATTGCGCAGCACGATTTGATAGACAATGATGGTGATTTACTCGCGGTTTGCACTAGTAGCGTCATCGAGCCACTTAGTCATACCGAGGCGGTGAAAGATAAAGTGTGGAAGGCCGCAATGATGGAAGAGTTGAGTGCAATTGAAAGGAACAAAACACAGGAGTTAAGCGTGCTACTCTCGGGTAAGAAACCGATTAGTGTGAAGTGGGTTTTCAAAGTGAAACTGAAGCCTGATGGATCAGTGGCAAGACACAAAGCTCGGCTTGTGGCTCGTGGATTCCTGCAGAAGGAAGGTCTAGACTACAAGGAGGTGTTTGCGCCTGTAGCTAGACATGAGACAATAAGATTAGTGATAGCTCTAGCATGCAGTAGGGGATGGACTATACTGCATCTAGATGTTAAATCGGCATTTTTGAATGGTGCACTAGAGGAAGAGGTGTATGTGACACAACCACCCTGCTTCGAGATAAAAGGGAAAGAGCAAATGGTGTTTAAGCTGAACAAGGCTCTATATGGCCTTAAGCAAGCTCCAAGAGCTTGGAATAAGAAAATAGATGCCTTCTTTGGAAGTTGTGGCTTTAAGAAGTGTAGTGTCGAATATGAAATATATGTGAAAACATCTAGCCGAGGTAAAATGATCCTAGTTTGCCTCTACGTAGATGACATACTGTTAACCGGTGACTGTGAAACCGAGGTGAACACTGTGAAGGAAAGGTTGATGGCCGAGTTTGAAATGAGTGATCTAGGGAGAGTTGTGTACTTCCTGGGAATGGAATTCCTTTACACTCCTAAAGGAATAGTGTTACATCAGAAGAAATATGCAATAGAAGTGCTGAAGAGGTTTGAAATGTTTGATTGCAAGTTCTGTTTCTAACACCAGCCGAGGTAAATCAGAACCTGACGACTGATGTTGATGGAGAATGTGTAGATCCGACCTTGTTCAAGCAATTGGTTGGTTCGTTAAGGTACCTGTGTAATAGTAGACCGGATATATGCTATGCTACTGGTGTTGTTAGCAAGTTTATGGAGAAGCCAAAGATGATACACTACTCAGCAACTACTAGAATACTAAGGTACTTGAAGGGAACTTTGAAGTATGGTGTGTTGTTTCCTGCTAAACCAGATCAGAATAGCTGCAAGTTACTTGGGTATTCCGACTCTGATTGGTGTGGGGATAAGGTCGATAGAAGGAGCACTACGGGTTACATCTTCATGTGTTTTGGAGCACCAATCTCATGGTGTTCGAGGAAGCAACCAGTGGTCGCATTGTCGTCTGCGCGAGCGAATACATAGCGAGTTCTCATCTTTGCATGCCAAGCTATTTGGCTCAAATCAGTCATGACAGAGTTGAAGCTTGAGAGCAAGGAGCCAATAAAACTCATGATTGATAACAAATCGGCAATAATGCTTGCCAAGAACCCAGTTTCACATAGGAGAAGCAAGCACATAGAAACCAAATTCCACTTCCTGCGTGAACAGGTTGAGAAGAAAGTACTTGAAGTCTGCTACTGCAACACTCAAATGCAGGTAGCAGACATATTCACCAAAGCGTTGAAGGCCGAGCAGTTTGTGAAGCTGAGGAATAATCTAGGCGTTGCTGCGTTCGACTGATTTCTGTGGTGTTAAAGTCTTCGACAGTGTCGAAGTTGATTTCTGTGGTGTTAAAGTCTTCGACAGCGTCGAAGTTGATTTCCAAGGTGTTAAAGTCTTTGACAGTGTCGAAGTTGATTTCTGTGGTGTTGAAGTCTTCGACAGCGTCGAAGTGAATATTCGAAGTGCTAAAGTTTTGGACTATGTTTGGTTCATTGATTTCGACTAGCCATAGTTCACGTTACTGTAATTGTTGTTTTGATTGTGAAATTAAGGGAGGATGTTGTAAATATATAATTTCACAATCGGTTTTTAGGACTTGTTTTAATAACACCTCAGTTGTGAGGTTAGTTTAGTCCTTTTGCTTTTATCAAGGGATATAAAGCCCTCTCGGTGTAACCGCATTAACCAACTTTCAATAATATTTTGTGTTACGTTTTGGCGTGCTTCGTAGTTCTTGCGTTCTCGACTAGTGTATTTCGACTAAGTCCTCGTCGTCTTCTCATCTCGTTTTAGCATCAATGATAGTGATGATGCATTGACATGTTTATCAATTTTATTATGGTTTTTATCAATTTCGTTATGCTTTTTTACTTTTAAGATCCATCACCTTTCATACCAAAAAGAAACTCAACGAGGAGGAAGAAGAGGAAGAGGGGGACGAAGAAATTGAAGAGGAGGAATTTAAAGCTGGTATTCAGTCTATTTTGTCAATGTATATTGTTATTTTACCCTTTTATTTTCTTGTTTATTTATACATTATGCAGGGATTAAAGCGTGGGAGCTCTAAAGTGTCTTACCTTGATTTTACTAGTTAATAACATTTTTTTGTGGCATTGCTATCCTTCATGAAAAATAACTCCCCAAAAAATGACAATATCATTCATAATAAATTACATGGAATTACTATTCTTCACAGGGGCGGATTTATAGGGTGTTCCTGGTATTCCTAGGAACACCCAAACATCCTGGCCATAGTCGTAATATACCCAAACTTTACACATAAGGTTCTGGGTTCGAATCCTAAGGAACACATAAGCTGTTTTGCTTTTATGTAAAAAATGTAGAAGGATAAGAGGATAACATAAACCACCTGCCGGTGATGTTTAAAGCTTTGGAAAGAGACTTGGCCGAATTTGGTTTGTAACATTAAGCACTTCTGCAGTGAGGAGTAGTGGTTATTAAAGGATTGGTTGATAATAAATTTATGTTTCAGAAACATTTACCACTTCTGCAGTGAGGAGTGGTTATTACTTATTAAAGACACAAAAAATGAACTGACCCCATGAATGGCTAACAAGTAATAAATCCTCGAGTACGAGTTTCTTGCTATACATCATTCTCTGCTCGTAATTCCCGCTTACATTTATTTGGGTGTCCGTGTGTGGATTTTCTTGGGAGTGGGGTGGGGTGTAAATTTAATCTATTGTCATTTTCAACTCATTTCTTAACTCTTTTCCTTTGTGTTTTCTCCCTCAGCACTAGAGAAAGGAGCCCGGTAGGCCTCTTTATCAAGTGAGTCTTTTCCATTGGTAATTTTTCATCAGTTCTGACTTCTACTTTGACTTGTCACAGCATCATCATATTTTCATTTTCTATGTAGGTGATTGAAGAGAAGGAAGAACAAATTGGTCAAGGATTTCTTGTACCCGGCGGACACACATATGCAAATCTTGCACCATATATATATATATATATATATATATATATATATATATATATATATATATATATATATATATATATATACACACACCCCCAAAATATGAACATATTGTATGAGTAGCATTTGTTTCCTCCATAAGTGTTTGTTTTTCTCTGTGAGTTACGTTGTTGGCTCTGGCGCCCAAGAGAAGGCAGGTGCTAAAAGGGTAAGGGATTTCTCCTTTATAAGGAAGGGGGACTTGGGTGTTACTTGTGATGAAATTTGTTTTAGGGGGTGACATGATTCATTCTTTATGGATTTGGCACTTTCAGGTTGATTTGCTTAAAGGTCAGAAGTCAGATAAAGTGGATGTCACTTTACAGCCGGAAGAGTTGGAAGCCATGGAAAACATTTTTCCTGCAAAGTATTGGATACTGTAATTCAAGTAGCTAGGACATAAGTGTAAATACAATGTATTAGTGGTGGTAAAGTGTAAATAGGCTGAATTGTTGTTGAAGAGCTATTAACTAATGTTGGGTTAAATAACATTCAAGTAGTAATCGTGGTCACAAGTTAGTGAAGTCAAGATGACTTAAATACAAAAATGTAAAGTCAAAATAGAATTGAATACACTTTACAAATTTCAACCAAGTTCTGTTATTTTCTGTGACCCTATTCCCCAATTCCGTTACAGTGCAATTCTTGCACTTCTTTGATTTTCTCCAACAATTGGCACCAGAGCAGCGATTCGCGGGCATCTTGAATGGTTTTCTAAGATTGATATGATGGAGTGTAATCCAACCTCTACACCAGCTGAAGCAACTGAGAAACTTGTGAGAAACTGTGATGAAGCACTAATTGATGCCACACTGTACAGACAACTGATTGGTTCACTGCGATATGTGTGTAACTGCAGACCTGATATTGCATTCAGTGTTGGTTTTGTGAGCAGGTATATGGCGGAACCAAGAATATCTCACCTGGTAGCAGCTAAGAAAGTGCTAAGATAGTTGAAGGGAACCCTTGACTATGGGATTCTGTTTTCTGCAACAAGTGAAAATGAAGGTGTGACAGTTACTGGCTACACTGATGCAGATTGGAGTGGTGATTCAATGGATATAAAATCAACATCAGGTTACATTTTTATGCTTGGAGACTCCCCAATTAGCTGGTGTTCCAAGAAACAAAGTGTGGTGGCTCTCTCAAGCTGTGAAGCTGAGTACATCTCAGCTGCATTAATTTGGTGCTAGTCAAGCTGTATGGATCTGAGATCTTTGGTGAATGAGCTTAAGGTGAAACATGCTGGTGTAATGAAGCTTAAGATAGACAATAAGTTTACTATAGGCTTAGCTAAACATCCCATAATACATGGGAGAAGCAAGCATATTGAGGTGAAATATCATTTCCTACGTGATCAAGTTAGCAAAGGGAATCTGGAAGTTGAACATTGCTGTAACACCCCCTTATACATAGTTACTATTTAGTTAATTTTAAAATCAGAGTTCTTCCAAACTTTTCCACGCACCTCAAAGAGAGTGCTACATTTAATCAAAACACCTTACATAACTCCAAATTATTAATTATTATAGACTTCAGTGTATAAGATACATAGCACCAAATGGCATACGAGAATAAGTATTACAGCAGCGGAAAATAACAACTTAACATCTTAGTTCAGAATATAAAGAAAATAATAAACTAAACATTCCCCCCGGTGCTACGTATCAGAGCCGACTCAACCACACTAGAAGGAGGATCTCTAAACACCTTTAGTCACCGTCACCTGCAGGTTGCCGGCATACGAGGCAACACGACGCAGTAGGGTGAGTCTCAATACATAGATAATAATAAATAAAACGAGAAACACAGTAGAATAGGTGCGCCAGATATACAGTCAATTCAAACACACCATTAATACAGTCACGCCAAATATACAGTTACACCAAATACACCAATAGTTTATGAACACCAGCTCACAATCATCATCAAGCCACACCAAGCATATGAATGTATGCATGAGTGCAAGTATGCATGTGGATCCATTATCACCTCAATAACCCCGTCGGGCACCCACCGCTTTTGACCGAAGCCATACCACCGCTTTTTGGCCGAAGCCCCCACCACTTTTATATGCATATGATTTATGTGATACCATGACAATGCATCACCACACAATAAATTTATCACATCAATTATTAACTCACCTCTTTGGCCGAAGCCCCCACCGCTTTTGGCCGAAGCCCACATCATTCATAAATTCATCACATCAAGTATTAACCCACCTCTTTGGCCGAAGCCCACATCAATTATTAATTCATCACATCAAGTATTAACCCACCTCTTTGGCCGAAGCCCACATCAATTATTAATTCATCACATCAAGTATTAACCCACCTCTGTGGCCGAAGCCTACCCATCGCTTAATCATCACCACAACACAACCCGTCGCTTTTATTAAATAAAATCTCACATCAAGAATTAAATCTCACCTAAGGACCAAAACACCTCATAAGGACCTTTTCAACACCTAAGGACCATTTTAATACACTCAATATTAGTTCAGTACTTAAGGAGTTATTTGACCCTTTATGATTAATTTGGTACTTAGGAAATTATGTTGACATATTGGAATTAATTAGACACTAAGGGACTAATTTCACACTTAGGGACTAATTTCCCACGTAGGGACTAATTTCACACATAGGGACTAATTTGAACCCACCCTTAATTTTTAAATTCTCCACAACAACCTACACCCCCCACCAACTCTAAATCAAATAATTTATTAAACACCTAGTA
Source organism: Oxytropis ochrocephala (assembly GCA_020916435.1). Taxonomy (NCBI): domain Eukaryota; kingdom Viridiplantae; phylum Streptophyta; class Magnoliopsida; order Fabales; family Fabaceae; genus Oxytropis; species Oxytropis ochrocephala. Next base: position 44,543,451 of record CM037088.1, on the reverse strand, counting down.
ACACCAATATTCCTCCTAATCAATTATGTCAATTAACAATCAAACACCTCATTATTATTTAACACTTATCACACACCATATTACATTTATTTCATATGACTCACCTTAGCAAACACCCATTTCAACAACACTCACTTAGACATTTTATTAACACTATTAAATCAACATATTCTCACATTTCATCACATTGGAGCATTTTGTCAAACACATTGCATGCACATTTAGCAACACATTTATTTCCAACATCAAGTATCAATGTATCACCAAATTAACTCAAATACAACAATTAATGTAATCACACACAATCAAACAAACACCCAAACGCACAATTACTTCATTAATTAAATAAACAACTACTCCTAACACCTAATCCATATGATTTCTAGGTTTATAAATTATTAACTATGAAAGAGAGCCTCCATACCTCCAAAATTGAAGAATCCAAATACTCTCTCCTTCAACAACACAAAAACCACCAAAATAGCTTCCCCAATATTTTGAGCTCCAAAACCCCATCCATGGTAAAAAGGAAAAATGGGAAGGAATTAGTGTAGGAAACTTACACTAGATGATAAAGGAAGAAAAATAGGAAATGTTGGTACTAAACTCACTTACCCAAAGCAAACAAATGAATTTTCTCTCCTAAAAGATCACTTTCAACGTCATCACCTCATGAGCTGCAGCCTTCACTTTTTTTTTCTCCACCTGCGTGCTTCCCTTCTTCTAATTCCACGGTTTTTTTTTTTTGGTCAAAAGGTATATGATTTCATTGCAATAATGGGTCAGGTCCAAACCATACACCAAAAAAGGTAGGGTTTTTTTTTAATACCCCCACCCCATCCCCTCCCACCCCCACCCATTACTGTTATTCCAATTTTACCCCTGCCATAATTCCAATTTTGACTTTCATTAATTTCACTCTGACCGGGACCCACAAGTTAACGCATCGTATATACCTCCATGGAAGGTATATACGATTACATTAATTAATCAACGCTGACCTGGAAAACTACTCATCGTATATATGTCCTTCAAGACATATATACGATTGCATAAATTAATGCTTCGTTGACTACCCATCGTATATATGTTCTTCAAGACATATATACGATTGCATTATTAAATGCTTCGTTGACTACCCATCGTATATAGGTTATATACGAGTGGGCTTTGAAGATCCAATCGTATATACATCTGGGCCATGTATATACGATGTGAAAAAAATACCTATCGTATATACATGGTTGAGGAGGTATATACGATCGGGCTATTTTTTCGCTTTTTATCGAAAGTTGCTATCTGTTTTGTTGGAACAGATATTGACCCGCCTACAGCAGCAGATGCCGACTCTCAGTTGGCTCCTGTTGATATTGATACTACATTGACTTTCACGACGGATACGGTATATTTTTGTTACTCAAGTTTGGTAAATGGAATTAATTTACTTAAGTACTTAGTAAATTATATATTTTGTAGATATTTTCTACACGCGAGGCTGTGGAGGAGTGGGCCACAGCTGTTGGTAGAACTATCGGTGTAGTTGTTATTAAAGTGAGATCTGAGAAAGCAGCTGGAAAGAGGGGAAGGCGAGATAAGATTGTTTTTGGCTGCGAGAAACATGGCGAGTTTACTAATGATTCAAGGGTTTTCGGTTCTAGAAGGAGAGGCTGTCCTTTTAGATTGAAGGCTACTTGCACTGTTAGCCGTGGGGGTTGGTGTGTCACGGTTAAATGTGGTAGACACACGCACGACTTGCTCAAAACTTCCATTGGTACTTTTTTTGGGGGCGTGCTCTAAGCGCGCAAAAGGATCAGTTAACCAAACATGCGGATCTTGATGTGGGACCAAAAGCTACTATTACTGCTTTGAAGAAGCTAGATCCGGAGAATGTGACTAGTCTTCGTCAAGTTTATAGGCAGCGGCACAAACACCGGTCTACAAAGAGGGGTCCTAGAACGGACATTCAGGAGGTGTTGAGATTGATTGAATCCCATAATTATCTATGTTGGTCTAGAAAGATTCCGCAACTCGATGTCGTCGGTGATATCATATGGGCTCATCCCACTTCTATAAAGTTGCTCGAGTTGTTTCCCAAAGTTCTCATTCTTGACTCAACCTACAAGACCAACAGATATAATTTGCCTCTTCTACTGAGTTGTGGGAGTCACAAACACTGAGATAAGCTTCCACGTTGCATTTGCTTATATTGGGCAGGAGCTTGCTATTAATTTTTCTTGGGTATTGGAGCAGCTGCGAGGTATATGTGAGTTGCATTCTATTCATCCTCAGGTTTTCTTGTGACAGAGATCTCTGTTTGTATGTCCGCTATTCTTGATGTCTTTCCCGCTTTGCTACAAATTTATTGTGTCATTGGCATGTTACAAAAATGTCAAAGCCAAGATTAAGGAGTTGGTTCACAAGGATAGAGCGGGAGGAGGTCGAATCTCTCGGCTATGGATTATTGATTCTCGTTGATGAGTCACACTATCTATCTAATCGAAGTTTTTTGAGGTTGCTTGCTCTCGATAAACTGCTCTCATTAAATACGTGCACGACACATGGTTGACACCGCATAAGGAGCGATTTATCTCAAAGATGGACTAACCGAGATCCCACACTTGGGGAATTGCACGACCAGCGGTATTTCTATCCGTTACTTGATTTTTTTGACACGTGGACATATTTTTTTCGTCGATTAAATTTCTTTGACACTTGTTTATTATTTATATCCGTTACTTGATTTTTTTTGACACGTGGACATATTTTTTTTCGTCGATTAAATTTCTTTGACACTTGTTTATTATTTATATCCGTTACTTGATTTTTTTTGACACGTGGACATATTTTTTTTCGTCGATTAAATTTCTTTGACACTTGTTTATTATTTATATCCGTTACTTGATTTTTTTTGACACGTGGACATATTTTTTTTCGTCGATTAAATTTCTTTAACACTTGTTTATTATTTCTATCCGTTACTCGATTTTTTTTGACACGTGGACATATTTTTTTTCGTCGATTAAATTTCTTTAACACTTGTTTATTATTTCTATCCGTTACTCGATTTTTTTGACACGTGGACATATTTTTTTAAATCGATTAAATTTCTTTAACACTTGTTTATTATTTCTATCCGTTACTCGATTTTTTTGACACTTGTTTATTATTTTGAGCGGAATCCTTGCATTGGTCTTTGAAAAGACGGTTGAAGACTTCAAAGGGTGATCTATCAAAATGTTTGGTATCTATTGATGACATCTTTGGCAATACATTTTGATCAAATTATCGGTCTTTTCAACGAAGCATCAACGAGAATTGAAGTCAAGTCCAATATTCCACTTTGTTTAAAAATCTTCAAGGACTTGTTTCTTTATCCGCACCGAGAGACACATGGTTAAGGAGTTTGAAAGATCGAAATCGGGGTTGGATACGACAAAAGGCGATGCGGTGCATTCAAAGGAAGACACATCTACTTCCTTGTGCTTGTGAGATAGGTATTTTTCATGCTTAGGTAATTCTATTCCGCTCAATGTTGTTGATGATCCTTTGGAAACATTTGAGCTTGGATGCGATAGATGATAAATCCACTCGGGATAAATCATCTACCGTGATATTTCTTACGATTCGATGCTATCCGAGGCGATTTGATAAAGTGAGTGAGGAGGAGAAATTTCTTATCAAGAGGCAAATTGAATGAGATAGCTTTCCTTCTACTTCTTCTATGGTTGCACCTAAATCAAAAGTCGAGCGAAAGGTGCACCAAAGAAGAAAAAGGAAATTTTTGATGCTAAGCGTGATCCTTACGGGTGGGAGCACGTGGATGAGAGGGTAAAAACAGATCAAGAAACCGGGGCTTCCAAAATTCCTACACGCGGTCAACCAAATTATCTCGTGGTGCTTCTAGAGTATTATCACAGCATAGTGAGACTAAAATCCACTTACCGTTTCTTCCAAAGACACGTGCGCAACTATGTTGAAAAAATTGTTGATGTTGAAGGTGACGGTAGAATCGCGTTTTTAAAGCGATCGGGGTTGGACTTGACATGGGTGAGGACTCGGCGGCCTCGATTAGGCAAGCTTTGATTCAGAAACAAAGGACAAGGAAACCTTGTATTCGGACATGTTTGGGAAGAACCGATCGTTAGAGCTTCGCAAAGCTTTAACTATTGAGTCATACGGACGTCACCGAGTCAAAGTGGTTTGATTTGCTCGAGATGGGGTATATGGTTGCAACCGGGTATAATGTTGCATTGGTTGATTTTCTTTATCTATGAATTTCACTTATATCCGCCTTTGAGAGGCACGCATGATTCATCTAAGTTGAAAATCATATACTGCTCGAAACGAGCAAAATGTACTTTGGTTGAATCTTTCAATCTCTCCCACTTGTCCATTGCCTCCTATTGCCCCCACAAAGTGGTACCAAAGACTACTTACCTGAGTCCGCTTCATGGTTGCATCCGTATGCCGGACGTTTTACCCTATGGCAGTCTATGTGTCCTCCCGTGCAGCCTCTCACTCACACTGATGCGTCTAGATGTATAGATTTAGCCGATGATTCTATTGACGGCTTGTAGATAGATTCACACATTTTTGTATTACACGTGTATATATGATTATAGCGCGTTTTTGTAATTATACGCGTTTATTTTATCCAATATATGTACGCGTTTATTCAAATCACGAGACTGTAAATTATAACTGTTAATAAAATGTAACTGTTAACCAAAAAAAAGCCCATCGTATATATCTCGTTTGGGGCATATATACGATGTGCATTTTTAACGCATCGTAAATAGGTTCCTCAGGCGTATATACGATTGACTTAAAACGCATCAATCGTATATACGCCCAATGAACATATCTACGATGTCAAAATTGTACCCATCGTATATAGGCCCCAAAAAAGATATATACGATGGGTGTAATTTTGTGAAAAAAACAGATTTTTTGAAGGGCATTTTGGGAATTACAGTGTGGGTGGGGGTATAAGAGGAGAGGGTGGGGGTACCAAAAAAAAAACCCAAAAAGGTAACAAACTAGAGAAGAGTCCTTAGACAAAATAAAACTACCCGGTAGCCCACTAAGCTAAAAGCCCAATACCAGAGACAGGACATACAATGATTGAAGGCTTAATTAGGCTAAAAAGAAAAGACTTCCACGAAACAACAGATCCCAAATTAGGAAATAAAACCTAGAATCAGCTTCTTCTTCAATACTCAGCGAAACTTCCTCAGAACAAATCCTTCTAATTCCACGGCTTGAAACCCTTTCCTTCTATCCTCACATGCGCTCCCTCCATTACCCTAACATACTTGACAATTATTTGGGCTCAAAGTAATGATAATGGGCCTATGTGACTTGGGCTTCTATTCACACCCCCCTTGATCACTTCAACTACTCCCTAATCATAATAAAATACTCCCCACTTAACTAAAATACTCACCATTTATTTACCACACCTCACTCCTTAATTAATTACTTACTATATATTTATTTCAATATAGCCAACTAAAATATTACTTAATTAAATTAGTTAAATAATCACCTAATTAAATTAGTCAAATACTCACCTAATTAATTTTTGGGGTGTTACAACTCTCCCCCACTTAAAATATTTTCGTCCTCGAAAATCTAACTATCACGGACATGTAACCTTAAACACTCACCACAACAAACAATAGATTTCTTTTAAAGCACCCTAAATGAAACGCTAGCCTCTAAATGTAACCATCACTCCTCCGTAGGCTCCGAACCTACCAGGACAACACTCTCCCGTTATACTTCTCCTGCTTCGGCTTTGGACACTTGGTACTAATGTGCCCCACTTCCCCACAGTTGTAGCAGACCGCATCCTTTTTCTCACACTTAGCAGCTATATGACTTTCCTTACCACACTCGAAACATTTGGTGACCATGCAATCTGGACTCTTATGCTCCGGCTCACTACAACAGAATTAGTATATAGGCAGCGCTTTTTTTCATCAATGGGCAGCGCTTTTGAGCGCTGCTGAACGTGGCGCTGGGTATTCCACTCCAACAATGGGCAGCGCTTCCTAAAAAGCGCCACCCATTGCCCAAACACGTCCTCAAATAGGCGGCGCTTCCTAAAAAGCGCGCCCATTGCCCAAACACGTCCTCAAATAGGCGGCGCTTCCTAAAAAAAACGCGCCCATTGCCTAAACACGTCCTCAAATAGGCAGCGCTTCCTAAAAAGCGCTGCCCATTGCCCAAACACGTCCTCAAATAGCGGCGCTTCCTAAAAAGCGCGCCCATTGTTTAATTTTTTTTTTTTTAATTTTTTTCGCTTTTTGTGTATTTTCCTTTTATATTTGCAACAAAAAAATTAAATCATACATCCAAAATATTTTTAATAGTGATATCTATGAATTTGTTGTATTTAAACTCGAATTAAATCATACATCATTAAAAATTAAATCATACATCCAAAATACATCCAAAAAATTAAATCATACATCCAAAATTAAATCATACATCCAAAAATTAAATCATACATCCAAAAATTAACTTTCTCATTCTTTTCCTATTAAAATCAAATTAATGACTTCAATTATCATCCCCAACTAAGAGCTATAAAATATTGCACAACTTTTTTATCCAAAATACCTATATAAAAAGTTGGGATGGTATAACTATAAACATTTCGGTTCATCAAACACACGATCAGTATGTTTCAAAGACCGATCACAAAAATAATAAGAAGAATAAATATGGCTATTCATCGAGTTGTTATATAAATAGACATACATATAATAATAATATATAAAACAGGTACAACCTCAAAATAGGTTCAAGTCATTACGAGAATGAATTTTATCTACTTTTAAGTCAAACACATGATGAGGATGAGTAATCTTGTAGTGGTAATGGTAAAGTAGTAAAAGCCAAATATAAAACATCAAAATAGTCCCTCCTCCTCCAATTTGTCATTTCTGCTCTCAAAATGAAATGATATGATACTCATTTTTCGAATCTTGATAATAATGCTGCAGACACCAATAGGGAAATGAGCAAGGATCCAATCGAAATTGGGAGCAGTCTCGATCTTTGTGTTACCAGCAGATGGTTTCAGGCTTTGGAGCTTGTTGCTTTGCGGGACCATTCAAACAGATCGCCCCGAGAAGATGTTGGAGGCGGTGCGGTATACTCGTGCAACACCTCCACTAGAAACAAATTACAATAATAATTCAATTAGAAACACCAATGAAGTCCAAGTCTAATTCCAGAAATCAAGATTTCTCATCTAATGAAAATGTAACAATGCATGAATGAACATCTGATTTCAAGTTTGATATTCTGTACATCTTGAAGATACAAAATTTTCAGTATTAATAAAGAAATTGAAAGTCTTGTTGTATAGTATAGAAAATTAAATTCTTCTTAGCCACAATCAAATGTACAAAGCTAAACATGATAAGTTCTAAAGGGTTGAAAGATAGTAACAGCAAGACAAAATAATAATAATAATAATAGAGGCCTGTTTAAATTAGTGACAATTCTTTAAACCAGTAATAATTGGCAAAATTCCAAGTATCAGCAGCTGTTGGTAGACCCAGTGTTGTTAGATAGACAGACAGAGCATGAAAACTGCAAAGACTGTTCTAAAGACTGCAAACATTTCAGCACTAGCAATTGAGGTTAGAAATTGAGGTAGAACATGATTACCTAACAAGTACAACTTGATTCATCTCAGAAAATGAACATAACATATATATGTTCACAAAGTAATTAAATAGTTCCACCCACACACTCTGATACACAGATGCAATGTGTATTTGACAAGTTTGAATCTTCATAGTAACACAAAAGGTTGAACCTGTTCCAATATGTTTCTAAATCTTTTTTATACTCTCAACAGAAACTGTAGAATCATATGAGAAGGCTCAGAGCAACAGGTAATATAAATTACATTGCCAATTACTTACTTACATTTTTGGCTACGAAGAGGACAATAAGTAGAGCAGCTATAAAACAACCAGCAGCAGCTATTGTAGCAGTGAGAAGTTTTGTTGATGCAAGTATCATGATCATACCCCAGAAAGGTGAACCCAGATGTGATTTGCCACCACAATGATAGATAGAATCAATAATTATATGATAGAGTTCAACTGAACTGAGGGGAAAAGAGACAAAGAATAATGAATACATACATCCAGCTGGCAAGATTAAGCACTAGTGTGTGCGTGTGTTAGTGTATACATACATATTTGCAAAACAAAAATGAAATAAAGAAGAAACAGAGTATATGAGCATTTAACAGACTAAAAGATAGTCCTACTACCTCCACCAAACCAGAACCAAGTTGTCCAAAAATATCGCATAATCTTGATCCATCCTCAAGCATGCCCTTAATTCTTCCTCGAAGTTTCTAAAGGCGATTAAAGTTAGGAAGCACAAACATTTATCCAATTCACCAGAGATGCAAATTGGCTACCAAAGCTGAAACCATATTAAAATCGAATTTTATTAACTTCTCAAAGAAAGGACAAACCCATATAAAAGGAACAAAATAACATACCACAAGAAAATGATTTCTAAACTAACGTAAACATCAACTCATAACATCGAAACCAACAATTAAGACATATCATTAAATATTCAATCATTACTTAATTCAAACTAACAAATCATCCAGGAAGCCCAAAATCAAATAAGAAAGAAAGAAACAAATCCGGACATTGAACTAGAGATACATAAAAAATAAAAATAAAAATTCATTTTCGATTGACTAAAAATCAAAACGCATAAGCAATCAAAATCAAGCGGGAAAAATGAATAGTACCGTGTCATCCATGTGAGGAAAGAGAGGCGAAGTTGGTCAATGAGAGAAGGAGGAGGGAAACGAATCGGTGAAGTAGCGGAAGAGCAACGGAACCTCTTAGAAAGTGGTGGAGAAGGAGGAAGCTCTTCAAGAAAGATCTCTTGCTTCACACACACACAGCAGCCAGACATCGTTCGTTCGATGCTAACAACGAAATTACGATCAATTTCCCCTCCAATCGATTCGATTCCACAAATTACACGTAATTCAATCGGAAGAAGAAGATAGGGTTAGGGTTTTGAGAAATTGAAAGAGGAAGGGGGAAATTTTCGTGTGGAGGTTCAAAGCTGCGTTGTTATGCAATTGGTGAGGGGAAGAGAAATCGAAAAGCAATGTGTGAAGCGAACATCTCCGCCGCACTATCATCGTCATCGCGCCGTCTCCTCTCTCTCTCTTTCTTCGTCACTTTCTTTCTCCCAATTTTTACGTGACTATAATCTTTTTTGTCATTCACGAAGAGTGGGAAGAGAGAGAGAGAGGGGAAGACAGAGTAAGAGGAGTAAGAGTGGGAAGGGAAGAGAGAGAGGGGAAGAGACGCGAGGAGAGAGGAGAGAGAGAGAGGAGAGTAAGAGGCGAGTGTGAGAGAAGGCGTGAGGAAGATAGAAGGTCCAAACTCGGCGTTTTTAAAAACGCTGGGTATTGGGAAACGTGTGACCTAATACCCGCCGTTTTTAAAAACAGCACAGATTGGGAGAACGCGTGACCCAATACCCAGCGTTTTTTAAAAAGCGCTGGGTATGGCTAGTGCGTTTAAAGGCGATGGGCAGCATTTTTTTAAAAAGCGCTGGGTACGTTATAGCTGTTTTGGCCATCCGTGGCGTTTTTACTTAAAACGCTGCTTATAGGGGCGCTCTTTTTTGACAAATCTGGCGTAGTGGCTTACCCCACTTGTGACACTCACTCCCCGCAGTAGCGTCTCCCCCACTTGGCTTCTTGCCCGAACTCTCCTCTCCCTTGCCCTTACCACCTGAAACTTCATAGGGACGAAACTGAGAATTCCTCTTCTCCTTCACTATCTTGTATGAACGATTGCTATCCTCCTCGAAAATCTACGCTATACTCATGAAATCAACATCCACTCTTCCTTTCTCCCCTAACCGTTATCATCCAAGTTCTATCGTATACGCAACAGATCAAACACTCTTCCCTACACTCTTACTCTCCAATTAGGTATTCTAACCTGTAGGTTGTCAAATCCTACCCGACTACTCAACACAAAAGACAACAACAATTATGGCCAGAGGCCCAACAACACTAACAACCGTAATTAACACAACAATACCAGTCTCAACAATTATCATATATCCAATATTATTCACACCAGCAATTAACACGATCATAATAACAAAATTCAAGTTCAACCTATTCCACAATTATTCATTTTATTCAACGTTCAGATTGTTCTTCTAGACTCAGATGCAGAAAATTCTGCAACTATGTGCCTACTTTGGCGAATTAATTAAAATAGTAAACGACCTCGGATTTCGACAAATAAATACTTGTTGGAAAGCCACGGATGTGTAGTTTCTGAATATATCATTTAAGTTTCAAAACAATGAGCCAATTAGTACAGTTTTTAGAAACAACCCAAACAGTTCCAAGACTGGACAGATTCTGTCCCCCCACTTCCTCTCACTCTAAACTGACTTATACTTGACCAAATGAGACAAAACTTTAGCCCGAACAAAAGCAATTTGAGTATAGTTCCTAATGGAAAAAGAATCGCTCAAAACGGAGTTCATTTGGGGACATAAAACTTGCAAAAACCGAACCTACCCACAGATTGACTCTAGAAATTTGACCCGACTTTGGGGACTCATAACTGGAGCTACACAACTCCGAATTTAACGAAACTAGTGCCAAAACGACCGGCTTTAAGTCTATTTTCGAAAACACCCAGCCACATAATTTTTGACTCAACCAAACAGTACCAGTTTTCAAAAGACTGAACAGTGTCCAGATTGTTTTCCAGAATTTTAACCTAACTTGTTTCACCTATATATTGAGTTCTACAACTCCGAATCCAACCCAATCAGTGGCAAATTAACAAGCATTCAATCAAGTTTTCGAAATAACAAATCACATAATTTTTCAATTGACCAAACAATACCAGTTCTTAAAAGACTGAAACAGCATCCAGTAACGCACAGAAATCATACGCAAGTAAGACTCATCATGATCAATTACCAAACCAATTATAATCATCACATACTTTTGCATTTCATCAAACGCCAAACAAGCATAACCAATCATGCAACTAATTTAAACACACAATCCCGAAAAGATTAACATATAGGCATATTCTTCGATTTTCTCTATTCCTAGGGATTGACTAACATGTGATTTTACAATTTCCCTAGAAAATATCATGGGACATGTAATCCTACCAAATTGAACCGATTTCATATCACGAAGAATATAACCAACACATGCATCGTAAAACAATTGCTTTGACTCGAGACTTGATATTAATTTAATCAAATGAAATTAATTACCCTTGTTAATACTTAGCAAAGAAAACTAGCCAAGTAATAGAAGTACACAAAATATCCCGTGGCACAGTTTTCATCATTAGATTTATAATCCACGTAAAACAATTTTCAAGAAGTGGCAATTAATAATAGTAATAGCAACAACAAAGGCCACAGTTAAATCATACCTCGAACAAAATTTTCACAATCGGAATTCATAGTTAGAAGGTACTCAAAATTGTATGTGTTTGTTTCTAAAACTTTACAATTGAAATTGGACTCACATTCACATAACATAAGGGCTCTAACTCACCTAATCATATAATTAGTGTAATACCTCATAATTCTCAAACAACACCTAACCACAACCTAATTGGTGCAAAAGCCGAAATCATGTCTCATTTTGAAATAAAATCTTAGAACAACTTGAAAACCAAATTCAACACTAATTTGACATCACATTCATTTTCCAATAGCATAAACTTTTCCAAGTACCGTTTCTTTTTGAAAATCATAGAGCTCACAGTTTTGTCCAAAAAGGGAAACTATATGCAAACCCCAAAGCTTACTATCACACGAACATCCAACCCCATAAACAACTACTTATTAGTTCAAAATTTAGTTTCCGACATAAACTCGGAAGGTAAGACAAGTTACTCATTTCATTTTTGACAACTCATATCATGCTCACGAAACAAGCCCAATTGAAACGCGGAAAAGGTCAAAACTCCAAGTTATGCAATCTTAATTGAGTTAATGAAAATATAGCCTTACACAACATTTCATTTTAGCATACTAACTTCGAGACAATTAAGCACAAATCAAGTTTAACTCATATGCATCACAAAGCAATCAACTTATGGCAAGGACGTCAATCAAATACAACAATTTTCAGCAAGCAATCTTCAGATATTGTTTAGTGTATACTTACCACAGTTAGGTCATACAAAAATTACTTGTTATATTCTAACAAGCTAATCAAGCAATCAATCAAATAAAATTAGTGCATGCATTCAAATTTAATAATAACCATGAGTTATTGTCGCCCATTTCATTGGGGATGAGTGATTGGGGTGATCAGTCCCTCCTACTCATGCAACCAACTAATTAAGGTCACAAAAACTACTTTCTTCCAAATTTATAACTACCACATTAAAATATTTTTAACGTAGTCCGGAGTGCGAAGGCGTCGTCACGACTTTCACTCCTTTGACATCGTTAGAACTCTTTTAATCACACATATCTTAATGATACAACAACAGTCACAATAATCAAAATCGGTGATACAATCAACAGTCACATAATTCAGTCACACATACCTTACTCAATCAATAAAATTTTCAATCGCTACCCATCAAATAAATTGCAAGGCATGTCAGTGAAAGAACAAACCAACCAAGATAACAGTAATAAACAGCTACATAATTATGATTTTAGAACGAGTACTAAGACTCGAGGGTTAACAGACTCGACAACTTGGCCGGACGGACCGAACTGCTCTGATACCACTAATGTAACACCCCCTTATACATAGTTACTATTTAGTTAATTTTAAAATCAGAGTTCTTCCAAACTTTTCCACGCACCTCAAAGAGAGTGCTACATTTAATCAAAACACCTTACATAACTCCAAATTATTAATTATTATAGACTTCAGTGTATAAGATACATAGCACCAAATGGCATACGAGAATAAGTATTACAGCAGCGGAAAATAACAACTTAACATCTTAGTTCAGAATATAAAGAAAATAATAAACTAAACATTCCCCCCGGTGCTACGTATCAGAGCCGACTCAACCACACTAGAAGGAGGATCTCTAAACACCTTTAGTCACCGTCACTGCGCAGTTGCTAGGCATACGAGGCAACACGACGCGATAGGGTGAGTCTCAATACATAGATAATAATAAATAAAACGAGAAACACGAGAGAATAGGTGCGCGGATATACTGATCAATTCAAACACACCATTAATACAGTCACGCCAAATATACAGTTACACCAAATACACCAATAGTTTATGAACACCAACTCACAATCATCATCAAGCCACACCAAGCATATGAATGTATGCATGAGTGCAAGTATGCATGTGGATCCATCATCACCTCAATAACCCCGTCGGGCACCCACCGCTTTGGCCGAAGCCATACCACCGCTTTTTGGCCGAAGCCCCCACCGCTTTTATATGCATATGATTTATGTGACACCATGACAATGCATCACCACACAATAAATTTATCACATCAATTATTAACTCACCTCTTTGGCCGAAGCCCCCACCGCTTTTGGCCGAAGCCCACATCATTCATAAATTCATCACATCAAGTATTAACCCACCTCTTTTGCCGAAGCCCACATCAATTATTAATTCATCACATCAAGTATTAACCCACCTCTTTGGCCGAAGCCCACATCAATTATTAATTCATCACATCAAGTATTAACCCACCTCTGTGGCCGAAGCCTACCCATCGCTTAATCATCACCACAACACAACCCGTCGCTTTTATTAAGTAAAATCTCACATCAAGAATTAAATCCCACCTAAGGACCAAAACACCTCATAAGGACCTTTTCAACACCTAAGGACCATTTTAATACACCCAATATTAATTCAGTACTTAAGGAGTTATTTGACCCTTTATGATTAATTTGGTACTTAGGAAATTATGTTGACATATTGGAATTAATTAGACACTAAGGGACTAATTTCACACTTAGGGACTAATTTCCCACGTAGGGACTAATTTCACACATAGGGACTAATTTGAACCCACCCTTAATTTTTAAATTCTCCACAACAACCTACACCCCCACCAACTCTAAATCAAATAATTTATTAAACACCTAGTAACACCAATATTCCTCCTAATCAATTATGTCAATTAACAACCAAACACCTCATTATTATTTAACACTTATCACACACCATATTACATTTATTTCATATGACTCACCTTAGCAAACACCCATTTCAACAACACTCACTTAGACATTTTATTAACACTATTAAATGTACATATTCTCACATTTCATCACATTGGAGCATTTTGTCAAACACATTGCATGCACATTTAGCAACACATTTATTTCCAACATTAAGTATCAAGGTATCACCAAATTAACTCAAATACAACAATTAATGTAATCACACACAATCAAACAAACACCCAAACGCACAATTACTTCATTAATTAAATAAACAACTACTCCTAACACCTAATCCATATGATTTCTAGGTTTATAAATTATTAACTATGAAAGAGAGCTCCATACCTCCAAAATTGAAGAATCCAAATACTCTCCTTCAACAACACAAAAACCACCAAAATAGCTTCCCAATATTTTGAGCTCCAAAACCCCATCCATGGGTAAAAGGAAAAATGGGAAGGAATTAGTATAGGAAACTTACACTAGATGATAAAGGAAGAAAAATGGGAAAGGTTGGTACTAAACTCACTTACCCAAAGCAAACAAATGAATTTTCTCTCCTAAAAGATCACTTTCAACGTCATCACCTCATGAGCTGCAGCCTTCACAAAAGGTATATGATTTTTTCTCCACCTGCGTGCTTCCCTTCTTCTAATTCCATTTTTTGTATTACACGCGTGTATATATGATTATTTTTTGTAATTATCAATTTTTTTTTTTTGGTCAAAAGGTATAAAATGATTTCATTGCATATATAATGGGCCAGGCGTATATACGATTGACTTAAAACGCATCCCAAACCATACACGAAAAAAGGTAACAAACTAGAGAAGAGTCCTATAGACAAAATAAAAACTAGAGAAGAGTCCTTAGACAAAATAAAACTACCCGGTAGCCCACTAAGCTAAAAGCCCAATACCAGAGACGGGACATACAATGATTGAAGGCTTAATTAGGCTAAAAAGAAAAGACTTCCACGAAACAACAGATCCCAAATTAGGAAATAAAACCTAGAATCAGCTTCTTCTTCAATACTCAGCGAAACTTCCTCAGAACAAATCCTTCTAATTCCACGGCTTGAAACCCTTTCCTTCTATCCTCACATGCGCTCCCTCCATTACCCTAACATACTTGACAATTATTTGGGCTCAAAGTAATGATAATGGGCCTATGTGACTTGGGCTTCTATTCACACCCCCCCTTGATCACTTCAACTACTCCCTAATCATAATAAAATACTCCCCACTTAACTAAAATACTCACCATTTATTTACCACACCTCACTCCTTAATTAATTACTTACTATATATTTATTTCAATATAGCCAACTAAAATATTACTTAATTAAATTAGTTAAATAATCACCTAATTAAATTAGTCAAATACTCACCTAATTAATTTTTGGGGTGTTACAATTGCAGCTCAGAAATTCAACTTGCGGATATTCTAACAAAAATTGAAGCCCAAGAAATTTGAAGACATGAGAATGAAGATGGGAATGTGTAGTCTAGCTTGTTTGAATTAAGGAGGTGTATTGTATATTGTAATTCAAGTAGCTAGGACATAAGTGTAAATACAATGTATTAGTGGTGGTAAAGTGTAAATAGGCTGAATTGCTGTTGAAGAGCTATTAACTAATGTTGGGTTAAATAGCAATCAAGTAGTAACCGTAGTCACAAGTTAGTGAAGTCAAAATGACTTAAATACAAAAATGTAAAGTCAAAATAGAATTGAGTACACTTTACCAATTCCAACCAAGTTCTGTTATTTTCCGTTACCCTATTCCCCAATTCCGTTACAGTGCAATTCTTGCACTTCTTTGATTTTCTCCAACAGCAAGTACGTACCTCTTTTTATCTTTTATAGCTTTCGATGAAGTGAGTGAGTTGTGTTAATTTTGTGATGTTCTATACAGGTATGAAGAAGAAAAGGAGGAAGAGAAGTTGCGAAGTTAGCGTGAAGATTTCAGTGACATGGTTGTAGAGGTGTGTTAACGCAGAAAATTCCAAAAAAAAAGTACTAAACGGAAGTACCTTTTTGAATGGTACTTCCGACGAGTGGATTTATGGCGTTGACTAAGTGAACCAGAGCCTTCACTATCCTTCTCTTCATGAGGGAATTCGACAAAGTAAGGGGGTGTGTTAAAATTTGGTAGCTTAAAATCCTTGCAAGGAAGTCTCCTAATCATCCTATGAACTTTAAGTTGAGTAGTTGCAGGGCACTTAGTATTCATAATAGTTGGTATATTCACTTGCATAGGACTAGCCCTAATGTTATTTTCCACAAAGTTGGAACTGTTTGTTGTTGTAGAACTATTTGTTTCATGCTGTTGATTCTGTTCATTTTGTTCTTTTGCAGGGGAATTTCTGGCACTATCATTAGAGTTGTTACTGGTGGAACGACATTCTGCTTGAGATTCAGAACCCTTATGTAGTTGGTAGCCACCTCTGAATGAGTCTCCAAAGGGCATCTTATGATAAACTCCGACGAAAGGAATCATATGATAATTCCGGTTTGAGAAAATTAACAAACGAAATAATCATAATTTCGACAACATATAAGTGTTGACTACAGAATTAAGATAATTCCGTCAAACGCAGAAAATTCCAAAAGAAGTACTAAATGGAAGTACCTTTTTGAATGATACTTTCGACGAGTGGATTTATGGCGTTGACTACGGTAGTCGAGTGAGAGTGAAAAAGTAAATTGTGAAATAAAGAAAGGGAGGGGTATTTTTCGAATTAATGGTAATATGTGGGGGTATAGTGAATGGTGGTGGGGTACCAAAAAATAAACCATGCTATTGTTGAATTGTGGATAATTAAAAAGGCCCAAACCAAGGCCCGCAGTAAAGAAAAATAGTACTGCCCATATTCAATTCTAATTGGTGTAACTGTGCCAAGAATTAAGCTAAGCTAACGTGGGGAAGAAGTCAAACACGTCATTATAAAAGGTGTTGAAACGTGAATAGAAAGGGACCCATAGCACAACAGCACTGGAACTAGTTCTGTTAAGTGTTAACCCCAATCAATCGTAGATTCGACCAAAACCCACCGCAACGATGGCCGCGGAAACGCTAGCGTATCAGAACGGCGTCGTTTCTAACGAAGATATAGGCGCGAACTCCACCGCTGCGAAGAAATCGTGGGAGAGTGACCGCCGTCGCCGGAAGCAGAAAAAGAACAACAAGGCCTCTAAGGAGCCAGATACAAACGCCGCCGAAGACGACGACGACGACGACGACGTGAGTGATTCACAGCAGGTTGTTGAACAAGTTGAGATTGAGTATGTCCCGGAAAAGGTAGATCTAGGCGAAGGCTTGGATGAAGAATTTAGAAAAATCTTTGAGAAATTTAGTAGTTTCAGTGAGGTTATTGGTCAAGAGGATAATGATAAGAAGGATGATGAGGCAGCAGAAAATTCCGAAGAGGAAGAAAATGATGACGATGATCAAAAAAAGAAAGGCGTGTCAAACAAGAAAAAAAAGCTTCAACGCCGGATGAAGATTGCTGAACTGAAACAAGTTAGTTCAAGGCCTGATGTTGTCGAGGTGTGGGATGCTACTGCAGCAGAACCGAAGTTGCTTGTGTTCTTGAAATCTTATCGAAATACTGTACCTGTACCTAGGCATTGGTGTCAAAAGAGGAAATTTTTGCAGGGGAAAAGAGGTATTGAGAAACAGCCCTTTCAGCTTCCTGATTTCATTGCTGCTACCGGAATTGAGAATATCAGACAGGCTTATATTGAAAAAGAGGACAACAAAAAGCTGAAACAAAAGCAAAGGGAACGTATGCATCCGAAAATGGGGGAAATGTCAGTTCTTCTTCTTCATGATGCATTCTTTGAATATCAAACAAAGCCAAAGCAGCTGTCATCTATGGGGGACTTGTACTATGAAGGAAAAGAATTTGAGGTAAAGTTGAGGAGGGAGTTGAAACCTGGCGTGTTATCGCACGAATTAAAAGAAGCTCTTGGTATGCCTGAGGTTGCTCCTCCTCCATGGCTAATTAATATGCAGAGACATGGTCCTCCACCATCATACCCTCATCTGAAAATCCCTGGCTTGAATGCTCCCATTCCACCACGAGCTAGTTTTGGTTATCATCCCGCTGGCTGGGGCAAGCCTCCTGTTGATGGGTATGGGCGTCCACTCTATGGAGATGTTTTTGGTGTTCATCAGCAAGAGCAACCTAATTATGAGGAAGAGCCCGTTGATAAAAGCAAACACTGGGGTGACTTGGAGGAGGAGGTACTTGAAGCTGGTATTCGATGCGTTGATGATAGTGGAAATCATCGAGCACGCCAACCGAAATTTGGATACACCAACTGAAGTGGATACACCTGATGTTATTGACCTTCGTAAGCAGAAGAAAAGGAAAGAACCTGAAAGGCCTCTTTATCAAGTACTTGAAGAAAAGGAGGAAAACTTTGCTCCAGTAACTTTGCTTGGAACTACTCACACTTATGTGGTCCCTGGCACCCAGGACAAGGCAGGGGCTAAAAGTGTTGATTGGCTTAAACGCCAAAAGTCAAATATAGTGGATCTCACTTTACAACCAGAGGAGTTGGATGTCATGGAGAATGTTGTATCTGCAAAGTATGAAGAAGCAAGGGAGGAAGAGACGTTGTGGAGTCAGCGTGAGGATTTCAGTCACATGGTTGCCGAGAATGAGAAGAAGAGGAAGAGAAAAATGCAAGAAAAGGAGGGCAAGTCTAAGAAGAAAGACTTTAAGTTTTAATAAGGTGGTGTTTGTAATACTGCACACTCTTTATTTAAACCCGATTTTTTTTTTTTTTTTTTTTTTGACAAATATTTGAATTTATTCTCTTTTGTTTTTTATTGACCTATGGTCTTGCATCGGAGGTACTTATAGATTGTGTGTCTTGAGTCTTGTTATTGATATTTCTAAATATTTGGTACATGATAATTACTTTCAATTGATGGTTCAGGGAAATTCAATTGTGAGCTTTTCTTCGTTCTTACTTTGGCCCTAGAAGCTATCTATAGGTTCTACTATAAAAAAACAAACAAATTATTATGTTTACTTACTCTCACAATAAAATAGCTATTTTGATAACAAAATCTGATTAAGCAAGTCTAGAATTCAAATTGCATGTTAGATAAGCTACATTGTTGATTGGAATCTTGAGTTAGGGATTTGAAGGCTTGGGGTTGAATTTTGATGTCATTGGAGTTTTGGTGCTTAGTGGGGTCGATCACGGTGTTTGGGATTTTCACTACTTGTTGTTTGGTGATTTTCATCACCTCAATGCGAGCTCTTTTTCCTTAAGTGATGATTGCAAGTTGTATCAAATTGTCTTTTTAAAATTAAAAACTGCCACATGGACTCCACTAACCTTTATCACAAAAATAAAATTATATTATTTATTTTACAGTTATTATTATATATTTATGTTATTTACACAATCACCCCAATTTTAATAAATGCTGATTTATCTTTCCCATGTGTCACATTGGAGATAAGGAAAGAGAAATTCAACTCAGAATTTGAATGTAGAGGAAGACTAAAAAACGCAGGCAGAAGCGTTCATCATCGCCCTCTCTCTCAGGTTCTCTCCCTCTCTCCCTCTACTGTGTTCCACAGCCATCGTTTCTCAAGCTATAAACAAAGTTCATTCTTTTTTTGATTCGGTTTATGCTTTGCAATTTGTTTTGTTATTCTATCTCATTAAATCTTGTTATTCTATCCATCCTTGTTTGTGGATGTTTATGCTTTGGAACGTCAAAGCAATAAACTTGAGTTATTTTTTGACAACTACCGTGATTTAGTTTATTATTGTTAGTTTAAATTTATGATTTAGCTATTGTGATATGAATCAAAATAGTGATATAATCTACTCTCATCCATTGATGTACTGCCATTTAATGAGCTTGATAATGGCAAGCACTACAAGAATAAGCTTGCATTGCCACCAAAGTTTGCCACGGAAGACTGGTTGTCGCTAATTTGCCACGGATTTGCGACGAAAAGGGATATATGGAGAAGGCGCTAAAAATCCCGCTCAAATTTGCCACGGAAAATGATAATGGTCGCTAATTTGCCACGGACATGTGGTGGCAAGCCCGTGGCAAATATGAAACGCCAAATAAAACCCACGATTCACTCTTCAACAATACGCAGAATACGTTTTTCACTTTGTTTCCCTAGCTCACTCTCCTCCCACAGCTTCCTTTCTCTTCATCTTCTTCCTCTTGCTTTCTTCTTCATCTTCTTCCTCTTGCTTTCTTCTTCATCTTCAACAACAGAAACTAGCGATTCAACAACACAAACCTTCGATTCTCCTTCTTCCTTTTCTGTTTCCTTCGTTTCTTTCTTCAATCGATTTTCTCTAAATAGAAACCCACGCAAGCATACACTTCATCTCTCTCTATCGCTCCCTCTCTCTCTCTGTTGCTCGCTCTCTGTTGCTCTCTCTCTGTCGCACTCTCTTTATCTCTCTATCTAGGGTTTATTACCATCTTTGCTTTTTATTGATTGTATGAATTTTAGATGGAGGATTTAGGGTTTATGAGGTTTTAAAACTTAATTTGGGATTATGGGGTTTTGGAACTTAATTTGGGATTTAGGGTTTAAAGATGATTTGGCTTAATTTGTTGGATTGGTTCTTACATTTGTTCGTGAGAGTCGATATTTCTTGATTGATTGTGTTTTGGTTTGTTCTTGGGCATGAACCATATTGGTTGATTGTTCTGGTGTGCTCTGTTGATTATGTTGGGTGTTTTGGTTTGTTCTTGGGCATGAACCAGTATTTCTTCAGTTGATTGTGTTTTATTTTCAGGTTATTCATTTCCTTTCTCATATTGATTTTCCACAACGAGTAATCACATTGCTTCACTTTTTCCTATTTTTCATTTGTTGTTTATTATTTGCATTGTCTTCCATTGATTTTCCTTTGCATTTTGAGTTATTCATTTCCTTTCTCTGTTCAGATTTTCCACCTGACAGTGTCGCATTGCTTCACTTTTTCCTCCTACATATTTGTTGAGGTTCTTGAAGACTAGGAGATAGTTGTCTATATTAGTGTGTGTTTCTGTTTTGTATGAATATAGGTAGTTTTGTTCTGTATATGGGCCTTTTAGTTATTGGTGTTTTGTTGTCCAAGTAAGTGTTTTATGTCTATGGTCCTTCCTTAGAGTACTTTATCTAAGTTTGTTTAGATCGTTTGTTTCATGATTGTGAGGTTTTTGTATTGTACTACTTGACCTATGAAATATGTTTTTCTGGAATATTACAATGAAACTATACTCTATCTTATCTTTTAACATCTATTCTATGACAACTTATTTATCATTCAACTTAGATGTGTATTTGTTTCTTTATTGTAATATATCTTTTTAGTCCAGAAACTATGTGCATTGGAATTATTGAATTAAATACATGCTTTATATTGTGATCTTAAGTTTTCTTTGACCTTTTTAGTTTTCTTTGACTTTTTTTAATCAATGGTATCTCTAGCCATATTGGAACCAAGAGACTATATCTTATTATCATCATCCATTTTAGTCCCATTTGCCACACGACTATATCTTATTTAGAAATTGTGATGTTATTAGAGACTAATTCCCCATATTAATTTTCCTTTTCCTTAACCCTTCTTCCTCTTGATGTGTATTTTTAACTTTGTACATGTTGAACTAAACAATTTGTACACATGAATCGTGGTTGTGTGTTTTGACTTATTGGCTTTCTTTGAACTAATGTTTGTTTCACCATATAATTTTTGCTTTGGGTAGATGGATCCCCTTGATATTGTGGCTAAAGAAAGCGAGGTAACTCCATTTATACATCTTTTTGTCCTTCAAATTATCCAACCATATTAGCTTGATCTATTAGTGTGTTTTGTTTCAAACATATTTCATTTATGTATTCTCATGTGTATTGTTTCATTTTAAATTTTAATTTGTTGGGGTTATTTTGGTCGTTGATAATGCATTTGTTATATCTATTAGGAGGTGTGTGTCGACAATGTACAAGTTATGATAAGTAATGATACATGGTTGTGGTTGATTTGAGTAGGTATATTAGGTCTTAGTTGGTGTTTATAAAAATCTTTGGTGTAAACTTGCTATAGTTAGCCTAATTTATTCTTCTATGTTGATTGTCATGACCTTTGGTTAGCTGGGTTCCTTGGAAACTGCAGACTGTGTTATCTGGTGTACTTAAATCATGGTTCTACTCGCTTTGGGGAGGTTTACAATTTGTTATCTGGTGGTTGGATTACTCTTAAATTTATGGAGGGTGTGACCTTTGAAATGTTTGTCAGGGATGGGCTGTGGAACCAAGTTTCGTATCCATTTCCTCCTAAAAATTTTGGTCTTGGAGAACCTAACCTCCCAATGAGTCTTATTCATGAGGAGCATGATTAATTCCTTTTCATCGATTCTATCCATTTTCACCACTCTTTGACCCAAAAAATCTCTGTTGAAGAAACTAACACCCCATTTCTAGTATGCATGACTTTTCCTATGTATTTCTCTTTTTAAATTTGTAATTTTTTATTTTGTTGGTTCCCTCTATTAAGGGAAATAATCCTCTTATATCTGGTGTTTTCACAACTTCTGCCCATTGTCTCTAAATCCATATTCTAACTGTTTTCTTGAATTTTGTTTTCGGTTCCTTCACATTGGTTTTTGCCATTTTGCCTTCTCTCCTGCTACTACTTCCATCACTTTAGTCAACTTTCGTGGAAGGAAATGGAAGTGCAAATGTCAGTGGTAAAGTTCAAAACGCAATTACTCTTTGTGTTTATAATGGGTGGGAACCTTTCGTGGTTTGAATGGGCTTCTCCTAGGGACCTCTCTAAAGTTAGATGTGGCTAAGAAGAATAGGAAATATCTGTTTGTTAAAGTTGTTGAAGACTAGGGGCTATCTGTTTATTGGAATTGCCTAAATCAGTTGGTGTTTCGGTTTTGTTTTGTATGTAGGCCTTTTAGTTATCAATGTTTTGCTGTCCAACTAGGCCTTTTAATGTATTAACTCTGATCCTTGCTTAGAGAACTTTATCTAAGTTTGTTTACATCCTTTGTTGCATGATTCACAGGTTTTTTTGTATTGTACTACTTCTAGCTATGAAATATGTTTGTTTGACCTGTTACAAGGAAACTATCCTATGTCATGTTCTATATAAATTATATGCAATTATTAGAATGTGTGAAATGTTTTCTCTTTGGACTGCTATAGAAAAAGCTTTATATAATGAACTTGAATTGTCTAGATTACACAGGTTACTTTAACTTTAATTAGTGTTTCCATTACTTACTATTTTTGAGTTGGAACATTTTACCATGTCTAAGAAGTGGATTCTTAGTAATTTGTTGGCACAAGATTAATTCTCATGTTTATTACATCTTTATTTAAGAATGAACAATCCTCTTATGTTAGTAATTTCTATTTTGCAATCAATGGTGAACCAGAATCATTATATAAGAATTTGTCAGGTATTAAGCCTTTCTTTGCTTTTGTCATTCTTCTCCTCCTTCGCCAACAACTTTGTAATGGTGAAGCCTTACGAGGTGAAAAGAATCTTGTTCAATCTAATGCTTCTAGTGGAGTTTCTTTGGTGTAACTTAGGACCATATGGGGCGATGGATGAGAAAATTGTATGTGGGAATCTTCACTTCAACATGGTGAGAGTCAAGCTGCGAGAGGTATTTGTTTGTTATGCTTTTTCCGTTTCATTGTTTTGTGGTGAGGCTAGCATTTTGAGATATTTGGCATACTCAATTTTTATTTAGTATTAATTAACTCTTGGTGTTGACAACCTTTATCGATAATAGAAATCTTTGGGGTTTTATTGAATGCCAGCGGTTTGTTAAACTTATTTCCCCTTGAAACCAATAAATTTATTTTCTTCAAATTTGTACTAGTTTTGTGGTAGGTTCTCACCAATTAGAATCTTGTTGTCATAGTTTTGTCATCATTTGACATCATTCCTTTTGTTGTTTTAGATTTTTGAGCCATTTGGTCAGATTGAGGTTGTCTGTTGCCTCTTGACATGGAGCTGGACAACTGCAAGGGTTTTGGGTTTGTTCAAGTTCGTTTCTAACACTTCACCTTAAGAAATATTTTTTTGTTCATTGTTATTTATCTCTTTAATTTGCATTAATTGGACGGTTTGCCCATCTTGAACATGCCAAGCGACTCGAGTTTAAATGGAAAATTGGAGATAGTGGCGGGACTATCAAGGTAGAAATATTTGTGTTGGTCTTTTGTTTTTCACTTGTATGCTTTCAATTTTGTTGACAATCATTCGCAATGCAATTGTTAGATCACATTTATCTGTCAAATTCGAGTTTCATCGATGAAGATCATGTTGGAAGTCAAGATACTCTTGCCGAATCTGCAGATTTTGATGATGATGAAGGTGGATTGGTAAGTTTTCACTTGTATAAAATATTCATATTTGGTTCCCATCCGATGCTTTATCATTGGAATCGATGTCTCTTCACATTATATTGCAAATTTACTAATTTAATTTTACTAAAGTTTGATATAGATGATTAATTTTCAGTGTTAGAAGTCGGATTGGCGAGGAAGCTTTGTGAGCTCTTGTGCTATTATATAATTAACTATATATAACGTTTCTAGATACCACAGTTGGTGACAAGATTATTACTATTTGATAGATAGGTGATTAGGTTCATTGAAGTTTAAGTGATGTTGAGGATTTGCACTTAGGTTACAAGTAAATTCTAGACTTAAGTTAGAAGTAGGTTCATTGAAGTTAAATAAGAAAGTAGTTATCATTTGCTTATAATTCATTCTAAAAAAACATGAGTTAAAAATTGCTTATAATTCATTACGATTACGGAGGAGTATTGATACAATAGTTTAGCGGTGACCTCCTTTTGTATGCCAAACATAATGTGTTTGTAATAAATGAATAAATGGCGAGGAATTGCCAATAGGGAATTGGTTTTATGCTTACGAGTTTTGAATTCCATGTATGACTATAGTATTATGTTGATCTTGATTGAAGTGTGTTATATTTTGGGAATTTGGTACCTTTCGATTATTACTTGTCTTGAGTTTATGGCATTTGCATGATGGCTTTTATCGAACTTTGAAGTGGTGTTTCAACAAATCACGTATCATCATTTGCAGAAGTGCTGCGAGATCTTTGTGAGCAATATTTATGGCTATTTGAAGAGCCTGATGTTTTGGAGTTCTTAATTCTTGCGGTGACCATTTGTATTGAATGGATTACGAGAAATTTATCCATGCACTGCAGGAAGCGTGATTTGTGATGTTGGACCTGCAGTGAGAAGTTTCTGCTGCAAATGACTTTGGGAGTGAAGTGATTCTGGTGCAACTTCCATTAGGCGTTGGATTATCTTTGTAAATCCTTTCTTACTAAATTTAGTGTTTATTTTTTTAAGCGGTGTGTTAGGCGTTGGATTATGTTTCGGTTTAATATTGTAATGTATTTGCAATGTAGTATTCTTAGCAATGATTACATGTTAATAATGTTGTTTGGTGATGCTCATTGCTGAATATGTTTCAGAAAATAGATCTTATTTAGCTAGCTTAATTTTATGCAGCATGTATATATGTTTGAAGATTTAATTTTTTTAATTTTTTTTTTTTGCGCGGATTTGCCACCGATTTTCGATGAAATTTGCGGCGACTTTGCCACGGATATTTTGCGGCGGAGTTTGCGGCGGAAAAAATTTGCCACGGAAATTTCGTGGCAAGCGATTTCGCGACAGCGTTTTGCCACCAATTTTTGTAAAGTGGCAAATCCGTCATAAATGTTGTTTTGCCATGGAAATTTGTACATTTGTGCGGAAAATGCGTGGCAAATCAGCGATTTTCTTGTAGTGAAGGCATGAGATGTCAATTATTTAGCGGGCCATGGTGAAACTTTAGACAATACATTCATATTAAGTCAATGAAATTATAATAATGAAACCGAGATTATGATTTGATATTGGAAGTTAGCGCCACGCCTGCTTTGAAATGTGCGAGGATCGATGAGTTTTTGAGTTGAGGTGGGTAGTGGAGGTGAAGGTGTGGCTGCGATTGCAACTAGAAAACCTAAACCAAGCAAATCATCAATTGCCAAGCTAGATGTTGGAGCTTGCCCAGTTGTGTTGGTACTTGTGAATGCTAAATCTGCAAGCGGTTGTGAAGCTGCAAAAGGGGCTGATGAACCATCATAGGAAGGAGCATTATAGGCAGAACCATTGCTACTAGGATCTCTAACGTCATGACACAACAGTTGTTCACAATATAATGTCATACATGATGTTTAGTACCATTCATGTTTCTGCTGGGGCAGGAGGGAAGAAGAAGAAGAAGAAGAAGAAGAGCATGAAATTATGGTTGAAAAGGGAATCTTTTTGCGTGAGTTTAGTAGAAGAATGGGGTTGAAGTGGGGAAATGGAATGCATGTCGTTGTTGTTCTAATTTTCCAATTTGATTTTGATGAGAAGCAAAGGAATTCTTTGTCTTCTTACAAGCTGCAACCATGGCCATTGCCAAGTTTCATATCTCGTTTTGTTATTCGTGTTATTATGTTATCCAAACAAGTCACAATCTATACCCTTCGGCTATTCCCTTTTAAGATCCATCACCTTTCATACCAAAAAGAAACTCAGCGAGGAGGAGGAAGAAGAGGAGAGAGGGGACGAAGAAATTGAAGAGGAGGAATTTAAAAAGTGGTATTGGTCTATTTTGTCAATGTATATTGTTATTTTACCCTTTTATTTTCTTGTTTATTTATACATTATGCAGGGATTAAAGCGTGGGAGCTCTAAAGTGTCTTACCTTGATTTTACTAGTTAATAACATTTTTTTGTGGCATTGCTATCCTTCATGAAAAATAACTCCCCAAAAAATGACAATATCATTCATAATAAATTACATGGAATTGCTATTCTTCACGGGCGGTTATAGGGTGTTCTGGTATTCCTAGGAACACCCAAACATCTGGCCATAGTCGTAATATACCCAAACTTTACACATAAGGTTAGGTTGAATCCTAAGGAACACATAAAATTTGTTTTTGTTTTATGTAAAAAATGTAGAAGGATAAGAGGATAACATAAACCACTGTAGGTGATGTTTAAAGCTTTGGAAAGAGACTTGGCGAATTTGGTTTGTAACATTAAGCATACTGCGGTGAGGAGTAGTGGTTATTAAAGGATTGGTTGATAATAAATTTA
Source organism: Oxytropis ochrocephala (assembly GCA_020916435.1). NCBI lineage: Eukaryota > Viridiplantae > Streptophyta > Magnoliopsida > Fabales > Fabaceae > Oxytropis > Oxytropis ochrocephala. Next base: position 44,516,012 of record CM037088.1, on the reverse strand, counting down.
TGTTTTGAAACATTTACCCTACTGCGGTGAGGAGTGGTTATTACTTATTAAAGACACAAAAAATGGCCTGACCCCATGAATGGACTAAGTAATAAATCCTCAGTCACGAGTTTCTTGCTATACATCATTCTCTGCTCGTAATTCCCGCTTACATTTATTTGGGTGTCCGTGTGTGGATTTTCTTGGGAGTGGGGTGGGGTGTAAATTTAATCTATTGTCATTTTCAACTCATTTCTTAACTCTTTTCCTTTGTGTTTTCTCCCTCAGCACTCCCGCACTGATGATATTGACCTACGGAAGCAATAGAGAAAGGAGCCCGGTAGGCCTCTTTATCAAGTGAGTCTTTTCCATTGGTAATTTTTCATCAGTTCTGACTTCTACTTTGACTTGTCACAGCATCATCATATTTTCATTTTCTATGTAGGTGATTGAAGAGAAGGAAGAACAAATTGGTCAAGGATTTCTTGTACCCGGCAGACACACATATGCAAATCTTGCACCATATATATATATATATATATATATATATATATATATATATATATATATATATATATATATATATATATATATATATACACACACCAAAATATGAACATATTGTATGAGTAGCATTTGTTTCCTCCATAATTGTTTGTTTCTTCTCTGTGAATTCGTTGTTGGCTCTGGCGCGCCGAGAGAAAGCGAGTGCTAAAAGGGTAAGGGATTTCTCCTTTATAAGGAAGGGGACTTAGGTGTTACTTGTGATGAAATTTGTTTTAGGGGTGACATGATTCATGCTTTATGGATTTGGCACTTCGAGGTTGATTTGCTTAAAGGTCGGAAGTCGGATAAAGTGGATGTCACTTTTCTGTAGGAAGAGTTGGAAGCCATGGAAAACATTTTTCCATAAAGTATTGAATCTTTGTAATTCAAGTAGCTAGGACATAAGTGTAAATACAATGTATTAGTGGTGGTAAAGTGTAAATAAATTTGAATTGTTGTTGAAGAGCTATTAACTAATGTTGGGTTAAATAACATTCAAGTAGTGTCGTGGTCACAAGTTAGTGAAGTCAAGATGACTTAAATACAAAAATGTAAAGTCAAAATAGAATTGAATACACTTTACAAATTTCAACCAAGTTACGTTATTTTACGTGACCCTATTCCCCGATTAGATTCTGATTGCAATTCTTGCACTTCTTTGATTTTCTCCAACAATTGGCACGGCGGCGATTCGCGGGCATCTTGAATGGTTTTCTAAGATTGATATGATGGAGTGTAATCCAACCTCTACACCGGTGAAAGCATTGAAACTTGTGAGAAAGCGTGATGAAGCACTAATTGATGCCACCTTTATCTGGACAATGATTGGTTCAACTGCGATATGTGTGTAGCTGCGGACTGATATTGCATTTGATGTTGGTTTTGTGGCGGTATATGGCGGAACCAAGAATATCTCACACAGTAGCGGCTAAGAAAGTGCTAAGATAGTTGAAGGAACCCTTGACTATGGGATTACATTTTTACTGCAACAAGTGAAAAGCGAAGGTGTAGCGATTCTTGGCTACTGCGATGCAGATTGGAGTGGTGATTCAATGGATATAAAATCAACATCGGGTTACATTTTTATGCTTGGAGACTCCCCGATTAGGTGGTGTTCAAGAAACAAAGTGTGGTGGCTCTCTCAGTTTGTGAAGGTGAGTACATCTCAGCTGCATTAATTTGGTGCTAGTCTAGTTGTATGGATGCAGATGTTGGTGAATGAGCTTAAGGTGAAACATGCTGGTGTAATGAAGCTTAAGATAGACAATAAGTTTACTATAGGCTTAGCTAAACATCTCATAATACATGGGAGAAGCAAGCATATTGAGGTGAAATATCATTTCCTACGTGATCAAGTTAGCAAAGGGAATCTGGAAGTTGAACATTGCAGCTCAGAAATTCAACTTGCGGATATTCTAACAAAAATTGAAGCCCAAGAAATTTGAAGACATGAGAATGAAGATGGGAATGTGTAGTCTAGCTTGTTTGAATTAAGGAGGTGTATTGTATATTGTAATTCAAGTAGCTAGGACATAAGTGTAAATACAATGTATTAGTGGTGGTAAAGTGTAAATAAATTTGAATTCTTTGTTGAAGAGCTATTAACTAATGTTGGGTTAAATAGCAATCAAGTAGTGCTTAGTAGTCACAAGTTAGTGAAGTCAAAATGACTTAAATACAAAAATGTAAAGTCAAAATAGAATTGAGTACACTTTACCAATTCCAACCAAGTTCATTATTTTTTAGTTACCCTATTCCCCGATTAGATTCTGATTGCAATTCTTGCACTTCTTTGATTTTCTCCAACAGCAAGTACGTACCTCTTTTTATCTTTTATAGCTTTCGATGAAGTGAGTGAGTTGTGTTAATTTTGTGATGTTCTATACAGGTATGAAGAAGAAAAGGAGGAAGAGAAGTTGCGAAGTTAGCGTGAAGATTTGGTGACATGGTTGTAGAGGTGTGTTTACTTATGAGAAAATTCCAAAAAAAAAGTACTAAACGGAAGTACCTTTTTGAATGGTACTTCCGACGAGTGGATTTATGGCGTTGACTAAGTGAACCAGAGCCTTCACTATCCTTCTCTTCATGAGGGAATTCGACAAAGTAAGGGGGTGTGTTAAAATTTGGTAGCTTAAAATCCTTGCAAGGAAGTCTCCTAATCATCCTATGAACTTTAAGTTGAGTAGTTGCAGGGCACTTAGTATTCATAATAGTTGGTATATTCACTTGCATAGGACTAGCCACAATGTTATTTTCCACAAAGTTGGGCTGTTTGTTGTTGTAGAACTATTTGTTTCATCTTTGTTGATTCATTCATTTTGTTCTTTTTTGGGAATTTACGGCACTATCATTAGAGTTATTCTTGGTGGAGCGACATTACGCTTGAGATTGAGAACCCTTATGTAGTTGGTAGCCACCTCTGAATGAGTCTCAAAGGGCATCTTATGATAAACTCGGCGAAAGGAATCATATGATAATTAGGTTTGAGAAAATTAACAAGCGAAATAATCATAATTTAAACAACATATAAGTGTTGACTACTGAGAATTAAGATAATTAAAGTCAAGCTTGAGAAAATTCCAAAAGAAGTACTAAATGGAAGTCGCTTTTTGAATGATCTTTCGGCGAGTGGATTTATGGCGTTATTCTACGGTGAGTCAGTGAGAGTGAAAAAGTAAATTGTGAAATAAAGAAAGGGAGGGGTATTTTTCGAATTAATGGTAATATGTGGGGGTATAGTGAATGGTGGTGGGGTACCAAAAAATAAACCATGCTATTGTTGAATTGTGGATAATTAAAAAGGCCCAAACCAAGGCCCGCAGTAAAGAAAAATAGTACTGCCCATATTCAATTCTAATTGGTGTAACTGTGCCAAGAATTAAGCTAAGCTAACGTGGGGAAGAAGTCAAACACGTCATTATAAAAGGTGTTGAAACGTGAATAGAAAGGGACCCATAGCACAACAGCACTGGAACTAGTTCTGTTAAGTGTTAACCCCAATCAATCGTAGATTCGACCAAAACCCACCGCAACGATGGCCGCGGAAACGCTAGCGTATCAGAACGGCGTCGTTTCTAACGAAGATATAGGCGCGAACTCCACCGCTGCGAAGAAATCGTGGGAGAGTGACCGCCGTCGCCGGAAGCAGAAAAAGAACAACAAGGCCTCTAAGGGCCAGATACAAACGCCGCCGAAGACGACGACGACGACGACGACGTGAGTGATTCACAGCAGGTTGTTGAACAAGTTGAGATTGAGTATGTCCCGGAAAAGGTAGATCTAGGCGAAGGCTTGGATGAAGAATTTAGAAAAATCTTTGAGAAATTTAGTAGTTTCAGTGAGGTTATTGGTCAAGAGGATAATGATAAGAAGGATGATGAGGCAGCAGAAAATTCCGAAGAGGAAGAAAATGATGACGATGATCAAAAAAAAGAAAGGCGTGTCAAACAAGAAAAAAAAGCTTCAACGCCGGATGAAGATTGCTGAACTGAAACAAGTTAGTTCAAGGCCTGATGTTGTCGAGGTGTGGGATGCTACTGCAGCAGAACCGAAGTTGCTTGTGTTCTTGAAATCTTATCGAAATACTGTACCTGTACCTAGGCATTGGTGTCAAAAGAGGAAATTTTTGCAGGGGAAAAGAGGTATTGAGAAACAGCCCTTTCAGCTTCCTGATTTCATTGCTGCTACCGGAATTGAGAATATCAGACAGGCTTATATTGAAAAAGAGGACAACAAAAGCTGAAACAAAAGCAAAGGGAACGTATGCATCCGAAAATGGGGGAAATGTCAGTTCTTCTTCTTCATGATGCATTCTTTGAATATCAAACAAAGCCAAAGCAGCTGTCATCTATGGGGGACTTGTACTATGAAGGAAAAGAATTTGAGGTAAAGTTGAGGAGGAGTTGAAACCTGGCGTGTTATCGCACGAATTAAAAGAAGCTCTTGGTATGCCTGAGGTTGCTCCTCCTCCATGGCTAATTAATATGCAGAGACATGGTCCTCCACCATCATACCCTCATCTGAAAATCCCTGGCTTGAATGCTCCCATTCCACCACGAGCTAGTTTTGGTTATCATCCCGCTGGCTGGGGCAAGCCTCCTGTTGATGGGTATGGGCGTCCACTCTATGGAGATGTTTTTGGTGTTCATCAGCAAGAGCAACCTAATTATGAGGAAGAGCCCGTTGATAAAAGCAAACACTGGGGTGACTTGGAGGAGGAGGTACTTGAAAGGTGGTATTGATCTGTTGATGATAGTCGTGCATCGAGCACGCCAAGTGAAATTTGGATACACCAAGCCTGAAGTGGATACACACGATGTTATTGACCGCCCGTAGCGAGAAGAAAAGAAAAAGAACTGAAAGGCCTCTTTATCAAGTCTTGAAGAAAAGGAGGAAAACTTTGCTCGAGTAACTTTCTTGGAACTACTCACACTTATGTGGTCCTGGCACCCGGGACAAAGCGGGGGCTAAAAGTGTTGATTGGCTTAAACGCCAAAAGTCAAATATAGTGGATCTCACTTTACAACAGGAGGAGTTGGATGTCATGGAGAATGTTGTATCTGCAAAGTATGAAGAAGCGAGGAGGAAGAGGCGTTGTGGAGTCGGCGTGAGGATTTTGATCACATGGTTGCAGAGAATGAGAAGAAGAGGAAGAGAAAAATGCAAGAAAAGGAGGGCAAGTCTAAGAAGAAAGACTTTAAGTTTTAATAAGGTGGTGTTTGTAATCTGCACACTCTTTATTTAAACCAGATTTTTTTTTTTTTTTTTGACAAATATTTGAATTTATTCTCTTTTGTTTTTATTGACCTATGGTCTTGCATCGGAGAGTACTTATAGATTGTGTGTCTTGAGTCTTGTTATTGATATTTCTAAATATTTGGTACATGATAATTACTTTCAATTGATGGTTGGGGAAATTCAATTGTGAGCTTTTCTTCGTTCTTACTTTGTACTAGAAGCTATCTATAGGTTCTACTATAAAAAAACAAACAAATTATTATGTTTACTTACTCTCACAATAAAATAGCTATTTTGATAACAAAATCGATTAAGCAAGTCTAGAATTCAAATTGCATGTTAGATAAGCTACATTGTTGATTGGAATCTTGAGTTAGGGATTTGAAGGCTTGGGGTTGAATTTTGATGTCATTGGAGTTTTGGTGCTTAGTGAATTCGATCGGTGTTTGGGATTTTCACTACTTGTTGTTTGGTGATTTTCATCACCTCAATCGACTCTTTTTCCTTAAGTGATGATTGCAAGTTGTATCAAATTGTCTTTTTAAAATTAAAAGCGCCACATGGACTCCACTAACCTTTATCACACAAAAATAAAATTATATTATTTATTTCTGATTATTATTATATATTTATGTTATTTACACAATCACCCCAATTTTAATAAATCTTTGATTTATCTTTCCCATGTGTCACATTGGAGATAAGGAAAAGAAATTCAACTCGGAATTTGAATGTAGAGGAAGACTAAAAGCAGCGGGCGAGCGTTCATCATCATCGCCTCTCTCTCGGGTTTCTCTCCTCTCTCCTCTACTTTGTTCCCCTGACCACCGTTTCTCGAGCTATAAACAAAGTTCATTCTTTTTTGATTCGGTTTATGCTTTGCAATTTGTTTTGTTATTCTATCTCATTAAATCTTGTTATTCTATCCATCCTTGTTTGTGGATGTTTATGCTTTGGAGCGTCAAAGCAATAAACTTGAGTTATTTTTTTGACAACTCACAGTGATTTAGTTTATTATTGTTAGTTTAAATTTATGATTTAGCTATTGTGATATGAATCAAAATAGTGATATAATCTACTCTCATCCATTGATGTCTTGCCATTTAATGAGCTTGATAATGGCAAGCACTACAAGAATAAGCTTGCATTGCCACCAAAGTTTGCCACGGAAGGCGGTGCGTAAGCTAATTTGCCCGCAGTTTGCGGCGAAAAGTGATATATGGAGAAAGCGCTAAAAATCCCGCTCAAATTTGCCACGGAAAATGATAATGGTCAGCTAATTTGCCACGGACATGTGGTGGCAAGCAGCGTGGCAAATATGAAAGCGCCAAATAAAACCCACGATTCACTCTTCAACAATACGCGAGAATCGTTTTCACTTTGTTTCCCTAGCTCACTCTCCTCCCACGGCTTCCTTTCTCTTCATCTTCTTCCTCTTGCTTTCTTCTTCATCTTCTTCCTCTTGCTTTCTTCTTCATCTTCAACAATGAAACTAGCGATTCAACAACACAAACCTTGATTCTCCTTCTTCCTTTTCTGTTTCCTTCGTTTCTTTCTTCAATCGATTTTCTCTAAATAGAAACCCACGCAAGCATACACTTCATCTCTCTCTATCGCTCCTCTCTCTCTCTCTGTTGCTCGCTCTGTTGCTCTCTCTGTCGCACTCTCTTTATCTCTCTATCTAGGGTTTATTACCATCTTTGCTTTTTATTGATTGTATGAATTTTAGATGGAGGATTTAGGGTTTATGAGGTTTTAAAACTTAATTTGGGATTATGGGGTTTTGGAACTTAATTTGGGATTTAGGGTTTAAAGATGATTTGGCTTAATTTGTACGATTGGTTCTTACATTTGTTCGTGAGAGTCGTGATATTTCTTGATTGATTGTGTTTTGGTTTGTTCTTGGGCATGAACCATATTGGTTGATTGTTACGGTGTGCTCTGTTGATTATGTTGGGTGTTTTGGTTTGTTCTTAGGCATGAACAGTATTTCTTGATTGATTGTGTTTTATTTTGGGTTATTCATTTCCTTTCTCATATTGATTTTCCACAACAGGTAATCACATTGCTTCACTTTTTCCTATTTTTCATTTGTTGTTTATTATTTGCATTGTCTTCCATTGATTTTCCTTTGCATTTCGGGTTATTCATTTCCTTTCTCTGTTCAGATTTTCCTGACAGTGTCGCATTGCTTCACTTTTTCCTCCTACATATTTGTTGAGGTTCTTGAAGACTAGGAGATAGTTGTCTATATTAGTGTGTGTTTTACATTTTTGTATGAATATAGGTAGTTTTGTTACGTATATGGGCCTTTTAGTTATTGGTGTTTTCTTTGTCCAAGTAAGTGTTTTATGTCTATGGTCCTTCCTTAGAGTACTTTATCTAAGTTTGTTTAGATCGTTTGTTTCATGATTGTGAGGTTTTTGTATTGTACTACTTGACCTATGAAATATGTTTTTACGGAATATTACAATGAAACTATACTCTATCTTATCTTTTAACATCTATTCTATGACAACTTATTTATCATTCAACTTAGATGTGTATTTGTTTCTTTATTGTAATATATCTTTTTAGTCGAAACTATGTGCATTGGAATTATTGAATTAAATACATGCTTTATATTGTGATCTTAAGTTTTCTTTGACCTTTTAGTTTTCTTTGACCTTTTTTAATCAATGATATCTCTAGCCATATTGGAACCAAGAGACTATATCTTATTATCATCATCCATTTTAGTCCCATTTGCCACACGACTATATCTTATTTAGAAATTGTGATGTTATTAGAGACTAATTCCCATATTAATTTTCCTTTTTCCTTAACCCTTCTTCCTCTTGATGTGTATTTTTAACTTTGTACATGTTGAACTAAACAATTTGTACTGTATATGTTGTTGTGTGTTTTGACTTATTGGCTTTCTTTGAACTAATGTTTGTTTCACCATATAATTTTTGCTTTGGGTAGATGGATCCCCTTGATATTGTGGCTAAAGAAAGCGAGGTAACTCCATTGCTTACATCTTTTTGTCCTTCAAATTATCCAACCATATTAGCTTGATATATTAGTGTGTTTTGTTTCAAACATATTTCATTTATGTATTCTCATGTGTATTGTTTCATTTTAAATTTTAATTTGTTGGGGTTATTTTGGGTGTTGATAATTACATTTGTTGTTATATCTATTAGGCGTGTGTCGACAATGTACAAGTTATGATAAGTAATGATACATGGTTGTGGTTGATTTCGATAGGTATATTAGGTCTTAGTTGGTGTTTATAAAAATCTTTGGTGTAAACTTGCTATAGTTAGCCTAATTTATTCTTCTATGTTGATTGTCATGACCTTTGGTTATTTGGGTTCCTTAGAAGCTAGCTGCGGTGTGTTATCTGGTGTACTTAAATCATGGTTCTACTCGCTTTGGGGAGGTTTACAATTTGTTATCACGGTGGTTGGATTACTCTTAAATTTATGGAGAGGTGTGACCTTTGAAATGTTTGTCGGGGATGAAATTTGTGGAACCAAGTTTAGTATCCATTTCCTCCTAAAAATTTTGGTCTTGGAGAACCTAACCTCCCGATGAGTCTTATTCATGAGGAGCATGATTAATTCCTTTTCATCGATTCTATCCATTTTCACCACTCTTATTGAAAAATCTCTGTTGAAGAAACTAACACCCCATTTCTAGTATGCATGACTTTTCCTATGTATTTCTCTTTTTAAATTTGTAATTTTTATTTTGTTGGTTCCTACATTAAGGAAATAATCCTCTTATATCACAGTGTTTTCACAACTTACGCCCATTGTCTCTAAATCCATATTCTAATTGTTTTCTTGAATTTTGTTTCGGTTCCTTCACATTGGTTTTGCCATTTGCCTTCTCTCCTGCTACTACTTCCATCACTTTAGTCAACTTTCGTGGAAGGAAATGGAAGTGCAAATGTCGATGGTAAAGTTCAAAAGCATAATTACTCTTTGTGTTTCTAATGGGTGGGAACCTTTCGTGGTTTGAATGGGCTTCTCTAGGGACCTCTCTAAAGTTAGATGTGGCTAAGAAGAATAGGAAATATCTGTTTGTTAAAGTTGTTGAAGACTAGGGGCTATATGTTTATTGGAATTGCCTAAATCAGTTGGTGTTTCGGTTTTGTTTTGTATGTAGGCCTTTTAGTTATCAATGTTTTGCTGTCCAACTAGACCTTTTAATGTATTAACTCTGATCCTTGCTTAGAGAACTTTATCTAAGTTTGTTTACATCCTTTGTTGCATGATTCACGAGGTTTTTGTATTGTACTACTTCTAGCTATGAAATATGTTTGTTTGACATTAAAGAAACTATCCTATGTCATGTTCTATATAAATTATATGCAATTATTAGAATGTGTGAAATGTTTTCTCTTTAATTTGCTATAGAAAAAGCTTTATATAATGAACTTGAATTGTCTAGATTACACGAGTTACTTTAACTTTAATTAGTGTTTCCATTACTTACTATTTTTGAGTTGGAACATTTTACCATGTCTAAGAAGTGGATTCTTAGTAATTTGTTGCACAAGATTAATTCTCATGTTTATTACATCTTTATTTAAGAATGAACAATCCTCTTATGTTAGTAATTTCTATTTTGCAATCAATGGTGAACGAAGCATTATATAAGAATTTGTCGGGTATTAAGCCTTTCTTTGCTTTTGTCATTCTTCTCCTTTACGGCCAACAACTTTGTAATGGTGAAGCCTTACGAGTGAAAAGAATCTTGTTCAATCTAATGCTTCGGTGGAAATTCTCTTTGGTATGCTTAGGACCATATGGAGCGATGGGCGAGAGAAAATTGTATGTGGGAATCTTCACTTCAACATGGTGAGAGTCAAGCTGCGAGAGGTATTTGTTTGTTATGCTTTTTCCGTTTCATTGTTTTGTGGTGAGGCTAGCATTTGCGAGATATTTGGCATACTCAATTTTTATTTAGTATTAATTAACTCTTGGTGTTGACAACCTTTATCGATAATAGAAATCTTTGGGGTTTTATTGAATGCCAGCGGTTTGTTAAACTTATTTCCCCTTGAAACCAATAAATTTATTTTCTTCAAATTTGTACTAGTTTTGTGGTAGGTTCTCACCAATTAGAATCTTGTTGTCATAGTTTTGTCATCATTTGACATCATTCCTTTTGTTGTTTTAGATTTTTGAGCCATTTGGTGATTGAGGTTGTCTGTTGCCTCTTGACATGGAAATTGGACAACTGCAAGGGTTTTGGGTTTGTTCAAGTTCGTTTCTAACACTTCACCTTAAGAAATATTTTTTTGTTCATCTTTGTTATTTATCTCTTTAATTTGCATTAATTGGGACGGTTTGCCCATCTTGAACATGCAAAGCGACTCGAGTTTAAATGGAAAATTGGAGATAGTGGCGGGACTATCAAGGTAGAAATATTTGTGTTGGTCTTTTGTTTTTCACTTGTATGCTTTCAATTTTGTTGACAATCATTCGCAATGCAATTGTTAAGATCGTATTTGTCAGTCAAATTCGAGTTTCATCGATAATGAGATCATGTTGGAAGTCAAGATACTCTTGCCGAATCTGTGATTTTGATGATGATGAAGGTGGATTGGTAAGTTTTCACTTGTATAAAATATTCATATTTGGTTCCCATCCGATGCTTTATCATTGGAATCGATGTCTCTTCACATTATATTGCAAATTTACTAATTTAATTTTACTAAAGTTTGATATAGATGATTAATTTTCAGTGTTAGAAGTCGGATTGGCGGGAAGCTTTGTGGAGCTCTTTGTGCTATTATATAATTAACTATATATAACGTTTCTAGATACCACAGTTGGTGACAAGATTATTACTATTTGATAGATAGGTGATTAGGTTCATTGAAGTTTAAGTGATGTTGAGGATTTGCACTTAGGTTACAAGTAAATTCTAGACTTAAGTTAGAAGTAGGTTCATTGAAGTTAAATAAGAAAGTAGTTATCATTTGCTTATAATTCATTCTAAAAAAACATGAGTTAAAAATTGCTTATAATTCATTACGATTACGGAGGAGTATTGATACAATAGTTTAGCGGTGACCTCCCTTTTTATGCGCCAAACATAATGTGCTGTAATAAATGAATAAATGGCGAGGAATTGCCAATAGGGAATTGGTTTTATGTACGAGTTTTGAATTCCATGTATGACTATAGTATTATGTTGATCTTGATTGAAGTATGTTATATTTTGGGAATTTGGTACCTTTCGATTATTACTTGTCTTGAGTTTATGGCATTTGCATGATGGCTTTTATCGAACTTTGAAGTGGTGTTTCAACAAATCACGTATCATCATTTGCGAAGTCTGCGAGATCTTTGTGAGCAATATTTATGGCTATTTGAAGAGCACAATGTTTTGGAGTTCTTAATTCTTTAGGTGACCATTTGTATTGAATGGATTACGAGAAATTTATCCATGCACCACGGGGAAGCGATGCGATATCAACGTGATTTGTGATGTTGGACCTACAGTGAGAAGTTTCTGCTTTGCAAATGACTTTGGGAGTGAAGTGATTCCTGGTGCAACTTCCATTAGACGTTGGATTATCTTTGTAAATCCTTTCTTACTAAATTTAGTGTTTATTTTTTTAAGCAGTGTGTTAGACGTTGGATTATGTTTCCAGTTTAATACTGTAATGTATTTGCAATGTAGTATTCTTAGCAATGATTACATGTTAATAATGTTGTTTGGTGATGCTCATTGCTGAATATGTTTCAGAAAATAGATCTTATTTAGCTAGCTTAATTTTATGCAGCATGTATATATGTTTGAAGATTTAATTTTTTTTTATTTTTTTTTATTTTTGCGACGGATTTGCCACCGATTTGCGATGAAATTTGCGACGACTTTGCCACGGATATTTGCGACGGATTAGCGACGGATTTGCGACGGAAAAATTTGCCACGGAAATTTCGTGGCAAACGATTTGCGACAGCGTTTTGCCACCAATTTTTGTCGTGGAAAATCCGTCGCAAATGTTGTTTTTTTGCGGAAATTTGTACATTTGCGACGGAAATGTCTGTGGCAAATCAGCGATTTTCTTGTAGTGAAGGCATGAGATGTCAATTATTTAGCGGGCCATGGTGAAACTTTAGACAATACATTCATATTAAGTCAATGAAATTATAATAATGAAACCGAGATTATGATTTGATATTGGAAGTTGACGCCACTTCTGCTGAAATGTGCCAGGATCCAGTACAGTTTTTGAGTTGAGGGTGGAGGTGAAGGTGTGGCTGCAGTTGCAACTAGAAAACCTAAACCAAGCAAATCATCAATTGCCAAGCTAGATGCTGGAGCTTGCCCAGTTGTGCTGGTACTTGTGAATGCTAAATCTGCAAGCGGTTGTGAAGGCTGCAAAGGGCTGATGAACCATCATAGGAAGGAGCATTATAGGCAGAACCATTGCTACTAGGATCTCTAAAGTCATGACACAACAGTTGTTCACAATATAATGTCATACATGATGTTTAGTACCATTCATGTTTCTGCTGGGGCAGGAGGGAAGAAGAAGAAGAAGAGCATGAAATTATGGTTGAAAAGGGAATCTTTTTGCGTGAGTTTAGTAGAAGAATGGGGTTGAAGTGGGGAAATGGAATGCATGTCGATGTTGTTCTAATTTTCCAATTTGATTTTGATGAGAAGCAAAGGAATTGCTGTGCTACAACTGCAACTGCAACCATGGCCATTGCCAAGTTTCATATCTCGTTTTGTTATTCGTGTTATTATGTTATCCAAACAAGTCACAATCTATACCCTTCGGCTATTCCCTTTTAAGATCCATCACCTTTCATACCAAAAAGAAACTCAACGAGGAGGAAGAAGAGGAAGAGGGGGACGAAGAAATTGAAGAGGAGGAATTTAAAGCTGGTATTCGGTCTATTTTGTCAATGTATATTGTTATTTTACCCTTTTATTTTCTTGTTTATTTATACATTATGCAGGTATTAAAGCGTGGGAGCTCTAAAGTGTCTTACCTTGATTTTACTAGTTAATAACATTTTTTTGTGGCATTGCTATCCTTCATGAAAAATAACTCCCCAAAAAATGACAATATCATTCATAATAAATTACATGGAATTGCTATTCTTCACAGGGGGCGGATTTATAGGGTGTTCCTGGTATTCCTAGGAACACCCAAACATCTGGCCATAGTAAGTAATATACCCAAACTTTACACATAAGGTTACGGGTTGAATCTAAGGAACACATAAATTTGTTTTGCTTTTATGTAAAAAATGTAGAAGGATAAGAGGATAACATAAACCACACCGGTGATGTTTAAAGCTTTGGAAAGAGACTTGGCGAATTTGGTTTGTAACATTAAGCATACTGCGGTGAGGAGTAGTGGTTATTAAAGGTTGGTTGATAATAAATTTATGTTTGAAACATTTACCTTACTGCGGTGAGGAGTGGTTATTACTTATTAAAGACACAAAAAATGACTGCCCCCATGAATGGCTAACAAGTAATAAATCCTCAGTCACGAGTTTCTTGCTATACATCATTCTCTGCTCGTAATTCCAGCTTACATTTATTTGGGTGTCAGTGTGTGGATTTTCTTGGGAGTGGGGTGGGGTGTAAATTTAATCTATTGTCATTTTCAACTCATTTCTTAACTCTTTTCCTTTGTGTTTTCTCCTCGGCACTCCATGCTTGATGATATTGACCTACGGAAGCAATAGAGAAAGGAGCCGGTAGGCCTCTTTATCAGTGAGTCTTTTCCATTGGTAATTTTTCATCGATTCGACTTCAACTTTGACTTGTCACAGCATCATCATATTTTCATTTTCTATGTAGGTGATTGAAGAGAAGGAAGAACAAATTGGTGAGGATTTCTTGTGCAGTGGACACACAAATCTTGCATACATCTTATACATATATATATATATATATATATATATATATATATATATATATATATATATATATATATATATATATATATATATATATATATATATATATATATACACACACACACCAAAATATGAACATATTGTATGAGTAGCATTTGTTTCCTCCATAATTGTTTTTGTTTCTTCTCTGTGAATTACGTTGTTGGCTCTGGCGCCCAGAGAAAGCGAGTGCTAAAAGGGTAAGGGATTTCTCCTTTATAAGGAAGGGGGACTTGGGTGTTACTTGTGATGAAATTTGTTTTAGGGGGTGACATGATTCATGCTTTATGGATTTGGCACTTTCAGGTTGATTTGCTTAAAGGTCAGAAGTCAGATAAAGTGGATGTCACTTTACAGCCGGAAGAGTTGGAAGCCATGGAAAACATTTTTTCCATAAAGTATTGGATCTTTGTAATTCAAGTAGCTAGGACATAAGTGTAAATACAATGTATTAGTGGTGGTAAAGTGTAAATAATTTGAATTGTTGTTGAAGAGCTATTAACTAATGTTGGGTTAAATAACATTCAAGTAGTAATCGTGGTCACAAGTTAGTGAAGTCAAGATGACTTAAATACAAAAATGTAAAGTCAAAATAGAATTGAATACACTTTACAAATTTCAACCAAGTTCTGGTATTTTCTGTGACCCTATTCCCCAATTCCGTTACAGTGCAATTCTTGCACTTCTTTGATTTTCTCCAACAATTGGCACCAGAGCAGCGATTCGCGGGCATCTTGAATGGTTTTCTAAGATTGATATGATGGAGTGTAATCCAACCTCTACACCAGCTGAAGCAATTGAGAAACTTGTGAGAAACTGTGATGAAGCACTAATTGATGCCCTGCTCGCATCTGGACAAATGATTGGTTCAACTGCGATATGTGTGTAGCTGCGGACTGATATTGCATTGGTGTTGGTTTTGTGGCGGTATATGGCGGAACCAAGAATATCTCACCTGGTAGCAGCTAAGAAAGTGCTAAGATAGTTGAAGGGAACCCTTGACTATGGGATTCTGTTTTCTGCAACAAGTGAAAATGAAGGTGTGGCGATTCTTGGGCTGACGATGCGATTGGAGTGGTGATTCAATGGATATAAAATCAACATCGAGGTTACATTTTTATGCTTGGAGACTCCCCGATTAGTTTGGTGTTCCAAGAAACAAAGTGTGGTGGCTCTCTCAGTTGTGGAAAGTGAGTACATCTCATTTGCATTAATTTGGTGCTAGTCGAGTTGTATGGATGCGAATCTTTGGTGAATGAGCTTAAGGTGAAACATCTTTGGTGTAATGAAGCTTAAGATAGACAATAAGTTTACTATAGGCTTAGCTAAACATCTCATAATACATGGGAGAAGCAAGCATATTGAGGTGAAATATCATTTCCTACGTGATCAAGTTAGCAAAGGGAATCTGGAAGTTGAACATTGCAGCTCAGAAATTCAACTTGCGGATATTCTAACAAAAATTGAAGCCCAAGAAATTTGAAGACATGAGAATGAAGATGGGAATGTGTAGTCTAGCTTGTTTGAATTAAGGAGGTGTATTGTATATTGTAATTCAAGTAGCTAGGACATAAGTGTAAATACAATGTATTAGTGGTGGTAAAGTGTAAATAAATTTGAATTCTTTGTTGAAGAGCTATTAACTAATGTTGGGTTAAATAGCAATCAAGTAGTAACCGTAGTCACAAGTTAGTGAAGTCAAAATGACTTAAATACAAAAATGTAAAGTCAAAATAGAATTGAGTACACTTTACCAATTCCAACCAAGTTCTGTTATTTTTCGTTACCCTATTCCCCAATTCCGTTACAGTGCAATTCTTGCACTTCTTTGATTTTCTCCAACAGCAAGTACGTACCTCTTTTTATCTTTTATAGCTTTCGATGAAGTGAGTGAGTTGTGTTAATTTTTTGTGATGTTCTATACACTGGTATGAAGAAGAAAAGGAGGAAGAGAAGTTGCGAAGTTAGCGTGAAGATTTGGTGACATGGTTGTAGAGGTGTGTTGTTTGAGAAAATTCCAAAAAAAAGTACTAAGCGGAAGTACCTTTTTGAATGGTACTTAAGACGAGTGGATTTATGGCGTTGACTAAGTGAACGAGCCTTCACTATCCTTCTCTTCATGAGGAATTCGACAAAGTAAGGGGGTATGTTAAAATTTGGTAGCTTAAAATCCTTGCAAGGAAGTCTCCTAATCATCCTATGAACTTTAAGTTGAGTAGTTGCGGGCACTTAGTATTCATAATAGTTGGTATATTCACTTGCATAGGACTAGCCCCTAATGTTATTTTCCACAAAGTTGGGCATTTGTTGTTGTAGAACTATTTGTTTCATCTTTGTTGATTCTGTTCATTTTGTTCTTTTTTGGGGAATTTACAGCACTATCATTAGAGTTATTCTTGGTGGAGCGACATTACGCTTGAGATTGAGAACCCTTATGTAGTTGGTAGCCACCTCTGAATGAGTCTCAAAGGGCATCTTATGATAAACTCAAGCGAAAGGAATCATATGATAATTAGGTTTGAGAAAATTAACAAAGCGAAATAATCATAATTTCGACAACATATAAGTGTTGATTCTGAAATTAAGATAATTAGTCAAGCTTGAGAAAATTCCAAAAGAAGTACTAAATGGAAGTACCTTTTTGAATGATACTTTCGACGAGTGGATTTATGGCGTTGACTACGGTAGTCGAGTGAGAGTGAAAAAGTAAATTGTGAAATAAAGAAAGGGAGGGGTATTTTTCGAATTAATGGTAATATGTGGGGGTATAGTGAATGGTGGTGGGGTACCAAAAAATAAACCATGCTATTGTTGAATTGTGGATAATTAAAAAGGCCCAAACCAAGGCCCGCAGTAAAGAAAAATAGTACTGCCCATATTCAATTCTAATTGGTGTAACTGTGCCAAGAATTAAGCTAAGCTAACGTGGGGAAGAAGTCAAACACGTCATTATAAAAGGTGTTGAAACGTGAATAGAAAGGGACCCATAGCACAACAGCACTGGAACTAGTTCTGTTAAGTGTTAACCCCAATCAATCGTAGATTCGACCAAAACCCACCGCAACGATGGCCGCGGAAACGCTAGCGTATCAGAACGGCGTCGTTTCTAACGAAGATATAGGCGCGAACTCCACCGCTGCGAAGAAATCGTGGGAGAGTGACCGCCGTCGCCGGAAGCAGAAAAAGAACAACAAGGCCTCTAAGGAGCCAGATACAAACGCCGCCGAAGACGACGACGACGACGACGACGTGAGTGATTCACAGCAGGTTGTTGAACAAGTTGAGATTGAGTATGTCCCGGAAAAGGTAGATCTAGGCGAAGGCTTGGATGAAGAATTTAGAAAAATCTTTGAGAAATTTAGTAGTTTCAGTGAGGTTATTGGTCAAGAGGATAATGATAAGAAGGATGATGAGGCAGCAGAAAATTCCGAAGAGGAAGAAAATGATGACGATGATCAAAAAAAGAAAGGCGTGTCAAACAAGAAAAAAAAGCTTCAACGCCGGATGAAGATTGCTGAACTGAAACAAGTTAGTTCAAGGCCTGATGTTGTCGAGGTGTGGGATGCTACTGCAGCAGAACCGAAGTTGCTTGTGTTCTTGAAATCTTATCGAAATACTGTACCTGTACCTAGGCATTGGTGTCAAAAGAGGAAATTTTTGCAGGGAAAAGAGGTATTGAGAAACAGCCCTTTCAGCTTCCTGATTTCATTGCTGCTACCGGAATTGAGAATATCAGACAGGCTTATATTGAAAAAGAGGACAACAAAAAGCTGAAACAAAAGCAAAGGGAACGTATGCATCCGAAAATGGGGGAAATGTCAGTTCTTCTTCTTCATGATGCATTCTTTGAATATCAAACAAAGCCAAAGCAGCTGTCATCTATGGGGGACTTGTACTATGAAGGAAAAGAATTTGAGGTAAAGTTGAGGAGGGAGTTGAAACCTGGCGTGTTATCGCACGAATTAAAAGAAGCTCTTGGTATGCCTGAGGTTGCTCCTCCTCCATGGCTAATTAATATGCAGAGACATGGTCCTCCACCATCATACCCTCATCTGAAAATCCCTGGCTTGAATGCTCCCATTCCACCACGAGCTAGTTTTGGTTATCATCCCGCTGGCTGGGGCAAGCCTCCTGTTGATGGGTATGGGCGTCCACTCTATGGAGATGTTTTTGGTGTTCATCAGCAAGAGCAACCTAATTATGAGGAAGAGCCCGTTGATAAAAGCAAACACTGGGGTGACTTGGAGGAGGAGGTACTTGAAGGTGGTATTGATCTGTTGATGATAGTCGAAATGCATCGAGCACGCGCCAAGTGAAATTTGGATACACCAACTGAAGTGGATACACCTGATGTTATTGACCTTCGTAAGCAGAAGAAAAGGAAAGAACCTGAAAGGCCTCTTTATCAAGTACTTGAAGAAAAGGAGGAAAACTTTGCTCCAGTAGCTTTGCTTGGAACTACTCACACTTATGTGGTCCCGGCACCCGGGGACAAGCGGGAGCTAAAAGTGTTGATTGGCTTAAACGCCAAAAGTCAAATATAGTGGATCTCACTTTACAACCAGAGGAGTTGGATGTCATGGAGAATGTTGTATCTGCAAAGTATGAAGAAGCAAGGGAGGAAGAGACGTTGTGGAGTCAGCGTGAGGATTTCAGTCACATGGTTGCCGAGAATGAGAAGAAGAGGAAGAGAAAAATGCAAGAAAAGGAGGGCAAGTCTAAGAAGAAAGACTTTAAGTTTTAATAAGGTGGTGTTTGTAATACTGCACACTCTTTATTTAAACCAGATTTTTTTTTTTGACAAATATTTGAATTTATTCTCTTTTGTTTTTATTGACCTATGGTCTTGCATCGGAGAGTACTTATAGATTGTGTGTCTTGAGTCTTGTTATTGATATTTCTAAATATTTGGTACATGATAATTACTTTCAATTGATGGTTCAGGGAAATTCAATTGTGAGCTTTTCTTCGTTCTTACTTTGGCCCTAGAAGCTATCTATAGGTTCTACTATAAAAACAAACAAATTATTATGTTTACTTACTCTCACAATAAAATAGCTATTTTGATAACAAAATCGATTAAGCAAGTCTAGAATTCAAATTGCATGTTAGATAAGCTACATTGTTGATTGGAATCTTGAGTTAGGGATTTGAAGGCTTGGGGTTGAATTTTGATGTCATTGGAGTTTTGGTGCTTAGTGGGGGTCGATCCGGTGTTTGGGATTTTCACTACTTGTTGTTTGGTGATTTTCATCACCTCAATGCGAGCTCTTTTTCCTTAAGTGATGATTGCAAGTTGTATCAAATTGTCTTTTTAAAATTAAAAAGCGCCACATGGACTCCACTTAACCTTTATCACAAAAATAAAATTATATTATTTATTTTTCTGATTATTATTATATATTTATGTTATTTACACAATCACCCCAATTTTAATAAATCTTGATTTATCTTTCCCATGTGTCACATTGGAGATAAGGAAAAGAAATTCAACTCGAGAATTTGAATGTGAGAGGAAGACTAAAAACGCAGTGAGCGAAGCGTTCATCATCGCTCTCTCTCCGAGTTCTCTCCTCTCTCCTCTCTTGTGTTCCTGACCATCGTTTCTCAAGCTATAAACAAAGTTCATTCTTTTTTGATTCGGTTTATGCTTTGCAATTTGTTTTGTTATTCTATCTCATTAAATCTTGTTATTCTATCCATCCTTGTTTGTGGATGTTTATGCTTTGGAGGCGTCAAAGCAATAAACTTGAGTTATTTTTTGACAACTACTAGTGATTTAGTTTATTATTGTTAGTTTAAATTTATGATTTAGCTATTGTGATATGAATCAAAATAGTGATATAATCTACTCTCATCCATTGATGTCTTGCCATTTAATGAGCTTGATAATGGCAAGCACTACAAGAATAAGCTTGCATTGCCACCAAAGTTTGCCACGGAAGGTAGTCGTCGCTAATTTGCCGAGTTTGCGGCGAAAAGGGATATATGGAGAAAGCGCTAAAAATCCCGCTCAAATTTGCCACGGAAAATGATAATGGTCGCTAATTTGCCACGGACATGTGGTGGCAAGCCGTGGCAAATATGAAACGCCAAATAAAACCCACGATTCACTCTTCAACAACGCAGAATACGTTTTTCACTTTGTTTCCCTAGCTCACTCTCCTCCCCACGACTTCCTTTCTCTTCATCTTCTTCCTCTTGCTTTCTTCTTCATCTTCTTCCTCTTGCTTTCTTCTTCATCTTCAACAACAGAAACTAGCGATTCAACAACACAAACCTTCGATTCTCCTTCTTCCTTTTCTGTTTCCTTCGTTTCTTTCTTCAATCGATTTTCTCTAAATAGAAACCCACGCAAGCATACACTTCATCTCTCTCTATCGCTCCCTCTCTCTCTCTCTGTTGCTCGCTCTCTGTTGCTCTCTCTCTGTCGCACTCTCTTTATCTCTCTATCTAGGGTTTATTACCATCTTTGCTTTTTATTGATTGTATGAATTTTAGATGGAGGATTTAGGGTTTATGAGGTTTTAAAACTTAATTTGGGATTATGGGGTTTTGGAACTTAATTTGGGATTTAGGGTTTAAAGATGATTTGGCTTAATTTGTTGGATTGGTTCTTCTGTTGTTCGTGAGAGTCGTGATATTTCTTGATTGATTGTGTTTTGGTTTGTTCTTGGGCATGAACCATATTGGTTGATTGTTCTGGTGTGCTCTGTTGATTATGTTGGGTGTTTTGGTTTGTTCTTGGGCATGAACCAGTATTTCTTCAGTTGATTGTGTTTTATTTTCAGGTTATTCATTTCCTTTCTCATATTCAGATTTTCCACAACCAGGTAATCACATTGCTTCACTTTTTCCTATTTTTCATTTGTTGTTTATTATTTGCATTGTCTTCCATTGATTTTCCTTTGCATTTTGAGTTATTCATTTCCTTTCTCTGTTGATTTTCCCTGACAGTGTCGCATTGCTTCACTTTTTCCTTTTTCCTCCTACATATTTGTTGAGGTTCTTGAAGACTAGGAGATAGTTGTCTATATTAGTGTGTGTTTACATTTTTGTATGAATATAGGTAGTTTTGTTACGTATATGGGCCTTTTAGTTATTGGTGTTTCTTTGTCCAAGTAAGTGTTTTATGTCTATGGTCCTTCCTTAGAGTACTTTATCTAAGTTTGTTTAGATCGTTTGTTTCATGATTGACAGGTTTTTTGTATTGTACTACTTCAACCTATGAAATATGTTTTTCTGGAATATTACAATGAAACTATACTCTATCTTATCTTTTAACATCTATTCTATGACAACTTATTTATCATTCAACTTAGATGTGTATTTGTTTCTTTATTGTAATATATCTTTTTAGTCCAGAAACTATGTGCATTGGAATTATTGAATTAAATACATGCTTTATATTGTGATCTTAAGTTTTCTTTGACCTTTTTAGTTTTCTTTGACCTTTTTTTAATCAATGGTATCTCTAGCCATATTGGAACCAAGAGACTATATCTTATTATCATCATCCATTTTAGTCCCATTTGCCACACGACTATATCTTATTTAGAAATTGTGATGTTATTAGAGACTAATTCCCCATATTAATTTTCCTTTTTCCTTAACCCTTCTTCCTCTTGATGTGTATTTTTAACCTGTACATGTTGAACTAAACAATTTGTACCTGTATATGTTGTTGTGTGTTTTGACTT
Organism: Oxytropis ochrocephala; assembly: GCA_020916435.1. Taxonomy (NCBI): domain Eukaryota; kingdom Viridiplantae; phylum Streptophyta; class Magnoliopsida; order Fabales; family Fabaceae; genus Oxytropis; species Oxytropis ochrocephala. Next base: position 44,494,117 of record CM037088.1, on the reverse strand, counting down.
ATTGGCTTTGCTGAACTAATGTTTGTTTCACCATATAATTTTTGCTTTGGGTAGATGGATCCCCTTGATATTGTGGCTAAAGAAAACGAGGTAACTCCATTGCTTATGTCTTTTTGTCCTTCAAATTATCCAACCATATTAGCTTGATCTATTAGTGTGTTTTGTTTCAAACATATTTCATTTATGTATTCTCATGTGTATTGTTTCATTTTAAATTTTAATTTGTTGGGGTTATTTTGGTTGTTGATAATTTACATGTTGTTGTTATATCTATTAGGCGTGTGTGAACAATGTACAAGTTATGATAAGTAATGATACATGGTTGTGGTTGATTTTGGTAGGTATATTAGGTCTTAGTTGGTGTTTATAAAAATCTTTGGTGTAAACTTGCTATAGTTAGCCTAATTTATTCTTCTATGTTGATTGTCATGACCTTTGGTTAGCTGGGTTCCTTGGAAACTGCAGACTGTGTTATCTGGTGTACTTAAATCATGGTTCTACTCGCTTTGGGGAGGTTTACAATTTGTTATCTGGTGGTTGGATTACTCTTAAATTTATGGAGGGTGTGACCTTTGAAATGTTTGTCAGGGATGGGCTGTGGAACCAAGTTTCGTATCCATTTCCTCCTAAAAATTTTGGTCTTGGAGAACCTAACCTCCCAATGAGTCTTATTCATGAGGAGCATGATTAATTCCTTTTCATCGATTCTATCCATTTTCACCACTCTTTGACCCAAAAAATCTCTGTTGAAGAAACTAACACCCCATTTCTAGTATGCATGACTTTTCCTATGTATTTCTCTTTTTAAATTTGTAATTTTTTATTTTGTTGGTTCCCTCTATTAAGGGAAATAATCCTCTTATATCTGGGTGTTTTCACAACTTACGCCCATTGTCTCTAAATCCATATTCTAATTGTTTTCTTGAATTTTGTTTTCGGTTCCTTCACATTGGTTTTGCCATTTTGCCTTCTCTCTGCTACTACTTCCATCACTTTAGTCAACTTTCGTGGAAGGAAATGGAAGTGCAAATGGCAGTGGTAAAGTTCAAAACGCAATTACTACTGTGTTTATAATGGGTGGGGAACCTTTCGTGGTTTGAATGGGCTTCTCCTAGGGACCTCTCTAAAGTTAGATGTGGCTAAGAAGAATAGGAAATATCTGTTTGTTAAAGTTGTTGAAGACTAGGGGCTATCTGTTTATTGGAATTGCCTAATCGGTTGGTGTTTCGGTTTTGTTTTGTATGTAGGCCTTTTAGTTATCAATGTTTTGCTGTCCAACTAGGCCTTTTAATGTATTAACTACAGTCCTTGCTTAGAGAACTTTATCTAAGTTTGTTTACATCCTTTGTTGCATGATTCACAGGTTTTTTTGTATTGTACTACTTCTAGCTATGAAATATGTTTGTTTGACCTGTTACAAGGAAACTATCCTATGTCATGTTCTATATAAATTATATGCAATTATTAGAATGTGTGAAATGTTTTCTCTTTGGACTGCTATAGAAAAAGCTTTATATAATGAACTTGAATTGTCTAGATTACACAGGTTACTTTAACTTTAATTAGTGTTTCCATTACTTACTATTTTTGAGTTGGAACATTTTACCATGTCTAAGAAGTGGATTCTTAGTAATTTGTTGGCACAAGATTAATTCTCATGTTTATTACATCTTTATTTAAGAATGAACAATCCTCTTATGTTAGTAATTTCTATTTTGCAATCAATGGTGAACCAGAATCATTATATAAGAATTTGTCAGGTATTAAGCCTTTGCTGCTTTTGTCATTCTTCTCCTTTCTGGCCAACAACCTGTAATGGTGAAGCCTTACGAGGTGAAAAGAATCTTGTTCAATCTAATGCTTCAGTGGAGCCGCTTTGGTATACTTAGGACCATATGGAGCGATGGGAGATGAAAATTGTATGTGGGAATCTTCACTTCAACATGGTGAGAGTCAAGCTGCGAGAGGTATTTGTTTGTTATGCTTTTTCCGTTTCATTGTTTTGTGGTGAGGAGGCTGCACATTTGCGATATTTGGCATACTCAATTTTTATTTAGTATTAATTAACTCTTGGTGTTGACAACCTTTATCGATAATAGAAATCTTTGGGGTTTTATTGAATGCCAACGGTTTGTTAAACTTATTTCCCCTTGAAACCAATAAATTTATTTTCTTCAAATTTGTACTAGTTTTGTGGTAGGTTCTCACCAATTAGAATCTTGTTGTCATAGTTTTGTCATCATTTGACATCATTCCTTTTGTTGTTTTAGATTTTTGAGCCATTTGGTCGATTGAGGTTGTCTGTTGCCTCTTGACATGGAGAGATTTGGACCTTCGCAAGGGTTTTGGGTTTGTTCAAGTTCGTTTCTAACACTTCACCTTAAGAAATATTTTTTTGTTCATCTTTGTTATTTATCTCTTTAATTTGCATTAATTGGACGGTTTGCCCATCTTGAACATGCCAAGGCACTCGAGTTTAAATGGAAAATTGGAGATAGTGGCGGGACTATCAAGGTAGAAATATTTGTGTTGGTCTTTTGTTTTTCACTTGTATGCTTTCAATTTTGTTGACAATCATTCGCAATGCAATTGTTAGTCCGATTGTCTGTCAAATTCGAGTTTCATCGAATGCATCATGTTGGAAGTCAAGATACTACTGCCAAATCTGCAGATTTTGATGATGATGAAGGTGGATTGGTAAGTTTTCACTTGTATAAAATATTCATATTTGGTTCCCATCCGATGCTTTATCATTGGAATCGATGTCTCTTCACATTATATTGCAAATTTACTAATTTAATTTTACTAAAGTTTGATATAGATGATTAATTTTCAGTGTTAGAAGTCGGATTGGCAGGAAGCTTTGTGGGCTACTGTGCTATTATATAATTAACTATATATAACGTTTCTAGATACCACAGATTGGTGACAAGATTATTACTATTTGATAGATAGGTGATTAGGTTCATTGAAGTTTAAGTGATGTTGAGGATTTGCACTTAGGTTACAAGTAAATTCTAGACTTAAGTTAGAAGTAGGTTCATTGAAGTTAAATAAGAAAGTAGTTATCATTTGCTTATAATTCATTCTAAAAAAACATGAGTTAAAAATTGCTTATAATTCATTCTGATTCTGGAGGGAGTATTGATACAATAGTTTAGGCAGTGACCTCCCTTTTGTCTGCCAAACATAATGTGTTTGTAATAAATGAATAAATGGCGGGAATTGCCAATAGGAATTGGTTTTATGCTTACGAGTTTTGAATTCCATGTATGACTATAGTATTATGTTGATCTTGATTGAACTGTGTTATATTTTGGGAATTTGGTACCTTTCGATTATTACTTGTCTTGAGTTTATGGCATTTGCATGATGGCTTTTATCGAACTTTGAAGTGGTGTTTCAACAAATCACGTATCATCATTTGCAGGTATCTGCGCAGATCTTTGTGAGGCAATATTTATGGCTATTTGAAGAGCACAATGTTTTGGAGTTCTTAATTCTTGCCGGTGACCATTTGTATTGAATGGATTACGAGAAATTTATCCATGCACACAGGGAAACTGTGATTTGTGATGTTGGACCTACACCGTGAGAAGTTTCCTGCTGCAAATGACTTTGGGAGTGAAGTGATTCCTGGTGCAACTTCCATTAGACGTTGGATTATCTTTGTAAATCCTTTCTTACTAAATTTAGTGTTTATTTTTTTAAGCAGTGTGTTAGACGTTGGATTATGTTTCCAGTTTAATATTGTAATGTATTTGCAATGTAGTATTCTTAGCAATGATTACATGTTAATAATGTTGTTTGGTGATGCTCATTGCTGAATATGTTTCAGAAAATAGATCTTATTTAGCTAGCTTAATTTTATGCAGCATGTATATATGTTTGAAGATTTAATTTTTTTTTTTTTTTTTTGCGACGGATTTGCCACCGATTTTCGATGAAATTTGCGACGACTTTGCCACGGATATTTGCGACGGATTTGCGACGGAAAAATTTGCCACGGAAATTTCGTGGCAAACGATTTGCGACGAGCGTTTTTGCCACCAATTTTTGTCCGTGGCAAATCCGTCGCAAATGTTGTTTTGCCATGGAAATTTGTACATTTGTGACGGAAATGTCTGTGGCAAATCAGCGATTTTCTTGTAGTGAAGGCATGAGATGTCAATTATTTAGCGGGCCATGGTGAAACTTTAGACAATACATTCATATTAAGTCAATGAAATTATAATAATGAAACCGAGATTATGATTTGATATTGGAAGTTGACGCCACTTCTGCTGAAATGTGCCAGGATCCAGTACAGTTTTTGAGTTGAGGGTGGAGCCGTGGAGGTGAAGGTGTGGCTGCAGTTGCAACTAGAAAACCTAAACCAAGCAAATCATCAATTGCCAAGCTAGATGTTGGAGCTTGCCCAGTTGTGTTGGTACTTGTGAATGCTAAATCTGCAAGCGGTTGTGAAGCTGCAAAAGGGGCTGATGAACCATCATAGGAAGGAGCATTATAGGCAGAACCATTGCTACTAGGATCTCTAACGTCATGACACAACAGTTGTTCACAATATAATGTCATACATGATGTTTAGTACCATTCATGTTTCTGCTGGGGCAGGAGGGAAGAAGAAGAAGAAGAAGAAGAAGAGCATGAAATTATGGTTGAAAAGGGAATCTTTTTGCGTGAGTTTAGTAGAAGAATGGGGTTGAAGTGGGGAAATGGAATGCATGTCGTTGTTGTTCTAATTTTCCAATTTGATTTTGATGAGAAGCAAAGGAATTGCTGTGCTACAACTGCAACCATGGCCATTGCCAAGTTTCATATCTCGTTTTGTTATTCGTGTTATTATGTTATCCAAACAAGTCACAATCTATACCCTTCGGCTATTCCCTTTTAAGATCCATCACCTTTCATACCAAAAAGAAACTCAACGAGGAGGAAGAAGAGGAAGAGGGGGACGAAGAAATTGAAGAGGAGGAATTTAAAGCTGGTATTCGGTCTATTTTGTCAATGTATATTGTTATTTTACCCTTTTATTTTCTTGTTTATTTATACATTATGCAGGGATTAAAGCGTGGGAGCTCTAAAGTGTCTTACCTTGATTTTACTAGTTAATAACATTTTTTTGTGGCATTGCTATCCTTCATGAAAAATAACTCCCAAAAATGACAATATCATTCATAATAAATTACATGGAATTGCTATTCTTCACAGGGGGCGGATTTATAGGGTGTTCCTGGTATTCCTAGGAACACCCAAACATCCTGGCCATAGTCGTAATATACCCAAACTTTACACATAAGGTTCTGGGTTCGAATCCTAAGGAACACATAAGTCGCTTTTTGTTTTATGTAAAAAATGTAGAAGGATAAGAGGATAACATAAACCACCTGCCGGTGATGTTTAAAGCTTTGGAAAGAGACTTGGCCGAATTTGGTTTGTAACATTAAGCACTTCTGCAGTGAGGAGTAGTGGTTATTAAAGGATTGGTTGATAATAAATTTATGTTTCAGAAACATTTACCACTTCTGCAGTGAGGAGTGGTTATTACTTATTAAAGACACAAAAAATGAACTGACCCCATGAATGGCTAACAAGTAATAAATCCTCGAGTACGAGTTTCTTGCTATACATCATTCTCTGCTCGTAATTCCCGCTTACATTTATTTGGGTGTCCGTGTGTGGATTTTCTTGGGAGTGGGGTGGGGTGTAAATTTAATCTATTGTCATTTTCAACTCATTTCTTAACTCTTTTCCTTTGTGTTTTCTCCCTCAGCACTCCCGCACTGATGATATTGACCTACGGAAGCAATAGAGAAAGGAGCCCGGTAGGCCTCTTTATCAAGTGAGTCTTTTCCATTGGTAATTTTTCATCAGTTCTGACTTCTACTTTGACTTGTCACAGCATCATCATATTTTCATTTTCTATGTAGGTGATTGAAGAGAAGGAAGAACAAATTGGTCAAGGATTTCTTGTACCCGGCAGACACACATATGCAAATCTTGCACCATATATATATATATATATATATATATATATATATATATATATATATATATATATATATATATATATATATATATATACACACACCCAAAATATGAACATATTGTATGAGTAGCATTTGTTTCCTCCATAATTGTTTGTTTCTTCTCTGTAGTTACGTTGTTGGCTCTGGCGCCCAAGAGAAGGCAGGTGCTAAAAGGGTAAGGGATTTCTCCTTTATAAGGAAGGGGGACTTGGGTGTTACTTGTGATGAAATTTGTTTTAGGGGGTGACATGATTCATGCTTTATGGATTTGGCACTTTCAGGTTGATTTGCTTAAAGGTCAGAAGTCAGATAAAGTGGATGTCACTTTACAGCCGGAAGAGTTGGAAGCCATGGAAAACATTTTTCCCGCAAAGTATTGGATACTGTAATTCAAGTAGCTAGGACATAAGTGTAAATACAATGTATTAGTGGTGGTAAAGTGTAAATAGGCTGAATTGTTGTTGAAGAGCTATTAACTAATGTTGGGTTAAATAACATTCAAGTAGTAATCGTGGTCACAAGTTAGTGAAGTCAAGATGACTTAAATACAAAAATGTAAAGTCAAAATAGAATTGAATACACTTTACAAATTTCAACCAAGTTCGTTATTTTCGTGACCCTATTCCCCGATTAAGCATTCTGATTGCAATTCTTGCACTTCTTTGATTTTCTCCAACAATTGGCACCAGAGCAGCGATTCGCGGGCATCTTGAATGGTTTTCTAAGATTGATATGATGGAGTGTAATCCAACCTCTACACCAGCTGAAGCAACTGAGAAACTTGTGAGAAACTGTGATGAAGCACTAATTGATGCCACACTGTACAGACAACTGATTGGTTCACTGCGATATGTGTGTAACTGCAGACCTGATATTGCATTCAGTGTTGGTTTTGTGAGCAGGTATATGGCGGAACCAAGAATATCTCACCTGGTAGCAGCTAAGAAAGTGCTAAGATAGTTGAAGGGAACCCTTGACTATGGGATTCTGTTTTCTGCAACAAGTGAAAACGAAGGTGTGACAGTTACTGGCTACACTGATGCAGATTGGAGTGGTGATTCAATGGATATAAAATCAACATCAGGTTACATTTTTATGCTTGGAGACTCCCCAATTAGCTGGTGTTCCAAGAAACAAAGTGTGGTGGCTCTCTCAAGCTGTGAAGCTGAGTACATCTCAGCTGCATTAATTTGGTGCTAGTCAAGTTGTATGGATGCAGATGTTGGTGAATGAGCTTAAGGTGAAACATGCTGGTGTAATGAAGCTTAAGATAGACAATAAGTTTACTATAGGCTTAGCTAAACATCTCATAATACATGGGAGAAGCAAGCATATTGAGGTGAAATATCATTTCCTACGTGATCAAGTTAGCAAAGGGAATCTGGAAGTTGAACATTGCAGCTCAGAAATTCAACTTGCGGATATTCTAACAAAAATTGAAGCCCAAGAAATTTGAAGACATGAGAATGAAGATGGGAATGTGTAGTCTAGCTTGTTTGAATTAAGGAGGTGTATTGTATATTGTAATTCAAGTAGCTAGGACATAAGTGTAAATACAATGTATTAGTGGTGGTAAAGTGTAAATAGGCTGAATTGCTGTTGAAGAGCTATTAACTAATGTTGGGTTAAATAGCAATCAAGTAGTAACCGTAGTCACAAGTTAGTGAAGTCAAAATGACTTAAATACAAAAATGTAAAGTCAAAATAGAATTGAGTACACTTTACCAATTCCAACCAAGTTCTGTTATTTTCCGTTACCCTATTCCCCAATTCCGTTACAGTGCAATTCTTGCACTTCTTTGATTTTCTCCAACAGCAAGTACGTACCTCTTTTTATCTTTTATAGCTTTCGATGAAGTGAGTGAGTTGTGTTAATTTTGTGATGTTCTATACAGGTATGAAGAAGAAAAGGAGGAAGAGAAGTTGCGAAGTTAGCGTGAAGATTTCAGTGACATGGTTGTAGAGGTGTGTTAACGCAGAAAATTCCAAAAAAAAAAGTACTAAACGGAAGTACCTTTTTGAATGGTACTTCCGACGAGTGGATTTATGGCGTTGACTAAGTGAACCAGAGCCTTCACTATCCTTCTCTTCATGAGGGAATTCGACAAAGTAAGGGGGTGTGTTAAAATTTGGTAGCTTAAAATCCTTGCAAGGAAGTCTCCTAATCATCCTATGAACTTTAAGTTGAGTAGTTGCAGGGCACTTAGTATTCATAATAGTTGGTATATTCACTTGCATAGGACTAGCCCTAATGTTATTTTCCACAAAGTTGGAACTGTTTGTTGTTGTAGAACTATTTGTTTCATGTCGTTGATTCTGCTTCATTTTGTTCTTTTGCAGGGAATTTCTCGCACTATCATTAGAGTTATTATGGTGGAACGACATTCGCGCTGAGATTCGTAACCCTTATGTAGTTGGTAGCCACCTCCGAATGAGTCTCCAAAGGGCATCTTATGATAAACTCCGACGAAAGGAATCATATGATAATCTAGGTTTGAGAAAATTAACAAACGAAATAATCATAATTTCGACAACATATAAGTGTTGACTCTGTAATTAAGATAATTCCACAACGCAGAAAATTCCAAAAGAAGTACTAAATGGAAAGTACTTTTTGAATGATACTTTCGACGAGTGGATTGGATGGCGTTGACTACTGTGAATGAGTGAGAGTGAAAAAGTAAATTGTGAAATAAAGAAAGGAGGGTATTTTTCGAATTAATGGTAATATGTGGGGGTATAGTGAATGGTGGTGGGGTACCAAAAAATAAACCATGCTATTGTTGAATTGTGGATAATTAAAAAGGCCCAAACCAAGGCCCGCAGTAAAGAAAAATAGTACTGCCCATATTCAATTCTAATTGGTGTAACTGTGCCAAGAATTAAGCTAAGCTAACGTGGGGAAGAAGTCAAACACGTCATTATAAAAGGTGTTGAAACGTGAATAGAAAGGGACCCATAGCACAACAGCACTGGAACTAGTTCTGTTAAGTGTTAACCCCAATCAATCGTAGATTCGACCAAAACCCACCGCAACGATGGCCGCGGAAACGCTAGCGTATCAGAACGGCGTCGTTTCTAACGAAGATATAGGCGCGAACTCCACCGCTGCGAAGAAATCGTGGGAGAGTGACCGCCGTCGCCGGAAGCAGAAAAAGAACAACAAGGCCTCTAAGGAGCCAGATACAAACGCCGCCGAAGACGACGACGACGACGACGACGTGAGTGATTCACAGCAGGTTGTTGAACAAGTTGAGATTGAGTATGTCCCGGAAAAGGTAGATCTAGGCGAAGGCTTGGATGAAGAATTTAGAAAAATCTTTGAGAAATTTAGTAGTTTCAGTGAGGTTATTGGTCAAGAGGATAATGATAAGAAGGATGATGAGGCAGCAGAAAATTCCGAAGAGGAAGAAAATGATGACGATGATCAAAAAAGAAAGGCGTGTCAAACAAGAAAAAAGCTTCAACGCCGGATGAAGATTGCTGAACTGAAACAAGTTAGTTCAAGGCCTGATGTTGTCGAGGTGTGGGATGCTACTGCAGCAGAACCGAAGTTGCTTGTGTTCTTGAAATCTTATCGAAATACTGTACCTGTACCTAGGCATTGGTGTCAAAAGAGGAAATTTTTGCAGGGGAAAAGAGGTATTGAGAAACAGCCCTTTCAGCTTCCTGATTTCATTGCTGCTACCGGAATTGAGAATATCAGACAGGCTTATATTGAAAAAGAGGACAACAAAAAGCTGAAACAAAAGCAAAGGGAACGTATGCATCCGAAAATGGGGGAAATGTCAGTTCTTCTTCTTCATGATGCATTCTTTGAATATCAAACAAAGCCAAAGCAGCTGTCATCTATGGGGGACTTGTACTATGAAGGAAAAGAATTTGAGGTAAAGTTGAGGAGGGAGTTGAAACCTGGCGTGTTATCGCACGAATTAAAAGAAGCTCTTGGTATGCCTGAGGTTGCTCCTCCTCCATGGCTAATTAATATGCAGAGACATGGTCCTCCACCATCATACCCTCATCTGAAAATCCCTGGCTTGAATGCTCCCATTCCACCACGAGCTAGTTTTGGTTATCATCCCGCTGGCTGGGGCAAGCCTCCTGTTGATGGGTATGGGCGTCCACTCTATGGAGATGTTTTTGGTGTTCATCAGCAAGAGCAACCTAATTATGAGGAAGAGCCCGTTGATAAAAGCAAACACTGGGGTGACTTGGAGGAGGAGGTACTTGAAGCTGGTATTCAGTCTGTTGATGATAGTCGTCTGTCGAGCACGCCAACTGAGCTGGATACACCAACTGAAGTGGATACACCTGATGTTATTGACCTTCGTAAGCAGAAGAAAAGGAAAGAACCTGAAAGGCCTCTTTATCAAGTACTTGAAGAAAAGGAGGAAAACTTTGCTCCAGTAACTTTGCTTGGAACTACTCACACTTATGTGGTCCCCGCACCTGTGACAAAGGCAGGGCTAAAAGTGTTGATTGGCTTAAACGCCAAAAGTCAAATATAGTGGATCTCACTTTACAACCAGAGGAGTTGGATGTCATGGAGAATGTTGTATCTGCAAAGTATGAAGAAGCAAGGGAGGAAGAGACGTTGTGGAGTCAGCGTGAGGATTTCAGTCACATGGTTGCCGAGAATGAGAAGAAGAGGAAGAGAAAAATGCAAGAAAAGGAGGGCAAGTCTAAGAAGAAAGACTTTAAGTTTTAATAAGGTGGTGTTTGTAATACTGCACACTCTTTATTTAAACCCGATTTTTTTTTTTTTTTTTGACAAATATTTGAATTTATTCTCTTTTGTTTTTTATTGACCTATGGTCTTGCATCGGAGGTACTTATAGATTGTGTGTCTTGAGTCTTGTTATTGATATTTCTAAATATTTGGTACATGATAATTACTTTCAATTGATGGTTCAGGGAAATTCAATTGTGAGCTTTTCTTCGTTCTTACTTTGGCCCTAGAAGCTATCTATAGGTTCTACTATAAAAAAACAAACAAATTATTATGTTTACTTACTCTCACAATAAAATAGCTATTTTGATAACAAAATCTGATTAAGCAAGTCTAGAATTCAAATTGCATGTTAGATAAGCTACATTGTTGATTGGAATCTTGAGTTAGGGATTTGAAGGCTTGGGGTTGAATTTTGATGTCATTGGAGTTTTGGTGCTTAGTGGGGTCGATCTGGTGTTTGGGATTTTCACCTACTTGTTGTTTGGTGATTTTCATCACCTCAATGCGAGCTCTTTTTCCTTAAGTGATGATTGCAAGTTGTATCAAATTGTCTTTTTAAAATTAAAAACTGCCACATGGACTCCACTAACCTTTATCACAAAAATAAAATTATATTATTTATTTTACAGTTATTATTATATATTTATGTTATTTACACAATCACCCCAATTTTAATAAATGCTGATTTATCTTTCCCATGTGTCACATTGGAGATAAGGAAAGAGAAATTCAACTCAGAATTTGAATGTAGAGGAAGACTAAAAAACGCAGGCAGAAGCGTTCATCATCGCCCTCTCTCTCAGGTTCTCTCCCTCTCTCCCTCTACTGTGTTCCACAACCACCGTTTCTCAAGCTATAAACAAAGTTCATTCTTTTTTTGATTCGGTTTATGCTTTGCAATTTGTTTTGTTATTCTATCTCATTAAATCTTGTTATTCTATCCATCCTTGTTTGTGGATGTTTATGCTTTGGAACGTCAAAGCAATAAACTTGAGTTATTTTTTGACAACTACCGTGATTTAGTTTATTATTGTTAGTTTAAATTTATGATTTAGCTATTGTGATATGAATCAAAATAGTGATATAATCTACTCTCATCCATTGATGTACTGCCATTTAATGAGCTTGATAATGGCAAGCACTACAAGAATAAGCTTGCATTGCCACCAAAGTTTGCCACGGAAGACTGGTCGTCGCTAATTTGCCACGGATTTGCGATGAAAAGTGATATATGGAGAAGGCGCTAAAAATCCCGCTCAAATTTGCCACGGAAAATGATAATGGTCGCTAATTTGCCACGGACATGTGGTGGCAAGCCCGTGGCAAATATGAAACGCCAAATAAAACCCACGATTCACTCTTCAACAATACGCAGAATACGTTTTTCACTTTGTTTCCCTAGCTCACTCTCCTCCCACAGCTTCCTTTCTCTTCATCTTCTTCCTCTCGCTTTTTCTTCATCTTCTCTTCCTCTTGCTTGCTTTCTTCATCTTCTTCAACAATGTAAACTAGCGATTCAACAACACAAACCTTCGATTCTCCTTCTTCCTTTTTCTGCTTCCTTCGTTTCTTTCTTCAATCGATTTTCTAAATAGAAACCCACGCAAGCATACACTTCATCTCTCTCTATCGCTCCCTCTCTCTCTCTCTGTTGCTCGCTCTCTGTTGCTCTCTCTCTGTCGCACTCTCTTTATCTCTCTATCTAGGGTTTATTACCATCTTTGCTTTTTATTGATTGTATGAATTTTAGATGGAGGATTTAGGGTTTATGAGGTTTTAAAACTTAATTTGGGATTATGGGGTTTTGGAACTTAATTTGGGATTTAGGGTTTAAAGATGATTTGGCTTAATTTGTTGGATTGGTTCTTCTGTTGTTCGTGAGAGTCGCAGATTTCTTGATTGATTGTGTTTTGGTTTGTTCTCGGGCATGAACCATATTGGTTGATTGTTCGTGTGCTCTGCTGATTATGTTGGGTGTTTTGGTTTGTTCTTGGGCATGAACCAAGATTTCTTGATTGATTGTGTTTTATTTTTTTCGTGTTATTCATTTCCTTTCTCATATTCAGATTTTCCACAAACTGTAATCACATTGCTTCACTTTTTCCTATTTTTCATTTGTTGTTTATTATTTGCATTGTCTTCCATTGATTTTCCTTTGCATTTCAAAGTTATTCATTTCCTTTCTCCTGCTCGATTTTCCACAAACAGTGTAATCGCATTGCTTCACTTTTTCCTCCTACATATTTGTTGAGGTTCTTGAAGACTAGGAGATAGTTGTCTATATTAGTGTGTGTTTCGCTTTGTATGAATATAGGTAGTTTTGTTCTCAGTATATGGGCCTTTTAGTTATTGGTGTTTTCTTTGTCCAAGTAAGTGTTTTATGTCTATGGTCCTTCCTTAGAGTACTTTATCTAAGTTTGTTTAGATCGTTTGTTTCATGATTGATGTGTTTTTTGTATTGTACTACTTCAACCTATGAAATATGTTTTTCCGAATATTACAATGAAACTATACTCTATCTTATCTTTTAACATCTATTCTATGACAACTTATTTATCATTCAACTTAGATGTGTATTTGTTTCTTTATTGTAATATATCTTTTAGTCCGTAAACTATGTGCATTGGAATTATTGAATTAAATACATGCTTTATATTGTGATCTTAAGTTTTCTTTGACCTTTTAGTTTTCTTTGACCTTTTTTAATCAATGGTATCTCTAGCCATATTGGAACCAAGAGACTATATCTTATTATCATCATCCATTTTAGTCCCATTTGCCACACGACTATATCTTATTTAGAAATTGTGATGTTATTAGAGACTAATTCCCCATATTAATTTTCCTTTTTCCTTAACCCTTCTTCCTCTTGATGTGTATTTTTAACCTGTACATGTTGAACTAAACAATTTGTACCTGTATATGTTGTTGTGTGTTTTGACTTATTGGCTTTGCTGAACTAATGTTTGTTTCACCATATAATTTTTGCTTTGGGTAGATGGATCCCCTTGATATTGTGGCTAAAGAAAACGAGGTAACTCCATTGCTTCTGTCTTTTTTGTCCTTCAAATTATCCAACCATATTAGCTTGATATATTCCGTGTGTTTTGTTTCAAACATATTTCATTTATGTATTCTCATGTGTATTGTTTCATTTTAAATTTTAATTTGTTGGGGTTATTTTGGCTGTTGATAATTCTGTTGTTGTTATATCTATTAGGACTGTGTGTCGACTTAATGTACAAGTTATGATAAGTAATGATACATGGTTGTGGTTGATTTTCAAAGAGGTATATTAGGTCTTAGTTGGTGTTTATAAAAATGTCGTGTAAACTTGCTATAGTTAGCCTAATTTATTCTTCTATGTTGATTGTCATGACCTTTGGTTAGCTGGGTTCCTTGGAAACTGCAGACTGTGTTATCTCGTGTACTTAAATCATGGTTCTACTCGCTTTGGGGAGGTTTACAATTTGTTATCCGTGGTTGGATTACTCTTAAATTTATGGAGGGTGTGACCTTTGAAATGTTTGTCGTGACGGGTGTGGAACCAAGTTTCAGATCCATTTCCTCCTAAAAATTTTGGTCTTGGAGAACCTAACCTCCCAATGAGTCTTATTCATGAGGAGCATGATTAATTCCTTTTCATCGATTCTATCCATTTTCACCACTCTTTGACCCAAAAAATCTCTGTTGAAGAAACTAACACCCCATTTCTAGTATGCATGACTTTTCCTATGTATTTCTCTTTTAAATTTGTATTTTTTATTTTGTTGGTTCCTCTATTAAGTGGAAATAATCCTCTTATATCTGGTGTTTTCACAACTTCTGCCCATTGTCTCTAAATCCATATTCTAACTGTTTTCTTGAATTTTGTTTTCGGTTCCTTCACATTGGTTTTTGCCATTTGCCTTCTCTCCTGCTACTACTTCCATCACTTTAGTCAACTTTCGTGGAAGGAAATGGAAGTGCAAATGTCAGTGGTAAAGTTCAAAACGCAATTACTACTGTGTTTCTAATGGGTGGGGAACCTTTCGTGGTTTGAATGGGCTTCTCCTAGGGACCTCTCTAAAGTTAGATGTGGCTAAGAAGAATAGGAAATATCTGTTTGTTAAAGTTGTTGAAGACTAGGGGCTATATGTTTATTGGAATTGCCTAAATCAGTTGGTGTTTCGGTTTTGTTTTGTATGTAGGCCTTTTAGTTATCAATGTTTTGCTGTCCAACTAGACCTTTTAATGTATTAACTACAGTCCTTGCTTAGAGAACTTTATCTAAGTTTGTTTACATCCTTTGTTGCATGATTCACAGGTTTTTTTGTATTGTACTACTTCTAGCTATGAAATATGTTTGTTTGACCTGTTACAAGGAAACTATCCTATGTCATGTTCTATATAAATTATATGCAATTATTAGAATGTGTGAAATGTTTTCTCTTTGGACTGCTATAGAAAAAGCTTTATATAATGAACTTGAATTGTCTAGATTACACAGGTTACTTTAACTTTAATTAGTGTTTCCATTACTTACTATTTTTGAGTTGGAACATTTTACCATGTCTAAGAAGTGGATTCTTAGTAATTTGTTGGCACAAGATTAATTCTCATGTTTATTACATCTTTATTTAAGAATGAACAATCCTCTTATGTTAGTAATTTCTATTTTGCAATCAATGGTGAACCGTAAGCATTATATAAAAATTTGTCGTATTAAGCCTTCACGCTTTTGTCATTTTTCTCCTTTCTCGCCAACAACTCAGAATGGTGAAGCCTTCGAGGTCGAAAAGAATCTTGTTCAATCTAATGCTTCCAAAGTGGAGTCATTGTGTAACCTAGGACCATATGGAGCAAAGGGATGTAAAATTGTATGTGGGGAATCTTCACTTCAACATGACCGAGAGTCAATCATGAGAGGTATTTGTTTGTTATGCTTTTTTCCGTTTCATTGTTTTGTGGTGAGGAATCATTGCTGTGTATATTTGGCATACTCCAATTTTTATTTAGTATTAATTAACTCTTGGTGTTGACAACCTTTATCGCAGAATAGAAATGTGGGGTTTTATTGAATGCCAACGGTTTGTTAAACTTATTTCCCCTGAAACCAATAAATTTATTTTCTTCAAATTTGTACTAGTTTTGTGGTAGGTTCTCACCAATTAGAATCTTGTTGTCATAGTTTTGTCATCATTTGACATCATTCCTTTTGTTGTTTTAGATTTTTGAGCCATTTGGTCGATTGAGGTTGTATAACCGCTCTCTGACATGGAGATCGGATAATCGCAAGGGTTTTGGGTTTGTTCAAGTTCGCTTTCTAACACTTCACCTTAAGAAATATTTTTTTGTTCATACTGTTATTTATCTCTTTAATTTGCATTAATTGGACATTTGCCCATCTTGAACATGCCAAGGCAAATTTCGTAGTTTAAATGGAAAATTGGAGATAGCCGCGTGACTATCAAGGTAGAAATATTTGTGTTGGTCTTTTGTTTTTCACTTGTATGCTTTCAATTTTGTTGACAATCATTCGCAATGCAATTGTTCTGCCCGACGTCCGTCACAAATTCGTGTTTCATCAAGAATGCATCATGTTGGAAGTCAAGATACTACCGCCAAATCGCAGATTTTGATGATGATGAAGGTGGATTGGTAAGTTTTCACTTGTATAAAATATTCATATTTGGTTCCCATCCGATGCTTTATCATTGAATCGATGTCTCTTCACATTATATTGCAAATTTACTAATTTAATTTTACTAAAGTTTGATATAGATGATTAATTTTCAAAGTGTTAGAAGTCGGACAAGGTGAAGCTTTGTGGGCTACTGTATATTATATAATTAACTATATATAACGTTTCTAGATACCACAGATTGGTGACAAGATTATTACTATTTGATAGATAGGTGATTAGGTTCATTGAAGTTTAAGTGATGTTGAGGATTTGCACTTAGGTTACAAGTAAATTCTAGACTTAAGTTAGAAGTAGGTTCATTGAAGTTAAATAAGAAAGTAGTTATCATTTGCTTATAATTCATCTCTAAAAACATGAGTTAAAAATTGCTTATAATTCATTCGATTCGGAGGAGTATTGATACAATAGTTTAGGCAAAGGACCTCCTTTTTGTCTGCCAAACATAATGTGTTTGTAATAAATGAATAAATGGCAGGAATTGCCAATAGGGAATTGGTTTTATGCTTCTGAGTTTTGAATTCCATGTATGACTATAGTATTATGTTGATCTTGATTGAACTGTGTTATATTTTGGGAATTTGGTACCTTTCGATTATTACTTGTCTTGAGTTTATGGCATTTGCATGATGGCTTTTATCGAACTTTGAAGTGGTGTTTCAACAAATCACGTATCATCGCTGCAGGGTACTGCAGATGCTGTGAGGCAATATTTATGGCTATTTGAAGAGCACAATGTTTTGGAGTTCTTAATTCTTGCCGGTGACCATTTGTATTGAATGGATTACGAGAAATTTATCCATGCACACAGGGAAACTGATGCCGATATCACTGTGATTTGTGATGTTGGACCTACACCGTGAGAAGTTTCCTGCTGCAAATGACTTTGGGAGTGAAGTGATTCCTGGTGCAACTTCCATTAGACGTTGGATTATCTTTGTAAATCCTTTCTTACTAAATTTAGTGTTTATTTTTTTAAGCAGTGTGTTAGACGTTGGATTATGTTTCCAGCTTAATATCAGAATGTATTTGCAATGTAGTATTCTTAGCAATGATTACATGTTAATAATGTTGTTTGGTGATGCTCATTCTTTCGAATATGTTTTAAAATAGATCTTATTTAGCTAGCTTAATTTTATGCAAAGATGTATATATGTTTGAAGATTTAATTTTTTTTTTATTTTTTTATTTTTATGACGGATTTGCCATCGATTTGCGATGAAATTTATGACGACTTTGCTACGGATATTTGCGACGGATTAGCGACGATTTTTGCGACGAAAAATTTGCCACGGAAATTTCGTGGCAAACGATTTGCGACGAGCGTTTTTGCCACCAATTTTTGTCCGTGGAAAATCCGTCGCAAATGTTGTTTTGCCACGGAAATTTGTACATTTGCGACGGAAATGTATGTGGCAAATCAACGATTTTCTTGTAGTGAAGGCATGAGATGTCAATTATTTAGCGGGCCATGGTGAAACTTTAGACAATACATTCATATTAAGTCAATGAAATTATAATAATGAAACCGAGATTATGATTTGATATTGGAAGTCGACGACGCCATCACTAAATGTGCCAGATCCAAAGATGCTTTTTGAGTCGAGGTGTGAGGTGAAGGTGTGGCTGCAGCTTGCAACTAGAAAACCTAAACCAAGCAAATCATCAATTGCCAAGCTAGATGTCGAGCTTGCCCACTTGGCCGGGTACTTGTGAATGCTAAATCGCAAGCGGTTGCCAGAAGTCGCAGCGGGCCGATGAACCATCATAGGAAGGAGCATTATAGGCGTAACCATTGCTACTAGGATCTCTAAAGTCATGACACAACAGCTTGTTCACAATATAATGTCATACATGATGTTTAGTACCATTCATGTTTCACAAGGTGAGGTGAGGGGAAGAAGAAGAAGAAGAAGAAGAGCATGAAATTATGGTTGAAAAGGGAATCTTTTTGCGTGAGTTTAGTAGAAGAATGGGGTGAAGTGGGGAAATGGAATGCATGTCGATGTTGTTCTAATTTTCCAATTTGATTTTGATGAGAAGCAAAGGAATTGAATCATTGCTACAACCAGAATCGCAACCATGGCCATTGCCAAGTTTCATATCTCGCTTTGTTATTCGTGTTATTATGTTATCCAAACAAGTCACAATCTATACCCTTCTGGCTTATTCCCTTTAAGATCCATCACCTTTCATACCAAAAAGAAACTCAACGAGGAGGAAGAAGAGGAAGAGGGGACGAAGAAATTGAAGAGGAGGAATTTAAAGTCGGTATTCATCTATTTTGTCAATGTATATTGTTATTTTACCCTTTTATTTTCTTGTTTATTTATACATTATGCAGTATTAAAGCGTGGAGCTCTAAAGTGTCTTACCTTGATTTTACTAGTTAATAACATTTTTTTGTGGCATTGCTATCCTTCATGAAAAATAACTCCCCAAAAAATGACAATATCATTCATAATAAATTACATGGAATTGCTATTCTTCACAGGGGGCGGATTTATAGGGTGTTCCTGGTATTCCTAGGAACACCCAAACATCCCGCCATAGTCGTAATATACCCAAACTTTACACATAAGGTTCGGTTTCAATCCTAAGGAACACATAAGTCGCTTTTGCTTTTATGTAAAAATGTAGAAGGATAAGAGGATAACATAAACCACCTGCCGGTGATGTTTAAAGCTTTGGAAAGAGACTTGGCCGAATTTGGTTTGTAACATTAAGCACTTCTGCAGTGAGGAGTAGTGGTTATTAAAGGATTGGTTGATAATAAATTTATGTTTCGTAAACATTTACCACTTCATCAGTGAGGAGTGGTTATTACTTATTAAAGACACAAAAATGAACTCGAACCCCATGAATGGCTAACAAGTAATAAATCCTCGAGCACGAAGTTTCTTGCTATACATCATTCTCGCTTCGTAATTCCCGCTTACATTTATTTGGGTGTCCGTGTGTGGATTTTCTTCGGGAGTGGGGTGGGGTGTAAATTTAATCTATTGTCATTTTCAACTCATTTCTTAACTCTTTTCCTTTGTGTTTTCTCCTCAAGACTTCAAGACCGATGATATTGACCTACTGGAAGCAATAGAGAAAGGAGCCCTGTGAGGCCTCTTTATCAAGTGAGTCTTTTCCATTGGTAATTTTTCATCGCTTCGACTTCTACTTTGACTTGTCACAAAGATCATCATATTTTCATTTTCTATGTAGGTGATCAAGAGAAGGAAGAACAAATTGGTCAAGGATTTCTTGTACCCTATGGACACACATATGCAAATCTTGCACATATATACATACATACATATATATATATATATATATATATATATATATATATATATATATATATATATATATATATATATATATATATATATATATATATATATATATACACACACACACCCAAAATATGAACATATTGTATGAGTAGCATTTGTTTCCTCCATAATTGTTTGTTTCTTCTCTCAGAGTTACGTTGTTGGCTCCGCGCCAAGAGAAGGCAAGTGCTAAAAGGGTAAGGATTTCTCCTTTATAAGGAAGGGGACTTGGGTGTTACTTGTGATGAAATTTGTTTTAGGGGTGACATGATTCATGCTTTATGGATTTCGCACTTTGTGTTGATTTGCTTAAAGGTCGTAAGTCGATAAAGTGGATGTCACTTTACACTAAGAGTTGGAAGCCATGGAAAACATTTTTCCCGCAAAGTATTGGATACTGTAATTCAAGTAGCTAGGACATAAGTGTAAATACAATGTATTAGTGGTGGTAAAGTGTAAATAGGCTGAATTGTTGTTGAAGAGCTATTAACTAATGTCAGTTAAATAACATTCAAGTAGTAATCGTGGTCACAAGTTAGTGAAGTCAAGATGACTTAAATACAAAAATGTAAAGTCAAAATAGAATTGAATACACTTTACAAATTTCAACCAAGTTCTGGTATTTTCTGTGACCCTATTCCCCAATTCCGTTACAGTGCAATTCTTGCACTTCTTTGATTTTCTCCAACAATTGGCACCAGAGCAAATGATTCGCGCATCTTGAATGGTTTTCTAAGATTGATATGATGGAGTGTAATCCAACCTCTACACCAGCTGAAGCAATTGAGAAACTTGTGAGAAACTGTGATGAAGCACTAATTGATGCCACACATCGCATGCATAACCGATTGGTTCACTGCGATATGTGTGTAACTGCAGACCTGATATTGCATTCAGTGTTGGTTTTGTGAGCAGGTATATGGCGGAACCAAGAATATCTCACCTGGTAGCAGCTAAGAAAGTGCTAAGATAGTTGAAGGGAACCCTTGACTATGGGATTCTGTTTTCTGCAACAAGTGAAAATGAAGGTGTGACAAGCATCGCTACACCGATGCATTGGAGGTGATTCAATGGATATAAAATCAACATCGTTACATTTTTATGCTTGGAGACTCCCCAATTAGCTGGTGTTCCAAGAAACAAAGTGTGGTGGCTCTCTCAAGCTGTGAAGCTGAGTACATCTCAGCTGCATTAATTTGGTGCTAGTCAAGTTGTATGGATGCAGATGCTGGTGAATGAGCTTAAGGTGAAACATGCTGGTGTAATGAAGCTTAAGATAGACAATAAGTTTACTATAGGCTTAGCTAAACATCTCATAATACATGGGAGAAGCAAGCATATTGAGGTGAAATATCATTTCCTACGTGATCAAGTTAGCAAAGGGAATCTGGAAGTTGAACATTGCAGCTCAGAAATTCAACTTGCGGATATTCTAACAAAAATTGAAGCCCAAGAAATTTGAAGACATGAGAATGAAGATGGGAATGTGTAGTCTAGCTTGTTTGAATTAAGGAGGTGTATTGTATATTGTAATTCAAGTAGCTAGGACATAAGTGTAAATACAATGTATTAGTGGTGGTAAAGTGTAAATAGGTCAATTGTTGTTGAAGAGCTATTAACTAATGTCAAGTTAAATAGCAATCAAGTAGTAACCGTAGTCACAAGTTAGTGAAGTCAAAATGACTTAAATACAAAAATGTAAAGTCAAAATAGAATTGAGTACACTTTACCAATTCCAACCAAGTTCTGTTATTTTTCGTTACCCTATTCCCCATTCACATAAAGGCAATTCTTGCACTTCTTTGATTTTCTCCAACAAAGCAAGTACACGCACTCTTTTTATCTTTTATAGCTTTCGATGAAGTGAGTGAGTTGTGTTAATTTTGTGATGTTCTATACTGTGTATGAAGAAGAAAAGGAGGAAGAGAAGTTGCGCGGTTAGCGTGAAGATTTCAAAGTGACATGGTTGTAGAGGTGTGTTAACGCAGAAAATTCCAAAAAAAGACTAAACTAAGTACCTTTTGAATGGTACTCCGACGAGTGGATTTATGGCGTTGACTAAGTGAACCAGAGCCTTCACTATCCTTCTCTTCATGAGGGAATTCGACAAAGTAAGGGGGTATGTTAAAATTTGGTAGCTTAAAATCCTTGCAAGGAAGTCTCCTAATCATCCTATGAACTTTAAGTTGAGTAGTTGCAGGGCACTTAGTATTCATAATAGTTGGTATATTCACTTGCATAGACTAGCCCTAATGTTATTTTCCACAAAGTTGGAACCGCTTTTGTTGTCAGTAGAACTATTTGTTTGGCGTCGTTGATTCTGCTCATTTTGTTCTTTTGCAGGGGAATTTCTGGCACTATCATTAGAGTTGTTACTGGTGGAACGACATTCTGCTTGAGATTCAGAACCCTTATGTAGTTGGTAGCCACCTCTGAATGAGTCTCCAAAGGGCATCTTATGATAAACTCCGACGAAAGGAATCATATGATAATTCCGGTTTGAGAAAATTAACAAACGAAATAATCATAATTTCGACAACATATAAGTGTTGACTACGTAATTAAGATAATTCCACAAACGCAGCAGAAAATTCCAAAAGAAGTACTAAATGGAAGTACTTTTTGAATGATACTTTCGACGAGTGGATTTATACGTTGACTACTGTGAATGAAAGTGAGAGTGAAAAAGTAAATTGTGAAATAAAGAAAGGGAGGGGTATTTTTCGAATTAATGGTAATATGTGGGGGTATAGTGAATGGTGGTGGGGTACCAAAAAATAAACCATGCTATTGTTGAATTGTGGATAATTAAAAAGGCCCAAACCAAGGCCCGCAGTAAAGAAAAATAGTACTGCCCATATTCAATTCTAATTGGTGTAACTGTGCCAAGAATTAAGCTAAGCTAACGTGGGGAAGAAGTCAAACACGTCATTATAAAAGGTGTTGAAACGTGAATAGAAAGGGACCCATAGCACAACAGCACTGGAACTAGTTCTGTTAAGTGTTAACCCCAATCAATCGTAGATTCGACCAAAACCCACCGCAACGATGGCCGCGGAAACGCTAGCGTATCAGAACGGCGTCGTTTCTAACGAAGATATAGGCGCGAACTCCACCGCTGCGAAGAAATCGTGGGAGAGTGACCGCCGTCGCCGGAAGCAGAAAAAGAACAACAAGGCCTCTAAGGAGCCAGATACAAACGCCGCCGAAGACGACGACGACGACGACGACGTGAGTGATTCACAGCAGGTTGTTGAACAAGTTGAGATTGAGTATGTCCCGGAAAAGGTAGATCTAGGCGAAGGCTTGATGAAGAATTTAGAAAAATCTTTGAGAAATTTAGTAGTTTCAGTGAGGTTATTGGTCAAGAGGATAATGATAAGAAGGATGATGAGGCAGCAGAAAATTCCGAAGAGGAAGAAAATGATGACGATGATCAAAAAAGAAAGGCGTGTCAAACAAGAAAAAAGCTTCAACGCCGGATGAAGATTGCTGAACTGAAACAAGTTAGTTCAAGGCCTGATGTTGTCGAGGTGTGGGATGCTACTGCAGCAGAACCGAAGTTGCTTGTGTTCTTGAAATCTTATCGAAATACTGTACCTGTACCTAGGCATTGGTGTCAAAAGAGGAAATTTTTGCAGGGGAAAAGAGGTATTGAGAAACAGCCCTTTCAGCTTCCTGATTTCATTGCTGCTACCGGAATTGAGAATATCAGACAGGCTTATATTGAAAAAGAGGACAACAAAAAGCTGAAACAAAAGCAAAGGGAACGTATGCATCCGAAAATGGGGGAAATGTCAGTTCTTCTTCTTCATGATGCATTCTTTGAATATCAAACAAAGCCAAAGCAGCTGTCATCTATGGGGGACTTGTACTATGAAGGAAAAGAATTTGAGGTAAAGTTGAGGAGGGAGTTGAAACCTGGCGTGTTATCGCACGAATTAAAAGAAGCTCTTGGTATGCCTGAGGTTGCTCCTCCTCCATGGCTAATTAATATGCAGAGACATGGTCCTCCACCATCATACCCTCATCTGAAAATCCCTGGCTTGAATGCTCCCATTCCACCACGAGCTAGTTTTGGTTATCATCCCGCTGGCTGGGGCAAGCCTCCTGTTGATGGGTATGGGCGTCCACTCTATGGAGATGTTTTTGGTGTTCATCAGCAAGAGCAACCTAATTATGAGGAAGAGCCCGTTGATAAAAGCAAACACTGGGGTGACTTGGAGGAGGAGGTACTTGAAGTCGGGTATTCGGGCCTGTTGATGATAGTCGCCGTCGAGCACGCCAATCGAGCCGATACACCAACCAAGTGGATACACTGATGTTATTGACCTTCGTAGCGTAAGAAAAGGAAAGAACCCGAAGCGCCTCTTTATCAAGTACTTGAAGAAAAGGAGGAAAACTTCGCTTCAAAGAAACTTTGCTTGGAACTACTCACACTTACGTGGTCCCCCGCACCCGTGACAAGGCAGGGGCTAAAGTGTTGATTGGCTTAAACGCCAAAAGTCAAATATAGTGGATCTCACTTTACAAACCAGAGGAGTTGGATGTCATGGAGAATGTCAGATCTCGCAAAGTATGAAGAAGCGAGGAGGAAGAGACGCGCCAGGAGTCGCGTGAGGATTTCAAACCACATGGTTGCCGAGAATGAGAAGAAGAGGAAGAGAAAAATGCAAGAAAAGGAGGGCAAGTCTAAGAAGAAAGACTTTAAGTTTTAATAAGGTGGTGTTTGTAATATCGCACACTCTTTATTTAAACCCGATTTTTTTTTTTTTTTTTTTTTTTTTGACAAATATTTGAATTTATTCTCTTTGTTTTTATTGACCTATGGTCTTGCATCTGAGGTACTTATAGATTGTGTGTCTTGAGTCTTGTTATTGATATTTCTAAATATTTGGTACATGATAATTACTTTCAATTGATGGTTCAGTGAAATTCAATTGTGAGCTTTTCTTCGTTCTTACTTTGGCCCTAGAAGCTATCTATAGGTTCTACTATAAAAACAAACAAATTATTATTATGTTTACTTACTCTCACAATAAAATAGCTATTTTGATAACAAAATCTGATTAAGCAAGTCTAGAATTCAAATTGCATGTTAGATAAGCTACATTGTTGATTGGAATCTTGAGTTAGGATTTGAAGGCTTGGGGTTGAATTTTGATGTCATTGGAGTTTTGGTGCTTAGTGGGGTCGATCCGTGTTTGGGATTTTCACCTACTTGTTGTTTGGTGATTTTCATCACCTCAATGCGAGCTCTTTTCCTTAAGTGATGATTGCAAGTTGTATCAAATTGTCTTTTTAAAATTAAAAACTGCCACATGGACTCCACTAACCTTTATCACAAAAATAAAATTATATTATTTATTTTACAGTTATTATTATATATTTATGTTATTTACACAATCACCCCAATTTTAATAAATGCTGATTTATCTTTCCCATGTGTCACATTGGAGATAAGGAAAGAGAAATTCAACTCAGAATTTGAATGTAGAGGAAGACTAAAAAACGCAGGCAGAAGCGTTCATCATCGCCCTCTCTCTCAAAGTTCTCTCCTCTCTCCTCTATCAGGTTCCACACCCACCGCTTTCTCAAGCTATAAACAAAGTTCATTCTTTTTTTGATTCGGTTTATGCTTTGCAATTTGTTTTGTTATTCTATCTCATTAAATCTTGTTATTCTATCCATCCTTGTTTGTGGATGTTTATGCTTTGGAACGTCAAAGCAATAAACTTGAGTTATTTTTTGACAACTACCGTGATTTAGTTTATTATTGTTAGTTTAAATTTATGATTTAGCTATTGTGATATGAATCAAAATAGTGATATAATCTACTCTCATCCATTGATGTACTGCCATTTAATGAGCTTGATAATGGCAAGCACTACAAGAATAAGCTTGCATTGCCACCAAAGTTTGCCACTAAGACCGGTCGCCGCTAATTTGCCACTGACGGCGATGAAAAGTGATATATGGAGAAGCGCGCTAAAAATCCCGCCAAATTTGCCACGTAAAATGATAATGGTCGCTAATTTGCCACGGACATGTGGTGGCAAGCCCGTGGCAAATATGAAACGCCAAATAAAACCCACGATTCACTCTTCAACAATACGCAGTAATACGCTTTTTCACTTTGTTTCCCTAGCTCACTCTCCTCCCATGCCTTCCTTTCTCTTCATCTTCTTCCTCTTGCTTTCTTCTTCATCTTCTTCCTCTTGCTTTCTTCTTCATCTTCAACAATGTAAACTAGCGATTCAACAACACAAACCTTCGATTCTCCTTCTTCCTTTTCTCGCTTCCTTCGCTTTCTTTCTTCAATCGATTTTCTAAATAGAAACCCACGCAAGCATACACTTCATCTCTCTCTATCGCCTCCCTCTCTCTCTCTCGTTGCTCGCTCTCTCTGTTGCTCTCTCTCTGTCGCACTCTCTTTATCTCTCTATCTAGGTTTATTACCATCTTTGCTTTTTATTGATTGTATGAATTTTAGATGGAGGATTTAGGGTTTATGAGGTTTTAAAACTTAATTTGGGATTATGGGGTTTTGGAACTTAATTTGGGATTTAGGGTTTAAAGATGATTCGCTTAATTTGTTGGATTGGTTCTTCCGTTGTTCGTGAGAGTCGCAGATTTCTTCGCTTGATTGTGTTTTGGTTTGTTCTCGGGCATGAACCATATTGGTTGATTGTTCCGTGTGCTCTGCTGATTATGTTGGGTGTTTTGGTTTGTTCTCGGGCATGAACCAAGATTTCTTCATTGATTGTGTTTTATTTTCAAAGTTATTCATTTCCTTTCTCATATTCAGATTTTCCACAACCAGGTAATCACATTGCTTCACTTTTTCCTATTTTTCATTTGTTGTTTATTATTTTCATTGTCTTCCATTGATTTTCCTTTGCATTTCAGGTTATTCATTTCCTTTCTCCTGTTCAGATTTTCCACAACCAGGTAATCGCATTGCTTCACTTTTTCCTCCTACATATTTGTTGAGGTTCTTGAAGACTAGGAGATAGTTGTCTATATTAGTGTGTGTTTCTGTTTTGTATGAATATAGGTAGTTTTGTTCTGTATATGGGCCTTTTAGTTATTGGTGTTTTGCTGTCCAAGTAAGTGTTTTATGTCTATGGTCCTTCCTTAGAGTACTTTATCTAAGTTTGTTTAGATCGTTTGTTTCATGATTGACAGGTTTTTTGTATTGTACTACTTCAACCTATGAAATATGTTTTTCTGGAATATTACAATGAAACTATACTCTATCTTATCTTTTAACATCTATTCTATGACAACTTATTTATCATTCAACTTAGATGTGTATTTGTTTCTTTATTGTAATATATCTTTTAGTCCGTAAACTATGTGCATTGGAATTATTGAATTAAATACATGCTTTATATTGTGATCTTAAGTTTTCTTTGACCTTTTAGTTTTCTTTGACCTTTTTTAATCAATGGTATCTCTAGCCATATTGGAACCAAGAGACTATATCTTATTATCATCATCCATTTTAGTCCCATTTGCCACACGACTATATCTTATTTAGAAATTGTGATGTTATTAGAGACTAATTCCCCATATTAATTTTCCTTTTTCCTTAACCCTTCTTCCTCTTGATGTGTATTTTTAACCTGTACATGTTGAACTAAACAATTTGTACCTGTATATGTTGTTGTGTGTTTTGACTTATTGGCTTTGCTGAACTAATGTTTGTTTCACCATATAATTTTTGCTTTGGGTAGATGGATCCCCTTGAAATTGTGGCTAAAGAAAACGAGGTAACTCCATTGCTTCTGTCTTTTTTGTCCTTCAAATTATCCAACCATATTAGCTTGATCTATTCCGTGTGTTTTGTTTCAAACATATTTCATTTATGTATTCTCATGTGTATTGTTTCATTTTAAATTTTAATTTGTTGGGGTTATTTTGGCTGTTGATAATTCTGTTGTTGTTATATCTATTAGACTGTGTGTCAGCTTAATGTACAAGTTATGATAAGTAATGATACATGGTTGTGGTTGATTTCAGTAGGTATATTAGGTCTTAGTTGGTGTTTATAAAAATGCTGGTGTAAACTTGCTATAGTTAGCCTAATTTATTCTTCTATGTTGATTGTCATGACCTTTGGTTAGCTGGGTTCCTTGGAAACTGCAGACTGTGTTATCTCGTGTACTTAAATCATGGTTCTACTCGCTTTGGGGAGGTTTACAATTTGTTATCGGTGGTTGGATTACTCTTAAATTTATGGAGGTGTGACCTTTGAAATGTTTGTCGTGACGGGTTTGTGGAACCAAGTTTCAGATCCATTTCCTCCTAAAAATTTGGTCTTGGAGAACCTAACCTCCCAATGAGTCTTATTCATGAGGAGCATGATGAATTCCTTTTCATCGATTCTATCCATTTTCACCACTCTTTGACCCAAAAATCTCTCGTTGAAGAAACTAACACCCCATTTCTAGTATGCATGACTTTTCCTATGTATTTTCTTTTAAATTTGTAATTTTTTATTTTGTTGGTTCCCTCTATTAAGGGAAATAATCCTCTTATATCTGGTGTTTTCACAACTTCTGCCATTGTCTCTAAATCCATATTCTAATTGTTTTCTTGAATTTTGTTTTCGGTTCCTTCACATTGGTTTTTGCCATTTTGCCTTCTCTCCTGCTACTACTTCCATCACTTTAGTCAACTTTCGTGGAAGGAAATGGAAGTGCAAATGTCAGTGGTAAAGTTCAAAACGCAATTACTACTGTGTTTCTAATGGGTGGGGAACCTTTCGTGGTTTGAATGGGCTTCTCCTAGGGACCTCTCTAAAGTTAGATGTGGCTAAGAAGAATAGGAAATATCTGTTTGTTAAAGTTGTTGAAGACTAGGGGCTATCTGTTTATTGGAATTGCCTAAATTAGTTGGTGTTAGGTTTTGTTTTGTATGTAGGCCTTTTAGTTATCAATGTTTTGCTGTCCAACTAGGCCTTTTAATGTATTAACTACAGTCCTTGCTTAGAGAACTTTATCTAAGTTTGTTTACATCCTTTGTTGCATGATTCACAGGTTTTTTTGTATTGTACTACTTCTAGCTATGAAATATGTTTGTTTGACCTGTTACAAGGAAACTATCCTATGTCATGTTCTATATAAATTATATGCAATTATTAGAATGTGTGAAATGTTTTCTCTTTGGACTGCTATAGAAAAAGCTTTATATAATGAACTTGAATTGTCTAGATTACACAGGTTACTTTAACTTTAATTAGTGTTTCCATTACTTACTATTTTTGAGTTGGAACATTTTACCATGTCTAAGAAGTGGATTCTTAGTAATTTGTTGGCACAAGATTAATTCTCATGTTTATTACATCTTTATTTAAGAATGAACAATCCTCTTATGTTAGTAATTTCTATTTTGCAATCAATGGTGAACCGTAAGCATTATATAAGAATTTGTCGTATTAAGCCTTTCACGCTTTTTTGTCATTCTTCTCCTTTCTCGCCAACAACTCAGAATGGTGAAGCCTTCCGAGGTCGAAAAGAATCTTGTTCAATCTAATGCTTCCAGTGGAGCCGCTGTGTAACTAGGACCATATGGAGCAAAGGGATGTAAAATTGTATGTGGGGAATCTTCACTTCAACATGACCGGAGAGTCAATCGCGAGAGGTATTTGTTTGTTATGCTTTTTTCCGTTTCATTGTTTTGTGGTGAGGAATCACATTGCGTATATTTGGCATACTCCAATTTTTATTTAGTATTAATTAACTCTTGGTGTTGACAACCTTTATCAAGAATAGAAATGTCGGGGTTTTATTGAATGCCAACGGTTTGTTAAACTTATTTCCCTTGAAACCAATAAATTTATTTTCTTCAAATTTGTACTAGTTTTGTGGTAGGTTCTCACCAATTAGAATCTTGTTGTCATAGTTTTGTCATCATTTGACATCATTCCTTTTGTTGTTTTAGATTTTTGAGCCATTTGGTCGATTGAGGTTGCATAACCGCCTCTTGACATGGAGATCGACATCGCAAGGGTTTTGGGTTTGTTCAAGTTCGTTTCTAACACTTCACCTTAAGAAATATATTTTTTGTTCATACTGTTATTTATCTCTTTAATTTGCATTAATTGGGAGCTTTGCCCATCTTGAACATGCCAAGGCAAATTTCGTAGTTTAAATGGAAAATTGGAGATAGCCGCGTGACTATCAAGGTAGAAATATTTGTGTTGGTCTTTTGTTTTTCACTTGTATGCTTTCAATTTTGTTGACAATCATTCGCAATGCAATTGTTCTGCCCGACGTTCACAAATTCTGTGTTTCATCAAGAATGCATCATGTTGGAAGTCAAGATACTACCGCCAAACCGCAGATTTTGATGATGATGAAGGTGGATTGGTAAGTTTTCACTTGTATAAAATATTCATATTTGGTTCCCATCCGATGCTTTATCATTGGAATCGATGTCTCTTCACATTATATTGCAAATTTACTAATTTAATTTTACTAAAGTTTGATATAGATGATTAATTTTCAAAGTGTTAGAAGTCTGATTAAGGTGAAGCTTTGTGGGCTACTTGTGCTATTATATAATTAACTATATATAACGTTTCTAGATACCACGTGATTGGTGACAAGATTATTACTATTTGATAGATAGGTGATTAGGTTCATTGAAGTTTAAGTGATGTTGAGGATTTGCACTTAGGTTACAAGTAAATTCTAGACTTAAGTTAGAAGTAGGTTCATTGAAGTTAAATAAGAAAGTAGTTATCATTTGCTTATAATTCATTCTAAAAACATGAGTTAAAAATTGCTTATAATTCATTCCGATTCTCGAGGAGTATTGATACAATAGTTTAGGCGTTGACCTCCTTTTGTCCGCCAAACATAATGTGTTTGTAATAAATGAATAAATGGCAGGAATTGCCAATAGGGAATTGGTTTTATGCTTCGAGTTTTGAATTCCATGTATGACTATAGTATTATGTTGATCTTGATTGAACTGCGGTTATATTTTGGGAATTTGGTACCTTTCGATTATTACTTGTCTTGAGTTTATGGCATTTGCATGATGGCTTTTATCGAACTTTGAAGTGGTGTTTCAACAAATCACGATCATCGCCGCAGGTACCGCGCAGATGTCGTGAGGCAATATTTATGGCTATTTGAAGAGCACAATGTTTTGGAGTTCTTAATTCTTGCCGGTGACCATTTGTATTGAATGGATTACGAGAAATTTATCCATGCACACAGGGAAACTGATGCCGATATCACTGTGATTTGTGATGTTGGACCTACACCGTGAGAAGTTTCCTGCTGCAAATGACTTTGGGAGTGAAGTGATTCTTGGTGCAACTTCCATTAGACGTTGGATTATCTTTGTAAATCCTTTCTTACTAAATTTAGTGTTTATTTTTTTAAGCAGTGTGTTAGACGTTGGATTATGTTTCCAGTTTAATACTGTAATGTATTTGCAATGTAGTATTCTTAGCAATGATTACATGTTAATAATGTTGTTTGGTGATGCTCATTGCTGAATATGTTTCAGAAAATAGATCTTATTTAGCTAGCTTAATTTTATGCAGCATGTATATATGTTTGAAGATTTAATTTTTTTAAATTTTTTTTTTATTTTTGCGACGGATTTGCCACCGATTTGCGATGAAATTT
This sequence comes from Oxytropis ochrocephala, assembly GCA_020916435.1. Classification (NCBI taxonomy): domain Eukaryota; kingdom Viridiplantae; phylum Streptophyta; class Magnoliopsida; order Fabales; family Fabaceae; genus Oxytropis; species Oxytropis ochrocephala. The sequence goes on along the minus strand of CM037088.1, from coordinate 44,462,699 downwards.
GCGACGACTTTGCCACGGATTTTTGACGACGGATGAGCGGCGGAAAAATTTTCCACGGAAATTCGTGGCAAACGATTTGCGACGAGCGCTTTTTGCCACCAATTTTTGTCCGTGGCAAACTGTTTGAAATGTTGTTTTGCCACGGAAATTTGTACATTTGCGCGACGAAATGTCTCGTGGCAAATCAACGATTTTCTTGTAGTGAAGGCATGAGATGTCAATTATTTAGCGGGCCATGGTGAAACTTTAGACAATACATTCATATTAAGTCAATGAAATTATAATAATGAAACCGAGATTATGATTTGATATTGGAAGTTGACGCCACTTTCACTAAATGTGCCAGATCCAAAGCATGCTTTTTGAGTTGAGGGTGGAGCCGTGGAGGTGAAGGTGTGGCTGCAGTTGCAACTAGAAAACCTAAACCAAGCAAATCATCAATTGCCAAGCTAGATGCTGGAGCTTGCCCGCCAGGCCGGGTACTTGTGAATGCTAAATCGCAAGCGGTTGTGAAGTCGCAAAAGGGCCGATGAACCATCATAGGAAGGAGCATTCTAGGCGTAACCATTGCTACTAGGATCTCTAACGCCATGACACAACAGCTTGTTCACAATATAATGTCATACATGATGTTTAGTACTATTCATGTTTCACAAGAGGAGAGGAAGAAGAAGAAGAAGAGCATGAAATTATGGTTGAAAAGGGAATCTTTTTGCGTGAGTTTAGTAGAAGAATGGGGTTGAAGTGGGGAAATGGAATGCATGTCGTTGTTGTTCTAATTTTCCAATTTGATTTTGATGAGAAGCAAAGGAATTGCTGTGGTTACAATCAAGAATCGCAACCATGGCCATTGCCAAGTTTCATATCTCGTTTTGTTATTCGTGTTATTATGTTATCCAAACAAGTCACAATCTATACCCTTCGGCTATTCCCTTTTAAGATCCATCACCTTTCATACCAAAAAGAAACTCAACGAGGAGGAAGAAGAGGAAGAGGGGGACGAAGAAATTGAAGAGGAGGAATTTAAAGCTGGTATTCGGTCTATTTTGTCAATGTATATTGTTATTTTACCCTTTTATTTTCTTGTTTATTTATACATTATGCAGGGATTAAAGCGTGGGAGCTCTAAAGTGTCTTACCTTGATTTTACTAGTTAATAACATTTTTTTGTGGCATTGCTATCCTTCATGAAAAATAACTCCCCAAAAAATGACAATATCATTCATAATAAATTACATGGAATTGCTATTCTTCACAGGGGGCGGATTTATAGGGTGTTCCTGGTATTCCTAGGAACACCCAAACATCCTGGCCATAGTCGTAATATACCCAAACTTTACACATAAGGTTCTGGGTTCGAATCCTAAGGAACACATAAGCTGTTTTTGTTTTATGTAAAAAATGTAGAAGGATAAGAGGATAACATAAACCACCTGCCGGTGATGTTTAAAGCTTTGGAAAGAGACTTGGCCGAATTTGGTTTGTAACATTAAGCACTTCTGCAGTGAGGAGTAGTGGTTATTAAAGGATTGGTTGATAATAAATTTATGTTTCAGAAACATTTACCACTTCTGCAGTGAGGAGTGGTTATTACTTATTAAAGACACAAAAAATGAACTGACCCCATGAATGGCTAACAAGTAATAAATCCTCGAGCACGAAGTTTCTTGCTATACATCATTCTCTGCTCGTAATTCCCGCTTACATTTATTTGGGTGTCCGTGTGTGGATTTTCTTGGGAGTGGGGTGGGGTGTAAATTTAATCTATTGTCATTTTCAACTCATTTCTTAACTCTTTTCCTTTGTGTTTTCTCCTCAAGACTCCCAAGACCGATGATATTGACCTACTAAGCAATAGAGAAAGGAGCCTGTGAGGCCTCTTTATCAAGTGAGTCTTTTCCATTGGTAATTTTTCATCGGATTCGACTTCTACTTTGACTTGTCACAAAGATCATCATATTTTCATTTTCTATGTAGGTGATTGAAGAGAAGGAAGAACAAATTGGTCAAGGATTTCTTGTACCATGGACACACATATGCAAACATATATATAATACATATATATATATATATATATATATATATATATATATATATATATATATATATATATATATATATATATATATATATATATATACACACACCCAAAATATGAACATATTGTATGAGTAGCATTTGTTTCCTCCATAATTGTTTGTTTCTTCTCTCAGAGTTACGTTGTTGGCTCGCGCCAAGAGAAGGCAGTGCTAAAAGGGTAAGGGATTTCTCCTTTATAAGGAAGGGGGACTTGGGTGTTACTTGTGATGAAATTTGTTTTAGGGGGTGACATGATTCATGCTTTATGGATTTGGCACTTTCAGGTTGATTTGCTTAAAGGTCAGAAGTCAGATAAAGTGGATGTCACTTTACAGCCGGAAGAGTTGGAAGCCATGGAAAACATTTTTCCCGCAAAGTATTGGATACTGTAATTCAAGTAGCTAGGACTTAAGTGTAAATACAATGTATTAGTGGTGGTAAAGTGTAAATAGGCTGAATTGTTGTTGAAGAGCTATTAACTAATGTTGGGTTAAATAACATTCAAGTAGTAATCGTGGTCACAAGTTAGTGAAGTCAAGATGACTTAAATACAAAAATGTAAAGTCAAAATAGAATTGAATACACTTTACAAATTTCAACCAAGTTCTGTTATTTTCTGTGACCCTATTCCCCAATTCCGTTACAGTGCAATTCTTGCACTTCTTTGATTTTCTCCAACAATTGGCACCAGAGCAGCGATTCGCGGGCATCTTGAATGGTTTTCTAAGATTGATATGATGGAGTGTAATCCAACCTCTACACCAGCTGAAGCAACTGAGAAACTTGTGAGAAACTGTGATGAAGCACTAATTGATGCCACATCGCATGCATAACCGATTGGTTCACTGCGATATGTGTGTAACTGCAGACCTGATATTGCATTCAGTGTTGGTTTTGTGAGCAGGTATATGGCGGAACCAAGAATATCTCACCTGGTAGCAGCTAAGAAAGTGCTAAGATAGTTGAAGGGAACCCTTGACTATGGGATTCTGTTTTCTGCAACAAGTGAAAATGAAGGTGTGACAGTTACTGGCTACACTGATGCAGATTGGAGTGGTGATTCAATGGATATAAAATCAACATCAGGTTACATTTTTATGCTTGGAGACTCCCCAATTAGCTGGTGTTCCAAGAAACAAAGTGTGGTAGCTCTCTCAAGCTGTGAAGCTGAGTACATCTCAGCTGCATTAATTTGGTGCTAGTCAAGCTGTATGGATGCAGATGCTGGTGAATGAGCTTAAGGTGAAACATGCTGGTGTAATGAAGCTTAAGATAGACAATAAGTTTACTATAGGCTTAGCAAAACATCCCATAATAGTCTAGCTTGTTTGAATTAAGGAGGTGTATTGTATATTGTAATTCAAGTAGCTAGGACATAAGTGTAAATACAATGTATTAGTGGTGGTAAAGTGTAAATAGGCTGAATTGCTGTTGAAGAGCTATTAACTAATGTTGGGTTAAATAGCAATCAAGTAGTAACCGTAGTCACAAGTTAGTGAAGTCAAAATGACTTAAATACAAAAATGTAAAGTCAAAATAGAATTGAGTACACTTTACCAATTCCAACCAAGTTCTGTTATTTTCCGTTACCCTATTCCCCAATTCCGTTACAGTGCAATTCTTGCACTTCTTTGATTTTCTCCAACAAAGAAGTACGCACTCTTTTTATCTTTTATAGCTTTTCGATGAAGTGAGTGAGTTGTGTTAATTTTGTGATGTTCTATACAGGTATGAAGAAGAAAAGGAGGAAGAGAAGTTGCGAAGTTAGCGTGAAGATTTCAGTGACATGGTTGTAGAGGTGTGTTAACGCAGAAAATTCCAAAAAAAAAGTACTAAACGTAAGTACCTTTTTGAATGGTACTTCCGACGAGTGGATTTATGGCGTTGACTAAGTGAACCAGAGCCTTCACTATCCTTCTCTTCATGAGGGAATTCGACAAAGTAAGGGGTGTGTTAAAATTTGGTAGCTTAAAATCCTTGCAAGGAAGTCTCCTAATCATCCTATGAACTTTAAGTTGAGTAGTTGCGCAGGCACTTAGTATTCATAATAGTTGGTATATTCACTTGCATAGACTAGCCCTAATGTTATTTTCCACAAAGTTGGAACTGTTTGTTGTTGTAGAACTATTTGTTTCATGCTGTTGATTCTGTTTCATTTTGTTCTTTTGCAGGGGAATTTCTGGCACTATCATTAGAGTTGTTACTGGTGGAACGACATTCTGCTTGAGATTCAGAACCCTTATGTAGTTGGTAGCCACCTCTGAATGAGTCTCCAAAGGGCATCTTATGATAAACTCCGACGAAAGGAATCATATGATAATTCCGGTTTGAGAAAATTAACAAACGAAATAATCATAATTTCGACAACATATAAGTGTTGACTACAGAATTAAGATAATTCCGTCAAACGCAGAAAATTCCAAAAGAAGTACTAAATGGAAGTACCTTTTTGAATGATACTTTCGACGAGTGGATTTATGGCGTTGACTACGGTAGTCGAGTGAGAGTGAAAAAGTAAATTGTGAAATAAAGAAAGGGAGGGGTATTTTTCGAATTAATGGTAATATGTGGGGGTATAGTGAATGGTGGTGGGGTACCAAAAAATAAACCATGCTATTGTTGAATTGTGGATAATTAAAAAGGCCCAAACCAAGGCCCGCAGTAAAGAAAAATAGTACTGCCCATATTCAATTCTAATTGGTGTAACTGTGCCAAGAATTAAGCTAAGCTAACGTGGGGAAGAAGTCAAACACGTCATTATAAAAGGTGTTGAAACGTGAATAGAAAGGGACCCATAGCACAACAGCACTGGAACTAGTTCTGTTAAGTGTTAACCCCAATCAATCGTAGATTCGACCAAAACCCACCGCAACGATGGCCGCGGAAACGCTAGCGTATCAGAACGGCGTCGTTTCTAACGAAGATATAGGCGCGAACTCCACCGCTGCGAAGAAATCGTGGGAGAGTGACCGCCGTCGCCGGAAGCAGAAAAAGAACAACAAGGCCTCTAAGGAGCCAGATACAAACGCCGCCGAAGACGACGACGACGACGACGACGTGAGTGATTCACAGCAGGTTGTTGAACAAGTTGAGATTGAGTATGTCCCGGAAAAGGTAGATCTAGGCGAAGGCTTGGATGAAGAATTTAGAAAAATCTTTGAGAAATTTAGTAGTTTCAGTGAGGTTATTGGTCAAGAGGATAATGATAAGAAGGATGATGAGGCAGCAGAAAATTCCGAAGAGGAAGAAAATGATGACGATGATCAAAAAAAGAAAGGCGTGTCAAACAAGAAAAAAAAGCTTCAACGCCGGATGAAGATTGCTGAACTGAAACAAGTTAGTTCAAGGCCTGATGTTGTCGAGGTGTGGGATGCTACTGCAGCAGAACCGAAGTTGCTTGTGTTCTTGAAATCTTATCGAAATACTGTACCTGTACCTAGGCATTGGTGTCAAAAGAGGAAATTTTTGCAGGGGAAAAGAGGTATTGAGAAACAGCCCTTTCAGCTTCCTGATTTCATTGCTGCTACCGGAATTGAGAATATCAGACAGGCTTATATTGAAAAAGAGGACAACAAAAGCTGAAACAAAAGCAAAGGGAACGTATGCATCCGAAAATGGGGGAAATGTCAGTTCTTCTTCTTCATGATGCATTCTTTGAATATCAAACAAAGCCAAAGCAGCTGTCATCTATGGGGGACTTGTACTATGAAGGAAAAGAATTTGAGGTAAAGTTGAGGAGGGAGTTGAAACCTGGCGTGTTATCGCACGAATTAAAAGAAGCTCTTGGTATGCCTGAGGTTGCTCCTCCTCCATGGCTAATTAATATGCAGAGACATGGTCCTCCACCATCATACCCTCATCTGAAAATCCCTGGCTTGAATGCTCCCATTCCACCACGAGCTAGTTTTGGTTATCATCCCGCTGGCTGGGGCAAGCCTCCTGTTGATGGGTATGGGCGTCCACTCTATGGAGATGTTTTTGGTGTTCATCAGCAAGAGCAACCTAATTATGAGGAAGAGCCCGTTGATAAAAGCAAACACTGGGGTGACTTGGAGGAGGAGGTACTTGAAGCTGGTATTCAGTCTGTTGATGATAGTCGTCTGTCGAGCACGCCAACTGAGCTGGATACACCAACTGAAGTGGATACACCTGATGTTATTGACCTTCGTAAGCAGAAGAAAAGGAAAGAACCTGAAAGGCCTCTTTATCAAGTACTTGAAGAAAAGGAGGAAAACTTTGCTCCAGTAACTTTGCTTGGAACTACTCACACTTATGTGGTCCCCGCACCTGTGACAAGCGCAGGGGCTAAAAGTGTTGATTGGCTTAAACGCCAAAAGTCAAATATAGTGGATCTCACTTTACAACCAGAGGAGTTGGATGTCATGGAGAATGTTGTATCTGCAAAGTATGAAGAAGCAAGGGAGGAAGAGACGTTGTGGAGTCAGCGTGAGGATTTCAGTCACATGGTTGCCGAGAATGAGAAGAAGAGGAAGAGAAAATGCAAGAAAAGGAGGGCAAGTCTAAGAAGAAAGACTTTAAGTTTTAATAAGGTGGTGTTTGTAATACTGCACACTCTTTATTTAAACCCGATTTTTTTTTTTTTTTTTGACAAATATTTGAATTTATTCTCTTTTGTTTTTTATTGACCTATGGTCTTGCATCGGAGGTACTTATAGATTGTGTGTCTTGAGTCTTGTTATTGATATTTCTAAATATTTGGTACATGATAATTACTTTCAATTGATGGTTCAGGGAAATTCAATTGTGAGCTTTTCTTCGTTCTTACTTTGGCCCTAGAAGCTATCTATAGGTTCTACTATAAAAACAAACAAATTATTATGTTTACTTACTCTCACAATAAAATAGCTATTTTGATAACAAAATCGATTAAGCAAGTCTAGAATTCAAATTGCATGTTAGATAAGCTACATTGTTGATTGGAATCTTGAGTTAGGGATTTGAAGGCTTGGGGTTGAATTTTGATGTCATTGGAGTTTTGGTGCTTAGTGGGGTCGATCTGGTGTTTGGGATTTTCACCTACTTGTTGTTTGGTGATTTTCATCACCTCAATGCGAGCTCTTTTTCCTTAAGTGATGATTGCAAGTTGTATCAAATTGTCTTTTTAAAATTAAAAACTGCCACATGGACTCCACTAACCTTTATCACAAAAATAAAATTATATTATTTATTTTACAGTTATTATTATATATTTATGTTATTTACACAATCACCCCAATTTTAATAAATGCTGATTTATCTTTCCCATGTGTCACATTGGAGATAAGGAAAGAGAAATTCAACTCAGAATTTGAATGTAGAGGAAGACTAAAAAACGCAGGCAGAAGCGTTCATCATCGCCCTCTCTCTCAGGTTCTCTCCCTCTCTCCCTCTACTTTGTGTTCCACACCACCGTTTCTCAAGCTATAAACAAAGTTCATTCTTTTTTTGATTCGGTTTATGCTTTGCAATTTGTTTTGTTATTCTATCTCATTAAATCTTGTTATTCTATCCATCCTTGTTTGTGGATGTTTATGCTTTGGAACGTCAAAGCAATAAACTTGAGTTATTTTTTGACAACTACCGTGATTTAGTTTATTATTGTTAGTTTAAATTTATGATTTAGCTATTGTGATATGAATCAAAATAGTGATATAATCTACTCTCATCCATTGATGTACTGCCATTTAATGAGCTTGATAATGGCAAGCACTACAAGAATAAGCTTGCATTGCCACCAAAGTTTGTCACGGAAGACTGGTCGTCGCTAATTTGCCACGGATTTGCGACGAAAAGGGATATATGGAGAAGGCGCTAAAAATCCCGCTCAAATTTGCCACGGAAAATGATAATGGTCGCTAATTTGCCACGGACATGTGGTGGCAAGCCCGTGGCAAATATGAAACGCCAAATAAAACCCACGATTCACTCTTCAACAATACGTAGAATACGTTTTTCACTTTGTTTCCCTAGCTCACTCTCCTCCCACTGCTTCCTTTCTCTTCATCTTCTTCCTATTGCTTTCTTCTTCATCTTCTTCCTCTTGCTTTCTTCTTCATCTTCAACAACAGAAACTAGCGATTCAACAACACAAACCTTCGATTCTCCTTCTTCCTTTTCTGTTTCCTTCGTTTCTTTCTTCAATCGATTTTCTCTAAATAGAAACCCACGCAAGCATACACTTCATCTCTCTCTATCGCTCTCTCTCTCTCTCTCTGTTGCTCGCTCTCTGTTGCTCTCTCTCTGTCGCACTCTCTTTATCTCTCTATCTAGGGTTTATTACCATCTTTGCTTTTTATTGATTGTATGAATTTTAGATGGAGGATTTAGGGTTTATGAGGTTTTAAAACTTAATTTGGGATTATGGGGTTTTGGAACTTAATTTGGGATTTAGGGTTTAAAGATGATTTGGCTTAATTTGTTGGATTGGTTCTTCTGTTGTTCGTGAGAGTCAGCAGTATTTCTTCAGTTGATTGTGTTTTGGTTTGTTCTTGGGCATGAACCATATTGGTTGATTGTTCTGGTGTGCTCTGTTGATTATGTTGGGTGTTTTGGTTTGTTCTTGGGCATGAACCAGTATTTCTTGATTGATTGTGTTTTATTTTCAAAGTTATTCATTTCCTTTCTCATATTGATTTTCCACAAACTGTGTAATCACATTGCTTCACTTTTTCCTATTTTTCATTTGTTGTTTATTATTTGCATTGTCTTCCATTGATTTTCCTTTGCATTTCAAAGTTATTCATTTCCTTTCTCCTGTTCAAATTTTCCACAACTGTGTAATCGCATTGCTTCACTTTTTCCTTTTTCCTCCTACATATTTGTTGAGGTTCTTGAAGACTAGGAGATAGTTGTCTATATTAGTGTGTGTTTCGTTTTGTATGAATATAGGTAGTTTTGTTCGTATATGGGCCTTTTAGTTATTGGTGTTTCTTTGTCCAAGTAAGTGTTTTATGTCTATGGTCCTTCCTTAGAGTACTTTATCTAAGTTTGTTTAGATCGTTTGTTTCATGATTGATGAGTTTTTGTATTGTACTACTTCAACCTATGAAATATGTTTTTTTCGGAATATTACAATGAAACTATACTCTATCTTATCTTTTAACATCTATTCTATGACAACTTATTTATCATTCAACTTAGATGTGTATTTGTTTCTTTATTGTAATATATCTTTTTAATCCAGAAACTATGTGCATTGGAATTATTGAATTAAATACATGCTTTATATTGTGATCTTAAGTTTTCTTTGACCTTTTAGTTTTCTTTGACCTTTTTTAATCAATGGTATCTCTAGCCATATTGGAACCAAGAGACTATATCTTATTATCATCATCCATTTTAGTCCCATTTGCCACACGACTATATCTTATTTAGAAATTGTGATGTTATTAGAGACTAATTCCCATATTAATTTTCCTTTTTCCTTAACCCTTCTTCCTCTTGATGTGTATTTTTAACTTTGTACATGTTGAACTAAACAATTTGTACCTGTATATGTTGTTGTGTGTTTTGACTTATTGGCTTTGCTGAACTAATGTTTGTTTCACCATATAATTTTTGCTTTGGGTAGATGGATCCCCTTGATATTGTGGCTAAAGAAAACGAGGTAACTCCATTGCTTCTGTCTTTTTTGTCCTTCAAATTATCCAACCATATTAGCTTGATCTATTCCGTGTGTTTTGTTTCAAACATATTTCATTTATGTATTCTCATGTGTATTGTTTCATTTTAAATTTTAATTTGTTGGGGTTATTTTGGCTGTTGATAATTCTGTTGTTGTTATATCTATTAGACTGTGTGTCAGCTTAATGTACAAGTTATGATAAGTAATGATACATGGTTGTGGTTGATTTCAGTAGGTATATTAGGTCTTAGTTGGTGTTTATAAAAATGCTGGTGTAAACTTGCTATAGTTAGCCTAATTTATTCTTCTATGTTGATTGTCATGACCTTTGGTTAGCTGGGTTCCTTGGAAACTGCAGACTGTGTTATCTGGTGTACTTAAATCATGGTTCTACTCGCTTTGGGGAGGTTTACAATTTGTTATCTGGTGGTTGGATTACTCTTAAATTTATGGAGGGTGTGACCTTTGAAATGTTTGTCAGGGATGGGCTGTGGAACCAAGTTTCGTATCCATTTCCTCCTAAAAAATTTGGTCTTGGAGAACCTAACCTCCCAATGAGTCTTATTCATGAGGAGCATGATGAATTCCTTTTCATCGATTCTATCCATTTTCACCACTCTTTGACCCAAAAAATCTCTGTTGAAGAAACTAACACCCCATTTCTGGTATGCATGACTTTTCCTATGTATTTCTCTTTTTAAATTTGTAATTTTTTATTTTGTTGGTTCCCTCTATTAAGGGAAATAATCCTCTTATATCTGGTGTTTTCACAACTTCTGCCCATTGTCTCTAAATCCATATTCTAATTGTTTTCTTGAATTTTGTTTTCGGTTCCTTCACATTGGTTTTTGCCATTTTGCCTTCTCTCCTGCTACTACTTCCATCACTTTAGTCAACTTTCGTGGAAGGAAATGGAAGTGCAAATGTCAGTGGTAAAGTTCAAAACGCAATTACTACTGTGTTTCTAATGGGTGGGGAACCTTTCGTGGTTTGAATGGGCTTCTCCTAGGGACCTCTCTAAAGTTAGATGTGGCTAAGAAGAATAGGAAATATCTGTTTGTTAAAGTTGTTGAAGACTAGGGGCTATCTGTTTATTGGAATTGCCTAAATCAGTTGGTGTTTCGGTTTTGTTTTGTATTGTCATACCCCAATTTTGTCCGACTAGTTGAAATTCGAATAAAATTGTATTTTTGTAAACACCCAATTTTAACGGGTATTCTTTTCTCGTTTCTAGAAAATCCCAAAATATGTGTCTCGTTCTGTAGGTCTCAGCTGCACAAATGTGTTCAAGTTGCGATCGTTATCAATCTAATATTTCTTATTCTCACCGTGCGCGCGTATTCATTTCGAATTGTGTGCTCGTACTTATTCTCGTTGTTGCGCGTACTATTTCTATTCGTGCGCGTATACGCGCACTCGCGTCTCGTCATTTACGCGTAATGATTTCGTTAATTATTATTGTTATCCATATATGCTTATTAATTTATTATATCAATATTTTTATACCAAAATCAAATTCGAAAAAAATGCTTTTATAAATAATAGTAAACTCTTGTTACATGTATATACACAAAAATTACAAGCAACATAGTACCCTTTTAAATAAATAGAAAAAAACAAAACAAAAAATACAAAATGGGAGAGGAATTCAGCATGCGTGGCTATTGTTTGTTGTTGCTGGCTCCTCTTTTTCACAAATGTAGAAATCTTTGTTAAGCATACAAAGAAGACCAGCAGGCATAGCAGTAAACAAACAAAAGAAAAATCCAAATGGTGGCAAAGACTCTCAAAGCTTCAAATGGGAGGTCCTCCTATCTTTGCAATTCCTCTCTCTGAACAATACACCTAAATAGAAAAATAAGCATCAGATGATATCAAACAATGAAATAAGAAGGCCAAGAGACTTGGGAGAAGAAAAAGGGGTCAGACAACTTTATACACCAAAAGGGAAGATATTGAAGGAAATGAAGAAGAGGAGGATCGATTCAAAAATTGACCTCACAATCCATCGCCTAAGCATTCGGACTACAAATGCAGCACAAAGAAGCACAAAAAGGAGGGAGGAAACAACAAGGAGAAGAACACACACAAACACAAACACACACAGAGGCAAGCACACAGAACACACACAAACACAACACACACGCAGAGAGAACACATACAAACAACAAGCACCAATAAAACATACGCAGCAAACACACACACAAACACAACACATACAAAACACAAACACAAACACACACAGAGGCAAGCACACAGAAGACATAGCAAACACAACACATACACACACAGCAATACAAAATCAGAAAATAGACTAAGATTTTCACACTGAAACTTTAGTCACCAAAACACCTTTTTTGTGAGTTAGTAGCAGAGAAGAAAACAGCAGAGAAGGAGAAAAAACAGACACAGTTTAACTTTGTATTAGGTTGTGCAGATCCTGTGAAGATAAAACCTCACCACACCACCACTCAAACAAACGCAACCACTACCCCTACCAGCTCCAAACCACCACAACCAGTAACCCATAGAAGAAGACTCAGAGAATAAAGAAAGAAAATGGGAGGAAGAAGAAGAAGAAGTGCCTTTACCTCACGCTGCTGAACCTCCGTCAAGTTCGCCGGCGAACGCCGTGCCGTTCGGTGTCGTTAGCAGTGAACGCCGCGCCAACACCATCTCAGCCCCCTCGTCTTCGTTTCTCTTTCTCACCCCCAAACCGAAACCATCATCGCGCGGCAAAACCCACCACCGTCGCGCGCCACCTTCGTTCCACCACCGTCGCGCGCCACCTTCGTTCCACCACCGTCACCACCGGCGTCGTTCGCCGTCGATCTCTCTCTCTCGCGTACGCCGCCTCTCTCTCTTCGAATCCCCTTCTTTTTTCTCTCTTTTTCACTTTCTTTCTCTCTCGATCGATCTCTCTCTCTAAACCGAAAGGAATGGAGCGGTGGTGGGTAGAGGTGACTTAGTGGTTTCTTTTTTCCTTATTTTAGTAAGCGGGTCGCGGGTTATGGGCCTTGCTTGTTTTTAAGTTTTTTCAAAAATCGATTACTAACCACACCCCCTCCGTTAATAATACATTTGTAATTAATAACACCCCCATTTTTCAATTTTCACCTCTTTCTCGTTTTCTTTAATTCTTTTTCAACTCAAATAATTTCTCACTAAATCAAACTTTGTTAGTGGTCTTGCGAAGCCTTTGCTTGCATGAATCATTAACAATGAGGAACTAGTGGTGATCACTTGGAGCCTTTGCTCAATTGATCACCGTGAATGCCTAATTTTCCTAAAGATTTTCACTAAAATTAAAAACTTTGTTAGTAGTCTTGCGAAGCCTTTGCTTGCATGATTATTAACAATGGAGTGCTAATGGCGGTCACTTGGAGCCTTTGCTCAATTGATCATCATGAAAGCTCGATTTCACAATTAAACAAGATACAAAAAACCTTTTCTAGACAAGCAAGAACTACGTAGCTTTGAATTCTCCATCGCACCTGGAGATACGTAGGAGTGGATCCCCTCCATCAAGCGCAAAAATTAAAGATTTTTCATTAAGTCACTCATAAACAAAAGAGGTCAAAACAAAGCATTTTTTTAAATCAACACCGCAAATCACATATTTAATTAATTTAACCCTTCTTCGAGGGGACGTTATGAGTGCTAATACCTTCCTAAATGCGTAACTAGACCCCGAACCCAAATCGATGGTTCCAAGACCATTGCTTTCCGAAAAAAGGTTTTTTCAATGTTTTACCTTTAAAAAATATTGGTGGCGACTCTAAAATCACGTTGTGCGAAGAAAAGTCCCTCCAAGGATTTTTCGGGTGCCAAAAGTGGCGACTCTGCTGGGGACATTATTTTTTAAGTGGGTCAAGCCGATTAATTGAATGTGTGATTTGCCTTACTGATTTAATATGCTTTGTTTTACCTCCCTTCTTCCTACTTTTGTCTTATTTCGTATGTCATTTGTTTGTTATATTTTAGAGCAGTTCCTCTTCTTCGCTCCTTTTTCTTTGTAAGCAATGCGTGTAATTATTGTAGGCTTCTTAGAATGGTTTGTATATTGAAATGATGTATGCATGTTGAACCTTAGGGTAGACGACCTATTGTCTGGACTGCTCTGGTTTTTCTTGCAGGTGGGGAAGGGTAGTTATTTCTAGGTGTTGTGCCCTCAACACACACTTCACACCCTATACTTGTGAGCATTGAGTGGGGCCTAAAACCCAAGGTCTGAACAAAAACCTAGGAGAGCGGAAACGATTAGTGACTGCCATTCGTAGACCTTTGTCTGTATGGCTCTCATGAAAGTTTCGCCCAAGAGTACGCTCTGTCATGATGTCTCACACTCGATAGCTTTCTATGATTGTGAGTGTCATCGTGAGAGAGACTTTAACTCTTGGTTGCCATTGTGAGGAAGTGATTAGAACCTACATGGGAGGATTACCCTTTTCGTCGAATTTAGACCCTAGGATTCCCACCCTTTGTAGGACACGGGGGCACGCATTTGTTTGTTGCATTAGCTTAGGCATTCCTTTTCTCAAACTCTATTTCGAAAATTGTAGAAAGTAATTTTTCTTTTCCCCTCATAAATACCTACATGAGGTGGCATGTAGCGTGTATCTTTAAAAATGTTTAAAGTACCACCAATAACCTCACTTTCTTACCATTTTTCCATGTAAATAACACATCATTTCGCATTCACATCATTTTGCATTCACATCATTTTGCATTTGCAGTTGCATCTAACAAAATTTTGAAAAAAAAAAAAAAAAAAAAAAACTTTCGTCATTTGCATTTTTCATGCATTAAAGTTTGTTTGCAGAGAATCCTAAAAGTGATGAAGTAATGTCTTGTCATAGGTACAGTAGATAATCAAAAAATGAAACATTGCGCTTCAAGAAGAAAAATAATCCAAATTCACTGTTAAACCTATGGTGAGACATGGCACACTGTGAGAATTCTCGGCATTAAACTAACACTCATCTGCATCGCATGCATTGCATTCATTAATAACGTTACTCATAAAAAAATGTTTCGCCGTAACGAGCGGAAAAGGCAAGATGGTTCATCAACACCGATATTACACCCGTCTACAAGCAAGACTGATGGCTAGCAATCAGGATCTCGAGAATGAAGACCCCCTGAGTCGATATAAGTTGGTTGGGAAGGTGCTCAATCCTGAGCAGTTGACTCAGGAAGATCAGGCTCTGAAGGCTGGAATGGAAGCACAAGTGGTCGAAGAAATGAGTATGCTGCAGGATCAGAGGGGTGGGGCCGTTACTGGGGCTATTGCTGTTGTAAATCCCGAAGGAGTTGTTATTTCCGTTTCTTCTCCGGTATCCGCTGAAGTTACAACTACTCCCATTTCTCATGGACAAGGAGACGATTACTTCACCCATCATCCGTGGGTAGATGCATGCGAGTTATCCAAGACTAAAGCGGTCCCCTGTGGGGTCAAGTCCACTTGCCACGGTTACACCTAGAGGAGTTGCTCTTTGGACCACAAATTCATACTCCACGGTCACGGTATTATCGCCAAGAAGTTCATCTAGTCCTACCCGGGAATTCTTTGTGAATCCCGAAAGTAGTTTATCACGTGGAAAACCCCGCTCAAGATATGGGGGTGTTACCACGATCCAAGAGAAGCACCACTCCCATTTCCGAAGCGAAGAAAGGGGAAACGAATGTAATCTCGTATGAAATCCGGCCTTTGGTACTCCTCCACAAAGAAACGGTTCCATCCGCTATTCTGTCGTGCCGTCGCAGCAGGCAATGATGGCGTCGGAGGGCTCGGAGTTATCGAGACTGAGGGCAAATTAACTTTGATCTAACATCGGCGACATACGATGAATTGTTCAATCACCTGGCTTCCAGAAACTTGATCAACACTCGGCCAATGAAAGCCCGTCAGCCGCCATTTCCCCAGGGTTACAACGCTAATGCCACCTGCAGTTTTCATGAAGGCGGGGTTGGTCATACTGTAGAAGAATGCAGAGTCTTCAAGCAGGTGGTGAAAGACCTGGTAGATGCCGGTTTGGATCTCGAATGGTCCGAATACAACAATCAATTCCTTTGCCAGCCACGAAAAGACAATCACTAAGGCAGCTGAGATCCCTGGTGGGCAATTGGTAAGAAAGGTTGGGAAGGTTAAGACTCCCTTAGAGGTTATTCATGCAGAGATGTGCAAATTCGGAGTCATCAAGAGGGGTTGCACTCAGGAAGGGGTCTGTGTTAATGTTAATTGCGCTGGGGCATGTGAGGCCTTCAAGACAGTCTTGCAAGACTTATTGGATCGTCAGGTAACCCAAACAGGGGTACAGGAGTACGGGGATGGGCGTGGGTTAGGATATCACCCGCTCAAGCCGATAAGAAGAGAATGGGTGAGGAAAAACAGGAAAAGAGGCTAGCTAAGCTTCAGAGGCGGGCACTAAGCTGGAGGAGGGTCCCTATTCATGATCCTTCCCCGGACATCCCTGTTTGTGATATCCGCCAAAGCTTTGTGAGCGCTGGATTGCTTGATTACAATTCGGTTGCTGTCATTAAGGATGGTCCTGAGGTTGAAGAGGGCGGTGCAAGTCTGGTGCGTCGCTGCGATGTTGGTGAAAGAATTAAACAACCAGAAGGCTGCTAATTTTCCCGTGACTTTTAGTTCAAAATAATGATTGTGGTGCAACCACGTGGTTCTCGCTTGAGGCCATAGGACAAGTTGTTAGGGGCAAGCATGTTTTTATTTTTAGAATCATCACCATTAATAAAAACTTTGTTTTTGAATTTCCATCAATAAAAATCATTCCTCTTCATTTCATGTGTCCTTTTTTTTTTTTTTTTTCATTATTGTTTGCTTGTTTGTTTCGTTTTTATTCTGCCTTTTCGCTTCGGCAAAAGGCGGATCCACAACAATTGTCTCTCAAAATAACAGTGCCAACAGTCCATATTTTGACTTTGATCACCCCATCAAACAAGCTGAGGGGGATGTTGAGAAAGACTGGGAAACCCCTCCAGAACTCATAAGACTGATGAAACAAGAAGAAAAGGCTATTCAGCCCTACAGGGAATTCACTGAAGTGGTCAATTTAAGAACAAGAAGGAGGTCAAGGAGGGCACTTCCAATGAAGGAAAAGGATTGAAAAAGGAAATAAAAAAAGAGATAAAGAAAAAGAGCAAATATATAAGAGTAAATGAATTATTGTCCTGGAGTTATTTTTTTGAGAAAACGAGCAATCATGATTTGAAATAAAGTTTGACCTTCTTCCCATATCCTCGAAAAAAAAACTTTTCCTACCCACCTTAAGCCAAGAAAAAGCGAAATCCTAAAATCACCCTAGACAAAGATCACCTCAAATAAAAAAGTGCATCACGTTTTATCAACTCACCCAAGTCAAAAAAAATAAAATAAAAATAAAAATAAAAATAAAAAAAAAAAAGAAGAAAAAGGGATTTAAAAATGAAGATCCCAAAAATACAAAAGAAAGATAAGTGGCGAGCTGATACATGTTACCACAATATATAAGAGATCCTTGTCTCAATAAACCTTCAAACACTTCATCGTTCCCATACTCCCCTCCTTCCATAAACCGCAAACACTTCCCTTTTACCTCGGCACCTTGCCCTGCACAAACCCTTAGCCAGGAATAAAAATTCCAAACACCTCATCAAGCCAAATAACCGTCATAAACCATCAATCGTCAGCCCACACCAAATAAGACCCATTCTCCCCATCAACCCCAAGCACCTCATTAAGCCCAATCATCCTTCCTCCACAAAACACCACAATCCCAAAAAGTCCATTCCGATCAATGATGATTCTTTGTTGTTTTCTCAAAATTTAAATCTTAGGACAACTAAGTTTATTTGTCTACAATGTGTTTGCTCGAAAAAAAAAAAAAAAAAAAAAAAAAAAAAAAAACAAATGATCGGAAAAAGAAAGTCGATCAAGAAAAAACAAACCCTCGGGAAAAGAAAGGAGGAACAAAAACAAATAGTCGAGAAAAAAGAAAGTGACAAAATAAAAAGAGGGACTTGCACTCAAACCCATTCAATTTGCATTAAAGCAGGATTAGTGATCACCAAGTAAAGATTCTTTCATTCCAAAGTCGAGGCATTCACAGAGAACCAAAGGTTTGCACCGGGAACACCGCTCAAAGTTGGGGCATTCTCTTCACCACCCACCCACCCCTGGTCTTAGGAAAAAGTCATTTCGGCTCCCATTTCATGTCACTCCAGTTGTCAATACCTCCAAACGAGGGGCAAGTCGTTCATTCACGGCTACGAGAAGCTAGAATTGGGGCGACTATGTTTTCGTCGGGGACTGGGCAACCCCCTTCTCTCTAGTGTATGGGGGGAAGCAGTTCTTCCCATGGAGTCGAGATACCCTCTCTCCGGTGCTCATGGAAACCGAGTTAGAAAGAGGTGAATGGGTTCAAACCCGTTTAGATCGATTGAATCTCATAGAGGAAAAAGGATTGCGACTTTGTGTCATGGACGGTGTACCAGCAACAGAGAATGAGAACGGCTTTTGACAAGAAAGTCCGACCCAGAGAATTCAATGAGGGGAACCTCGCTCAAGAAGATCTTGCCCATCCGGTCGATCCCGAGAGGAAGTGGACACCCACTTATGATGGCCCATATGTAGTCAAGAAAGCCTTTTTCTGGAGGAGCACTGATACTTACCAGCGTGGACGGCGAAGATCTCAAGAATCCAGTCAATTCAGACTTTGCGAAGAAGTATTATGCCCGAAAGAAATAAGCGAAAAAAAGAGAAAGATGAGCCAAGCAAGAATTAGCTCGCTAGGTTGAAAACCCGAAAGGGCGGCCTAGGCAAAATCAGAGCGACCCGGTGGATTGAAAACCCGCAAAGGGCGATCCAGGCAAAAATTAGGGTCAGAAAACTTGGGCATGAAAAGTAAAGAAAGGCATACAAATTCCCTGAAAGCTTGGATGAGGGAGTGATTAAAGTCAAGGACATAAATGTTTAGCACTGTCCCATGGAGACAGACAGTCAGAAATCAGCTTCTACCTTTTTCGCGTCTTTTTGTAGTTTAAATTTTCAAATATATTGAACAATCGGCGTAACTTCTTGTGCGGCTGGTTTCCACATCAATAAAAGTCCAACTTTCTCACATTTGTTTATTCTGTTATTTTTGCTTTTCTGCTCAAAATAAACGTTTTATGATGGTGATGATTCTGAACTGTAAAACATGTATATAAATCATAGAGCATCACAATCGTTGCGAAATTTCTAAAAGTCATGGGAAGAAAGTAACTCCTAGGGGCAATTTAAGTTTGCAAGGATGATAATTGCACTCATAGGCCATTGCAGACGGCAAGTCACAAAAAGGAAAGATAACCGCGCTTGGCTTATATGTCGCGACGATGATAATCGGTTCCTCAGTCTTGTCCTGGGTTGGTCGAACCAGCAAAAAAAGCCAAAAGGGCAAAAGAGCAAAAAATATGTAATATAAAGGGAAAAACGAAAAAAAAGAAGTTGAAAAAAGAGGGGCAAAGAACACTAAAAGTCATGCATTGCATTCACCAAGCATAAAATCATGCATTCATTAGTCATGCATTATAAGGTAAAGAAAAGAGAAATTCAGGCATTTGCATTACATTCATCATGAGAAAAGGAAAAGAAAGTATCAATCATGGCATTTGCATTGCATACATTTGTTCATCTCATCTGCAGGTGCAAAGCAGATAAACACTTCGGTGTTAATGCTCGCCTTCCGATTTTAGAAAGCGCTCCCCTAGTTGGGAGTTCAGAAGAAGAGAGAATAAAAAGAAAAGAAAAAGAGTCTAAAAAAAAGAGAGAGGAGAAAAGAGAAAGAGAGAGAGAAAAAAGAAAGAAAAAGAAAAGAGGAGCAGACAAGAGAGCGCCCAAGCGCGCAAAAGAAGAGAAAACATAGCGCCCAAGCGCACAAAAGAAAAGATAAGAGAACGCCCAAGCGCATAAGAGAAAGGAAAGAGTGCGTCCAAGCACGCAAGAGAAGAACGGAGAGCGTCCAAGCACGCAAGAGAAGAATGGAGAGCGTCCAAGCACGCAAGAGAAGAACGGAGAGCGTCCAAGTGCGCAAGAGAAGAACAGAGAGCGCCCAAGCGCGCAAGAGAAAAGAGAGCGCCCAAGTGCGCAAAAGAGAGGTCTCACATCGTGTACGAGCAACGCGATGGACCGCAGCCCCATGTGAGGTTCAACGGAATAGTTGTATCAGCCTAAGATACAGTGGACGCCGTGCATTGATCTGTATATCAGTTCCGGAGCTGATAACGATCCCCCCGGCCGCTCGAAAAGGCCAACAGGAAGCGTGCTCCTCAAAGCCACGTGCAAACTCGGATTCGCCAAGAGTTCGTTTAAGGATTACAGGTTTTAGGCAACCTGGGCAATTTACCGCTTCCTGCACGCAAGTGCCCATTTTACTTTTTCTGTCTGCACGTAAGTGTCCACTTTACCTTTTCTGTCCGCACGTCAGTGTTCATTTACTGTTTTCGCATCGACACGAAAGTGTCTATCTTTCCAAAAAACAAAAAAACAAAAAATGAGAAAAAGAAAAAGAAAAATCGGATTTCCCCAAGTGGACAAAATTGGTATAATTTCTGAATTCTTTATTTCTATTTTATCTTCGAAATATGTCTCGGCCAATTCATATCTCTTGATAAAATCCAAATAAAGAGGGGCAGCTGTCATACCCCAATTTTGTCCGAGTAGTTGAAATTCGAATAAAATTGTATTTTTGTAAACACCCAATTTTAACGGGTATTCTTTTCTCGTTTCTAGAAAATCCCAAAATATGTGTCTCGTTCTGTAGGTCTCAGCTGCACAAATGTGTTCAAGTTGCGATCGTTATCAATCTAATATTTCTTATTCTCACCGTGCGCGCGTATTCATTTCGAATTGTGTGCTCGTACTTATTCTCGTTGTTGCGCGTACTATTTCTATTCGTGCGCGTATACGCGCACTCGCGTCTCGTCATTTACGCGTAATGATTTCGTTAATTATTATTGTTATCCATATATGCTTATTAATTTATTATATCAATATTTTTATACCAAAATCAAATTCGAAAAAAATGCTTTTATAAATAATAGTAAACTCTTGTTACATGTATATACACAAAAATTACAAGCAACATAGTACCCTTTTAAATAAATAGAAAAAAACAAAACAAAAAATACAAAATGGGAGAGGAATTCAGCATGCGTGGCTATTGTTTGTTGTTGCTGGCTCCTCTTTTTCACAAATGTAGAAATCTTTGTTAAGCATACAAAGAAGACCAGCAGGCATAGCAGTAAACAAACAAAAGAAAAATCCAAATGGTGGCAGCAGCTCCAAAGCTTCAAATGGGAGGTCCTCCTATCTTTGCAATTCCTCTCTCGGAACAATACACCTAAATAGAAAAATAAGCATCAGATGATATCAAACAATGAAATAAGAAGGCCAAGAGACTTGGGAGAAGAAAAAGGGGTCAGACAACTTTATACACCAAAAGGGAAGATATTGAAGGAAATGAAGAGCAGAGGACTGATTCAAAAATTGACCTCACAATCCATCAGTCTAAGCATTCTGGACTACAAATGCAGACAGCAAGCACAAAAAGGAGGGGAGGAAACAACAAGGAGAAGAACACACACAAACACAAACACACACAGAGGCAAGCACACAGAACACACACAAACACAACACACACGCAGAGAGAACACATACAAACAACAAGCACCAATAAAACATACGCAGCAAACACACACACAAACACAACACATACAAAACACAAACACAAACACACACAGAGGCAAGCACACAGAAGACATAGCAAACACAACACATACACACACAGCAATACAAAATCAGAAAATAGACTAAGATTTTCACACTGAAACTTTAGTCACCAAAACACCTTTTTTGTGAGTTAGTAGCAGAGAAGAAAACAGCAGAGAAGGAGAAAAAACAGACACAGTTTAACTTTGTATTAGGTTGTGCAGATCCTGTGAAGATAAAACCTCACCACACCACCACTCAAACAAACGCAACCACTACCCCTACCAGCTCCAAACCACCACAACCAGTAACCCATAGAAGAAGACTCAGAGAATAAAGAAAGAAAATGGGAGGAAGAAGAAGAAGAAGTGCCTTTACCTCACGCTGCTGAACCTCCCTCAAGTTCGCCGGCGAACGCCGTGCCGTTCGGTGTCGTTAGCAGTGAACGCCGCGCCAACACCATCTCAGCCCCCTCGTCTTCGTTTCTCTTTCTCACCCCCAAACCGAAACCATCACCGCGCCGAAACCCCACCACCGTCGCGCGCCACCTTCGTTCCACCACCGTCGCGCGCCACCTTCGTTCCACCACCGTCACCACCGGCGTCGTTCTCGCCGTCGATCTCTCTCTCGCGCGGTATCGCCCTCTCTCTCTTCGAATCCCTTCTTCTTTCTCTCGTTTTTCACTCTTTCTCTCTCTGATCAGTCTCTCTCTCTAAACTGAAAGGAATGGAGCGGCTGGTGGGTAGAGGGTGACTTAGGGTTTCTTTTTTTCCTTATTTTAGTAACTGGGTCGCGGGTTATGGGCCTTGCTTGTTTTTAAGTTTTTTTTCAAAAAATCAGATTACTAACCACACCCCCTCCGTTAATAATACAGCCCCCTGTAATTAATAACACCCCCATTTTTCAATTTTCACCTCTTTCTCGTTTTCTTTAATTCTTTTTCAACTCAAATAATTTCTCACTAAATCAAACTTTGTTAGTGGTCTTGCGAAGCCTTTGCTTGCATGAATCATTAACAATGAGGAACTAGTGGTGATCACTTGGAGCCTTTGCTCAATTGATCACCGTGAATGCCTAATTTTCCTAAAGATTTTCACTAAAATTAAAAACTTTGTTAGTAGTCTTGCGAAGCCTTTGCTTGCATGATTATTAACAATGGAGTGCTAATGGCGGTCACTTGGAGCCTTTGCTCAATTGATCATCATGAAAGCTCGATTTCACAATTAAACAAGATACAAAAAACCTTTTCTAGACAAGCAAGAACTACGTAGCTTTGAATTCTCCATCGCACCTGGAGATACGTAGGAGTGAATCCCCTCCATCAAGCGCAAAAATTAAAGATTTTTCATTAAGTCACTCATAAACAAAAGAGGTCAAAACAAAGCATTTTTTTAAATCAACACCGCAAATCACATATTTAATTAATTTAACCCTTCTTCGAAGGGACGTTATGAGGTGCTAATACCTTCCTCGTACGTAACTAGACCCCCGAACCCAAATCTGATGGTTCCAAGACCATTGCTTTCCGAAAAAAGGTTTTTTCAATGTTTTACCTTTAAAAAATATTGGTGGCGACTCTAAAATCACGTTGTGCGAAGAAAAGTCCCTCCAAGGATTTTTCGGGGTGCAACATGTATGTAGGCCTTTTAGTTATCAATGTTTTGCTGTCCAACTAGGCCTTTTAATGTATTAACTACAGTCCTTGCTTAGAGAACTTTATCTAAGTTTGTTTACATCCTTTGTTGCATGATTCACAGGTTTTTTTGTATTGTACTACTTCTAGCTATGAAATATGTTTGTTTGACCTGTTACAAGGAAACTATCCTATGTCATGTTCTATATAAATTATATGCAATTATTAGAATGTGTGAAATGTTTTCTCTTTGGACTGCTATAGAAAAAGCTTTATATAATGAACTTGAATTGTCTAGATTACACAGGTTACTTTAACTTTAATTAGTGTTTCCATTACTTACTATTTTTGAGTTGGAACATTTTACCATGTCTAAGAAGTGGATTCTTAGTAATTTGTTGGCACAAGATTAATTCTCATGTTTATTACATCTTTATTTAAGAATGAACAATCCTCTTATGTTAGTAATTTCTATTTTGCAATCAATGGTGAACCGAAGCATTATATAAGAATTTGTCGTATTAAGCCTTTCTTTGCTTTTGTCATTCTTCTCCTTTCTCGCCAACAACTGTAATGGTGAAGCCTTACGAGGTGAAAAGAATCTTGTTCAATCTAATGCTTCAAAGTGGATTTCTTTGTGTAACTTAGGACCATATGGAGCGATGGACGAGAAAATTGTATGTGGGGAATCTTCACTTCAACATGGTGAGAGTCAAGCTGCGAGAGGTATTTGTTTGTTATGCTTTTTCCGTTTCATTGTTTTGTGGTGAGGAAGCTGCATTTTATGAGATATTTGGCATACTCCAATTTTTATTTAGTATTAATTAACTCTTGGTGTTGACAACCTTTATCGATAATAGAAATCTTTGGGGTTTTATTGAATGCCAACGGTTTGTTAAACTTATTTCCCCTTGAAACCAATAAATTTATTTTCTTCAAATTTGTACTAGTTTTGTGGTAGGTTCTCACCAATTAGAATCTTGTTGTCATAGTTTTGTCATCATTTGACATCATTCCTTTTGTTGTTTTAGATTTTTGAGCCATTTGGTCGATTGAGGTTATCAACCGCCTCTTGACATGGAGGCTGGACACCGCAAGGGTTTTGGGTTTGTTCAAGTTCGTTTCTAACACTTCACCTTAAGAAATATATTTTTGTTCATCTTTGTTATTTATCTCTTTAATTTGCATTAATTGGACGGTTTGCCCATCTTGAACATGCCAAGGCGACTCGAGTTTAAATGGAAAATTGGAGATAGTGGCGAGGACTATCAAGGTAGAAATATTTGTGTTGGTCTTTTGTTTTTCACTTGTATGCTTTCAATTTTGTTGACAATCATTCGCAATGCAATTGTTAGTCCGACTTGTCAGTCAAATTCGAGTTTCATCGATGAATGATCATGTTGGAAGTCAAGATACTACCGCCAAATATGCGATTTTGATGATGATGAAGGTGGATTGGTAAGTTTTCACTTGTATAAAATATTCATATTTGGTTCCCATCCGATGCTTTATCATTGGAATCGATGTCTCTTCACATTATATTGCAAATTTACTAATTTAATTTTACTAAAGTTTGATATAGATGATTAATTTTCAGTGTTAGAAGTCGGATTGGCAGGAAGCTTTGTGGGCTACTGTGCTATTATATAATTAACTATATATAACGTTTCTAGATACCACAGATTGGTGACAAGATTATTACTATTTGATAGATAGGTGATTAGGTTCATTGAAGTTTAAGTGATGTTGAGGATTTGCACTTAGGTTACAAGTAAATTCTAGACTTAAGTTAGAAGTAGGTTCATTGAAGTTAAATAAGAAAGTAGTTATCATTTGCTTATAATTCATTCTAAAAAAACATGAGTTAAAAATTGCTTATAATTCATTCGATTACGAGAGGAGTATTGATACAATAGTTTTAGCGGTGACCTCCCTTTGTCCGCCAAACATAATGTATCGTAATAAATGAATAAATGGCGAGGAATTGCCAATAGGGAATTGGTTTTATGCTTCTGAGTTTTGAATTCCATGTATGACTATAGTATTATGTTGATCTTGATTGAACTGTGTTATATTTTGGGAATTTGGTACCTTTCGATTATTACTTGTCTTGAGTTTATGGCATTTGCATGATGGCTTTTATCGAACTTTGAAGTGGTGTTTCAACAAATCACGTATCATCGCTGCAGGGTACTGCAGATGCTGTGAGGCAATATTTATGGCTATTTGAAGAGCACAATGTTGGACCTACACCGTGACCATTTGTATTGAATGGATTACGAGAAATTTATCCATGCACACAGGGAAACTGATGTCGATATCACTGTGATTTGTGATGTTGGACCTACACCGTGAGAAGTTTCTGCACGCAAATGACTTTGGGAGTGAAGTGATTCCTGGTGCAACTTCCATTAGACGTTGGATTATCTTTGTAAATCCTTTCTTACTAAATTTAGTGTTTATTTTTTTAAGCAGTGTGTTAGACGTTGGATTATGTTTCCAGTTTAATACTGTAATGTATTTGCAATGTAGTATTCTTAGCAATGATTACATGTTAATAATGTTGTTTGGTGATGCTCATTCTTTGAATATGTTTTGAGAAAATAGATCTTATTTAGCTAGCTTAATTTTATGCAAAAGCATGTATATATGTTTGAAGATTTAATTTTTTTAATTTTTTTATTTTTATGATTTAATTTGCCACCGATTTGCGATGAAATTTGCGACGACTTTGCCACGGATATTTGCGACGGATTAGCGACGGATTTGCGACGGAAAAATTTGCCACGGAAATTCCGTGGCAAACGATTTGCGACGAGCGTTTTTGCCACCAATTTTTGTCCGTGGCAAATCCGTCGCAAATGTTGTTTTGCCACGGAAATTTGTACATTTGCGACGGAAATGTCTGTGGCAAATCAGCGATTTTCTTGTAGTGAAGGCATGAGATGTCAATTATTTAGCGGGCCATGGTGAAACTTTAGACAATACATTCATATTAAGTCAATGAAATTATAATAATGAAACCGAGATTATGATTTGATATTGGAAGTTGACGCCACTTCTGCTGAAATGTGCCAGGATCCAGTACAGTTTTTGAGTTGAGGGTGGAGGTGAAGGTGAAGGTGTTGCTGCAGTTGCAACTAGAAAACCTAAACCAAGCAAATCATCAATTGCCAAGCTAGATGCTGGAGCTTGCCCAGTTGTGCTGGTACTTGTGAATGCTAAATCTGCAAGCGGTTGTGAAGCTGCAAAAGGGGCTGATGAACCATCATAGGAAGGAGCATTATAGGCAGAACCATTGCTACTAGGATCTCTAACGTCATGACACTACAGTTGTTCACAATATAATGTCATACATGATGTTTAGTACCATTCATGTTTCTGCTGGGGCAGGAGGGAATTATTGAAGAAGAGGGATTCTCAAGTGTGGAAAGAGCAAGTTATGGCTACGCCATGTCACAAAATTGACTTGAATTTATGCATTGTATTATGTCTTAAGCAGAGTATATTTGGTATTCATGTTACTGAGCCTTCCTTTGAATCATAATATGAACATGTATCAATATATGATGTCTATTCTCTTAAGGTAGTGACTGCAAAATTTGGGTTCTTTGTAAAATTTATGGAACTATACTGTTTAATGACTGAGTGATACTTAAGATTATGGAGGTTTTTTTAATTATCTAATCAATTTTGTAGCAAGTAGACTTTCATATCTATAAACTAGTATAATGACATGTTGTTATGCTCTCTTTTCATCTATATATCTCAAGTTAATGTTTCTGGTTAGTAGTGCAGTTGGACATGATTGACCTGAAAAAGGAGGAATCATTCCTGCCTGGTGTGGTGGTATACTATAGATTAGACAAGTCATGTGTACTATGCACATGACATGCTATAACTTTTTTATCTTTAGTGTAAATGTAATTTTCAATAATGTTTTTCGAATGATATTAATTCTTTACATGATATAGTTGTGTACACTTGAAGAACCTCATGCATGTTGGATAATGATGATGAATGAGAATCATGATCTGTATAAAGGGATAGGGAAATCAGAAAAAAGCTAGGCAAAGGCGAAAAAGTAAAGGTGATTCCTGCTTGCTTGTTCTGTTCACAAAATTAATGTATTTGGAAATTAATTTCAAGAATGTTGTCTTTTTTTTTAATACTACTAGTCCCAATTCAGACGCTGAAAGTTTCTTCTTGGGTGAAGAGAGGGGCCAAATGCTCCAGAACTAGGGAGCAAGCAATCGTGCATGCTTGGCAAAATGCAATGCCAAATACTGTTAATGTTCATACTATTGAAAATGAACTAAGCCTTTATTCAAGGTAATTTGCACCCTTCTCGATCGGTGTGACCTTCTTTATGAAGTATTGCGGTTACAAGCAGGCATGATTGTTTTATTTACCAATTCAACCCTGCCTAGCTATTTATTTGTAATTCACATGATTGCTCCAAATTACACAAATTAAATTGAAGTTTTCATCACTTCAGTAACTAATACTAAACTGCTACTAAGGCTCAAATTCTTGAAAGAAAATTGTTCAAATAGCAACAAGACTATAAAAATTAAGAATCCACAAAAAACCAACAACAACTACAAAACAACCAAATTTTAAGTATCTCCAAACATTACAAACAATTCAACATCTTCTATTTTGGTTCATTTCCCTTCATGAAATCTTCTATGTGTTCCAATGATTTTGACAAGATTAAAACTCTCTTTTCATTGTAAGGAAGCAATGCCAATTGTAGAGCAATTTTTAGTCTTGACCCTTCATCCAACTGTTAGTATAATTATGCAAAAGTCATTAACGAGACATTCATATAAAGTGATGAAATTGAAAAATTTATAGAATAATGAATTGTTTCATACTTTAATCATATATCCATTAGCTCCCTTTTGTGTCATCCAATCAATCACCCAAATAGCACAATCATTCCTAGCATAAAATTATATTAGTAGAAAATTTAATAAGTAAATACAAATTTAAATAAAATATATGTAGTGGAACGACTATGTTAAACTCTGATACTTTAGGGCCCTATACTAAAAAAATAAAAATTAGAGACGCCCAAAATCCCTCTCTAAACAACAAAAATCCGTCACTAACTGGTTTAGCGAGGGAATTTGTGATGAACCGTTATTCGTCACCAATTTTGGCGTCACTAAATTTCTTAGAGAGGGATCCTGAAAATCCGTCTCTAATACAGAGGAAAAATCCGTCGCTAATAGAGAGGACAATTTTCCGTCTCTAATAGCGAGGAAACAGACACGCGTCGCTAATAGGGAGGAATAAAATTTCCCTCGCTAATAAAGAGGAAACTATCCCTCGCTAATGGAGAGGAATATTTTCCGTCGCTAACAGCGAGGAACAATTCCCTCTCTAATAGTGAGAGATTTCAACAATTTTTTCCTTACAAATGCCAATTATTTTAATTTATATATTTCCACTAAATACCAATTATTTAATTTATCTATTTCCACCTATATTTATAAGGAACCTATTAAATCTCAAAAGAGTGGTGCTTTAAAACATAGGGTAAATTTTTTAAAAAAAACACAAACATCGATTACTAATAAAGCGTGTAACCATAATCCATACAAGCGAACAATAATGTTAATTCAACTTACAATCCAAAAGACATATCATTGTTTGAAAAAAAAAACAAATCAACCATCTAGTTCATCAAAATATTCATTATCATTTTGTTGACCCTCCTTGTTTGTAGGTGAAGGTGGGGGTGAAGGCGAACGTGGATGATTCTGATAAAAAGCTTCCATAATTTTAAACAACTTCTCCTGGTTTGCTTGAAGCCCATTCATTTGCTCCTTAAGACTTTGGTTTTCAGTCTTCATTTGCATATGTTCAATCTTCATTTGCATATATTCAGACATAGAGACTCTAGTAGATTGTGTGGAAGAAGAAAATTGGTTTTGTCCTTCAGGACCTAAACCAAATATTTTTTTCTTCTTGTCGACACCTCTAACAACCTCTAAGAAGATATTGTTGTCAGATTACTCACTAGACACGCTATCTTCTCCTAGTGCCTCTTGTGAATCTCTTTCAAGAATACGACTTTCATACTCATTCTGAAAAGAAAAAAATCAAACATGAGCACAAATATACCAAATTGTTAACTGTCTCTGTAATGAAACCAACAGCACAAATAGATGTTAGCAGTTTGTAAGGCCCTAGCTGATTATAATAAATAGATGTAACTATCACGTGAGAAATTGATATAGTACAAGAGTTAGACACAACAAAACATCTAGCACACAAACTAATACTACCTAATTAAATAACTTTACAGTTAACACATGCAAGACAAACTGATATTCTGTGCCCTATGAGTATTTATTTATCAAAGACTAGTTTCACTCTTGAATTGATTCTTTCCCTTCAATGTTTCATTTTGTCTGCCGTGACTTGTTTTCATGCTAACTAGGACACATACACCCGTGCCTACGCACGGGGAGGCCAGGAAATAATCGACCATTCGATATCTGTATACCAATTGAAAACGTAATAGATGAAATAAAAATTGAGACATAGATGTGGTTAAATAGTCGGGGGTAAAAAAAGTTGGCACAATTGTCAGGAGATACATTTTGATAATAAAAAACAATGAATGCTGGAAAAAAAAAACAAAGAGTGGGACCTTAATTTTTGCTAGATTAATAATGGACATAAAGTTTGCATTATTTGCAACTAATGTTATCAAAAAATTCCTTCCCAAATTGATTAATAAAGTAGTTAATGTAAAGTGTACCATACTATAACACATACATGACTAAGTAACACACACAAATGGACTTATAAAAAAAAAGTTTTGGACAAAAAAAAGAATGAGCCAGAAATATAGAGGGGGGTATATTGGTAAACAGTGGGGGTACAAAAAAACCTAAAATATGAGGGGTACATTTTGATAATTAAAAAAAAAAGTGTTGGACAAAAAAAACAATGAGTGGGGCTTTAATGTTTGCTAGATTAATAATGGACATAAAGTTTGCATTAATTACCCGTATTGATTAC
This sequence comes from Oxytropis ochrocephala, assembly GCA_020916435.1. NCBI lineage: Eukaryota > Viridiplantae > Streptophyta > Magnoliopsida > Fabales > Fabaceae > Oxytropis > Oxytropis ochrocephala. Next base: position 44,432,576 of record CM037088.1, on the reverse strand, counting down.
ACTACTTTCACATTTACCAATGCAAAAAACTTTTTATAACACTACTTTTGCTTTTAACTAAAATTATCGAAACACCAAATTTAGTCTGCTACTGCTACGGATAGACTTTGCATTATTTGTGTTAAAAGCGTTCACAATATATCAATTTAGTCATTGACTTTTTCAAAAGTGTTTTAATTTAGTCATTGACCCTAAACCCTAAACCATTTACAAAATATTGACCATTTATCACTTACATATGATTTGACCAGAAATATTTTAAAGCTCATCGTATTTACCTTCCAGGAGATAGATACGATTTTCAGCACATTTCACATCGTATTTATTTAGATACGATTTCCTCCCATAAGCTTCAAAAATAGTAAGTCGTATTTATCTTCGTAAAACAGAAATTTGATTTTCCATAAAAGATCACATCGTATTTACCATATTCTGAGATAAATAGAATTTTTTTTTTTAAAATTTATTTGGTTTTCGTCAATGAAATCGTATATAGGTAAATACGACCTGAAAAAATATAAATTGTATTTACCTATTACAAACATAAATCAGATTGGTTCAATTTTGTCAATGGTATGTCCGTCCAAAAATATAGAGTGGGGGTATATTGGTAAACGGTGGGGGTACAAAAAAAGCCAAAATATGAGGGGTACATATTGATAACTAAGAAAACAAATATAAATTGTATTTACCTATTACAAACATAAATCAGATTGGTTCAATTTTTGTTAGGGGTATGTCGGTCCAAAAATATAGAGTGGGGGTATATTGGTAAAAGCAGTGAGGTACAAAAAGGGGTACATTTTGATAATAAAAAAAAAGTGTTGGACAAAAAAAAAAATTGTCGGGGTATGTGTCGGTCCAAAAATATAGAGTGGAAGTACAAAATGAGGGTAAATTTTGATAATAAAAAAATGTGTTGGACAAAAAAAAAAATTGTCGAGGATACAAAATGAGGGTATATTGGTAAATGGTGTGACAATATTGGGGTTCTTAATTGTCTGTAATTTTTGTTTAAATTACAAACGCGCTTATGGATATTTTTTTAAGAACATACATATGCCATACATGCACATACATGCACATGACAATTGTCACATACATGTATGTGAAATTTTTTTTCCCACCAAAATCACCAATAAAGGCGATTTTGGAATTATGGGCTTGGATTTGCCAGGTGTATAGAGAGGCAGACTTTGTTGCCTATCCCTTGGGAATGACCTTTTTCTTTATTTCCTCTGTTTTTGTTACATGCATGTTCTGTCCTATACTAAAGTACATTACAATACTAGCTGCATTGGATAGGAGTCTGTATGACAGTAGTATATATCTTAGGGTCTTAAATAAACCAATTTTTTCACAACTATCTCAGGTGTTTCTTTTCCAATTACTAGATTGACAAAACCACAAGGGTGTTTGTTTTCGTACCCCCCTCCTTTCCTATCACACCCCCATAATCCCAAAAATGCTAATAATACCCCTGCGTTTTTAAAAAAAAAAAAAAAATTTAAATTTTCGGAATTACCTCAAAATAAGGTAATTCCGGTTCAAAAAAAATTAAAAATATCGGAATTACCTCTAAAAAAGGTAATTCCGAAATTTGTAATTTTTTTTTTTAAAAGTTTGTATTTTGGTCTTAAGATTTAAACGCGTTTTATTGGAAATATGATACGAACGATTTACGATTTAATAACAATACGTCAAAATATATAAAATGACCAACATAAAATAGGAGTACAAATACAACTATGGGTCAAAAATGTCTAAAAATGACTGAAAATAAGCACGTGAAGTAGGTGAATAAGCGACATCTAGGGCATCCCGGGCCAATCAGGGGCCTTGATGCGTATATATACGATTTGTTTTATTTTTTTTATTACTAAAAGGCTACTAAAAATAGTCAAAACTACTCTAAAAAATATAAAAACACCACTAAAAATCTAACAAAACCAAAATAAGGCTATACAAATTTTTAAGATTTTTGGAGACTATGAAAAATTAAAAAATTCGTAAAAAATAGTAAACGATGGAATTTGGGATTTTGAAATTGTTGTTGTCCGTAGAAGTCCCTTCTAAGGAGTCTTGATTCTTGATTTATTTCGCTTCTAATGGCTGTGGTTTCATTACGATCCGAGTATGTTGTCCGAAAACCGATTTTTTAGCCTAAATTATTCGTTCGAAATAAAAAAAAAATTGTAATTTTCGGAATTACCTCATTTCTGAGGTAATTAGAAAATCTTTCTAATTACAGGTAAATCCGAAATTCCATTATTTTTTGAGGTAATTCAGAAATTTTTAGAGGTAATTCCGAAATTTGTAATTTTTTTTTTTTTAACAAAACCATGTAATTTTTGTAAATTTTCAGGGGTATTTTTGTCCATTTGGGATATTATGGGGGTGTGGTAGGGAATGAGGGGGTACGAAAACAAACACCCAAACCACAATTGCAGTGTTTGATTTATGCAATGTTTTTTAATGGTGCAGGTGGGCACAGTTGGAGGGGGCACACAACTTGCATCTCAGTCAGCTTGTCTTAATTTCCAGGCAACTAGCAACCATAGTATAAAAAACAATCATGAAGAAGATATATACAGAATATATAAAACACATGAAATTAAATTAACAAATATATACACACAAAATAGCAATCATGAAGAAGATTTGCTAGTTCTTTTCATAAGAATACCAGTCATTCTAATTCCAATCAAAGTAACATTACCAGAACTAAATGAGTCCTTTGATTTCAAAAAACTTACAGCAATCCTCTCAGATTTGGAGGAGACCCACTTTGACGCTTCACCTTTCATTTTGTGAGTCTTCTCAAATAGGTCCCAACAAGTTGGAGTCTCATCCGAGGAATTTTTCTGAAGAACAAATAGATTAGTTTCAATTAAAATAAACTCTTAACAAATATAAAGCTATATATAGTTCATTTGCTTACTAATCTTTTGTAATGCTCAGTTGTCGGAATAGACCCTCCTGTATGTAGACAGCCATCAGAGCATGTTCTATTGTTCTGTGTTAGTTTTGCTTTTGCTTTTGCTTGCCAATCTTCATCAGCCCATTTTAGTTCCAATTCGTCACGATATCACCATCTGCCATCTGTCAAAAGAAGCATTAATAAAAGAGTATTAGGAAAAGAAAAAGCAAGTCATATTGCATCAGTTGGTGTGAGTTAGAGCACGTCTCCATTCAATTGTAAAAATAGCTTCTACAGAGCTTATGTTGAGTTAGAGCACGTCTCCATTGAATTGTAAAAATAGCTTACATATAAAGTGTGTTTGGAAGAACTTATGTATAGCTAATTTGAGTTTATCTTATGATATAACTAGCTATAAGCATTTGTGCAAGTATTTGGGGGAACTTACAGCTTATTATATGTCTATAAACTGGTTTAAGCTAATTTAAAAAGTTCCCTATAACAAAAGAGCTTATAACAGTTTATAGCTTATATGAAATTAATTTAACCATATTCTCACTTGATTATAGAAATAGACATATAAGCGCTTAAATGATAAGTTACTTCATTCAATAACCACTTAGTCGTCATTACCTGAAGATCTTTCAACTTGATTCCAGCGGCAATAGAAACCAAATGCTTATTATTTGTCAGATGCAACGTCAATTTCAACACTATGTCTTTCACTGCAACAAACAACAACACAAATCATTAATAAAAACGCGAGTTGACTACACCAATATCATCTATACCGAAACCGTTGCAATACCTAATTGAGGCTAATTAACAGAGAAAATGACGACGTTGCTTTCTCAAACAACCTGCAAGAAATTAATCAGAAGCGATAGTTAGTTGTTTGAGAAGGAAGAGTAAAAGAGCAGAAAGTGAATACGTCTTCGTTTGAAGAGAGAATAGTGACGCCGAATGAGTGGAAGGAGGTAACGAGCTGTGTTGGAGTGAGGAGCAGTGCAGAATCGCTCAAGAGAGAAGAAGAATCGTTGATGAAGGGGAGCAGAATCGTTGATAAAGGGGTTCAAACATTCGGTTTCAAAAAGTTAGGGTTTTGGTGGTGACGGTGAATAGTTGGTGGCGACGGTGAGTGGTGGTGGTGACAGTGAAAAGTTGGTGGCGACGGTGAGTGGTGGTGGTGACTGGTGAGCGGCGAATGGTGAGATTGAGTGCGGTGGTGAGAGGAGGCTGAGAGTGAGAGCAAAGGTTTTGATTTACACGATGGTGAGATCAGTGAGAAAGTGAAAGGTTAAGTCAGTAGTGGGTTAACTAAATAAAAAAAAAATGAGAAAGTGAAAGTTAGTGACGGATTTCAAGTTCCTCACAGCGAGGAATCTTTAATTCGTCTCTAAACTCCATTTTGAGATTTTGTGACGAATTTAGAGAGGAAATCTTTAGTGAGAGATATTTTTCATCCCTACATTCGTCACAAAAATAAAATAGCAATAACTACATATTTTCCTAGCTAAATCCCTCACTAATAGTGAGGGATACTTATCCATCTCAAAAATTCCTCACTAAATATAACTTTTCTAGTATAGTTTGAATCATTAACATAGAAAGAGTGATCCCTTAGCAAATCTTCTATAAAATGAGACTTAAATCATAATTCATATTTGTTAATGGTTTTCAATCATGGTAGATTGTGTAAAATAAAACATAAGTACATGTATTTTTATTACCATTATCTTGATACTTCTCATTCTATTGTGAAGTGCCGATAAGCTTTGACAGGAGTCAAGGTAAACTAATTCCCTTTTCACAAAATCAATCACCAAAAGGAACCAATGCATGTTTTCCATATCATGCATCGGTAAAAATATCTAATTAAAATCAAAATATTAGTTTCAACTTAACCTTGTAAAAAGTTAGTAAAAGTAAATAACTATTCAAATCAAATTGATTTGTATGCTTATCTATACATACCTTTGAAACATTATTAGCATCCCCCATAAATCGTGTCTGGTACGTGGTTATCATGCTTTGTATAGGAGATTTCCAAGACATCACAAATTGCTAAATAAATTGAATTTAAATCTGAATGAGTTCGATGTGAACTAGAAATTTTATCCAAAATTAGTTTGAAGAAATAATTTACCGCAAAAGTGGTTGGTAGAAACCAATTTCTAAGATGATTCTTTTCCTTTCTCTCATTGTGAGTCATCATGCAAACAACCAAATTAATTACCTGAAACAATTTGTAGAGACATTATTATCTTAGAATGTATTGATCATGACTTAAACAAATTAATTCAAAATTGATAAATCATACATCTTGGCAAATCATTTTCTTGGGCTTCAAATCATGTAACACCAATCTTGTTCCCACAAAGTACGCCATGTTTGTACTAACAATGATCTCATCGTTAGGTGGACTGCCGAATATGTAAATTGCCAAATTACACACTTCATCGTTTAATTCCATTTTTCTCTTTGGTTGAATCATTAAGGTCAACCAATATAAGAAATAAAGAAATGAATGAAACTTAACGATAATTATTTTTTTTAGATGAAATAACCACAAAATAAACAATATTGTTAATACCTTTGGGACAGTAGGTCCAACTAATTTAGAAGGAGTTTTTTTTTGCCATTTCTGGGTGTAAGTTGGTAGCCTGACGGTGTCTTCGTCGCTACAATAGGAGGTGTGGTATTTCCTTTCTTTTTACCTTATGGTGTGAATAATATTCGGACGCTTCGCTTTGGAGTAGGTTCTTCATTTGTATTACCTTTTTGACACATGTTGTTCATCACTATTTCTCTTATTCTATGAAAAGCAGTCTCCAACACGGCTTCAACTACCCTTTTCCGTACCCTCTAATAATCATATTGAAAAAATGACAAAAGGATTAAAATGATTAATAATTGTCAAGTTTTAAAAGTTGAGAGAATTACTACAATGCAGAACTAGCTGATTGGTAAAGCTATATGTCATTCATAGATAATACACATTTAATAACACGAGCTTAGGTAATAATAACCCATATAAAAAAATCCTAAAATCATGGCTAGCATAGTTGTGTACACAAAACGAAATATTAGGCCTACCCTTATCAGCAATTCAAAGTTTGATTTACTTATTTTATCATCCAACGGATTATATTAATTTAGTTATTGTCACTAAGGAAATCCTTTAGTGATGTAATTCCTAGCCCTTTAATTGACTGTTACTGTGGTCAACCTACTTTGACAGAACAGGAGCAAAGTTCAAGAGCACATTGTGAGGCATTACAAGTTTTAGAACCAAAATGCCTACAAATTCAAAATCAGAGTTCAAATCATGTTCTAAGAAAGTGGAACAACCAACAATTTTCTCATCATGATTTTGGATTTTCACAGGCCCAAATCAATGAAATAACCTACTATTTTTCCTTACAATAGTAGTTGAGAAACTAATCAGTCAAATCCTTTTTACTCAACACAGCTAGTAACTAAAACACCAACTTGATGCCAAGTTATTTATAATTAAGAAACTAAAATAACCTGGATTCTCTTTAATTAAGTATATAAGCATGACAAGGCTAATCGATGCTAAAGACATGTCAAACTCTACAACCATTTAAAGGTGATTTGTTTAACTGAGACACTAAAGTGGTTACAAGTAAAGCAGAAGAGCCTGGAAGGGATCTGGAAGCAAAGTTTGAAGAGTATAGAACCAACTATTTATATCAATGTTGTGTGAAAACAATATGTGCAAGTATACACAATCGTAACAAGTATTAAAGAGTAAGTAGAGATCGTTCCCACGAGGATTGTTGAGTTCTTTTCTATATTTAATTAGCAAGTAAGCTAGTGAGTAAAAGCAAAGTAAAATAACAAGTTGTAGATCAAAATTTTATCAACAAACAGTAAGTAAGATAAATGATTCATAGAAATCCAGAAAGAGAGTAAGCTGGAATGCCTTTCACTATGCAATGTCATCATAATGTATTAATGTTGTATCTAATGCTACAACATTAGGTGCTGCAGCAATAAGACATTATTCTCTCGAATACTTCACACTAGGTTTCTTTGCAAGAGTTTATCTCTAAACCCTAAAGAAGTACCTCCTAGGCTGCTTGAGCACCGGCAGTGTTCACCTTATGGGTTATGCCCTCCTATCTCTAGGGTTTAAGCAAGGAGCATCAAGATCTCTCGTTAATGATCACTACCCATATTATCCTTTGAGATCAATTTATAAACCATCTCTGAATCTATAAATGGTACTTATATTAGGTGATCAATTCTAAAATAAGTTTGGAAATAGTATCACACAAAGGATAAAATGCTAAAACAACAAATACATGCATTAAACACACTAAGACTTCATTACATAGTTACTAGCATCTCAACTCAGAGTATTTAGCTCATAATGAACAACAAACACAAGGAATAAAGCATAGATGCAAAATCTAAAGCCATAAAACTGAAATTACAAGGAAGAAATATACTAAGAAGAGGTAGACTGAAGGTTGTCTCCAAGAACAGTGATAATGGAGGTACAAACAGCTCCCAAATCCACGAAAATCTTCAAGTAAGTCAGCTCCTGTTGAAGTGGCATATAGAGTCACAAGAAGGGGGGTTGAATTGTGACCCTTTGAAAATTTATATCCTGCAACTTAGACAATGTCCTCTCAAGTTGATACTTGGAGATGAGATAGTTAGCTTAAAACAATTTCACAAGACATACTCTTCTTGAGTAGGTTTCATGCATTGAACCTTCTTTTTGTTAAGTAGGTTCCACACGATGAACCTTCTCTAGTTAAGTAAGTTCAATTCATAATGAGTCTTGTGTTGTATTTATGCATAGAAACATTTGTACATCTTAAGAAATTTATCCTCTTGTTAAACATGATCATTTATTGCTTCATAACTTGAGAAGCATATTATCAAGAGATATATATGTAAAGGATAAATTCTTTAATGTAGAGAAGCTTATGAGAAGGAAATCATTTTAGATTGAAGCTTCTTTAAATGCTTTTAAAACAGTATATGATTTATGCATAAAATACATGAGTAGGTTAGTAACAATAGATGATCAATATAAAACACTACTACTCAGTGAAGAAGGTTAGTAATAATAGATAATCAATATAAGATACTAACTTCTTGATGAGGGATAGTCATGAATAATAGCTTGTAAGAGATATGTTGGTTTTAACTTTGAGATTAAATCATAGATTATAAGTTCTTAGTTAAAAACCGTTTTCAGAAGGTTGAATAAATCAACCTTCTCATAGTTTGAACAATGGTGAATATGTTATAGCATGTTAGAAGATAGTAAGGAAAACTAGTAAATAACACAGTAGAGTTATAGAGGTTCACCAAAACCTGGCTACTCCTCTCCCCACGTCCACGTGAGTATTTCCACTATTTTCCAAATAGCCATTACACTTGCTTTTGATCAACACACAAAAGACTTCCCCACCACTAGCTTTGATCACACACAATAGCCTAGTGCACTCTTACACAGCTACGCCTAGCTGTTCCACTCTCTTAGAAACTCTCCACTAGTTACCTAAGAATCACCTTATCAAGTATAATCACCACCAACACTCACCTATCCTAGGTAGCTTAATAGAACAACACACACATTGTAGTTTCTCATCAACACTCACCTACTCCTTAGGTAGCTTGATAGAACACTACACATGTTGTATTTTCTCATTAACACTCACCTTTCTTTCTAGGTAGTTTGGTGAGATATTTACAAGATAATGTTTACAATAAGGGTTTTGGGGTTTTGAGATTTTAAGAGCTTGAGAATAAATTACACAAAGTGTATACAATGATGCTCATCAAGCTAACACACACTCACTAAAAGAATCCCAGAATTTTACATTAGAAGCTTGGAGTGTGGGATGAGAAGGTTGGATGTTTCTTTGAGAAGCTTGAAAGATGAGAGGTTCCAACCCAAACTCATACCTTGAACTTTCGAATTCCAGCCTTTAAATAGCCATGGAGACTGAATATAGCTGTTAGAAATTTGAATGGAGTTGAATAGAGCCGTTAGAAACTTGAATGGATCTTTTTGGAGTATCATTTGGTCCATAGGAGTGACTTTAAGTAAGGTACAAAAGTTGATGACTTTTGAACCTTCAAGTCTGTCTTTATGCTTTAACCGACACATTCAACCCTTCTTCTTCCGACATTGTACTCCTCTAGTAGTCTACTCTACAACCATGCTTGATTATATCCGTTGGACAACCCGGAATTAATTTGAATCAACCTTACAAGCTTCCTAGCATGAATAAACACCTCAAATGTGCCATATGAATAATCATTCATTACCTCCTTTTATATTCAAACTTCCAGCACATTTTATGACTTGGAATCTTCATTTAATTCACCTTAAGATCATTCAAGAAGAGTTACTGTGTTTGGGATAATTTTGATATGATTTCCAGAAAACAGAAGCTTGATTTCTTTCAACCTTCTTTTAACCTTCTTTACCAAAACAACCTTCTGTACCTCTTTATGGAATAGGTCAACCTTCTGTTGACTTCAATCAAACTTTCTGTTGACTATTGGTCAACCTTGTGTTGACTTTTTGTCAACCTTCTGTTTGACTTTCAGTCAACCTTCTGTAGAAAGAGAAAGACATTCGACACGTGATGGACAGGCATCAGATGTTTCAACCTGGGAGTGCAATTGAGTTGTGCGTCCAAAGCCGTGTTACCACTGATGAGATCATTCGTCGTGTTTTCCCTAATGGGCGCTAATAATCGTGTTCCCACTATCTCAGCCACCATCTCAGTAGTTTCTATCATGTTTTCATTTCGTTTGTCGTTGCATTCTGTTATTTTTTTTTGTATCAGTTTCATGTCTTTTTTCGTTTCGTCTTTTAAATTAGAGTTGAACGATTTTTTAATTAATGAAAATCTGTTTTTAATTAATTATTTTTTGGCTTAATTACAGTTTTGGTCCCCCTATTTTCACCAACTAACGATTTTGATCCCCCAAGAAATTTTTTCACGATTTTAATCCCTCAAGAATTTTTCTCACGATTTTAGTCCCCCTATTTTCGCCAAGTCACGATTTTAGTCCCCCTTTTTTTCCAATTTTTAAAATCAAAGTCCCCCTCTAGGAACAATAGGGGGGCCAAAATCGTGAGTAGGCGAAAATAGGGGGACTAAAATTGTGAGTTGGCAAAAATAGGGGGACAATATTTGTGAAAAAAAAATCTTGGGGGAATAAAATCGTGACTTGGCGAAAATAGGGGGACCAAAACTGTAATTAAGCCTTATTTTTTTTCTCGGAAATAAAGCGCTTTTTGGTAAATCCGGGCGGTGTTTTGGGGATTCCCAGATTTATCAAGATTTTAGGTAAATCCGGTTTGCATTTTCCTAACCGGAAATACCTTAAATTCTTGATAATCCGGGAATCTCCAAAACACCCCCCGAATTTACTAAAAAGCATTGTATTTCCGGAAATTTTATTGAAGTCAGGGGTATTTTTGTCCACTTTGGTATTTATGGGGGTGGGAGGGATGTATAGAGGGGTGTAAAAAAAAGGGTCTTTTTTTATACCCCCACCACTTCCCCATCTACCCCCACGTACCCTACAAAAAGACCAAAATACCCTTAACAAAATTTAAAAACACAAAATGTCCTCACAGCTCAAAAAAAATATTGGAATCGTATATACACCCCCAGATCGTATATACATCATCGTATATACCATTTGTGGGTGTATATACGATGCGTAAAATTAGAGAGTCGTATATGCACCCACAAATTACGATGATGTATATACAATGGGGGTGTATATACGATATATATATATATATATATATATATATATATATATATATATATATATATATATATATATATATATATATATATTTGTAGTTAAATAAAAATTATTTAAAAAGTTAAAATTATATAATTTAAATAAAAATAAATTAGATATTAATAATTTAGGCTAAAAAATAGGTTTAGAGTGTAGCTCGTTAACACGTGACGATGTTATACGTCGAACGAATAATTTAGGCTAAAAAACCGGTTTTCGGGCAACCTACTCCGATTGTAATGAAACCACAACCATTAAATCCGAAAAAAATCAAGGACCAAGACTCCCCTAGAAGAAATTTCTTATGGGACTACGGGCTCAAAATCTCAAATTCTATCGTTTACTATTTTTTATTAAATTTTTAAATTTTTCATAATCTCCAAAAAATCTAAAAAAATTTGCATAGCCTTATTTTGGTTTTGTTAGATTTTTAGTGGTATTTTTAATTTTTTTTTAAATACAAATCGTATATACATCAGGTGGGGGTATATGCGACTTTGAATATTTATAGGGTCGTATATACCCCCACCTGATGTATATACGATTTGTATTTTTAATACGATGGGGGTACACTTTCCTCAAGTCGTGTATACCACAACTTCATGTATATACGATGAGTTATTTTTTGGAGTCATATATATGTATTTATACATATACACGATTGGTTATATTTTAAAAAAAATACGTTTTTTTAATGGTGTTTTGGGGTTTTTAGGGATATGTGGGGGTAGCTGGGGAAGTAGTGGGGTTAAAAAAAATAGACCCAAAAAAAAAAAAAAATCCAACATTATATCTCTAAATTGTACTATCTTCCTACTTATCAATTTTGAAGAAAAAAAATGAGTCTACAACGGTCAACGGCTTTATATATTAAGTAGTAGTATTAACTGCTTAAAAAACCAGATAATCACCATTCGCGCCACCAATAGTATTATTTTCCTGTGTTATATAGAAAATAAAGAAAGCAACCAAGAATGGGGGATCGTTGGGAAGAAAAGAGAAGAGAATGGCATAGGTTTCTGAAAGAAAGAGAAGAGCATTCTCAATCTGAAAGAAAGAAGAAGGAGGGTAACTTAATAAAGAGGGAGGAGGAATTTCTCAAGATACAGCTGCAGAAGCTTAAAGAACAAATGAAGATAAAGGAGGATATATGTAGCATTTGTCTAGAAGAATACGATGGCAAAAAGGCGTATCGGAGGCTAACCTGTCAACATCGATTTCATCATCGGTGTCTTAAGTCATGGATTTCGAGAAAGACAGAGCAAAGTTGTCCCTTATGCAGGGAACTGATCTAGTACAGTGTAATCTTTTTGATTTTCTTTTTTAATTTTGCTAGTTTTTTATTCTTTTTATACGACATGCGACACAACTGTTCAAAGATTCATTCTTTTGAACATACATGACACTTGGTATGGTGTAGTTTTATTTCGGCTGCTCTGTTTTCATTACCAGGTTGAGTTGGGTGTTTGACTATGCTACAATGACTTGCTGTTTGTGTTTTTGGTTTGATATGGAAATTGGAATCAATCCTGTTACTGACAATTATTAATTAATGATTTTAATAATTAAAATTAATGAAACAGAGTTGTGAAATAATTGAGCTCAATGATTAAATAAAAACCTGTCTTGAAAATCAATACACATTTAAGCATAATTTTAGATTCAGAGCATGACTGAAATATATCCTAGAGCTCAGGCATAAGGTCATGAGAGTGCATTTTCTGAAAATCTTTTCCTAAAAGACCATAAAGCCATTTTAAGCCTTGAATCAGCAGGTTTCTGTTCTTCATATGTTAAAGAAAGCCATGCCATGCTGTTAATCAATGTAGGAATCAACCATGTGTATATAAGCCTGTAGAGTGTAGTATTTGGAGTGATGGAATCATCCCAAAGCTCTTGCATCGTTGTAGGACATGTCAAATGTCCCAAGTTGAACCATTTGAGAATGTTCGACCTCTCATAGGTTTGTCCAGTGCAAAGAGTAACAGGATCTTGCATTGGTTCCAAAGAGATTGGACAAATGAAGAACACACTTGGAACTTCACTTAACTAAAGCTCTTCAATCATGTTCCCCAGATCCAACTTCTCACAAACCCCACTTCCCACAACACCACCGTCTACACCGTCTTTCACGTCGGTGTCCACATCTAGAATCTGACCGTCGCCACCACCCTCAATTCCTACAACTAAATCCCTTTTAGAAGGCTGATACATCGGCATTTTCAAAAAAAACCCTAACACCACAAAATCACTGCAATAACAAATACTCTTCAAGAAGGGAAATCACATTACATTACACCAAACGCCAAATTGGAAAGAAAGTGTTTGGGCTAGGTTCTTGATTTTCTTTAGAATTAGAAGAATCGTGAAATCTCTTCCGAGGTGGAACACTCATTTTGGGGTAATTTGAAAGGACTCCCATTTTGATGATTCTCTAAGAATGCGAGAGAGAGAGAGAAGGGAGTTGAGAGAGAGAGAGAGAGAGAGAGAGAGAGAGAAAGAGAGAGAGAGAGAGAGGAGAAAGAGTGAAGAAATGGTGGTATATAAAGTGTTCGAAATGTGTGAATGGAGGGAAACCGGAAACGCATAGTAATACTGACAACAAATACATGAGAATACGACGCAGGTTCTATTTAATGCACGTCATTTAATATCAATTACAAAAATTTAATAATTACAACTTCAGTTTCAAAGATTTATTTGTATTAATTAGTATTAGTATTAATTACTCCAAAAAAAAAGTTGGATTTATTTGAGTTTGCTCATCACAAGTATTTATGGGACAATTTCGCAGAGAGAATGACACAAATAAAAATAGGTGAATTCTAAAGTACCTACTACATAATGTGTGGTACCAACACTTAGATGAGTTGTCAAAACATTAAGAGGTGATGTGTTTCAATTCCCAAGCACTAAATGTCCTTACTAATTATTAATTACATTTCAATACCCAAGCACTAATTGTGCCTTTGCAAATTCAAATTCAAATCTTTAAAAAAATAAACACTTTACACCAAAATTGTTCAATTAGAGGTTCGAACCATAGACCTCCATCTGGGGTTTAAAGATTTTACCACTAGGCCAAACTATTTTTTTGTTGATATTAATTACGAATATTGCTATTTATTCTCTAAAAAACTGGTTATGAGGTTCAACAATTGACCATTTGGTTCAACCTCGACCTAGTGATCCAAGTATTCACCGAGCCGACATCGACTCGAGTTTTAAAACACTAATTAGGTTGACAATGGTTACATTGACTAAGGTTGGGACCTCCAATCAACACAAGTCTAACCACTGATACCTAACTAGGTTGACTATGGTCGATAGAGAGTCAACAGCCAATGAAGATCTCACGCTAATGAAGTGGGGAGGTGCCAAACGACTTAAAGGAAGCAACCCTAACCAAAATGCGGGCATCATCTTATTCTGTCATAAAACGAAAACTCTACCAAAGAGGGTTTTTCATGTCGCTCTTGAGGTGCTTGAAGCCAGAAGAGGTCGATTATGTCGTGCCTACTAGAAAATTGAGTCGTGCTCGGAGAACTCACAAGTCGCTCTCGAGTGCGCAAAAAGTAGGGAAATGTTGAAATGAAGAGAACGGGTCCTTATATAGTGGGCCTATCAATAGATTGTGGGCGAAGTGAAACGACGCAACCCTTCGCCCCCACATTAAATGTGTGCCTCAAATAATCAACAATCGCATCTCACCATCATTACACACCATCTTGAGAGAGCAAACGTCACACTACCAAAGTTCAACGGTCACATCATTTCAACCATGTTCAGTTGTTAGAATACCCAAAAAATGCGCGTGGATGCCACGTGTCCAGAACTCGATCGAGCCATTGATCGACCCGCCGGAACGGCCAGGGGCACGATCTCAAGCCTGATGGGCCAGAACTGTTCTGGACTGGGCTGAGGGCCCAATCTGCTTGATGGGCCAAAACTAGCCAAATGATGGTTCCAGGCTTGCATAGCTAAAGGAAACGCATGAAGGTCGTGATCAACGGCTAAGATCGAGCCGGTTGATCCTACGGCTTGGAAGCGCCTTCTGACTCTATAAATAGGAATCAACCCCTGAAGAAAGGTACACTTTTCACACTTAACTCATTCCCTACTTTGACTTCTTCTCCACTGGCTTAGGTGTTGGAGTGTCTTTCCAAGTACAACCGCCCCGAGCTCTGCTCGCGACTTCGTCAGTAATAGAACGATCTTAAACCCGACCAGTTCTTTCCAGGGACGCTCAGGTACGGATCAGGTGTAACCGGGTATCCTTTGCATGCAATTGTAGAGACTAATTTTATTTTCAAACTAAAATTCAAATGAATTAATCTCAAATTTTCATAATATACATTAAACGTGATAATTTATATTATTAATATTTATTTAAAACATTAACAGATAACGTATTTTCTTATTTCATTTTTATACTTTTAAACGTATTTTATTTTCTTATTTTAATTTTTATACTTTTTAAAATATTAAAAGATATTTGTCAAAAAAATATTAAAAGATAACGTATTCTCTCACCGGTGAACTACTAAAAATGATCGTAGGATATTGTGTAACATGCTATGAGTGATTAAGACGGAACAAACAAGTATTAAATCTCAATCGTTGATGAATTTTTATACTATATCCTATGGTCATATGTAATGATTCACCGGTGAGGGATTTGATTTAATTTGTTGTTTCACCCTAGAAACACCCGCAAATAAAAAGGGTTTTAATAGTTTTTTTATAACATTTGAACAACCTTTTACTAGGTTTTCCTCTTTGGCGCCTAACATAAATCTCAATACTTCTTTATTCCTCTTAGATTCATCGTATCATATAACTTATGTCTTTGATGAGCATTAGTCAGTGTCACTTAATTAATATACTAGACGAACGCCACATGAGTGAGCGAGGCCTAGTGCCACTTAAAAATAGTCCCCTTATTTTTACCAACTCGCGATTTTAGTTCCCCAAATTTTTTTTCCACAAATTTAGTCCCTCTATTTCACCAACTCACGATTTTAGTCCCACAAGAATTATTTTCACAAATTCAATCCTCCTATTTTCCCAATTTGAAAAATCAAAGCCCCCCCCCCCCCCAATTTGGTAAAAATTGGCGCTGAGTTGCCAGTCACTTATCCTACGTGGCTGACACGCTAGCATGTCTTGTTGGAATTTAAACATAAAAAATATTATTGTTACAAAATTGTTTTTTATTTATTATATATATATATATAATAATAAATAAAAATTTCATCTTCTTCTTCATTCGATACTTCTTTTTTTTCATGAACTCAAACCCAAAGAAAACCCAACATCGTTCCTTCAAGGAATTTTTATTTATTAAATATAATAGTTTGATTTGCTATTGAAGGAACGATGTTGGGTTTGTTGAGTTTGGATTCGCGAAGGGAAATGAAGTAACAAATGCAGAAGAAGATAGCATTTTTATTTATTAAATATAATAATTAATTTTTTTTTGTAATTATAATAATAATTTTTATGTTTAAATTCTAACAAGGCAAACCAATTTTGACCAATTTTTTTTGTTAGTCACTTAATAATTTTATGTTTAAATTTTTAAGTGACTAACAACCCATCGCCAATTTTAACCAAATTAGAGGGGGAATTTGATTTTAAAAATTCGGGAAATAGGAGGATTAAATTCGTGAAAATAATTATTGGGGGCTAAAATCATGAGTTGGTAAAAATAGAGGGACTAAATTCGTGAGAAAAATTTTTGGGGGACTAAAATCGTGAGTTATTGAAAATAGGGGGACTAAATTTGTGAAGGGATCAAAATCGTGAGTCGGTGAAAATAGGGAGATAAAAACTGTAAATAAGCTTTAAAATAAAATAAGACAATACATTGGCCTTTTATTAAAATAAATAATATATCAATTTAGTTTTTGAAATATAACAACGAAAATCTTTAAATAATATTTATTTAAAACAACTATAAATTCAGATTGAAAATTTAGATTTATTAATATATATTTAAAACATTAAAAGATAATGTATTTTTTATTTTATTTTTTATGCGTTTTAAGGCTAAGTATTTTCTCCATATTTAATAATAGACTAAATGTAATAAAAGACTTTATTTTTTATGGTGAACACCAAACAAGTGTTCGCGAACACCAAACAAGCGGAGGCTTCGAGTGGCATTCAATACTAACTCGAAAGAAAAGAGAGTTGGAACAGGTAATCAAACAAGCAATGGCTTCGAGTGATTACAAGTGACAACGTTGCATTATTCTTTTTTTTTAAAATTGTTTTGAAAAAATGGTGAGCATCAGTGATAATTACTACTAATAACTCGTGTTATTTTGGAAATTTGGATTAGTTTTTGTTGTTTAATTAATGTGTGGGAGCTTTCATAATAGTCAAACAAGCAAAGACTTCGAGTGACTATCACTAATAACTCCTCATTAGCGATCAAACAAGCAACGGCTTCGAGTGATGGCTAATGATTTGTTTATGAAAATGCCTTAGGGTTTTTATCTGAAAGAAAAGCATGTAATTTTGAATTTGAAAAGAAATAGAACATTTCAAATCCTTTTTCAAGACAAAACCGAGACAACAATTAGAGAACAAACAAAGCAATCATAAGGAGTATTCACAAGTTGCTATGAACAATTGAATGCATGATTAAACAAACATGTGGGTGCAAGAGTATACAATTATGGGATGCAAGGCATAGCATTATTGAATGCATGATTAGGCAAACATATGAATGCATGAGTATACAATTATGGAATGCAAGGCATAGCATTATTGGATGCATGAACATGTAAGAGAGTATGTGAATGCAAGAGGCATAGGCACATATAGATGCATGAACATGTAAGCACAAATGATGAAATGCAAAGTGTAAAAATGTTTTGGGTATTTTTGCAAATAGACAAGTAGTAAAACTTTTAGTAAAAAGTTAATGAATGGTAAAAGTAAATATGCATGAAGTGAATGGTAATTATTTAATAAGATGGTAAAGTAAAAAGTTAAAATGTTTTTTTTAGTTTTGGTAAAAAGTTAATGAGTGGTAGGATAAAAACATGAATGTGGGGTTAAAAAATGAAAAAACACATTAACACTATTACACACCTCTACACAAGATCAAACACACATTTAAAGCACTAAAATGAACCCTAAAAAGGCCTCTAAGGCCGAAATCACATATGCACAAAACAATACATTATTTCATGCTAAAACTCATAATCCACACATAGAACAAATCATGCAAATCAAGTACATCATGCATTTTAATATAACTGCACGAGGTTAGACTTCATACATTATCGTAGGATTTCCGTGATCAAATACTAGTGCATCTAAAACTATAATACATAACCCTTAGGCAAAAAAAACCATTTAATTGCAAAAATAAAAATAAAAATTACCAATATAGTACACATTTTGGGTTATTTACCAAAGTATGTCAATTTTTTTTTTACTCTTAGAAGTCGCCCCCACCCCTTTGACATTTAAACATCAAAATTTCAACTTTTTTTTCATTTGTAGTACAGAAGTCGCCCCCCACCAAGGTGACTTCTGAACTGACTAAAGGGGTGTTGGGGGGGGGGGGCGACTTTTAAGAGTAAAAAGAAAAGTGACATACTTTGGTAAATAACCCAAAATGTGTACTATTTTGGTAAAAGAATTTTTTCTTTTGCAATTAAATGGTTTTTTTTTGCCGTTAGAGCATCTTTAGTAGTAGTTGTTTAAGTGAGTTAACTAAAATGATTTTTGTAGGGTCAAATTGCCACATAGAATTTAATTTACTAGTAGTTGATTTAGGTGGTTTTTACTTCCACGAGGTGTTTATAAGAAACTATAATGGTCTCACTTTTTAATATTAGTTTAATTATTTTAATTAATACTCATAAAAATATTAAATTATGTAAATACAAAAAAAAATTAATAGATTTAAGAAAGGTAGAGAAAGTTAGATGTTTCAATGGTAGAGGATCATTGCCCCGTTGCACACAGTTTCATTTTTTTTTTTAAATATTAATAATTAACTAATTTATATCCGTTGCACACTCTCATTTTTTTTGACCACACTCTCATTTACTCTCTCAAGCTGACACACTCAAACTTCACTCTCTAGAACATTTCATCTCCCCCACAACGTCATTTCTTCTTTCTCACGTCTCTTGCAACTTCTCCCAATCGATCCCTTCTCCCTCACAACCCACAATCTCTCTCACTTCTGACTCTCATCTTACTCCCTCTCTAAATCGATCTCGCTCTCCTGGTCTTTGCCCCTCATCTCTGTTCCATGCATACAGATCCAGATCGATTTATCTCTCTCTCTCTCTCTCTCAAACCATCAGCGCTTCCTTCATCATTCTGTCTCTCTCTCCCCCTCATCTTTGAAGATGATTCTGTGTTAAATTAGAATGATTCTGTGCAAGATTGTGTAATTTCTGTGTGGTTTTTGTTTTAGTTCATCAGTGCTTCCTTCATCATTCTGTATTACTCTTGATAAATAAATTTCTGCGTAATTATTGTTTTAGTTCATCAGATTGTTCATGGTTTTCTTTATTTTTCTGTTAAATTCCCTCTCTTTTAACTTGTTTTCCGGAAACATGAAAGAGAGAAAAATCATAAAAAAGCACAAAAGAGAGAAAGAATGAGTAAAAAATATTTAGTTTGCGGTGTGTTATTTCGTTGACGGGAACTAAAATTTTCTTATAATTGATGCCACATGGGATACGTAGGTGTTTTATAACTCACGCGTCTTGTAGTTTTTTGCCCGTAAATTGACTAGCGCTAAAGGTGCTCTTAACTGGGAGAACTAAAATAAATTTAGATCTCGAAGGATCCCTTAAACTCTGTAGCCAAGATAGCTTCTACTTTACCTCAACTCGCTTGATCTTAACTTGTCAATCTGAAAAACATAACAACAAAAAGGGTGAGATTACAAATATCAGTGAGTTATTTCACGAACCCTCACATACCCTCTCTTCATTGTCTTTTACTTTTCTTTTCACTTGTCGTAACGTAATCCATAAGTAGTTGAACAACGTCAACCACAACAGAGAACCCAATCCGGATAATCAATCTGGGCCATATATCCAACCCGGATAAGGGTATTACTTTTCCCACACCCCTCCTACTCAAAACACACCCCCATAAGGGTGTGAAATGACTAAAAGGCTAGCCAAAGCGTCTTTTTTTTCAAAAAATTTTAAGTGTTCGAACACGGGGCTTCGAACTCGTTCGAACAACATCGTCCGCGTGAGTTAAATATTGACTTCACACCCTCTTGTGCGTTATTTCACCTGTTCGAATGGGGTCACTCGAACCTGTTCGCATAACCTTGTTCGAACACCCCATTTTATTTCGTTCATATGCTGTTAACCGAGGCAACAAATAATGGACCCTCACACCACATTCACCATTTTTGTTGCGTTCGCATGTTGTTGTTCGAACAAGGTCGTTCGAACCGTCGTTAAACACATCCTCTCAGCATTCACGCGAGGTTATTTTTGGAATAAAATTTGTTAAGGGGTGTGAAAGAGTAGGAGGGGGAGTGGGAAAAGCAAAACCCCCCGGATAATCAATCCGGGCCTTGAACTCAGGAGAGACGACCTCCTATTCCAAGTATGTTACTTAACCTCGTGGGATCTTCATCCCCATAGTGTTTTATTAATAGCCATAAAACATCGCTCATTTCAGTCAACATTCGCAAAATAAAACTTTGTGTTTAGTCATTGCAAATATAATTGTTTAATCTAAATTGGTCTCTGTAAAAATAAAACTACTTTTCATCCCTGCAAATATACGTTTTATCCACTTTGTTCTCTGTAATATGTAAAATATTTGATTCTAGTCATTTCTCTGATATAGGAGGGACTAAAAAAATAATTTTCATATTACAGTGATCAAACTCGATAAAACATATATTTACAGGGACAAAAAACAGTTTTATTTTTATAAAGACTAAACTGGATCAAACTTTTATTTACAATGACTAAACACAAAGGTTTATTTTTACAGGGACTAAACTGGATTAAGGGACTAAACATATATTTAAACTTAAATTAGATTAGAAAAAAATATAAAAATGATATTGAGTTTGATAAAAAAACTGGTATTGGAATTGGGCGAGCCCGTTCTGAGGTTTTATTTTTATTTTTATTTTATTTTTTAGATAAGCGAGCCCGTTCTGAGGTTGGTTCTGCATCTTCTTCTATTTCATTCTCTCATCTGTCCCGCCTGAAACGCAAAAGCTGCCTAGGAAACGAAGATTGGCCGGAAAACCTTTGCCGCAAGAGGACGATTCCGGCGTGTTTTACGGCCCCGATCACCGCATCTGAAAACCTGTACTTGGCGTCGCTATTCCCCGATCGACTACATAGCACTAAGGTAACTAGTATGCTTTTCTCCGTGCTGTTGTTTCTTTTATTATTTAGCATGCAACATAAGAAAGTATAATCATTCTGATTTATATATCCTGTTCCCAATTTTTATTCAATATTTGTAATGTAACAACAGAAAAGGGTATAACATTCTATCTTTGTTATAATTTTATTTTCTTTCATAGACTTTGAGATTCTCTCAACAAATTCAATCAATTTGTAGTTAATATGTAACTACCTTTCACGCTAATTTGATGAACCTCAGTCTCCTGTATCCATTTTTGTTAAAGTAGCTTGTTAGTAGTAGTTAGCCATACCAAATTAATATACCTAGATAGTTTCTATGACAGTAAGGATTAAATTTTAACCTCAGTTTAATTTGTGGAATAATTGAAAAACTGTTAGTGTTCATATGCTGTTACTTCAGATAGTAAGCATGTGAAATTTAAGTCAATGGTGACCAGGCGACACCATTATCTAGTGATATGCCACTAGAGTAGTCTTAACAGGAACTTACAATATAGGCTAGCCTTCAACTCAATTTGACTTTATTCAATGCATGAAATTGCTTATTTTGGGTAAAAATATCAATTTGGCAATGCTACTTGGTATTTTATTGTTATTACTTGCATAGTGATGAATTTTTATTCTTTGCATATAATATGTATAGTCAGGACTCACCATTCATACCACTTGCGAAATTCTCTGCCTTGTGTAGATGGCTTCTGCAGAAGTGTCTTTCCAAAAGATACAGCGTGAAATATATAATTTCAAAGGAATAGCCGTCTTCACAGAAATACCATGGCGATTTTTTACTAAGACAACTAAAAGATAAATCCAGAACCAAAACAATAATTCATATCATCATTTTCATGGTGCTTAATTTGCTGCTTATTTTTGGGATTATGTTAACAAGCCAATTGGTTGAATCAGAATCAAAGAATAAATTAGTTTTCTTGTTCAGGAATTTAAATCTCGTTCAACAAACCAAATAATTGGTTTGGTTTGGTTTGGTTTAGGGTGTACCAAAATTGGTTCAGTCTGGTTCTACTAAACTGGTCTCCAGTTTCAGTTCGATTTGGTTTAGTTTTCATTACTGACATTTTCCATTCAATTCAATTTTATTTGGTTTAGTTTTGTTCATAATGTCAATTTGTTTGACATGAATCTGCTATTGCGGAGTGGAAAATCTTTTTCCAGTGCTAAAATTTCCCAAGATGCCACTCTCAACGCAATGAATCTGTTTTAGTGATTAGTGATGGATTTCTGCTCATTCAAGCTCACCGGGCTTATTAGCCAGCGACTGCTATAATGCTCCAATGTCTTTACTTTTGTCAGAGCCGTAGAAAGCTTTTCTTTGGTATTTTCACTCTTAGCCTTTTCCTGCTGGAATTGTATTTTCTATTCCAAGCTCTGCAATCCTGTTGGATATTAACATTTTCCAAGTGATAGAACTCTCTATACACTTGCTCTTGTTTACTACTGATCCAGGAGAGGATGGTTTCCTATCCATAGACTTGTTCAAACAACTTCAGTAAACCGAACTGCAATGGGAACCATTGTAGCAGTTTAAATCACTAAGCCTATTTTTTATTGAGCAGTTCTTGAAATCAAACTGCTCACAATTAATTAGTGAACACACTCTCAGAACCGTAATTGCCATGGAAGTTGATTGAGTGTGTAATATTTTCTGCTGCCTTCGTGAAGAAACATGCTTTTGATTAGAAAGGGATATCAAACTTAAGCTTTTCTTAGTAAATAATGCTTTGAAATCTCGGTTTTTGGAATGGTTTTCCTCATTATGAAACTGATGAGTTCTGTTGCGTTGAAATCGTTTTCTACTTCTCTCTGCATTCTGAAGCACATGATGTAAATGGCAGCAGTGCTTGTGAATTTACTATCAAACTTTTAATATGAATGATATTGAAATATTAGATATGGAGCGCAGAGTGAATCAAACTCCACAAGCCCAAACAGCTCGAGTTTTGGTTGAATTTTTGGAAGTGGCTATTACTGCTGTTGTTTTTCTCAAAGGGGTTTATCCTTCTGGCACCTTTGAGAGGGGAAGGTATATGAATGTGGTGGTTCAAAGGGCTTGCCATCCTCAGCTTAGATATTACATTCATGCCACTGTTTCTCGACTTCTTCCCTTTATACAAAAGGGAATTGTTGAAAGAGTGGCTGTTATTTTCTTCAATGCTGACAATGTTCCGCTGGAGAAATTCGTTTTCAAGCTTGCAATGAACCTTTCTTATGGTTCAACAGTGGAAGAGGTTGATCTTGAGTCCTCTCTTAGATCATTCCTGATCAAGCTATCAGTCTCAGAGTCTCTTACTAAAAAGCTTCCTCCAGATTGCAAGTGGGAAATAACTGCTTACTTTAAATCCATTCCCGAAACGGGTACAACCAAGGAAGCGGACTTCTGGATCCCAACTGATACAAAGCAGTGGCAGCAGCCTCCACTTATAACCCCTATCAAGTCAATGAGTAGTGAACCTTTGTGTTTGCAATTGTACATGGAGCATCCAAATTTTTCAGAATCAATGCATTGAAAAGAGAACTTAAAGCCTTAGATCATATATAAACATGTATGGTGAGAATGTAGGAGCTTTTTTCATTTAAAATTTCAAATCTCAAGGTTTTTTTAGTTTTAAAAATTATATATATACACATGGTCGCTGGGGTTTCCTTTTCCTCAACCAATTCGGTTGTACTACTTAGATGCTGAAGATTATGATAGCATAGCTTTTACATGAATTTTGATATATTTTTATTACTATTTTAATGCATCATGTGTTACAGAATAAATGGATATTAGGGAGAATGATCTCCGGTAATACCCTTACTCAAGCCAGAAAAGGTAATTGGATGAATACCCTTTGATGGTTCGTGAGTTGAGAGGAATAAAAGAGAGAGTTTTTAGGGTTTAGAGATATTTGATTGATAATGATTGGTTGATTCTTTCATTCAATGATTGTCCTAATATATAGGCAAAGGAGGCTACAAATGATTTAGCCACTCAACGCTAGATGCTAGGAATATTCTAACCTAAATGCTACACCAACTTCTAGAAACTAGGTGAGTCATTCCCTAAGAATATCCTGAAACATGGTGAGTCACACAACAAGACAAAAGCATAAAAGTGCTAGAAATAAACCTACTAGATAAAAGGTAAATACTAATATTTATTTACTGTAACATCATGATCTTTTATTAGTTGTGCCTAAGATACTACTGTCTCATGCAAGAATTACTCAATGAAAAATATCTTCTGGTTTTCCGTTCTTGAATTATTTATGGTTTCCTGAAACTTACAACCAGTGAGTCAAATGAATTAGCTTTAAACATTGAAGATTAAAGGCAGACCAAATGTGCTACCAATATCTTGTTGATTTTGTTTCTACTGTCTAATATTGTGAAAGCCAACATTCATCTGTATCTTTTGTTGTCGACAGGAAGCAAGAACGATAATCATCAAAATGGAATTAGCGGACAGAGCCGTTGGATTTCTGTTGTCCTGTATTAGCTTATCAATATTCACTTATTATACTTTCTGGGTTATCATTCTGGTTAGTAACTTGTTAATTATTTTAAATGAATTATTATGGCTTTCTGATTTTAAGTTCCTAATAACTTTTCTATCAATCTTTGTTGTTTTTCAGCCATTTGTAGATGGTGATCACTTCGTACACAAGTATTTCTTACCACAAGAATATGCCATACTAATACCAGTTTCTGCTGGCGTGGCAATTCTTTGCTTCCTATGCATTTTTATTGGATTTGTGATGCTCAAATCCAAAAAGAAGAAGGCATAATTTATGTTGTCCCTTTGTTGCACAAATCATTTCAAGTTTTGAAACAACTATGTATCTTGCATTTCATACCAGAAACTTTGAAATATAAACTTTGTGCTACTGTCTGGTATTAGCCACCACATTACATTTTGGGAAAGAAATATCAGTTTTTCGTTGTTATTTATGTAGCATTTACCACACATGGCATTCTTCCATAACTTTTTCCATTCTTTTACTGAAATCAAAATGTACTACTTTTTTTAAACATGTTCTCATGTTCTGTTTTACTTATACTAATGCATCAACCATGGTTGTCAAACTCGAGATCTTACTAGAACTTGTTTGGGGGTAGAAAAACGTAAATCGTGGGATCGTAACACGGATTGTAAGATCCCACCAAAGACAAAATTATAATTAAAATCCTAGCAACATAATCTTAGCATAATTTTTTCATTGATTTAACCACAAATCAAAATGAGAGAACACTCAGAACATAATGCGATGGTGACAGAATTTTTAACAGAATGCCTTCTCAGTGCAAACTGAGAGGGATTTATAGAAGAATTTGAAGCACAATCTAGAAGCAAGCAACATTAAACCCATTACACTGATATCAGAATCAATGATGAATGAATCAAAAAATGAGGGAATGAATGATGAATCTAAAATGAATGTTGAATCTAGGAATTGGAAAGTAATTATAGATGCTGAGTCCCAAAAAAATGTTACCGTTGCCTAGAATTGGTTCAGCGTGCCTTTAATTTCATTTTTCCGTTGCAATTAGGGTTAAAATTAAACCGGGTCGCGTTACATCTTCCGGGACGCGTTACGGGTCCACGTTGATTTGGGGATTTATGTGTCGTGCGAGAAAGAGCAATGATTCCACGCTCTTACGAGGTTACACGGTGCTCCCACTGCTCCAGCTCTCCCAGCGATTCTGCTCACGAGTTGGGACGGTGATGCTTCTGAATCGCGTAGAATTGTACGCTCCTACGAGGTGGCGCGCGATTTTGACAACCATGGCATCAACTGATAGTGGAGTTTATGTTATCTTATTTATTTTGTTTGAAACTGTGTATGTAGGCTTCTACTATATCTGAAACTAATTTCTGGATTTGATTTTTGTTGTTGAAAACTCTAAGTTTTTCATAAGCATGTTGTGCAAGCTTCTAGAAACAAAAAAAACAAAGGGGCGATTGGTGTGCAAGGGAGGGGACTCGGGAAGAGGCAGGTGGCTAGTGGCCGAAGCAGAGGCAAACGGAGTGGCGGCGGAGTGGTGCTTGCAGTGATAAATCATTCTTTTTTAAAAATTCTATTTTTTAAAGTTTTTAAAATTTTTATTAATGGAGGATTAAATATCCGTCCATAAAAAAGTTGCTAATGGATAAATTTAATATTTTTTTGTTTAATGAATGTATTGGATTTGATTTTTTTAGTACACTTTTAATGAATATAAATGGATAAATGCATTCTTTCAAATTCATCTATTACAATCAAATCCATCCATTTTGACACATCTATTGTAAAGTGACGGACCACGTCATTTTTATATTTTTGTATTATGCCTGTAAGCATTTTTCTTATGGATAATGCTAGTGCTTTCTTCGGTCATTAAGGGTGCGTTTAATTCGCAAAACTGGCGGTACTGGACAGGACATGACGGGCAACTTTCTTTTTTGTACACTGTTTGGTGGTCGATCCACCGGACAAACTGTTTTGTGTTGTATTTTGTTTCATACACATACACATTGAACAAGATAATGTGAAAATGACTGTAATACCCTTTGCATTGTTTGCTGATTTGCACTATAAAGAGACATTGAATAAACTTACTTTTAAATTAATTTTTTATTATAAAACCATTATTTATAATTTTAATAATATACTCATTTTTAAATAAAAAATGAAATAATTAAAAACAAATGATTGAAATTCATAAATAAACAGATGATAAATACACTAACCAAAAGGTTTCACAAACACAAATTTAAAAAGAGTATATTATTAATAACATCCAAAATTAAGTTCATAAATAATCTCAAAAAAAAAAATTAAGTTCATAAAGAAATAAACGGTAGTTTCATGTTGATAACATTCAACATATCCTCCAAACTAATATAAAAATCATAAATGTATCTTGTTAAATGATCCATCAAAACATCATCTTCAATTTCCCAACCATTGTTACATTCTCATAATTCTTCTCACAAAAGACATTCTTTGGGGACCTTCGAACTGTCACAGTATTATACCAATAACAGTGACCAAACCAATGGAACAGTAACTGGGTTCTGTTATATCAAGGCCTGCTAGGGTGAGCTTAAGTCACCGGTAACAAGCACTAGCAATTGCCTTGGGGCTGCAATGATAGAATACGGCCCGGAAAACAATGCCACAGATCTAGGGTTTAGAGATATGAGAGAGAAGAGATATTTTAATGATTGCTTGATTGTTTATTTATGATATCAGCCTATAAATAGGACTGGAATAGTACAATCAAGAGCTGAGAAAATTCTCTGCCTTGTGTAGATGGCTTCTGCAGAAGTGTCTTTCCAAAAGATACAGCGTGAAATATATAATTTCAAAGGAATAGCCGTCTTCACAGAAATACCATGGCGATTTTTTACTAAGACAACTAAAAGATAAATCCAGAACCAAAACAATAATTCATATCATCATTTTCATGGTGCTTAATTTGCTGCTTATTTTTGGGATTATGTTAACAAGCCAATTGGTTGAATCAGAATCAAAGAATAAATTAGTTTTCTTGTTCAGGAATTTAAATCTCGTTCAACAAACCAAATAATTGGTTTGGTTTGGTTTTAGTTTAGGGTGTACCAAAATTGGTTCAGTCTGGTTCTACTAAACTGGTCTCCAGTTTCAGTTCGATTTGGTTTAGTTTTCATTACTGACATTTTCCATTCAATTCAATTTTATTTGGTTTAGTTTTGTTCATAATGTCAATTTGTTTGACATGAATCTGCTATTGCGGAGTGGAAAATCTTTTCCAGTGCTAAAATTTCCCAAGATGCCACTCTCAACGCAATGAATCTGTTTTAGTGATTAGTGATGGATTTCTGCTCATTCAAGCTCACCGGGCTTATTAGCCAGCGACTGCTATAATGCTCCAATGTCTTTACTTTTGTCAGAGCCGTAGAAAGCTTTTCTTTGGTATTTTCACTCTTAGCCTTTTCCTGCTGGAATTGTATTTTCTATTCCAAGCTCTGCAATCCTGTTGGATATTAACATTTTCCAAGTGATAGAACTCTCTATACACTTGCTCTTGTTTACTACTGATCCAGGAGAGGATGGTTTCCTATCCATAGACTTGTTCAAACAACTTCAGTAAACCGAACTGCAATGGGAACCATTGTAGCAGTTTAAATCACTAAGCCTATTTTTTATTGAGCAGTTCTTGAAATCAAACTGCTCACAATTAATTAGTGAACACACTCTCAGAACCGTAATTGCCATGGAAGTTGATTGAGTGTGTAATATTTTCTGCTGCCTTCGTGAAGAAACATGCTTTTGATTAGAAAGGGATATCAAACTTAAGCTTTTCTTAGTAAATAATGCTTTGAAATCTCGGTTTTTGGAATGGTTTTCCTCATTATGAAACTGATGAGTTCTGTTGCGTTGAAATCGTTTTCTACTTCTCTCTGCATTCTGAAGCACATGATGTAAATGGCAGTGCTTGTGAATTTACTATCAAACTTTTAATATGAATGATATTGAAATATTAGATATGGAGCGCAGAGTGAATCAAACTCCACAAGCCCAAACAGCTCGAGTTTTGGTTGAATTTTTGGAAGTGGCTATTACTGCTGTTGTTTTTCTCAAAGGGGTTTATCCTTCTGGCACCTTTGAGAGGGGAAGGTATATGAATGTGGTGGTTCAAAGGGCTTGCCATCCTCAGCTTAGATATTACATTCATGCCACTGTTTCTCGACTTCTTCCCTTTATACAAAAGGGAATTGTTGAAAGAGTGGCTGTTATTTTCTTCAATGCTGACAATGTTCCGCTGGAGAAATTCGTTTTCAAGCTTGCAATGAACCTTTCTTATGGTTCAACAGTGGAAGAGGTTGATCTTGAGTCCTCTCTTAGATCATTCCTGATCAAGCTATCAGTCTCAGAGTCTCTTACTAAAAAGCTTCCTCCAGATTGCAAGTGGGAAATAACTGCTTACTTTAAATCCATTCCCGAAACGGGTACAACCAAGGAAGCGGACTTCTGGATCCCAACTGATACAAAGCAGTGGCAGCAGCCTCCACTTATAACCCCTATCAAGTCAATGAGTAGTGAACCTTTGTGTTTGCAATTGTACATGGAGCATCCAAATTTTTCAGAATCAATGCATTGAAAAGAGAACTTAAAGCCTTAGATCATATATAAACATGTATGGTGAGAATGTAGGAGCTTTTTTCATTTAAAATTTCAAATCTCAAGGTTTTTTTAGTTTTAAAAATTATATATATACACATGGTCGCTGGGGTTTCCTTTTCCTCAACCAATTCGGTTGTACTACTTAGATGCTGAAGATTATGATAGCATAGCTTTTACATGAATTTTGATATATTTTTATTACTATTTTAATGCATCATGTGTTACAGAATAAATGGATATTAGGGAGAATGATCTCCGGTAATACCCTTACTCAAGCCAGAAAAGGTAATTGGATGAATACCCTTTGATGGTTCGTGAGTTGAGAGGAATAAAAGAGAGAGTTTTTAGGGTTTAGAGATATTTGATTGATAATGATTGGTTGATTCTTTCATTCAATGATTGTTCTAATATATAGGCAAAGGAGGCTACAAATGATTTAGCCACTCAACGCTAGATGCTAGGAATATTCTAACCTAAATGCTACACCAACTTCTAGAAACTAGGTGAGTCATTCCCTAAGAATATCCTGAAACATGGTGAGTCACACAACAAGACAAAAGCATAAAAGTCTTTAGAAATAAACCTACTAGATAAAAGGTAAATACTAATATTTATTTCTTTGTAACATCATGATCTTTTATTAGTTGTGCCTAAGATACTACTGTCTCATGCAAGAATTACTCAATGAAAAATATCTTCTGGTTTTCCGTTCTTGAATTATTTATGGTTTCCTGAAACTTACAACCAGTGAGTCAAATGAATTAGCTTTAAACATTGAAGATTAAAGGCAGACCAAATGTGCTACCAATATCTTGTTGATTTTGTTTCTACTGTCTAATATTGTGAAAGCCAACATTCATCTGTATCTTTTGTTGTCGACAGGAAGCAAGAACGATAATCATCAAAATGGAATTAGCGGACAGAGCCGTTGGATTTCTGTTGTCCTGTATTAGCTTATCAATATTCACTTATTATACTTTCTGGGTTATCATTCTGGTTAGTAACTTGTTAATTATTTTAAATGAATTATTATGGCTTTCTGATTTTAAGTTCCTAATAACTTTTCTATCAATCTTTGTTGTTTTTCAGCCATTTGTAGATGGTGATCACTTCGTACACAAGTATTTCTTACCACAAGAATATGCCATACTAATACCAGTTTCTGCTGGCGTGGCAATTCTTTGCTTCCTATGCATTTTTATTGGATTTGTGATGCTCAAATCCAAAAAGAAGAAGGCATAATTTATGTTGTCCCTTTGTTGCACAAATCATTTCAAGTTTTGAAACAACTATGTATCTTGCATTTCATACCAGAAACTTTGAAATATAAACTTTGTGCTACTGTCTGGTATTAGCCACCACATTACATTTTGGGAAAGAAATATCAGTTTCTTTCGTTGTTATTTATGTAGCATTTACCACACATGGCATTCTTCCATAACTTTTTTCCATTCTTTTTACTGAAATCAAAATGTACTACTTTTTTTAAACATGTTCTCATGTTCTGTTTTACTTATACTAATGCATCAACCATGGTTGTCAAACTCGAGATCTTACTAGAACTTGTTTGGGGGTAGAAAAAACGTAAATCGTGGGATCGTAACACGGATTGTAAGATCCCACCAAAGACAAAATTATAATTAAAATCCTAGCAACATAATCTTAGCATAATTTTTTCATTGATTTAACCACAAATCAAAATGAGAGAACACTCAGAACATAATGCGATGGTGACAGAATTTTTAACAGAATGCCTTCTCAGTGCAAACTGAGAGGGATTTATAGAAGAATTTGAAGCACAATCTAGAAGCAAGCAACATTAAACCCATTACACTGATATCAGAATCAATGATGAATGAATCAAAAAATGAGGGAATGAATGATGAATCTAAAATGAATGTTGAATCTAGGAATTGGAAAGTAATTATAGATGCTGAGTCCCAAAAAAATGTTACCGTTGCCTAGAATTGGTTCAGCGTGCCTTTAATTTCATTTTTCCGTTGCAATTAGGGTTAAAATTAAACCGGGTCGCGTTACATCTTCCGGGACGCGTTACGGGTCCACGTTGATTTGGGGATTTATGTGTCGTGCGAGAAAGAGCAATGATTCCACGCTCTTACGAGGTTACACGGTGCTCCCACTGCTCCAGCTCTCCCAGCGATTCTGCTCACGAGTTGGGACGGTGATGCTTCTGAATCGCGTAGAATTGTACGCTCCTACGAGGTGGCGCGCGATTTTGACAACCATGGCATCAACTGATAGTGGAGTTTATGTTATCTTATTTATTTTGTTTGAAACTGTGTATGTAGGCTTCTACTATATCTGAAACTAATTTCTGGATTTGATTTTTGTTGTTGAAAACTCTAAGTTTTTCATAAGCATGTTGTGCAAGCTTCTAGAAACAAAAAAAACAAAGGGGCGATTGGTGTGCAAGGGAGGGGACTCGGGAAGAGGCAGGTGGCTAGTGGCCGAAGCAGAGGCAAACGGAGTGGCGGCGGAGTGGTGCTTGCAGTGATAAATCATTCTTTTTTAAAAATTCTATTTTTAAAGTTTTTAAAATTTTTATTAATGGAGGATTAAATATCCGTCCATAAAAAAGTTGCTAATGGATAAATTTAATATTTTTTTGTTTAATGAATGTATTGGATTTGATTTTTTTAGTACACTTTTAATGAATATAAATGGATAAATGCATTCTTTCAAATTCATCTATTACAATCAAATCCATCCATTTTGACACATCTATCAGAAAGTGATTTGACCACGTCATTTTTATATTTTTGTATTATGCCTGTAAGCATTTTTCTTATGGATAATGCTAGTGCTTTCTTCGGTCATTAAGGGTGCGTTTAATTCGCAAAACAAGCAGTCTTGGGCCA
Organism: Oxytropis ochrocephala; assembly: GCA_020916435.1. NCBI lineage: Eukaryota > Viridiplantae > Streptophyta > Magnoliopsida > Fabales > Fabaceae > Oxytropis > Oxytropis ochrocephala. Next base: position 44,400,412 of record CM037088.1, on the reverse strand, counting down.
GGACATGACGGGCAACTTTCTTTTTTGTACACTGTTTGGTGGTCGATCCACCGGACAAACTGTTTTGTGTTGTATTTTGTTTCATACACATACACATTGAACAAGATAATGTGAAAATGACTGTAATACCCTTTGCATTGTTTGCTGATTTGCACTATAAAGAGACATTGAATAAACTTACTTTTAAATTAATTTTTTATTATAAAACCATTATTTATAATTTTAATAATATACTCATTTTTAAATAAAAAATGAAATAATTAAAAACAAATGATTGAAATTCATAAATAAACAGATGATAAATACACTAACCAAAAGGTTTCACAAACACAAATTTAAAAAGAGTATATTATTAATAACATCCAAAATTAAGTTCATAAATAATCTCAAAAAAAAAAATTAAGTTCATAAAGAAATAAACGGTAGTTTCATGTTGATAACATTCAACATATCCTCCAAACTAATATAAAAATCATAAATGTATCTTGTTAAATGATCCATCAAAACATCATCTTCAATTTCCCAACCATTGTTACATTCTCATAATTCTTCTCACAAAAGACATTCTTTGGGGACCTTCGAACTGTCACAGTATTATACCAATAACAGTGACCAAACCAATGGAACAGTAACTGGGTTCTGTTATATCAAGGCCTGCTAGGGTGAGCTTAAGTCACCGGTAACAAGCACTAGCAATTGCCTTGGGAACGCAATGATAGAATACGGCCCGGAAAACAATGCCACAGATCTAGGGTTTAGAGATATGAGAGAGAAGAGATATTTTAATGATTGCTTGATTGTTTATTTATGATATCAGCCTATAAATAGGACTGGAATAGTACAATCAAGAGCTGAGAAAATTCTCTCGCTTGTGTAGATGGCACTGTGAAGTGTCTTTTCAAAAGATACAACGTGAAATATATAATTTCAAAGGAATAGCCGCTCTTCACGAAATACCATGGCGATTTTTACTAAGACAACTAAAAGATAAATCCAGAACCAAAACAATAATTCATATCATCATTTTCATGGTGCTTAATTTGCTGCTTATTTTTGGGATTATGTTAACAAGCCAATTGGTTGAATCAGAATCAAAGAATAAATTAGTTTTCTTGTTCAGGAATTTAAATCTCGTTCAACAAACCAAATAATTGGTTTGGTTTGGTTTGGTTTAGGGTGTACCAAAATTGGTTCAGTCTGGTTCTACTAAACTGGTCTCCAGTTTCAGTTCGATTTGGTTTAGTTTTCATTACTGACATTTTCCATTCAATTCAATTTTATTTGGTTTAGTTTTGTTCATAATGTCAATTTGTTTGACATGAATCTGCTATTGCGGAGTGGAAAATCTTTTTCCAGTGCTAAAATTTCCCAAGATGCCACTCTCAACGCAATGAATCTGTTTTAGTGATTAGTGATGGATTTCTGCTCATTCAAGCTCACCGGGCTTATTAGCCAGCGACTGCTATAATGCTCCAATGTCTTTACTTTTGTCAGAGCCGTAGAAAGCTTTTCTTTGGTATTTTCACTCTTAGCCTTTTCCTGCTGGAATTGTATTTTCTATTCCAAGCTCTGCAATCCTGTTGGATATTAACATTTTCCAAGTGATAGAACTCTCTATACACTTGCTCTTGTTTACTACTGATCCAGGAGAGGATGGTTTCCTATCCATAGACTTGTTCAAACAACTTCAGTAAACCGAACTGCAATGGGAACCATTGTAGCAGTTTAAATCACTAAGCCTATTTTTTATTGAGCAGTTCTTGAAATCAAACTGCTCACAATTAATTAGTGAACACACTCTCAGAACCGTAATTGCCATGGAAGTTGATTGAGTGTGTAATATTTTCTGCTGCCTTCGTGAAGAAACATGCTTTTGATTAGAAAGGGATATCAAACTTAAGCTTTTCTTAGTAAATAATGCTTTGAAATCTCGGTTTTTGGAATGGTTTTCCTCATTATGAAACTGATGAGTTCTGTTGCGTTGAAATCGTTTTCTACTTCTCTCTGCATTCTGAAGCACATGATGTAAATGGCAGTGCTTGTGAATTTACTATCAAACTTTTAATATGAATGATATTGAAATATTAGATATGGAGCGCAGAGTGAATCAAACTCCACAAGCCCAAACAGCTCGAGTTTTGGTTGAATTTTTGGAAGTGGCTATTACTGCTGTTGTTTTTCTCAAAGGGGTTTATCCTTCTGGCACCTTTGAGAGGGGAAGGTATATGAATGTGGTGGTTCAAAGGGCTTGCCATCCTCAGCTTAGATATTACATTCATGCCACTGTTTCTCGACTTCTTCCTTTATACAAAAGGGAATTGTTGAAAGAGTGGCTGTTATTTTCTTCAATGCTGACAATGTTCCGCTGGAGAAATTCGTTTTCAAGCTTGCAATGAACCTTTCTTATGGTTCAACAGTGGAAGAGGTTGATCTTGAGTCCTCTCTTAGATCATTCCCGATCAAGCTATCAGTCTCGAGTCTCTTACTAAAAAGCTTCCTCCAGATTGCAAGTGGGAAATAATCGCTTACTTTAAATCCATTCCCGAAACGGGTACAACCAAGGAAGCGGACTTCTGGATCCCAACTGATACAAAGCAGTGGCAGCAGCCTCCACTTATAACCCCTATCAAGTCAATGAGTAGTGAACCTTTGTGTTTGCAATTGTACATGGAGCATCCAAATTTTTCAGAATCAATGCATTGAAAAGAGAACTTAAAGCCTTAGATCATATATAAACATGTATGGTGAGAATGTAGGAGCTTTTTCATTTAAAATTTCAAATCTCAAGGTTTTTTAGTTTTAAAAATTATATATATACACATGGTCGCTGGGGTTTCTTTTCCTCAACCAATTCGGTTGTACTACTTAGATGTGAAGATTATGATAGCATAGCTTTTACATGAATTTTGATATATTTTTATTACTATTTTAATGCATCATGTGTTACAGAATAAATGGATATTAGGAGAATGATCTCCCAGAATACCTTTACTCAAGCTGAGAAAAGGTAATTGGATGAATACCCTTTGATGGTTCGTGAGTTGAGAGGAATAAAAGAGAGAGTTTTTAGGGTTTAGAGATATTTGATTGATAATGATTGGTTGATTCTTTCATTCAATGATTGTCTAATATATATAGGCAAAGGAGGCTACAAATGATTTAGCCACTCAACGCTAGATCTTAGGAATATTCTAACCTAAATGCTACACCAACAACTCTAAACTAGGTGAGTCATTCCCTAAGAATATCCTCAAAACATGGTGAGTCACACAACAAGACAAAAGCATAAAAGTGCTAGAAATAAACCTACTAGATAAAAGGTAAATACTAATATTTATTTCTTTGTAACATCATGATCTTTTATTAGTTGTGCCTAAGATACTACTGTCTCATGCAAGAATTACTCAATGAAAAATATCTTCTGGTTTTCCGTTCTTGAATTATTTATGGTTTCCTGAAACTTACAACCAGTGAGTCAAATGAATTAGCTTTAAACATTGAAGATTAAAGGCAGACCAAATGTGCTACCAATATCTTGTTGATTTTGTTTCTACTGTCTAATATTGTGAAAGCCAACATTCATCTGTATCTTTTGTTGTCGACAGGAAGCAAGAACGATAATCATCAAAATGGAATTAGCGGACAGAGCCGTTGGATTTCTGTTGTCCTGTATTAGCTTATCAATATTCACTTATTATACTTTCTGGGTTATCATTCTGGTTAGTAACTTGTTAATTATTTTAAATGAATTATTATGGCTTTCTGATTTTAAGTTCCTAATAACTTTTCTATCAATCTTTGTTGTTTTTCAGCCATTTGTAGATGGTGATCACTTCGTACACAAGTATTTCTTACCACAAGAATATGCCATACTAATACCAGTTTCTGCTGGCGTGGCAATTCTTTGCTTCCTATGCATTTTTATTGGATTTGTGATGCTCAAATCCAAAAAGAAGAAGGCATAATTTATGTTGTCCCTTTGTTGCACAAATCATTTCAAGTTTTGAAACAACTATGTATCTTGCATTTCATACCAGAAACTTTGAAATATAAACTTTGTGCTACTGTCTGGTATTAGCCACCACATTACATTTTGGGAAAGAAATATCAGTTTCTTTCGTTGTTATTTATGTAGCATTTACCACACATGGCATTCTTCCATAACTTTTTCCATTCTTTTACTGAAATCAAAATGTACTACTTTTTTAAACATGTTCTCATGTTCTGTTTTACTTATACTAATGCATCAACCATGGTTGTCAAACTCGAGATCTTACTAGAACTTGTTTGGGGGTAGAAAAACGTAAATCGTGGGATCGTAACACGGATTGTAAGATCCCACCAAAGACAAAATTATAATTAAAATCCTAGCAACATAATCTTAGCATAATTTTTTCATTGATTTAACCACAAATCAAAATGAGAGAACACTCAGAACATAATGCGATGGTGACAGAATTTTTAACAGAATGCCTTCTCAGTGCAAACTGAGAGGGATTTATAGAAGAATTTGAAGCACAATCTAGAAGCAAGCAACATTAAACCCATTACACTGATATCAGAATCAATGATGAATGAATCAAAAATGAGGGAATGAATGATGAATCTAAAATGAATGTTGAATCTAGGAATTGGAAAGTAATTATAGATGCTGAGTCCCAAAAAAATGTTACCGTTGCCTAGAATTGGTTCAGCGTGCCTTTAATTTCATTTTTCCGTTGCAATTAGGGTTAAAATTAAACCGGGTCGCGTTACATCTTCCGGGACGCGTTACGGGTCCACGTTGATTTGGGGATTTATGTGTCGTGCGAGAAAGAGCAATGATTCCACGCTCTTACGAGGTTACACGGTGCTCCCACTGCTCCAGCTCTCCCAGCGATTCTGCTCACGAGTTGGGACGGTGATGCTTCTGAATCGCGTAGAATTGTACGCTCCTACGAGGTGGCGCGCGATTTTGACAACCATGGCATCAACTGATAGTGGAGTTTATGTTATCTTATTTATTTTGTTTGAAACTGTGTATGTAGGCTTCTACTATATCTGAAACTAATTTCTGGATTTGATTTTTGTTGTTGAAAACTCTAAGTTTTTCATAAGCATGTTGTGCAAGCTTCTAGAAACAAAAAAAACAAAGGGGCGATTGGTGTGCAAGGGAGGGACTCGGGAAGAGGCAGGTGGCTAGTGGCCGAAGCAGAGGCAAACGGAGTGGCGGCGGAGTGGTGCTTGCAGTGATAAATCATTCTTTTTAAAAATTCTATTTTTAAAGTTTTTAAAATTTTTATTAATGGAGGATTAAATATCCGTCCATAAAAAAGTTGCTAATGGATAAATTTAATATTTTTTTGTTTAATGAATGTATTGGATTTGATTTTTTTAGTACACTTTTAATGAATATAAATGGATAAATGCATTCTTTCAAATTCATCTATTACAATCAAATCCATCCATTTTGACACATCTATCAGAAAGTGATTTTGACCACGCCATTTTTATATTTTTGTATTATGCCTGTAAGCATTTTTCTTATGGATAATGCTAGTGCTTTCTTCATTCATTAAGGGTGCGTTTAATTCGCAAACCTGGCAGTCTTGGATCGAGGACATGACGGGCAACTTTCTTTTTTGTACACTGTTTGGTGGTCGATCCACCGGACAAACTGTTTTGTGTTGTATTTTGTTTCATACACATACACATTGAACAAGATAATGTGAAAATGACTGTAATACCCTTTGCATTGTTTGCTGATTTGCACTATAAAGAGACATTGAATAAACTTACTTTTAAATTAATTTTTATTATAAAACCATTATTTATAATTTTAATAATATACTCATTTTTAAATAAAAAATGAAATAATTAAAAACAAATGATTGAAATTCATAAATAAACAGATGATAAATACACTAACCAAAAGGTTTCACAAACACAAATTTAAAAAGAGTATATTATTAATAACATCCAAAATTAAGTTCATAAATAATCTCAAAAAAAAAAATTAAGTTCATAAAGAAATAAACGGTAGTTTCATGTTGATAACATTCAACATATCCTCCAAACTAATATAAAAATCATAAATGTATCTTGTTAAATGATCCATCAAAACATCATCTTCAATTTCCCAACCATTGTTACATTCTCATAATTCTTCTCACAAAAGACATTCTTTGGGGACCTTCGAACTGTCACAGTATTATACCAATAACAGTGACCAAACCAATGGAACGAAGAATCGGGTTCGTTATATCAAGGCTCGCTAGGGTGAGCTTAAGTCACCGCAGAATAAGCACTAGCAATTGCCTTGGGGTTTGCAATGATAGAATACGGCCGGAAAACAATGCCATGCAGATCTAGGGTTTAGAGATATGAGAGAGAAGAGATATTTTAATGATTGCTTGATTGTTTATTTATGATATCAGCCTATAAATAGGACTGGAATAGTACAATCAAGAGCTGAGAAAATTCTCTGCCTTGTGTAGATGGCTTCTGCAGAAGTGTCTTTCCAAAAGATACAGCGTGAAATATATAATTTCAAAGGAATAGCCGTCTTCACAGAAATACCATGGCGATTTTTTACTAAGACAACTAAAAGATAAATCCAGAACCAAAACAATAATTCATATCATCATTTTCATGGTGCTTAATTTGCTGCTTATTTTTGGGATTATGTTAACAAGCCAATTGGTTGAATCAGAATCAAAGAATAAATTAGTTTTCTTGTTCAGGAATTTAAATCTCGTTCAACAAACCAAATAATTGGTTTGGTTTGGTTTGGTTTAGGGTGTACCAAAATTGGTTCAGTCTGGTTCTACTAAACTGGTCTCCAGTTTCAGTTCGATTTGGTTTAGTTTTCATTACTGACATTTTCCATTCAATTCAATTTTATTTGGTTTAGTTTTGTTCATAATGTCAATTTGTTTGACATGAATCTGCTATTGCGGAGTGGAAAATCTTTTTCCAGTGCTAAAATTTCCCAAGATGCCACTCTCAACGCAATGAATCTGTTTTAGTGATTAGTGATGGATTTCTGCTCATTCAAGCTCACCGGGCTTATTAGCCAGCGACTGCTATAATGCTCCAATGTCTTTACTTTTGTCAGAGCCGTAGAAAGCTTTTCTTTGGTATTTTCACTCTTAGCCTTTTCCTGCTGGAATTGTATTTTCTATTCCAAGCTCTGCAATCCTGTTGGATATTAACATTTTCCAAGTGATAGAACTCTCTATACACTTGCTCTTGTTTACTACTGATCCAGGAGAGGATGGTTTCCTATCCATAGACTTGTTCAAACAACTTCAGTAAACCGAACTGCAATGGGAACCATTGTAGCAGTTTAAATCACTAAGCCTATTTTTTATTGAGCAGTTCTTGAAATCAAACTGCTCACAATTAATTAGTGAACACACTCTCAGAACCGTAATTGCCATGGAAGTTGATTGAGTGTGTAATATTTTCTGCTGCCTTCGTGAAGAAACATGCTTTTGATTAGAAAGGGATATCAAACTTAAGCTTTTCTTAGTAAATAATGCTTTGAAATCTCGGTTTTTGGAATGGTTTTCCTCATTATGAAACTGATGAGTTCTGTTGCGTTGAAATCGTTTTCTACTTCTCTCTGCATTCTGAAGCACATGATGTAAATGGCAGTGCTTGTGAATTTACTATCAAACTTTTAATATGAATGATATTGAAATATTAGATATGGAGCGCAGAGTGAATCAAACTCCACAAGCCCAAACAGCTCGAGTTTTGGTTGAATTTTTGGAAGTGGCTATTACTGCTGTTGTTTTTCTCAAAGGGGTTTATCCTTCTGGCACCTTTGAGAGGGGAAGGTATATGAATGTGGTGGTTCAAAGGGCTTGCCATCCTCAGCTTAGATATTACATTCATGCCACTGTTTCTCGACTTCTTCCCTTTATACAAAAGGGAATTGTTGAAAGAGTGGCTGTTATTTTCTTCAATGCTGACAATGTTCCGCTGGAGAAATTCGTTTTCAAGCTTGCAATGAACCTTTCTTATGGTTCAACAGTGGAAGAGGTTGATCTTGAGTCCTCTCTTAGATCATTCCTGATCAAGCTATCAGTCTCAGAGTCTCTTACTAAAAAGCTTCCTCCAGATTGCAAGTGGGAAATAATCGCTTACTTTAAATCCATTCCCTAAACGGGTACAACCAAGGAAGCGGACTTACGGATCCCAACTGATACAAAGCAGTGGCAGCAGCCTCCACTTATAACCCCTATCAAGTCAATGAGTAGTGAACCTTTGTGTTTGCAATTGTACATGGAGCATCCAAATTTTTCAGAATCAATGCATTGAAAAGAGAACTTAAAGCCTTAGATCATATATAAACATGTATGGTGAGAATGTAGGAGCTTTTTTCATTTAAAATTTCAAATCTCAAGGTTTTTTTAGTTTTAAAAATTATATATATACACATGGTCGCTGGGGTTTCCTTTTCCTCAACCAATTCGGTTGTACTACTTAGATTTGAAGATTATGATAGCATAGCTTTTACATGAATTTTGATATATTTTTATTACTATTTTAATGCATCATGTGTTACGTAATAAATGGATATTAGGAGAATGATCTCCCAGTAATACCTTTACTCTGCCTAGAAAAGGTAATTGGATGAATACCCTTTGATGGTTCGTGAGTTGAGAGGAATAAAAGAGAGAGTTTTTAGGGTTTAGAGATATTTGATTGATAATGATTGGTTGATTCTTTCATTCAATGATTGTCCTAATATATAGGCAAAGGAGGCTACAAATGATTTAGCCACTCAACGCTAGATCTTTAGGAATATTCTAACCTAAATGCTACACCAACTTCTAGAAACTAGGTGAGTCATTCCTAAGAATATCCTCGAAAACATGGTGAGTCACACAACAAGACAAAAGCATAAAAGTGCTAGAAATAAACCTACTAGATAAAAGGTAAATACTAATATTTATTTATTTGTAACATCATGATCTTTTATTAGTTGTGCCTAAGATACTACTGTCTCATGCAAGAATTACTCAATGAAAAATATCTTCTGGTTTTCCGTTCTTGAATTATTTATGGTTTCCTGAAACTTACAACCAGTGAGTCAAATGAATTAGCTTTAAACATTGAAGATTAAAGGCAGACCAAATGTGCTACCAATATCTTGTTGATTTTGTTTCTACTGTCTAATATTGTGAAAGCCAACATTCATCTGTATCTTTTTTGTTGTCGACAGGAAGCAAGAACGATAATCATCAAAATGGAATTAGCGGACAGAGCCGTTGGATTTCTGTTGTCCTGTATTAGCTTATCAATATTCACTTATTATACTTTCTGGGTTATCATTCTGGTTAGTAACTTGTTAATTATTTTAAATGAATTATTATGGCTTTCTGATTTTAAGTTCCTAATAACTTTTCTATCAATCTTTGTTGTTTTTCAGCCATTTGTAGATGGTGATCACTTCGTACACAAGTATTTTCTTACCACAAGAATATGCCATACTAATACCAGTTTCTGCTGGCGTGGCAATTCTTTGCTTCCTATGCATTTTTATTGGATTTGTGATGCTCAAATCCAAAAAGAAGAAGGCATAATTTATGTTGTCCCTTTGTTGCACAAATCATTTCAAGTTTTGAAACAACTATGTATCTTGCATTTCATACCAGAAACTTTGAAATATAAACTTTGTGCTACTGTCTGGTATTAGCCACCACATTACATTTTGGGAAAGAAATATCAGTTTCTTTCGTTGTTATTTATGTAGCATTTACCACACATGGCATTCTTCCATAACTTTTTTCCATTCTTTTTACTGAAATCAAAATGTACTACTTTTTTTAAACATGTTCTCATGTTCTGTTTTACTTATACTAATGCATCAACCATGGTTGTCAAACTCGAGATCTTACTAGAACTTGTTTGGGGGTAGAAAAAACGTAAATCGTGGGATCGTAACACGGATTGTAAGATCCCACCAAAGACAAAATTATAATTAAAATCCTAGCAACATAATCTTAGCATAATTTTTTCATTGATTTAACCACAAATCAAAATGAGAGAACACTCAGAACATAATGCGATGGTGACAGAATTTTTAACAGAATGCCTTCTCAGTGCAAACTGAGAGGGATTTATAGAAGAATTTGAAGCACAATCTAGAAGCAAGCAACATTAAACCCATTACACTGATATCAGAATCAATGATGAATGAATCAAAAATGAGGGAATGAATGATGAATCTAAAATGAATGTTGAATCTAGGAATTGGAAAGTAATTATAGATGCTGAGTCCCAAAAAAATGTTACCGTTGCCTAGAATTGGTTCAGCGTGCCTTTAATTTCATTTTTCCGTTGCAATTAGGGTTAAAATTAAACCGGGTCGCGTTACATCTTCCGGGACGCGTTACGGGTCCACGTTGATTTGGGGATTTATGTGTCGTGCGAGAAAGAGCAATGATTCCACGCTCTTACGAGGTTACACGGTGCTCCCACTGCTCCAGCTCTCCCAGCGATTCTGCTCACGAGTTGGGACGGTGATGCTTCTGAATCGCGTAGAATTGTACGCTCCTACGAGGTGGCGCGCGATTTTGACAACCATGGCATCAACTGATAGTGGAGTTTATGTTATCTTATTTATTTTGTTTGAAACTGTGTATGTAGGCTTCTACTATATCTGAAACTAATTTCTGGATTTGATTTTTGTTGTTGAAAACTCTAAGTTTTTCATAAGCATGTTGTGCAAGCTTCTAGAAACAAAAAAAACAAAGGGGCGATTGGTGTGCAAGGGAGGGGACTCGGGAAGAGGCAGGTGGCTAGTGGCCGAAGCAGAGGCAAACGGAGTGGCGGCGGAGTGGTGCTTGCAGTGATAAATCATTCTTTTTTAAAAATTCTATTTTTTAAAGTTTTTAAAATTTTTATTAATGGAGGATTAAATATCCGTCCATAAAAAAGTTGCTAATGGATAAATTTAATATTTTTTTGTTTAATGAATGTATTGGATTTGATTTTTTTAGTACACTTTTAATGAATATAAATGGATAAATGCATTCTTTCAAATTCATCTATTACAATCAAATCCATCCATTTTGACACATCTATCAGAAAGTCGATTTTGACCACGTCATTTTTATATTTTTGTATTATGCCTGTAAGCATTTTTCTTATGGATAATGCTAGTGCTTTCTTCGGTCATTAAGGGTGCGTTTAATTCGCAAAACTGGCGGTACTGGACAGGACATGACGGGCAACTTTCTTTTTTGTACACTGTTTGGTGGTCGATCCACCGGACAAACTGTTTTGTGTTGTATTTTGTTTCATACACATACACATTGAACAAGATAATGTGAAAATGACTGTAATACCCTTTGCATTGTTTGCTGATTTGCACTATAAAGAGACATTGAATAAACTTACTTTTAAATTAATTTTTTATTATAAAACCATTATTTATAATTTTAATAATATACTCATTTTTAAATAAAAAATGAAATAATTAAAAACAAATGATTGAAATTCATAAATAAACAGATGATAAATACACTAACCAAAAGGTTTCACAAACACAAATTTAAAAAGAGTATATTATTAATAACATCCAAAATTAAGTTCATAAATAATCTCAAAAAAAAAAATTAAGTTCATAAAGAAATAAACGGTAGTTTCATGTTGATAACATTCAACATATCCTCCAAACTAATATAAAAATCATAAATGTATCTTGTTAAATGATCCATCAAAACATCATCTTCAATTTCCCAACCATTGTTACATTCTCATAATTCTTCTCACAAAAGACATTCTTTGGGGACCTTCGAATCGTATCACGAGATTATACCAATAATAAAGTGACCAAACCAATGGAACAAGAATCGGGTTCGTTATATCAAGGCCTCGCTAGGTGAGCTTAAGTCACCTGGCAGAATAAGCACTAGCAATTGCCTTGGGGCTGCAATGATAGAATACGGCCCGGAAAACAATGCCACAGATCTAGGGTTTAGAGATATGAGAGAGAAGAGATATTTTAATGATTGCTTGATTGTTTATTTATGATATCAGCCTATAAATAGGATCGAATAGTACAATCAAGAAGTGAGAAAATTCTCTCGCTTTTGTGTAGATGGCTTCGCAGTGTTGTCTTTCAAAAGATACACGTGAAATATATAATTTCAAAGGAATAGCCGCCTTCACGTAAATACCATGGCGATTTTTTACTAAGACAACTAAAAGATAAATCCAGAACCAAAACAATAATTCATATCATCATTTTCATGGTGCTTAATTTGCTGCTTATTTTTGGGATTATGTTAACAAGCCAATTGGTTGAATCAGAATCAAAGAATAAATTAGTTTTCTTGTTCAGGAATTTAAATCTCGTTCAACAAACCAAATAATTGGTTTGGTTTGGTTTGGTTTAGGTGTACCAAAATTGGTTCAGTCTGGTTCTACTAAACTGGTCTCCAGTTTCAGTTCGATTTGGTTTAGTTTTCATTACTGACATTTTCCATTCAATTCAATTTTATTTGGTTTAGTTTTGTTCATAATGTCAATTTGTTTGACATGAATCTGCTATTGCGGAGTGGAAAATCTTTTCCAGTGCTAAAATTTCCCAAGATGCCACTCTCAACGCAATGAATCTGTTTTAGTGATTAGTGATGGATTTCTGCTCATTCAAGCTCACCGGGCTTATTAGCCAGCGACTGCTATAATGCTCCAATGTCTTTACTTTTGTCAGAGCCGTAGAAAGCTTTTCTTTGGTATTTTCACTCTTAGCCTTTTCCTGCTGGAATTGTATTTTCTATTCCAAGCTCTGCAATCCTGTTGGATATTAACATTTTCCAAGTGATAGAACTCTCTATACACTTGCTCTTGTTTACTACTGATCCAGGAGAGGATGGTTTCCTATCCATAGACTTGTTCAAACAACTTCAGTAAACCGAACTGCAATGGGAACCATTGTAGCAGTTTAAATCACTAAGCCTATTTTTTATTGAGCAGTTCTTGAAATCAAACTGCTCACAATTAATTAGTGAACACACTCTCAGAACCGTAATTGCCATGGAAGTTGATTGAGTGTGTAATATTTTCTGCTGCCTTCGTGAAGAAACATGCTTTTGATTAGAAAGGGATATCAAACTTAAGCTTTTCTTAGTAAATAATGCTTTGAAATCTCGGTTTTTGGAATGGTTTTCCTCATTATGAAACTGATGAGTTCTGTTGCGTTGAAATCGTTTTCTACTTCTCTCTGCATTCTGAAGCACATGATGTAAATGGCAGTGCTTGTGAATTTACTATCAAACTTTTAATATGAATGATATTGAAATATTAGATATGGAGCGCAGAGTGAATCAAACTCCACAAGCCCAAACAGCTCGAGTTTTGGTTGAATTTTTGGAAGTGGCTATTACTGCTGTTGTTTTTCTCAAAGGGGTTTATCCTTCTGGCACCTTTGAGAGGGGAAGGTATATGAATGTGGTGGTTCAAAGGGCTTGCCATCCTCAGCTTAGATATTACATTCATGCCACTGTTTCTCGACTTCTTCCCTTTATACAAAAGGGAATTGTTGAAAGAGTGGCTGTTATTTTCTTCAATGCTGACAATGTTCCGCTGGAGAAATTCGTTTTCAAGCTTGCAATGAACCTTTCTTATGGTTCAACAGTGGAAGAGGTTGATCTTGAGTCCTCTCTTAGATCATTCCCGATCAAGCTATCAGCCTCGAGTCTCTTACTAAAAAGCTTCCTCCAGATTGCAAGTGGGAAATAACTCGCTTACTTTAAATCCATTCCCGAAACGGGTACAACCAAGGAAGCGGACTTACGGATCCCAACTGATACAAAGCAGTGGCAGCAGCCTCCACTTATAACCCCTATCAAGTCAATGAGTAGTGAACCTTTGTGTTTGCAATTGTACATGGAGCATCCAAATTTTTCAGAATCAATGCATTGAAAAGAGAACTTAAAGCCTTAGATCATATATAAACATGTATGGTGAGAATGTAGGAGCTTTTTCATTTAAAATTTCAAATCTCAAGGTTTTTTAGTTTTAAAATTATATATATACACATGGTCGCTGGGGTTTCCTTTTCCTCAACCAATTCGGTTGTACTACTTAGATCTTTGAAGATTATGATAGCATAGCTTTTACATGAATTTTGATATATTTTTATTACTATTTTAATGCATCATGTGTTACGTAATAAATGGATATTAGGAGAATGATCTCCAGTAATACCCTTACCAAGCCGTAAAAGGTAATTGGATGAATACCCTTTGATGGTTCGTGAGTTGAGAGGAATAAAAGAGAGAGTTTTTAGGGTTTAGAGATATTTGATTGATAATGATTGGTTGATTCTTTCATTCAATGATTGTCCTAATATATAAGCAAAGGAGGCTACAAATGATTTAGCCACTCAACGCTAGATGCTGGGAATATTCTAACCTAAATGCTACACCAACTTCTTAAAACTAGGTGAGTCATTCCCAAGAATATCCTCAAACACATGGTGAGTCACACAACAAGACAAAAGCATAAAAGTGCTAGAAATAAACCTACTAGATAAAAGGTAAATACTAATATTTATTTATTGTAACATCATGATCTTTTATTAGTTGTGCCTAAGATACTACTGTCTCATGCAAGAATTACTCAATGAAAAATATCTTCTGGTTTTCCGTTCTTGAATTATTTATGGTTTCCTGAAACTTACAACCAGTGAGTCAAATGAATTAGCTTTAAACATTGAAGATTAAAGGCAGACCAAATGTGCTACCAATATCTTGTTGATTTTGTTTCTACTGTCTAATATTGTGAAAGCCAACATTCATCTGTATCTTTTGTTGTCGACAGGAAGCAAGAACGATAATCATCAAAATGGAATTAGCGGACAGAGCCGTTGGATTTCTGTTGTCCTGTATTAGCTTATCAATATTCACTTATTATACTTTCTGGGTTATCATTCTGGTTAGTAACTTGTTAATTATTTTAAATGAATTATTATGGCTTTCTGATTTTAAGTTCCTAATAACTTTTCTATCAATCTTTGTTGTTTTTCAGCCATTTGTAGATGGTGATCACTTCGTACACAAGTATTTCTTACCACAAGAATATGCCATACTAATACCAGTTTCTGCTGGCGTGGCAATTCTTTGCTTCCTATGCATTTTTATTGGATTTGTGATGCTCAAATCCAAAAAGAAGAAGGCATAATTTATGTTGTCCCTTTGTTGCACAAATCATTTCAAGTTTTGAAACAACTATGTATCTTGCATTTCATACCAGAAACTTTGAAATATAAACTTTGTGCTACTGTCTGGTATTAGCCACCACATTACATTTTGGGAAAGAAATATCAGTTTCTTTCGTTGTTATTTATGTAGCATTTACCACACATGGCATTCTTCCATAACTTTTTTCCATTCTTTTTACTGAAATCAAAATGTACTACTTTTTTTAAACATGTTCTCATGTTCTGTTTTACTTATACTAATGCATCAACCATGGTTGTCAAACTCGAGATCTTACTAGAACTTGTTTGGGGGTAGAAAAACGTAAATCGTGGGATCGTAACACGGATTGTAAGATCCCACCAAAGACAAAATTATAATTAAAATCCTAGCAACATAATCTTAGCATAATTTTTCATTGATTTAACCACAAATCAAAATGAGAGAACACTCAGAACATAATGCGATGGTGACAGAATTTTTAACAGAATGCCTTCTCAGTGCAAACTGAGAGGGATTTATAGAAGAATTTGAAGCACAATCTAGAAGCAAGCAACATTAAACCCATTACACTGATATCAGAATCAATGATGAATGAATCAAAAATGAGGGAATGAATGATGAATCTAAAATGAATGTTGAATCTAGGAATTGGAAAGTAATTATAGATGCTGAGTCCCAAAAAAATGTTACCGTTGCCTAGAATTGGTTCAGCGTGCCTTTAATTTCATTTTTCCGTTGCAATTAGGGTTAAAATTAAACCGGGTCGCGTTACATCTTCCGGGACGCGTTACGGGTCCACGTTGATTTGGGGATTTATGTGTCGTGCGAGAAAGAGCAATGATTCCACGCTCTTACGAGGTTACACGGTGCTCCCACTGCTCCAGCTCTCCCAGCGATTCTGCTCACGAGTTGGGACGGTGATGCTTCTGAATCGCGTAGAATTGTACGCTCCTACGAGGTGGCGCGCGATTTTGACAACCATGGCATCAACTGATAGTGGAGTTTATGTTATCTTATTTATTTTGTTTGAAACTGTGTATGTAGGCTTCTACTATATCTGAAACTAATTTCTGGATTTGATTTTTGTTGTTGAAAACTCTAAGTTTTTCATAAGCATGTTGTGCAAGCTTCTAGAAACAAAAAAAACAAAGGGGCGATTGGTGTGCAAGGGAGGGGACTCGGGAAGAGGCAGGTGGCTAGTGGCCGAAGCAGAGGCAAACGGAGTGGCGGCGGAGTGGTGCTTGCAGTGATAAATCATTCTTTTTTAAAAATTCTATTTTTTAAAGTTTTTAAAATTTTTATTAATGGAGGATTAAATATCCGTCCATAAAAAAGTTGCTAATGGATAAATTTAATATTTTTTTGTTTAATGAATGTATTGGATTTGATTTTTTTAGTACACTTTTAATGAATATAAATGGATAAATGCATTCTTTCAAATTCATCTATTACAATCAAATCCATCCATTTTGACACATCTATCAGAAAGTGATTGACCACGCCATTTTTATATTTTTGTATTATGCCCGTAAGCATTTTTCTTATGGATAATGCTAGTGCTTTTTTTGATCATTAAGGGTGCGTTTAATTCGCAAAGCTCAGCAGATCTTGGACAGGACATGATGACGGGCAACTTTCTTTTTGTACACACTGTTTGGTGGTCGATCCACCGGACAAACTGTTTTGTGTTGTATTTTGTTTCATACACATACACATTGAACAAGATAATGTGAAAATGACTGTAATACCCTTTGCATTGTTTGCTGATTTGCACTATAAAGAGACATTGAATAAACTTACTTTTAAATTAATTTTTATTATAAAACCATTATTTATAATTTTAATAATATACTCATTTTTAAATAAAAATGAAATAATTAAAAACAAATGATTGAAATTCATAAATAAACAGATGATAAATACACTAACCAAAAGGTTTCACAAACACAAATTTAAAAAGAGTATATTATTAATAACATCCAAAATTAAGTTCATAAATAATCTCAAAAAAAAAAATTAAGTTCATAAAGAAATAAACGGTAGTTTCATGTTGATAACATTCAACATATCCTCCAAACTAATATAAAAATCATAAATGTATCTTGTTAAATGATCCATCAAAACATCATCTTCAATTTCCCAACCATTGTTACATTCTCATAATTCTTCTCACAAAAGACATTCTTTGGGGACCTTCGAACTGTCACAGTATTATACCAATAACAGTGACCAAACCAATGGAACAGTAACTGGGTTCTGTTATATCAAGGCCTGCTAGGGTGAGCTTAAGTCACCGGTAACAAGCACTAGCAATTGCCTTGGGGCTGCAATGATAGAATACGGCCCGGAAAACAATGCCACAGATCTAGGGTTTAGAGATATGAGAGAGAAGAGATATTTTAATGATTGCTTGATTGTTTATTTATGATATCAGCCTATAAATAGGACTGGAATAGTACAATCAAGAGCTGAGAAAATTCTAGAATACTGCCTGCTATTGCAGACCTAGAATGACAGCTAATTTTCACAAGGACATGTCCTCAATAAGACAAAATAACGACTAAAACATGGGAAAATTGCAATGGAACAGTAAAATTGATCAACAAAACAGTAAAACTTGGCTAATGTAACGAAGAGTGTGCATCTGACATCGTGACAATACCCCTCGCTTGCAGCACACACTTGTCCTCAAGTGTGGAAATCTGGGAACTGATTGAGCAAGTCATGGTAAAACACCCAAGTAGCTTCTGTGACCGGCTTGTTTTTCCACTGAATCAAGACCTTAGTAGCATGAGAGTTTCCAAGCTTGACCATCTTTCTTTCCAAAATAGCTTCAGGGACGCCATTCAGCAATAAGGCAGTGGTAGGGAGGAACTGAGTATTAGTGCTAGTAGGATTGTAACACAGCTTCAATTGTGATACATGGAAGACATTATGTATAGCAGCTTCTGGAGGTAACTCCAACTGATAGGCAACTTCACCTACTCTAGCAGTGACACGATATGGACCATAGTACTTAGGCAACAACTTATGGTGAGAGTGAGCTTTGAGAGAGGATTGGCGATATGGTTGAAGCTTCAAGTAGACATAATCTCCCACATTGAATTTCCTTTCACTCCTCTTCCTATTAGCATACTGTGACATACGATTTTGTGCCCTTTGAAGATGGAATTTCAGTAACTTAATGGCCTCCTCTCTAGCAGCAAGTGATCTATTCACCGAGACAGAATCAGCTTCCCCTAATAGATAAGGTAAATGATTGGGAGGGGGTTGATGTAACACCCCCTTACTCTTAATACTTTAATTTATAAAATCAGAGTTCAAAAATCGTTTTTCTTTTCAAAGATACATCCTCAAGGGAATGCTACGTTTATCAAACATCACTTTCACTTAGCCAATAATACTTTTCATTAATAAAATATAACTGCATGATACATAGCACGACTTAAATGGGGCGAACCCTCAAATTCTATTACATCAATCTATTACAGTTCAACACTAATTCTTAAACAACTAATAGACTACCTGGCTCCCCAGTTCGACGTCACAGAGCAAGACGCCACAACTAGACTGAGGAAAGAAAGGACCTTCACTCCAGATCACCTGTTTGTCGCCACGAGAGCAGACAACATAAAAATGCTAGGGTGAGTCTCTTTTCATAAATAATAAAATGCATGATAAACATTATGCTAGAGAAAGACAACTAGAAACACCAGAACAACTCGGCTCACACAAACAACACACTCCAACTCAGGAACAATCAAGGACATCACCAATTTCATGTGGCCAACCACAACACCCAAACAACAACGTGGTGAGCAACGCTCGGACCTCGACTCTACCTGGCGTGGTGAGCAACGCTCAGGACCTCAGCCCTCTACAACGTGGTGAGCAACGCTCAGGCCCTCAGCCCTCTACAACGTGGTGAGCAACGCTCAGGACCTCAGCCCTCTACAACGTGGTGAGCAACGCTCCGGACCTCAACCCTCTACAACGTGGTGAGCAACGCTCAGGACCTCAGCCCTCTACAACGTGGTGAGTAACGCTCAGGACCTCAGCCCTCTACAACGTCAACACACATATATGAAAATTATACACAACAACGTCATTAACATCATCATCAACAGCCCGCTGGCTGACATCAATACACCCAAAACCATAGTTCTAAAACTAACCACACTACGTCAGTCATTATCTCTATGACTACGCACAACTCACCGAGCTCATCGCCACCAACAGTGGTGGACTTCAACGCCACTTAAATCAACGGCACTACGGCCAAACTAAAAACCCACCAACACTTAGGGACCCATGCGTCACCTAAGGACTAAAAGACTTCACCTAAGGATCAACCATTTCCTTGAAGGCTACCCCCACTTCTCGACACAACACCTAAACAGACCGAAGTCTTCTCACTACAGAGAATGCCTAGAAGGCAACCCCAAACACCACGAGTACAACACAGAAAACGAGGTCATAGACCCAACACTCAACGTCAATCCCCTTTGGAACCTCACCACTTAAACACATCATCACTCACAGCTCTAAAGCTGACTTCGCACCTCGGACACAGCCCCATGGTTATCGTCCAACCCTCCACTCAATACT